>OY728121.1:1199150466-1200400466 GCA_963277665.1 Viscum album | reverse complement strand
CGAGCAGGATTCCTTTGTCAAATTTTAAACTACGGTCTTTGTGGTTATGTTATGGAATTTTATGTTCTTATGTACGAGCTTAAAATTTTTAATTATCGGCATCTACATCATACCGATGTTTCCCAACATCATACATGTCATCCCTTCCACTCCATGAACTATAGATGTCCACATTATGTTGATCTTAGTTTCATGTGTTGCATCTAGACCCAAGAGATCAATAGTTTGGAACCGCCCATGGGATCTGTTTGACTGGGAACCTGGGAAATCCCCATCACTAATAGTACCTGTGAAAATACATCAAAATGATTATGTAACACCTTGAGTTTATGAACATTGTTAAATTAATAATGTTATGTTTTATGTGTGGTTATCATAAAATGATTTTACGAAATAATGTCTCTATTGTAATCTAGTTATGCTTAAATATGTAAAACAAGTCAATTGAATTTTTCATATGGAATACATGAGTTCATCGATCAACAACTTATCACTTCCTACTGAATCGAAATAATCTATAATCACCATTACATTTTCATAATACTTCTACCCTATTTCCAACATATTCTTCTCTCGCAAACGTCATTATAATGTGTCCCTTAGCCTAAATGTACGTTGACCCTACCAGGGAAACTATTATGTTTATCACCACATAGAAACTGCACAACTAGTAGAGTACAAGCAGAGAGGTAAGTATCATGAAGGTCTCTTCATCTGCTTCACATTGTCTGAGAACAACCTAGCCTTGGGAAAGTTTCATGAAGCTACCTTGGAGGGTGACACCCAAGAAACCTATCAATTCCAGGTCCAGAGTATTAGTATTAATAGGATTATTTTTTACTTCTAAGTGTTCATGCACGAGGTAGTTTTAAATATTTATATGGATGTATCCCACTCGCAAATCTCTGACCTCCACACCTCTCATGACACTACTCAGAAAACTGAATATTTTGTGCATTGGTTTGTCCCTAACTGCTCATGGTGTATATGGACCAAAGAGATCGAGGAACTGGGAATTAATCTATGGATCCACATGGAAATATCAGCAGATTATCTATAATGGTGGTCCCAAAGGAGTGGACCTCGAGTGTAAAGTCTCTTCGGTTTTTTTAGTATTAGCATATGGGTCTAATAGAATTTCGAGGGCACAATTATTTTGAAAGAGGATATAATGTGATACCTCGAACGGAATTTGTGTAATAATAATAATCATTTTTATAAATAAACTTGGCTTAATTTCCTTTTTTATCTAATCAATTCCCACAAAATAAACACCAGACATTGTATTAATTTAAAACACTGGAAACGGATACATGAAAATAGGGCCTTAGAACTATGACTAACCAAAAAGTCCTATAAGTAGGCCAATCACGACTATCGGTAGACCCCAAAACACAAAAATAATACCTAGGATGTAGTGGAATTACTTTCGATCTACCGTGACTAAAAACATTATAACCAGAACCATAGAAATCATACTGAGAGTTAGTTGGATGAAGAGAACCATCTTTTGTGTCTCGGTGGTTGATGTTGAAATTCCCAAATCGCCTTTCTAAATGGCCTAAATTTGACCATTTCCATTTAGATGGCCATTGAATTTAAAATGGATATAATTATAATAATTGGTAATTCTAGATTATGTATTTATGAATATTAGAATATTGATGTATTTTAAATACACGTTAATTTCATTAACTCTTCTTTATATTTTATGATTTCAAAATTTTTTCAAGAACACTTTTTGAAAAGTTTTAATAGTTTTAGACATTCTAGTGTGACAAGGAATATTTTGATTAAATACTGTTTAGTTAATACTAGTAAAATTTTTTATATGTTCATTTATTGAATTGAAAATATAAATACATATTTTTGAACATAACAAGTAATGATTTTTCTATGTATAAAATCATATTGAAATGTTCTATGTGATTGAGTACATTAATGATTTACCATTGAACACAATTAATTGAACTTATATTTTGGAAGAATTATATTTGAAATCCTAAATTTTGGGTACATATGTATACTTTAATTCATAGAAAAATATTCATTTTGATTTTTAATTTGAAAACATTTATAGGAATATATTTATTAATTAAACGTTATAAAGTTTGATTTGTGTATTTTTAACATCCAATGTTACGAATAAAACATATTTTATAATGTAAATATATTATGTATATAATTGACTATGGGTAATTTTTTCTTTCTATTCTATGGTTATATGGTTTATTTGGGATCTAGGCTAATAAAAATAAACCTCAAGGGGCCAGCCCTCCTGCTGGGCCAAAGGAGGGAGCATGCGCTAGGCGGCTGAGCCTAGCCTTCAGCCTCTGTAGAGACCCACCCATGGACATGTAATGGGACTCAAGCACACACAGAGGAACCAGGTATCATACCACCCTACAGGGTGGCATGATGGTATTGGTGGGTTTAGAAGAATTCCAATAAATAATCTGGTGCAGGGAGGCACCAGATAGGGGGAGGGAGATATCTGAACTTTTATTGGGAGCTCCAGACATATAAGGGAGTTGCCAAACTCAACCAATTTCGATGTGGGAATGAGATTTTTGGGAAATGCACGATCTAGGATGTCTGATCTCACCACGTGGACTTTGAGCCATCTAATCAGCTCATCCATGGAATCCACACAGCTGTGGATTACCCTCCACATTTTTAACATCCATCTGATCTACCTCATATATAATCACAACCGTTATTTAGGTTTTGAATACCATGTTTTTCCTCTATTTTCCAATATAATTCACGATCTAATCTCAAACATCATTCTTTTCAAAAAAAACACCAGACTCATCATAGTAGTCTGCTCATGGTCTGTTTAATACGGACTGTCTATTTCATTTCAGAATTTCTTCTTTCTGTCATTTTATTCTACCTTGTTCCAACAAGTGGTTTCCATGCTGTTTCTCATTATCCTTCATCTTCTTTTCTTTTCTCCACCATGATTCCCCACTTTTCTCTTTGGGATGTCTATTGATTTCTACCATGAGTCTCAGCCGATATTCATATTTTATTTTATTAGCCTCACATTCAAATTGTGGGCAAGCTTTATGTTTATTTATATATATATATTATAATAACTGATGGTTTTTGTGTTTTCTATTTAAGAAACATGTTCGGGTAGTTTTACCTCTATCAAAATTTATGACATTGTTTATAATTATTTTATTGAAGAATACGGAAATAAAATATACGTATATCAACTATATAAACATTGTATTTTTTCCCATGTAATTACCAGTTTCCTTCTCCTTGATGTGTTAACATCATCTTCCAAAACACATTGCACTCTAGAGGTCAGGTAAGTGATAAATTTTTCTTTGTTTTCATTTCATAAAACTATTATATTCATTTGTATACATGGATATATTTATATAAATGTAATTCATTTCTTCTAATCCATAATTCACATGAGATTTTGTAAATACATATTTAATATATAACACATTCAAGGGGTTCTAGCTTCAAAAATGAAATTCATTCTTCTCCATTTTAACATTTCATGAATTATATATGATTGTCCTTAACAATTTTTCAATTTCGAAAATCTAATATGGTTTCTTCCTAAAAAGTAATTTGTGTTTATTAACATTGATGAGCGATATTTTGTATTCATGAATTGTTTTATTTTTGTTACATTAAACAACATGCAAGGGTACTAGTTAAAAACATTTTTTGTGTATCCCTAATTAAAATTCATATATGTGTGGTTATGTTTAAATGTATATATATATATATATATTTCTGGTAACAACTGAGTTTTCAAAAAACCTATCAAGATTAGTTCTAAACAATATTATGAGTAATACAATGGTTTCAAGAATTTTTTTAGTCTTGTTTGAGTTATGAAAGATCTCAAGCATACACCTTGTGTAAATATATATAAAAATATAATATTATTCAATTATTTTCAAATCCACATAAATATATACATTTATTTCAAACGTGATTTTTCAAGTAAGTTGAATGCATGATTTATTGTTCATGCATGAGTACTCATATTTAATTTTTTCTTTTATGCTTGAAAATTTCTCTACGAAATAATCATAACTTTGTATTTCCCAATTTTCACAAGAAATTATTTGTACCATTTATAGTTTATGTTTTAATCATTTTAACAATTAACATTCCTTATATTGAATGAGTATCTCTATGTCAAAACATGTTATCATGGATTTGGTAAAGGTCACATTATTATGATTTTAATGCAAGTTTTGTTACATCATGTGATGACCCTTCATTTTATTTGTAGAAGTTCTTACTACATGTGTAAGTATATATTGTTTTTTTTTTGTTACAGTTCATTATTAATATGAAGCTAACAAATATTGTCCATTTACACTCAATGAAAAATTCAATTAAAGTATATGAATGTATGTAAATGATTTTGGATCTATAATTAATATTTCATACATTGTATGAAGTCTAAAGAAATGAGACCATTCTAAGACAAATAATGAATGTATTAGACCTAAATTATGCGACGGGTGCACACTGAATTCTATAGAGCTCCATTGCACTAGGTAAACTGATTATGTCCCATGAGTCAAGTGAAATGATGTGTGAACATCATTCTAGATTTTTTCAAAACTATGTGTGGTAGTTAACCAAAATTATGTTGGGTCTCTACCTAAACGGTCTCGGCAGAAGGCCTTGACAATGACTAGAAAAATACATTCCCTCATTATGTAATGGTATATTATCAACCAAGGGAATGATGATCCATAGATAATCGTATTCTATGATAACTGAAATGAAGTCATAAGGCATTACCATATATTCAAATGTAATGTTCTACAAGGAAAATGTATCTAATATTAAATCATATGAATTTCCATTTATGTTCTAATGAGTCATGATATGAATGCTTATGTTCACCACTATGCTATTGGAGTTGGATTGACCATGTTATGAATTATGCACATCTCATTTCATACATACATATGTGCACTCTAATTCATGTTTTATTATATATTTTTATGTATGAACAATTATCTTGTATGAAAAGGTATTTTGGAAATATGTCCACAAGTAACCATTAAAAATTATGATGATGTGCATCAAAATGTAATTTTTTCATTTTAAGAAAATGTTTTATGATTATTTCTGAGGTGGTTTTTTTTAAATGGAATTTATTAAAAAATTTAAAAACCTATTACTAATTATTTATATGCTCAACATAAATTTTAATTTATGTTTTACCGAATTTATCATATTTTCCCAAGAGTTTAGTACTCTTTTGTGAGGACATCTATATGAAGCTTAAGAATGTGATGATTTCGAAAGAAGTGTTTCAGCAGCAACAAATTTTCCAAAACCAAAACTAAATCGGCCTTCTATATTGGGAAAAGATGTGAAATTTTTGTATGCTTCTTTTTATTTAAAAAATTTAAACCATGTTTCAGGCACTGATTCCAGACTTCTGGGGTCAGGTTCATGACACATAATATTTGGTTTGATTTATGTAGTATATAACATGCTACATAGAGCCCAAATGACCCACTGAATATATAACTCTTATAAACTAGCTGAAAATAGGGGGTATGAATAGTATTAAATAATTTATCATATGTTTGTATATATGTCAAAACTACTTCATTAATATAAATTATTTATAAATTTTTGGAAAATTATCAATAAAATTTTTGTATTGTAATTTTATTCTTCATAAATATATATTATTCAAAAATAACTTTTAATTGTTTTCATGAATGAATAATATATTTTTATTTTGGAAAATTTATAAAATTTTCCTAATATAATGAAAATAATTTTTTAAAATGGAATTAAAAGATTATTTTGGTCGAAATATTTTTATATTATTAAAAATATTGATTTTTTAATGAATATTTAAATTTTTTAAATTTTTAAATAATTCCATTTCATTACAACGAATTATGTTAATTTAAAGTCTCAATTTTTTAATACTATAAAAAATTATAAAATAATTCATTTAAAATTTTAAGTCCTCTTAATTCCAATTTAATCAGATTTATATATGATTTTAGTGTAAGTAAATATTTTGGTACAAAATCGGTTTTTTATGAAAATTATTTTAATTTCCACAAGGATTCTCATATCAGTTTATTAAAACAACCTCTACTATGGATATTTATAAATTTAACTTATAAAATATCAGTAATATAATATGAATTCATATTCAAACAATTATTATTATGAGTCACAGGGATAGTATAAAATCATATAATTTTTTAAAAAATACACATCTTATGGACCATCTTTTTCATCGCATTTTTGTGTTTACATTTAAATTATATTTTTCTTCATATTTAAATTTATTTTAGAAAAAAGGTTAAATTATGTTTTATAATTAAAATTTAAATTATATAATTAAAGTAACTTATTTTTTACCATGATGCATAATGAAAATATAAAAAATTAATTAACATGGTTATGGTAAAGACAAGTTTAACTGGGGGTTAAACTAAAATAATTATGGTCATAATGACCAATAATCATGTTTAAAATATAATAGATTAACATAAATAGATTTATTATATATAATTCTATAAAATTGTTCATTTCATAGACTTTAGGTATTTGAAAAACATGGGTACACCATATTCCTTAAAAAATTATTGGTTATCCACTCACCACATTCATAAAAGGGCACCCACTATAATGTCTGATAAACACAATTAATCCAATTTTTATCATAAAATAACATAACTAATTTATTAATTACCTAAAAAACCACATCCTTGAGCACATATTTGGATCATAAATGCATCTGATAATGGATTTATGTGCTTCACTAATATGGTTGTCTGAAAAAAAGTGTTAAGAATAACCTAGATTTTTTATTTTATTTATTCCAAATCACTCCATATAAAATTATAAAATTATGAATAAATAAAAAATAAGTATTTATCATATAGTTATTTATTTTTTTAATATTGTATTTAACTAAATAAATTTTTTGTTCCATTTAATTTTCTACGAAATCCTGATTCTTATGTATGACTTACTACCACCTGGAGAACCGATGTCATTCATTTTCCATCTTGGCCTCTCATAGATTGATATAATAAAGGATTTTACATATAAATATGTTATTATGAAAATATTTTTAGATCATGACTTATTATATTATATATACCATCTTACAATCCATTGTTTGGGGGGTATGATAACCTCACTCGTGTCTTAGGTGGACTACCGCCTCACGAAGTGATGTCATTCATATTTTTCTAACAAAATTTTATTAAAGATAAAAAGGACTATGTTAATGAATATATTTGAAATAAATAAAATTTTTATAATATTAATTAAATATTTATCATTCATAAAATTTTACATTCCATAATCTTTCTTAAATTGAAAAACAATAATTTTATTCGAAATTGCATGTGAACTACAACCTTAATCAAGTGATGTGATTCAATTAACATAACCTTAAAAAATATTATATATATATATATATATATAATGAAATAATATTGTATTTATGATATGATAATAATTATTTAGTTAATAAATATTACATATCTTCTTTCCATAATGATCATTGAAAAATAGAATCATTAATCATTCACATGTTTGGCCTACCATCTCCATAGATTTTTTTTCAATGACCAAGACATAATTTATTAAATAGAATGAAAGGAACTAATTTAGTATGAATTAAGGAATCTTATTACAATATTAATCATATATAGGGAGATTATCAACAGGCGGATCATATAGCGTAGTTATGCCCTGGTTAATTCGCTTGTTTAAAAGACCATCTGCAACCATGTTTGCTTCACGAAAGGCATCAGTGAAAATATAGCTCATCTCCAGATGTGAATCAATGAATCTCATCCAGTGAGTAGTAAGCATCCATGCAAGATTTACCACACCATTCCAAATACACTGGAAAAAATTCATTGAGTAACTTTCAATCCAAATGTTATCCCATCACTTTTGAATGATGAAGTGAACAACATGAATCACACCCATCATTTCCACTTCCAAATACATATCATAGCTAAATATGAAGCATCCATGAGATAGAGAAAGATTATCTCTGAAAATAGAACCATAGCCCACGGGTCTTGGGATTCTATTGGAAGCTCCATCAACATTCACATTGATCCGTCCTGGGAATGGTGCATTCCAGAAAACATCAAATGTGCGCCTCAGTTGACTGTAGAGACCATCGATCCTAAGTCAACGAAGGATATAAAATTATTCAATAAATTTGTCACAATAAGATTTCTGAATTGAATCAATATCCCTAATTGCAATTAGAATCCATATCTAACCTGCATTTTACTTAATGAGTTGTTGTTTTGGATAATAGAAATTGAATCATACTAGATTAGGTGGAGAAGATAAAAAACAATAGATAGAATGAAATTCTCAATTTTTTGTGAAGTATCAAGCTCCACATAACATTTTTATTGGGAACAAATTGATTCAAGGAATAACCATCTACAGTCAAACATTATAGTAATATAATCCCAACGAGAAGAAGATGTTGAAAAATAAAAAAATACATTGATAGTATCTTCTCAATGGTGGTGAAAAAAGTTACACATAGAGAAATGGTGGATCCCAAAAGACTGAAGACAAACCATATTAGGCCTACAGTTGTGAGAAATAAACCAAAAAATTTGAGTATCGAGGTTCTAATCAAGATTTTGCCCACATATTCACTCCAAAAAAAGATATGATATGATTTTTTGAAATTATGGTTGTAAAATCATTTGGAATCTATAATTCCATTATGAGTAGGCTCCAAAAATAAGGAAATCATCAGACTCACAGTAGGTGTAATTATCGATCATATGAATAATGTTTTCAGAAAAATTCATGTTTAGAGATTGAATGAAACCTTTATAGTGTAGTTAGTGTATTCTTGAGGGGAATTTTGGAACCATCACAGATATCAGGGGAGGGTTAAAATCCAGATTTTCAGCCAAAAAAATCCATGGATGATTCTGCACTAACCGTCGATCTATAATTATTTTTTATGATAGAAAAAGAATGTGATATAGAGGGCCAGATAGAAGAGATAATATAGTTCAAATTTCTCTTTATTGGCATTGTAGGGAATATTTTTTTATAATGTTAAATGGTGTCAGAGTTGATATTAACCAACCTCCATGTGAGTGTGGTATGAAGAGCCTCATTAAAGAATTTGATATTTGTATTTCCATGAACACCCTTCCCTAATGTCTTGCAATTGGTAGCCCATGGGATGGCCACATGATTCTTTTCAATAATTCTTCCAGTCCAAACATGTTTTTTGATGTAAATATTAATTTTATTATGGAGACCAGCATTCCATTTATAGACCATCACCTAGTTTCCCATTTTAGATACTATAGTAAATTTCACCAGACAAATATTTCCAGCCGTTGAGTGGTATTTTTCACTTCCATGAGGACATTTGTTTGATAATATAGTTAAAAACATTTGAAAAGAACACGGATATATGCCTTACCGAAAAAATGGGATGTCCCGGGTATGTTAATGGGAAGGATCCTTAATTGATGCCTAAACTATTGATTATACTACTTTTCCTTATATGATAAATACATTTTCCATTAGAAAGAAAATATTTGTTCTAGATTATTGATTAACCAGAGATATCTTCATATTGAGATAAGGGGTTTTTTAAATTTTCAATATTTTTTTCAACTTGTATGAATAGGATAATATCATTGGCATATAAATTATGCATATTCACATTTTGGTTTCTATTTTCCAGAATGGGTTTATGTTTGTTTTGATCAACATGGTGAGTGATAAATTTACAAATATAATATTATGTAGTATAAATAAGAATGGAAGATAAAGGAACAAATTTTCTAACACCTTTGGTTCATTTAATATTACCTTTTGGGGATCCATTAACTAGGATGGAGTTAGAGGCCGATTTAAATAAGAAATTTATCCTACTAATGAATGTTTCATTAACTCTAATTTGCTAAATATATAGAAAAATGAAACTCCAATCAATGTTATGAAGGACATCCAAATATCAGGTTTAATAGCAACATTACCTCCCCTAGAAGCAATTTCTAGAGTGTTGGTGCATTCTGAGGAATGGGGAATGTGGTCTTGTATAGACATTCAATTGAAAAATCCAAATTGCTTCCATGAAATAATTTTAATACATATAGTGGAAGGTTTGTTGCTGAAATGATTTGTAATAATTTTTAATGATAGTTAATAAGAGAAGTAGGTCATGAAGGATGAATCTCAGCAGTGTTTTCCACATTTGGAATTAATTTAATAAAATGATCATTAAGTCCATGAGGGAGGAAACAATTAGAAAAATATATCTAAAATGTTTGAAAAAAATCTATGTGGATAATCTCGTAGTAATATTGAAACAAACCATGGTTAAATACATCATGACTCGGGACTCTATCAGAATAAATACTAAGGACAGTTTGTTTTATTTAATGGACTTGATTCATGTATTAATGAAACAAATTGTCTTCCTCATTTACCACAACCAGAATGACATCCTGAAAGAGGTCCTTGTTGAAATTTGGTCCATTGAAAATATTTTCAATGTAAGATACAGCATCACTAGAAATGGCCCCCTCAGAGTTAATGAGGGTGGCATTGTGACTATAGAATGATATATGTCTATAAAAATTCTTAATTATGTGAAGAGAGTTGTATAAAATCGTGTTTCTATCATAATATGAAATCAATTTTGTTTTGAAGATTGTATTACATATTTTGTCTATATGTAGAATAAGATAACTATGGTTCATAGAGTTGTTTACTTCAACTTGGGGATATAATGAAAAATCAGAGCTAGTAGAGATTTTTTGAATTTGGTTGAGGAGAAAAACATATTTCATGATTTGTTTAAATAATATAATTGATTTATTAATAAGATAAAATTTTCATTATTATAACTAATTATATGTTTAACTAATGTGTACTATGACCATTTTCAACACACCAATGTTTTATTAATCAATGAAGTGAACATCTTAAAAATATCCAATGTTGATATAACTTCTTTAGTAGTTAAATATATAATAAAATAAAATAAAATAATTTATTTATTTATATTATATAACACATTTAGTTTTTTTAAGAAGTCATGTAATTTATATAATATTATTTTATATAGTAAAATGATACATATGGATTATTTGGAGTCAAGGTAGTGGTCTCTCTTCTTTATCTTATTTTTATGGGACATATGACATATTCACAACTTATTTATATTTTATTCTGTATATACGTCTCATTTTACATTTAATATTATGAATCCATAATAATCTTCTAATTTTATGTTTCTATCAATATATTTTTATCCCCGGGGAATTGAATAGATGTTTTCCATGTGGAATAGAATTTCATAACTCAATTTATTTTCAATTATATATATTAAATCCTAATTAAATATGATATTATATTGCAATGTGTGAAGTTTTTTACCGTATGTTCTATTTTAACTTTTTCATGTGGATTTACATTTGTTACTAAAAAAGATAATCACCTAGTAATTATCAAAATCAATAGAATGCATTTTTTAGGTTTTGAAATATAAAATTCACCAACTTTGTGTCATTTGTTATAGATATAAAAATAAAATCATTTTGGAGGTGTGAATACTTCCAATTGTGAAGTTTGATCATAAAACATCATATGTTATTAATATTATGTTATTTTTATGTAGTTTTTATGGTTTAATACTAACCAATGTGGAAAATTATTTTTGTTACTACTTCATTTATTTCATTGTTATTTATATTAGTGTTTATTTTGGCGGAAATAGTGTTATATTATTTTGATGAAAAAATATATTTCATTTCCCTCCGTTTAAAAACTGGATAACCTTTTAAAAGACCATGTCATCCCATATTGATTTGACAAATATCAATAATGTCATCAGTAAGAGATAATGAACTTTTATTTTTATTTTAGATCATGAATCTATATGTTCCATATCCATGTTTTCAACATTGTCTTCATAAATATTCATTAAAAAAATAAATGATTTCTTAATTATATTTGACCTGATATTTTACCCTATTTTAGAAGGCATGAATAATAAATGTCATAAAATTCTCTAATATGGTCACTTTTGACTTAGTTTTTAAAAAAAATTTAAAAGAAAATATTTAACACTTCTGAATATATTTGATTTTATTTATCCCATAATAATAATTTTCCATGATATATACCATCATTTTATTCCATTCCTATATTAAAATAAATTTTTTTTCAATATATTTGTTGAATTTTTAGTTTTTAAATTAATTTAAAATATAGTAAGGTCACATTCCTCTGATACATTTTTAATGGTATTTTAATTAATTTTACATTGGTCAAAATAAACCATCCTTATTTTAAATTATTCTACAATTGGTATATATTTTAATTATTCCATCCAGATTAATTATATGGATGGATTATGACTGTTTCAAATACATTTTTATATAACTAGATTTCGTTTCATGGGTTATTATTATTTCAACTTATAGTAATAGAACAACTTTCTTTTCCATGTGTTAATCATATTTCAACCTAATCTTTTCAGATCCCATTTATTTTAAATGGGATTATCATGTTTAAAAAGATTGTTATGTATCTCATTTAATTTCAATATGATAATGATGTTTCAATAATATTGTTATGGAATCCATTTAATTTCTACAATTAATCATATTACTTGATATATTTATAGAACACATTTAGTTTCATTGGTTAATCATTCTTTAAAGATATTTTTGTAGAACCCATTTCTTTTCCATTTGATAATCATGTTCAAAAAAAATATTATAATTAGCCCATTTCATTTCCATGGGTTAATACGTTTTTTTTTAAAAATGTTGTTTAATGAAATTTTTGATGAAATTAAATTTCACCAACATCTATTCATGATTTGGTTTCCCATGATTATTAATGACGGGTGCACCCACAAAGCACTAAGTGGGCATGGTATAGATTATTCGATTGGTGCATTGGGATAACACTCTAATGAATTGTGTTATGATTATATTCTATAAATAAATATATTAGAATTCAAATAGATGGTTATTCCAATTAATAGGGTTCTTTAATGATTCTATGAAAATGATGCTACAATATACCAATATGTTATCATTATTCCATCTATGGCAATAACTGTTTCCATTGAAATTTACTTATATCACATGGATCATGATTATTGATTACGATGACCATTTCCTTTTTTATACTTTATGACAAGTTTAAATGTTTGCTGAACTAGGTATTGATGTTCATGAAATCTCTTATGTTATGCTAATTCACATTGATATTGTTATCATACCATTATTCTCTTTATATGGTCATTATTGATATTCAGTTTTTATTGATTATATTTACACATATTGATCATTATAGCTAACCCTCATTAACATTAACTTTATCTAGGTTATCATGTATGATGTTAAATCAATTATTCCTATAATGGTTATTATGGATGATTTTGAATACATAAAATTTAATATGAATAATTATGTACATTTGGAATGAATATCTCTTAAATTTTTTTTATTTATTATTGAACAACATTTTATAATTATCTAATAATATAAAACAAAATTATCATTGATAATATCGGTGTAAAAAATATTTTTATTTGATATTGAGTGATTTACATGGAAAACTTTTTGTCACCTTTGTCAATATTAGTGCTGAAAATGTATTTATTGTTTTTATCACATGATATTGGTTTTTAGGTATGTTGAAGTTATAGTAAGTATCAATGGAGTGTTTAAATATCATTTTAGTATATGAATTTTTAATGTCAAGTTATCTTCATAGTTAATGATTCCATAATAGATTTATGGGTCATGATTAATTGAAAGTTCATATTCATAGACAACCATTTTTAGGTTTTATGTTATTCTATTATAATGTGATTAATGACATTATTAGAGGAATTTTATTGTGTTGAGGTATATACAACCCTTTGGTTTAATTGTTATTTTTATAATTGAAGATTACCAGTATTATTTGGGCATCAATTAATGGTATTGGTGTCTCTTATGGTTTATAAGATCTTGGATATTATAGTAATTGGGGGTAGAATTTTTTTATTATATATATGAAAATACTATTGTAAATTTATTTTATGAATATTTATTTTTTGTAATTTTGGAAGAATATAGTTTTATTTTTTTCTTCTATGATTAATTTAATGGGAAAGTTATTTACATTTTAAAAACACTGTTATTTTGATATTATGGGGGATAATGTGATATTTATTTAAGAAATGATTTCGAGTATACTTTTTTTATTACTGTTAAATTTTAGATATTAAAAAATTATTTCATTATATGATGGTTTATTGTGTTAGTGAAATAAAAATTTAATTTATAAAAAAAATTGATAATGTATAACGATATGTGAAACATATTGAACGTCACTTTTAATGTTATATGTTATTTTAAAAGTTAATCATCATTCTTTTCCCCTAAAATTAAATCTTGAATAATCATAGATTAGAGTAAAAGATCATAATGAGGTGAATAATGTCTAATGATAGAAATTATACAAGTAATCTATGTATATTTCTATATGTTTTTAGTCTATATTGTATTGGAATTACTCAAATTATAGAAAGAGACATTAAATTTTTTTATACAAGTACCATAATTTATAATGAACTAATAGTATTTTTATTAATCATAGATTTTCGGTCTTCAGTTACTTTCAATTTTTTTGTCATCAATATTTATATAATAAACTTTCTCAATCAATATCAATAATGATAAATTATTTTCTAACTTGTGTATGCCCCAACCTACAACAAATATTATAATACGTGGAAACATAATTATGGGATCACCTTCATATTTCCCATTCCTTATTATTAGGAGAATGATATATAGATCCTTATAAAAATGATTTTTTGAATATCAAACTATTTATTAATGATAAAATTTTAATATTTCTATATGAAATGTATTAAAGGGGGGATAATGAAATTTCTTACGATTTTAAAATAAATAAATGATGTTTTATTCCATATACAACATGCCACCCTGGTCATAGGTGAAGTTTAAAAAAACCTCAAAAACTATGTTATATTTCATTCTATGTAAATATAATATCATTGATAGCATATGGGATGAAAAAGAAATTAAAGATTATATTACATGCAAAAGTGATTGTAAATTACCAATGAAATATATAACTGTTACAACCTACACATTAGTTTGGTGGGAATGAATAATATTAATGTCTTTATTATATATATATATATATTTAATACACAATATAGATTATATAATTGGAAATTTTATAATATTTATTTGATAAAATTAGAATTATTTATAAAATATTCATATCAATATGTAATATTGGCTAAAACAATGTGATTTTTTAAAATATTGATTTTTAAATAAGGTTCGAAGAATTCCAATGTTTGTAAAAATGTCATTTCATTTCAAAAAAAATTGTAAACATAAAATCCCCATTATTTTTTTATTATGATTTATATTAAATAATATTTAATTTTTATATTTAATAGAATCAGTTAAATTTAAATTAATTATATATTGTATTTTATTATAAGTTATTTTTTTTATTTAAGAACATGTATTTTATGATACAATTTTAATTATACATAATGTTTCACCATTATAATTAATTAAACAACACATATTGAGGGGTATATTAAAATAAATTTAATGATAATATATTAATTAATATTTATACAATGATTATTATTAATCATAGAGTTTATAAAAAATAATAATTATCTCAAAATATAAACATCATGAAAACACTATTTCTTCATAATGTATATGAGATTAATTTTAATTTAATATTTATAAATTATTATAGTTATATGGGGTAAAATAAACTCCATATTTGAAATAATATTAATTTATATTGTTTAATACACTTAAAATTGTTTTTTACCATTATTTATATTCATTATATTAAAAATTAATTATCACGGTGAAAGTAAAAATGTGTTTACCTAGTGAATAAATGATATAATAAGTAAATTAATGTAAAAAACATATATAAAATTTTTTATAGGTTTATATAAAATATATCATTTTAAATTATATATAATGGTCCATTTTAGATACTTGTATCATGTAAAAGATTTCAATACACATTTTTATGATACATAATTTTATGTGTACCTCTGACCTCACTTAAAAAAGTCACCCAAATATCCACTACTCTTCACACTATTAATGAAATTTTTATTGTAAAATCTATATCAAAATGAGTTATCTAATATAATAAAACACATCATAAATACATTATTTGGATAATAAATCCATAATAAGAGGGATATTTGTGCCTACTTAAGGATATATTCTAAATAAATGTATCATTCATATCCATCAAATTTTAATTAACTTTTTCCTTTAAAAAATTAAAATATGTTTAATTATAATAATATAATAATAAATTATCAATAATGTAATTAAATGTTGTTATATTTATGGATTAAAATAACTATATATCATTTTCCATCAATTAAAATAAAAAATCATCTTTTATGTGTACGACATATTAAAGCTTTACGAACTGCTGTCATTAAATATTCATTATTTACTCTCATAGTAATAAAAATACTGTGTAATATATATATATATATATATTTGTAACATAATATTATTTTTATAGTGATGAAATTACAAATAAAATCTTAATTTTCATTCCACGGTGGATATTATAACATCACTCGTGCTTACAGATGACTACCATTTTGCAAAATGATTTGATTCTTTTTTCAGTGATTCTTTATATGGAAGGTAATTTGAATAATGTTAATTAATATATGTGATCTATATAAATATATTATGATATTAAATAATTATTTTCATATTTTAAAATATAAAAAATCATTTTCATTACAACACTAAAAATGATAATGTCGTTCATGGACCCTTGTGGACTACCACCAACACTACGTGATGTGATTATTTTTTCATACCAACAAAACATAAAATGAATATATAAATGAATATTGTTGGAAATAATATATTATATATGGTATTATAACCATTATAGAATGATAACATATTACTTATCTTCCATCAATAATGATCATTTAAAAATAGTAACATTATTCTTCTGTATGTGTAACCTACCATCTCAATAATTGTAACATATGTGATTTTTCATTGCCACATTTCATTGTTTTTATAAAAAAAATTAGTAAAAAATGATTATTATTTCATGATTATTACTCTCAAATGTTGAAATAATTACTTCCTTAACCTTGATCAACACAACAGTTTTTTTGAAATAAATATCTAATCTCCCTCAAAACAATCGACATGATCTTTACAAATTTTTTATATTAAAATTTCATTAAAATAAATAAAATTAATTAATTTTTTTTTGCATTTATTTATCATTAAATTATTATTGATTAATTTAATCCTTGATAAAATATTATTATATAGTATTTATAAGACACCCAACAAATTTCTGGACTCATGGTAATGGTTTCTCACCACACTTTTCCTTTAGTGAGACATATTACATATTAACTGCAAATTTTTATATCATGGTGTATATAATTCCCCTTTTATGTTTACCATCCTGAATCCTTATTACTGAATCATAT
This sequence comes from Viscum album, assembly GCA_963277665.1. Taxonomy (NCBI): domain Eukaryota; kingdom Viridiplantae; phylum Streptophyta; class Magnoliopsida; order Santalales; family Viscaceae; genus Viscum; species Viscum album. The sequence goes on along the minus strand of OY728121.1, from coordinate 1,200,382,891 downwards.
TTAATTTTTCTATATGAATTATTTGAAGAAATATGAATTTTTAGAAAATTTACCAAGTGGAAAATAATTTCCAAACTCAATTTCTTTTCATGGGGTTATATTAATTAACTTTTTTCATACATATAATTGGATTATGTGATTAACTAACATTTTTTATATTATCCATTATATAAAATTTTATATATTTATTTTCACTTGATAGAAATAATTAATTCATTTATAAACTCACAAATTCAATTGTATTATTTTTTTAATATTTTTACCTCTAAAATTATATTTCCCCGGTACATACATGTATGAAATATACCACTATTATTTTATGATATGTATATACTATACAAGAAATGTTATATAATGAAAATCCCAGTGTTCATAATTTTATGTTATACAATCGTAGGGATTAAGATTTAATAGTTAACTGAGTAGAAAATGTTTTCTCTTATAATATCTTTTCATTAGAGGTTGTTTATGTTCCATTTTATTTTCATTAAAATAACTTGATGTTATATAAATGAACCATATATATATATTATGAATTTGGTTCGCTTGATTAATTTCCATTTCATACATTTTTTATTGGAGAATCATTTTGTAATTTTCTTGTATGTGATATTGAAATTGTAATTTTCTTTATATATAGTATCCTCACATTCAATATTAATTATTTCACTTATTTTAATATTTTGATATTTTAAATATAATTTAATTCCTACACCATTTTTAAATTATTTATTACCTTTTTAAAATGTTTTAAACTAAAATTTATAAATAATTTATAAATGGGTCACTTTTGACTCCTATTTTCAAAATGTTTGGACCAGATTATTTTAACACTTATGATATTAATGGGTTCTAAAACCAATATGTACACCATTTTTCATAGGATCCATAATTTTTAATAAATAAAATGAAGGAAATTTATTTTCTATATAATTTTTCATTATTGATTTTTTAGAATTATTTCCATCATAAAAATGTATTTTTCATACCAAATATTTTCAGTGGTCCTTAAAAGGTATTTCGATTAATTTATATAAAAACCATTGTTGATTATTATTATCCAATGTGTATATTTTCTAATGATAACAATAACATTCATTCTATGAATGATGTGTTAGTATTTCCACGATATTGTTATGGAGCCCATTCCCTTTCTATGGGATGGTCATGATTCTTGATATTGTTTTAAATACACATTCATTTTAATGGGATAGTCATGCTTCAAAGAGATTATTTTCAAACACACAAATATCCCATGGTTTGATATTTTTTCAATTGATTATTATGGATCCCATTTTATTTAGATGTGTTAAACATTATTAAAAGTGATTGTTATTGAATTCATCTCTATTCCATAAGTTAATTATGATTCATGATATTGTAATGGAGACTATTTATATTACTTGTTTTAATAATATTTCTGAGAATATTTTATAGGAAAAATTTATTTTTATGGCATAATATTATTTAAATTTAATTTTCTTGGAATCTATTTCTTTTTATGGAAATATTATGATGTCAAAATAATAAATCCTTTTTAATTATTTTTTGATGTAATTTATGCTCTACGGACATTATTCCTATTATGGTTCTTATAAATAATATATAATTTATGAGGAAAGACAATACTAGGATATCCTTATATAACATATATGATAGGTTCTCCAAGATAGAACTCCAATTAATTCAGTAATAATTTTTTTGTTGATTCATTTACATTGGATGTTATTATATAACTACTCCAATTGAGAGGGTTCTTCATTGGTTATACGATAATGATATTTAATTATAAATGTTTATTTATACTAGGCATTGAAGTGTAATAAATTTTCCATTTGATCTAGAGTGATATCACTTTGGTCATTATTATTGATTCAGATTACCCATTCCTTTGGGTATGAAATATTCCCTGATTTCATGTTTGATACCCATTTATTTATGTGTACGTGTTGTCTAATTTTATGCTCAAACACATTGATAATTTCATCATACTATTATAAGAAATTTTATTATCACTGATGAAATTTAATTTCTAATGTTTATGTTTACCATTACGGAGAATTTTATTCTACCCTTCTTATGTTTCCCTTTGTAGTGGTTATTTTGTTTGATGTTTAATTAATTATGTCTTGAGTTATATATGGATGATGTATTTAATATTAAATATAATATGATGATCTTGGAATTGTGGGAATGCTACTCTATTGAAGACATTGCTATTTTTTATGAAATATTTTTTCCAAATTTATTAAACCCTAAACCAAAAACGTCAATTTGAAGGTAAGTGATCCAATATTTAATTTTTATATTGTATATTTTTATGATGATTTTTGTGTCACCTTCTTGGATAAAAAACATGGTATTGTACTATTATTGTTTTTATTAGTGAATCATGGATTTCATGTCCCCAGTTTTTATATCTACAAGTTTCATTAGGTGGAATACTTCCTAACAATGTAATAATGACAATCATGAAAGTGTATGATTTATTAAATATTATTTATAAATAATTTATAGATCGCAAATCAAAGAATAATATATAAAATTAAAAATATTACATTCTTTTTCAACTAAATATATATTTGACCCCAAATGTTTTTGATATCATGATGCTTTTAATTGTAAGACTCCTTGATTTTATAGAAAGCCTCATTCATAATTTTTTATATATATAACAATCCAAAAAAGGGATTTATATATTACTCTTTAATTGTTAAATTTATCTCATAGATGTTGGAAATGGTGATAAAAAATAAAATTTTTTATATTATAAAAATATATGATACACTTGTTTATAAAAATAATTAATTGGATATCAATTAATAAGAAATGGAATCCGATTAAACATAAAGGATAGATTTTTAAAATAAATATTATTTTCATAATGACATTTTGTATTTATAAATTAAATTAATCATAATTAGTGGAAAATATTATTGAAATTTTTATATTATATGTATTTTTCGAGATTATTCCATTTATTTTTGGATGCTATATGTATTAAATTTTATAACATGGGAAAAGACTGTGTAAGATAATTTGGCTTAGTTTCCCCAGAAAATATATTGAAATTTGTTAAATATATTTAATAGAAAATGTGAGGGGTTATCTATAAAATGTTGTCACACCCCAAGATTTCATGGTATGTTACCTCTTAAAAATATTTCAATAGAATGTGCTTCACGTAACACTAAGTTCGAGCACACCATGACATAACAAACTATCGATTTTAAAAGGGATTTTGAATACTATTAACAAAATTTTGAGTTATTTAAATATATCTTATATAATTTTAACATTCAATTTTATTGTTTCTTAGACATAATATAAGGATAAATTCAAATGTCAGATAAAAGAATTAGTTGTAAAAAAATGTAGTTTTTCCACCTTTTAATGGAGATCTCCTTTTATATCAAATATTTGGAAATTATGTATATTAAATATACGAAAATTAAGTTCTTATTTAGCTGTTTGAAATAAAATTTATTATTGGATAAATTTTTTGTACTTTTCTAACAACGTTTATATTTTGATGAAAAATGATAAATAATAAATATTAATTGAAAACCACGGTTTTAATCGAAATTATTTATTTAGATAAATTATGAATTTTAGTGTTTTAAAAGTACAATTAGATTATTTTTTAAAATTTAATATAATGTATGACATTATAAGTAATTTCACATTGAAATTGGACATAAACAAATGTCAATCTTTTGATTGTTTTTATTTTAATAAACCTGCTTTTTGGTTTTGAATACAATAATTAATTTTAAAATAACAAATGAAACTTAAATGTTTTGAATTTGGTATAATAGACCTAATTCTTTAAATCATAATATCAATATTATCTTATGGTGAATTTTATTTTTTTGGTCAAAACATTAAATTTATGATGAATAGTGAAAAACACTATGTTTTGGTTTAAAACTAATTTTTTTAAATAGTTATTTATTTTATTTAAACTAACTTTAACTATAATTAGATAAATAATTCCAATATTAGTACAATATAATTCATTGGCAACATATTATAATAATATTATATGTATAATATTTTATTTAACATTTTAACATCTTATACCAACCTACTATGCACATTTATAAGTTTGCATAAAACATATTTTTACCTCTTCTGTGAACTAAATTTATAAAAATACAAGAGATATGGTTGACATTATTATGTAAACTATTGTTCAATAAGATTATTTTTTTTGGTAAACAATATCATTTGACTTTTATTTACCACGGTTAAAAGTAAATAGAGTAATTAAATTTAAAAATGATATTATAATTACACTAACTCATATACTAATTATATTGGGCAAATGTATATCGAACTAAATAAAACTTTGGAATAAAATATGATCCTTTTTTATCTAATAGGATTAGATTTAGACATTTACTATTATTTTATTTAAAGAAGATTTAAATATGTTAAATTCAAATTTTCATAAAAAAATAATTTTTAATATAGGGTTATAAAAAAGATAAATTCTAGAATAAATATTAATTATAAATCTGAGAATATTTCCTACATAATTATATTTTTTAAATTATTATAAATTATATAATTAAATTTATTTATGACACAATGATGATGCATTAATTACCATATTAATGAAATATTAAAATAATTGATATTATAAATATCCTAATAAATATAAATTGGAAATATTCAGGCATTACATTAATTTTATTTGTTAATATTACATCATTGAGATTATTAAATATATTTTTTCTATGTGATAAATTTGTTATAACTTTCACAAAAAAACAAATACTTAATAGGGTCAAAATTTTCAAAAATGATATTTTTTTAAATAAATACTTATTTATTAAATGACATAATATTCCTAAAAATATAATTATCATACAAAGTACTTATATAGGGTCATATATGTCAATATTGAACCACATGGAGTTATCTTGGTTTTTTATGGTATTTTTATTAACCGTGTATTATAATAATACAAGAAGACATGGTAAATGTTAAACTATTTAACCAAGAGATAAATCTAAAAGATAAGGTTAATTAGATACCTAAATATTTCTGAAACCTATCGGTTAGGAATATTTAGATCCACCACGACTATATACTAGAAATAAATCCATTGTGAGACATTATAAAAATAAATTGAGTTTATAATAAAATAATATTCCATGTTTTTTCTTAAAGTGACACTCATATCTCTTATAAAATGGTACCTTACATTCTATTAATTTTACACCTCTATAGCCATTTGTATTTTCCATACCCTTCTGATATATTCTCCCAACTACCCTAACATCATCCTAGAGGACTTACTTTAATCATAAATCCATCTTATGGTGCTATTTTGATAAAATCAAAAGGAAGCACCCAGAGAAGATATAATAATTTCATCACCACTTTCCAAGTTCTTTTCGTCTTCTATATCCACTTTCATTATTGTTTCCTTTCCAAAAAAAATAAATCAAGTAACTTCAACATAAATTGATGTTATTCTAAATATGTTAAAACAATATTCATTATTCTATCCATCATATTAATAACGAAGTCAACATACGTGCGTACGGCTTACCCACTCCACGTCGTGGTGTAAATTGTTATTCAACACATCCTTTTGTAGATGGGTATAATAATGAGTATAATTGATTTACTTAATAAATAACATGTCAATTATTCGTTATATATGTTATATCATCCAATTTCATGCTATTTCCCCATCAAAATAATGATATTTTCCCTCATGCATACGTACAGAATATTGTCTCCACGAACTCGATGATATTAATTCCCCATCATAACCATTCAAGAATAATTTTCATTTTATGATTAAAATTAATTTTTATGAACATATGATAATTATGTATATGAATTAAATACATCCTATCCATGTCATACATGACTTAAATAACAAATAATATAAAGGGAAACGAATCAGTTAACAATAGAAACAAAGATACTACTAAAATATCATTATCAAAACAATAATAGAAGATCATTTATGATATAATATTTAGGAATGTGGTTATTTTATAAGTTAATAACTATTATTTTATTATTATTCAACATTTTAATGAACAATTAACCAAGGAAAAGTAAAAGGTAAGGTGTTTTCATATCACTTCTTATTCCCGTGAGATCCATAAATTATTACAACTATTTCTTTTTATTTGGTGTATGTCATGCCCATTATCATAGTTTTGTATAATATACTTAATTTTATGGGTATTAACATTTTCTTTTTATTATACTTGTTTCACAGGGTGTATGTTTCATAGGTTACAAAGTCAGTTGGAAATTTCCAAAATCAATTGCTACTCATTTGGTTTTACGCAAACATCGTTGATTATTTTACTCCATGATTATGTGTGAAAACAATATTTTTTAATTTATATATTAATTTACACACCCATTTGTGTGGATATACTATTGATACAAATTATCACTCAATTTTTATATTCTCAAGTCATCGATATGAACTTGATAAGAGAAATATTATCTCAATTTCCAATCATTGAGTTAAACATCCAAGTCCTTAGTTTTCTTTTTACAAGAATATGTGTGAATATACTATGATTTATTTATAGTAAAAATCCATTCATATTGAGTTTATTCATATTTTACCCACAAAATTATGTCATTTATTTATCCATAACAAATGAATACATTCTTTGTAAGGGATTTCATCTCAATTTACGTTCTATTGAGGCTTCGTTGTTGTTATGAACCAATTCAATTTTATATGGTGTATATAATTTACATTGACATATTATATCATGAATCTAATTATTCTCATGATATTATAATGTTTTTAACTCAATTATTTTTATCCAAATTTCATTTATTAAGTTTGTAACTCCAAATAAAATAATAATTTAAATGTTTTATTGACATATTCTTCTAAATAATTCTCATTAATGTAGTTGTTTTAAAAATGGCGTTAAGTATTTTTTATATGAACATTAATTATTTAGAATAAAAATTCAATTTAAATGTTTCAAAGTGTTGTGGTTCACTTTTATTCAAAAATCTATTTTTAACTGATTATTAATAAATAGTGATTCTTTTAAATGTTTTCATGAAAAAAGAGTTATTTATGACATATAGTTGTACTAATTATTTTTATCTATGTCAAAATCCTTCATTATTAATGATTGATATTGATTTATTATAATACAATATTCCATATTATTGAATGGGTTATGTTAGACTATTGATATGCTATTTTAATACCATTCATGGATTGTGGTTATAATATTGACATCTTTTATGCTAGTTTTAATATGAATGTTGAGATTAGGTTTTAATATTCTTATGTGATGAATGAATTGGTCATAGTATGTGGCGAGTGGAGCCCGCTATAGCTCCCTGATGCATCAGTTGGTTTCATGTGACAAACTAGTGTCTTAGCACAAGGCCTTGAAACTAACACATTGGAAGTCTTGGCACATGGACTTTACTATGTGTTTATGATGTCCATCATTATGAAATCCTTCATTATATAATTAGAATTTGATATTCAATGTGACTATTTTACTGGCAGAATATCTATGTGAATATGTAAATGGAATTATTTTATTTATATTTTCCATATTATGATGAAGTTTATGTTTAAATGGCTTGTGTTTTATTTTTATACATTTCCTTAAATGTTTGTGCTTATTTATGAATGTTTTCGCTATATTGTTATCCTTAATGAGAATCAGAGCTCACCCGTTTATTATGTTTTATTTTTCCCAGTAAGTGATGAAGTATGTTTTGTTTGACATACACTAATAGGGTATGGGATATGAGTATGTTAAAAGAGGAAACAATGTTGATTTTTTTTTAACGGTGAAATATAAATCATATGTATGTATCAAGTACTTCCAAGGATTCAAAACCAACCGGACGTTCAAGACATGATCTCTTGTGATCATGCTAATGTTATGTAAAAATGAATATTCTCTTGGTATCTAGGGTTGGGGAGTAACATTTAGTATCATATGATTTTAGTACAATCCTTGTAAGTAAGATTTACATAAACTATTATTAGAGAACACTACCCTATGAAAGACTTTGAGGATTAGTATATAAGAACATCCAATCATTTTGGACGTGAAATAATTATGTTGGTTTTCCAAGAAAATATGTCCCTCTCTAGATACAAATAGGTATAGGTGGATCTGGCACATATGTACCTAGGATTGAAAACACCGACAAAGAGATTATGGCATGACCTAGGGTATCATGGAATACGACAACGGTCCTTGCTTTACTCTTGGTATTGACACTCTTGGGGGATGTGCGTAGGGTAATTCACATTTTCATTAGAAAATGATTTAATGTATTTTAATATAATATCATAATAAATAACCTTCATTAATCAAAAGGTGTTTTAGATTGAATATAAGGTGTCATGTTATTTTCTAAATGATTTTATTACTATTATTACTCACACTCTGATTTTTGGTTTTATTATATGGTTGGATTCCATGGAATTCATAGTAACATTGAACATGATGTATAAGCTGGTAACAGTGGTGGAAATGAGAAAAATAAATATTGTGTAGATAGTCGTAAAATATATCTTGTTCATGAAAATCCATATTTAAAAATATGATCAACAACATTTACATTAACCAACTCCCAAACTCAATAATGAACAGAAAGGCATAAAATGATAAGATCACCTGCAATGGAGACCATGGTGAAAATAAAGCTTATATTCAATCATTCAGAAAATTTGGAAGGAGAAACCCCTGAAAGTGCCTCAATGGAACACGTAAAAGCTTTATGTGTGGGAATGAAGGATATAAATTAATGATTTTTTTAAGAAAAATGAAGTGTATTATGGATAAAAATTAAAAATGATCCTAAGAATCCATTTATTGTCATTTTCTATAAATATAGAGGACCTAGGCATTACTCAAGTTAATGTCCTATTCTATAGGACATCATATAAGTCATGGAATATCCATTGTGGAAATAAATGGATAGAAAAATGTTTAACAGTATTAATGCACTTTGTTTATGGGATTACATTAGAAGACTTTTCTCAATTAATTTTAACCATATAGTTTATTATGTGAGAATTATATTTGAGTAATAATTGTCTTTTCTTTTTTGTATATATTTATAAAGAATTATTTGGGTTTATATGATCCTTGAATATGAGTCAATTACAGGTTATTACATTTTAGAAAGAAAATGCATTGTATGAGATAAATTTTTTTCTTAAAATATGTTGTGGTTATGTTTTAGTAATTTATATCATTTTTGGAATGTTATAAATTTTTATAGTTTTTGTAAAAAGAAAACACACAGACCGTGTGATAAGAAATCATTTTGGAAAATGCTACAGGAATCGAACCCACATCGAAAGTGCTACTGGGATTTTTCACCTACCACAAAACTATGTGATGTACCTGAATAGTATGAATAATAATTTTTAGTTAAATGATTTTATGGATCAAGAATATGTTGATTTTGGGAACGTATGATTTATACCTAATATAGGAAAATAATTTTTTGATTATGTGATAATTATTATTTTGGAAGATGTTCACTATTTTGGGAACACTATATGTCTAATGAAAATAGAATACTATGGCATTTCATATGAGGTGTAATGGTGGATTGTTTTAGTATAATGCTTGTTTTAATTCTGGACAGATAGTGATTTGGGGATTTTATGGAAATGGTAAACCTATTGTAGAAAACATGTGAATAGGATAATTACATACAAGTATGATACTTTATTAGTAGTCAATGTTATTTGGAGATAAATAATAATATATATCTAGGAAGAATATGTTATCAAATCCATATGAATTTTATGTTTCATACATTGTTTGGATTATATGGAATAATTTTATGGCAATTTCTTTATTTTAATAGTCTTTGTAGAACATTGGGTATTGATTGTTTAATTTTGGTGATTAAGAGAATTATTTTTTTCTATAAAGGATTATTGTAATGTCCCAACCCGAATCAACTCTATGAAGGGGGCCCGACCGGTGGGTTACATAACCTCAAGTGTATCGCCCCGAACACCAGAGGCTCCCAACTAGTAGTGAGGGACATTTTTTCTATTCATGGGGAGACTATGCCCTCATAGTTAATAGATAATATAATAGAATGTGTAAAAAACAACAAATAATATATAGGGGAATCATGTGAATGAATAAAATGCATTAGAGGACATATAAAAATCAAACTGAATAATAATAATCATGTGTTGAAGCTCAAAAAATACTGTCAAGCCATGATGTATGTCTAAACTGTAAGTACGGAAAACAAAACTCAAACACACAATCAACTAAACGAAAAGGCATAAAGCAACAGATGCATCATGAGAATGGACCCGAACTCTACCCCAGTCTCCATATTAAGAATTAAGGAAAAATTAGGCAACGGAAGAAGCATAATTCCCCTTGTCATTACCTTTGAGAATGTAATATACTTAGGTGTCAACAACGCCAAAATAGGGTTTGAGATAAAATCCTAGTAGGCCGACACCCGTAGAGTCTAATCCTTTCCATTTCAACCAATGATAAAAATGAAGTCTTCTTTTACATAACAATTTTCGATAATTAATTTATGTGAAATAAAATAAATAATTTGGTATTTGTTCCAAACGGCACCCGTTCCTAATCACCTGCTTCAACCTAAGCTGGTTGTCTGAAAGGGTAAATGTTTTCAAAATGCATGTAAAAACACACACATATATATAACCTAGATAATAATGGTAATCTAGAAAGTGGTATACCCCAATCTTGTTCATTAACTTGGTGTCTATGTCCAGTGTCATCTAGGTGCACATCAACATATCAGAAGATAATTTCAATTCTCAAAAGATCCAAATGGATGGAAAATATACCATAAGTGAATAATTATTATGGATTATGTTGAGAGTTGGAGTCCAATCCCATCTCGAAGCAATCACTATGGAACATCCGTCAATTTATCCAATAACACAGTTCCCATCCTAGGCCTTCTTTCGAAAGGCCATGTATTTCTTATGGAATGGAAATACCCTGAGTCCGTCATGATCTTCCAAAAAGGGGTAGACTATCATCTGAGGCTAGCTTATCCACTTTTCCAATAGATCCATCTCAATTGGCACTATTGGAACTGGTGTCACTCATAATTATTAGAAGCCTAGGGATGTCTCAGTCCAGCAAGGCCAAAGACACCACCTCACGATGCATAATGGTAACAGTCAGGAACAAAGGGTTTAAGAGTGGGCACTAATACGAGACCCTCCTCCTTTTCCTTCGATTAATATTATTAATGTTTCCACAGAAGGAGATATGAAATAATTAGTATATAAAATCTCAGCTTGAAAACTAAATAGATACACCCATGCATGACAAGTTATAAATTCGACATCACAACTTAGAAAGTTAATAATGAAATATATCTTGTCAGCATGAGTATATAATGCACCATCAAAATAAATAAACAGTTCATCAAAACAATTACTAGAGATAAAATAATTCTAATTTCACATTCAATGTAATGATTTATTAAAATTATTTTTCAATAAAAAGGTGTTGTGCAACACCAGCAATTAATAAAACAATTAATCCAGCTAACGGAAAAATATACCGACAATGTTGGTATTAAAAAATTGTGTTCCAACCATATTGAAACAATTAAATCAAATTAATTTATGATTATTAAGGCTTTAACAATTAGGAACAACTATTAATGTAATGAAATTCTGTGAATTTGCACAAAGTCTGTAGTAACTGACTAACGTCACAATGGCAGATTTTTTATAAATTGCAATGAAATGGATGGAAAGGGATTAGTCACCCTACTTTTTAGTCTTATATGACTCTATAATCCATTGTAGGCTCTAATTTGAACAAAAATGGTAGAAAACATAGGATTTTAGAAAACCCCCAACAAAGGGTAAAAATATTTTGTGACTAAATACACATTTAATAAAAAATAAAATAATATGATTCCACCTGAAAAATGTTATCCATTATCTAAGGATTACTTCTCACCTAACAGTGGAGAAATTTTACAATGGTCGGAGGAGCTAAATCCTTCCAAAAGACGAAGAGTGGGCTGCTCCAACTAGTGGAGAGGGGGGTGTGATGTAAGGGGGAGGAGAGTAAGAGAGTAGATGAAAAAAATAATGAAACGAATTAAAGAAAATGAAAATAAAAAATAAGGGAAAAATAAAAGAAAAGCAAAAAGTGAAAAGAAAAAAGAAAAAATGTAGAATAAAGATGGAAAAGAAAAAAAGAAAAAAAGAATTAAAATGTAAATATCCCATTTTAATTAGTTTTATTTATCCTGTAACCACCATTTTATTTAATTTCAATTTTCTATCCTTTCAAGAATATTTTTAAATATTCTTTAAATATATTTTTAGTCTCTTCAAATTTTAATTAATTATCTAAATACCGAACACCACATTGAAGAGTGATGTGTAATTCATCAAACAAAGGATGCAGTAATTAAAATTAAATAAAAAGATGTCTATGACATGTAGTGTGGTGCACAATTACTCTTTCTGGGACACTAATAGAATTAGAAAACAATAGAAAAGAATTGGCCATACCTGATTATGTCCCGGATGTTACAACATATCCTCTTTAAGAAAACTCAACCACGAGTTTCACATCCAAGGGTAGTGGAACATCATGAGAAAATAGTTCCAGCCACTGTGCATGTGCATCTAACTCTCACTCCTAGGTCTCATCCTAAACACAGTTGTGTTTCCCCAACACCCGGACCAGAGGGACTGAGTTGACTTAGAGGACATTCATGATACGGTCGACAATTCAGATCTGATGCTCTGCAAGGGAAGCATCAGCATCAAGCTCGATGTCTTCAGGGTCAAAAAATGAGACGGGTCGGGATGATATTGCTGGAGATGAGATAAATGGAAAAAAAATGTGCATGGAAAGATACCTCTTTGGTAGAAGTAACCCATATGCTACTGGCCTAACTCCCTCTATTATCTCAAACGACCCGATGTATCTCGCTGATAACTTCCCATGTCTCCTAATATGCCTCTTACCAAATCTCATAGAAACACACAAAAAGACTTGATGCCCCACCTCCAAATCTAGAGATTTGTGGTGATGATCAGTATAAGAATTTTTTCTAGACTGAGCTATAGTTATCTACTTCAGAATCAAATGAATTTCTACAATGTCTCCTTATCGAGACTAGGACCCAACAGAGATGCCTCACCAACTTCGAGCCAACATAAAGGTGAACATCATGGTCTAAAATATATGTCCTCATATGGAGCCATTTGGATTATCACCTAGAAGCTATTGTTATAGTTAATCCAAAAAAGAGGTAAATCTTTCACCTATGAACCTCCCAAATCAGGGATACAGTCTCGTAACATATCCTCTAACACTCTTACAGTTCTCTTAGATTGTCCATTTGTTTGAGGGTGATGTGAATTACTCCGACATACCTGTGAACCTAGAGCCTTTAGCAACCCTTTCCAGAATAGTGAAGTGAAGCGAGCATCCCGTTCTGAGAAAATATAATTAGGTATACAATAAAGACACACAATATCCTAGATATACAGCCTTCCTATATCATCAATCTAAAGGATTAGTAGATAGGAAAGAATTTTTCAACATTGGTCAACCTATTGGATAACACCCATACTGCATCGCTGCCTCATAGAGATCTTGAAAATCTAGTAATAAAATCCATGGTGATGTCATTCCATTTCAAATCAAGAATGGATATAGGTTGTAGGAATCCAATGGGTTGCCGGAGCTATGACTTCACCTATTGGAAGGTGGATCACCATGTGATGAAACCTAATATCTTCATTTTGATACCCGGAGACCAATATTGTTGACACATATCTTAGTACATCTTGGTCAGCCCATGATGAAATTCCCAAAAAAAGGCATGAGATTCTTTCATCTGCTATTCCCATATACCTGATGGTACCCACAAAGATCCCCGGTAATGGAGAGTTTCACTGCCATCAACAAACCAACCAAGAGGTGGGTTCTCTTTTCTAACACATTTTCTCAAAACTAGCACCACAGGATCAGTAAATGGTTGGTTTCATACTTTCAATAGAAGAGAGAATGTCACTGTAAGAGATACTATAATTGGTTGTCTGTTCTACTCCTAAACCTCCAAATGCATCCTGGAAAAAAAGTCTATCATCTTCCACTCACTACAGTCTACCTACAAGGCTTGTGTTTGTGTCTTCCGGCTTAAATAATGCACCACAATATTTCACATAGTAGGGGAATAAGCAAGATAAAAATAGAATGACTACAAGTATTTTACCCAGCTGCATTGGCTTATGTTCTTGTCTTATTGAGTGGATATATATTTCTCTATTTTATGATCTATGTAAACAACGAAGATCTCAACCAACAAATAGTGTCTCCAAAAGAGTAGTCCATCAACCACAAATTCCAACTCTCGATCATGGGTAGGATAGTTCCTCTCATGAGGTCTCATCTAGCATGATCGATAAGCCACGACTCGATCACCCTGCTTTAAAACTGCAACCAATCCAATTCTTGAAGAATCACAATAAACTGTATAGATCGTACCAGGTTCAGGGCGAATCACGTTTAGTACTGAGGTCAGTCTTCCTTTCAATCCCTGAAAATTCATTTCACAACCTTCTGACCCGCTGAACTGTACACCATTCTTAGTCAGGGCTATAAGAGGAACTTCTATACTGGGGAAATCATGAATGAAACGGCTATAATAGCATACAATCCCCAATAATCCACAGATGTTGAAGAAAATCTTGGTATAGTCGCATGAAACCACAACTGTAACCTTTACATAGTCAAATAATACCCCTACATTAGATATAATATGACCCATTATATGTACCTTATCAATCCAGAAGTGGCATTTAGTAAGCATCTAACATAGTTTCTTCTCTCTCAGTGTACTCATCATGATCTCAGAATGGGTGGCATGGTCGTGTCTAGAACATGAATACACTATGATGTCACCCATGAAGACTACCACAATGGAATCAAGATACAGATGAATAACACCCTTTAACAGACCCATGAAGATTGATGGAACATTCATGAGGCTGATTGGCATAACCAGATACTAGTAAAAGCAATACCTGCTTCGTAATTTAGTACATTGTATATAAGATGGTCCCACATGCACCTGGTGATATCCTGACTTCCGATCAATCTTGGGTAAAATAGATTCACCCCGAAGCTGGTCATAGAGATCATCTATATAAAGAAATTAATATCAAATATTTACTGTGATTTGGTTGAGTTGACGATAATCCACACACAACCTTAGGATAACTTCCGACTTCTGGAAAAAAGGACATGTGAACCCCATGACGATGTGCTAGGTATGATGAAACCCTTATCCTCATGGTCTACAAGATGATTTTTATTTCATGTAGCTTTGTTGGTTCCATCCTATAAGTAGGAATAGACACTGGTTCCGCACATGGCATGATCTCCACAGTGGAATCCACGTCTCACAAAGGAGGTAATCTGGAGAAATCGTCAGGGTAGGTGTCCCTGAAATGATCCACCACTTGAGGGAATTCAACTAGGGGTGTTCCATGACCGAACATGAAGAGAATTTCCAATTGAGGTGTCACTCTGCCCAACCCTGCATATTTTTTCTTTGCTAGTTTTTCCTGCATTTCCCATTCTTATGTCTGAAGATATGTGTAACCCTCAGGTGATTTGTAGGAAACCCGATTAAAATAGACATCTACATAATCCAGATAAGAAACAAGAATGTTTATATTGAGAATGACCTCAATGCTAGACATGTCGAGGTTATAGAAATTCTAAATGAAATGGTACCCGCCTATCTCGAGGGGGCACTCTTGGCACTAGTGTATGCCCTATGTCCTGACCCCAAGAGGAGTGTTGAGAGACAACATGCCATAATGATACTCAATTGGAAAACATAGACATTCCATAATAACAGTAGATAAAATGGAGTGTGATCCACAGATATCAAAAATAGATGAAAGTAAGGTAAAAAATACTAGAATATTACCTCTCACTGTCGATGGTACTGTACTCTTTTCATCTAGTACTGAGTGCACTACATACATGAGACCAACTCTACAACCCTGATACGATGCCTGGTTCCCTGAGAAGGACCACTATACTGACGCTGATAGTCTGGTACTGGATTTCCTGGAACACAACCTCCACCATTACCTTGTCCTATTTGGACAGTGGAAAAAGAAGTTATGGCCTGTCATGGTGTCATAGATCCCATATTTGAAAGAGGGGGAGGATTGGATCCTCTACCACTAGATTATGAAGATAAGAATAGACTGAACCACTGAAAGTGACCCATTCTATCAGAAGCTCGACACTCCAGCAGATATCTCATGCACTGTGGCTTGTTGTGACCATCTCTTCCACACTGATAAAATGTGACAGAGCTATCAAGGCATGTTGTTTTTATAGGGTCTTCCCAATGTGAACTTTCAAAATGGTGTTTCCAGCGGACATATGAGCTATCAACATATCTGGAAGCTGAACCTCCCTAGATCACAAAGTTTTTCTTCCCTGAAATTTCTGTTTGAGATCAGAGCCTGATTTATTATTTCTATGAGGGTAGCCAAATTGAAGATGTTCACCTACGTGAATATAGTATACTCAATTCCTTCCTCAAAACTCCTCGCAGTACTCTGTGCATCGCCAGTTAGAGACAGGGAAAAATTATGAAGTTATTCAAAATGATAAGAATACTCTAACACAATCATTGATCCTCACTAATGAGGTAGGAACTCCCATGCATGATCATCTCATAGATTATTTGGGAAAATGTTATCATAGAAGGCAGCTTGGAATTTTCCCTAAGCCATGTCACTAGTCTTCTCAACCAGAAAGAAACATCCCACCAGCGCATGTAAAAGTCACGGAGCATGTAGAATACATGCATGACCATTCACCCTCGAAGCGTCTCACGGTGGTCGAAGCTAGACCGTATAGCTTCCAGACATGACTCTACAGCATGAGGGATGCCACTCCCCGAGGTGGTAGGAGGGTGTTCCTACAGAAAGTCCCCTATGAGGTCTGCCATAGATGGGGCAGTTCTGGAGTTATTCTGAACTGACTACATAAAACGTAGGAGACTATCCCTGAATTGAGCATCCGGGTCCCTTGGATGATCAGTAGGAGATAGTGGCACCGGAGGCTCTACGAGAGGTACGATAGGTGGTTCAGGACCCACCATCACTTGAATGTTCTCATTACCACTCTCTTAAAGCACAAAAATAAGATGTTGAGATGACATTTGCCTACAAATCAAAACACTCACCATTACACAAGGAGTAAAAAATTATAGAATAACATGTTAGGTGAAAAAAGAGGTTAGGAACATAGACTGCCTCATAGTACTAAACAACAGACAACCCGCTTCAAGAGTTGGGTTTTGATATGGAAGAGACAACTTAATAGGATTATTGAATAAGCTATACAGTCCATTCCAAGGTTATTTCAGGCTAAATTATAACACACTATCACTATATTATTTTCAATAAACTGACATTTCAAAATTTTACCACAAGGAAAAAGAGTCGTAGCGTGCAATAAGAAAATGCACGCAGAAAGTAGATATGGAATTGCAATATGCCGGGCATTTAAATCCAATATTGCCTATTATGATGAATGGAATGTATTTTCGTTGTATCATTGTGCTGCAATGGTAACCCATTATTTCAGCAATACCAACACAATAACTATGCAATACAAGTGAGTCACCCAATGGTGAAATCATATCACCAGTAACTGGCATAATCAATAACTGCAATCCGAACCCATGAATTTTGGTTTTCCCCTATACATGGGTTAGCTACGTCCAAACAGAGATTACATTCAAAATTCATATACCCTAGTCTCTTGTATATCTAAAATAGTAAGTCAAAAGGAGAACCACCTATGATACAACTTTTTAATGTCCCTACATGGCTCACCTCCAAGACAGTGGCCGGACCGATGGGTTACATAACCTCAAATGCATCTACCCAAATTCCAGAGGCTACTGATTAGCAGTGAGGGCCCATTTTGTGTCTGTGGGGAGACTATTCCCTCATAGGTAATAGATAATGTCCCATATGAATTAAAAAAATAAAAATAATAAATAGATGATGCATGTGGATGAATAAATTGTTGCAGATGCAATATAAATAATCCAACTGAATAATAATAATAAATTTCGGAAGATCATAAAAAGATGTCATTCCATGATGTATGTCTAAACTAGAAGTACATAAAACAGATCTGAAACACATAGTCAAAAAAAATAAAGAAAGTAGTAACTATATAACAAGAAAGGCCAAGTCCTCTATAGCATTCCCCATCCTAACTAGTAATGATCAATCATGAATTGGAAGCAGCACTCATCCCATTGTCAATACCTGAGAGCAGCTAATCAATCCTATTGGCAATGAAGCTCTAGAAGTGTGTAAAGACCTGAAACTTCCATATAATTTTATTTAAATATATTTGAATTTTACGAGTCCATAGTTTCAAATGGCGCGTGATTCTGATGCCCAGAGTGCCCGGAATGATCCATCGATGTTTTTTATGCTTTAATTAACATGATTAAGTTGTTTTCTTGAAAAGTTGATTAACTCATAAATGGATTCTCAGATTAGAAATATAAGGGCACCATTGCGCTCAGGATGGGGGGTTTTTACACTAGGCTTGACTTATGTTTAGTCCTTGCGGTCCTCTTGTGAGAAATCCCTAAAATGGAATAACCGTAAATAAAAAAATTAAATGAAGTTATTTTTTAAATCAAATTCTTATAACTAACAAATGTTAGCTCAGATTAACAATTTGAGACCACTTCTAAACTCATGAGGGAATTATTTATTTAAACAGATACTAACATGGGCCGGCGTGGGCCACTAGAAAAAGATATTCTTTGGAAGAAAAAAAAATAATTAAGTGACAATTATTTTATTTTAAAATTCATAACATCTAAATGGTAACTCAGAATGAAAATCTAAGAGTACCCTTGGGTTTGTTACGGTGTGTTTCAACTAGGCAGAGCCTAACCTTGATAACGTTGGGTTGGGGGTGACTGATAATAATTTTCCAAACATTATTTTGGTTACGTTTAGTAAACGTATGAGCGGTGTTTAATATCTTTTTAACCAGTGCTCAGAATTGAAATCTAAGGGCACCGTTGAACTCTTAGCATTGGTGATTTCATAGTGAGACCTTCACAGAAGTTGTGTTTTAATCGGGAGTTGAAGATATTTTTTGGTGGTTTTTAATTAAATTGAATAAAGATAATGTTTTTAAATTTATTTTATTTTGTTGGTTGAAACCTACAAGGGGAGGTTAGTGGTGGGGGTCACCACACAATAACCTCCCATGATCAGTTATGGTGGTGGGGCCCGCCTTCACATAACATCCCTTGGGAGGATGTTATGGAAGTGGGGCCCACCCGCACATAACCTCCATTGGGAGAATTATCAATTGGGGCCCACACGAGCTTTAAACCTCCTCTAAACCCCCAAATTAAATTGGTGAAAGCCTTTACCTTACCCTTTCTTTTAATGTGCCAACTATCTCACAATTAATTAATTAAATCTTGCAATTAATTAAATTAGATCATTTTTTAATTCTTTTGGATTCCTCCCAACCATTAAAATAATAGCATGTCTATTATTTATGGTGTTGGCATAATCATTGGGTGGAGCATGAGAAAGGGTTGGGATAATTGAGGGGACTTCATCCTCTCAATGAAGAACACGAAAAATGGTCTTCCACCGAAGAATGACGAGCACCGTCTTCTCCCTCTTCAAACAGAGCATGTTGAGGAAACACTACCACTCATGAAGAACACTGACACCATCCTCGAGTTATTCATTCCCGATGTCAACAAAACGACGCCCATTTCCCGTGACTTCGTTATCCATTAACAAGCCAGGTAGGGGATTGACTTTATTTAAAGTATGAACTTTTTCCACTGTTCTTCATTTTTATCAAAATGAAGAATGATGGTAGTTGTGCTTCAAACTATCGAGGCATTTGTTATTTCCTTAAACGTGGAGGATTCGGGCCGACCAAACATAGACTAACACCCTCCGTTGATTTTCTCCTCTCTTGTGGCATTCTACGGCAAGGCGATGATGGAGGAAACAATGAAGCCACGCTACCCACGATATCTGAGAACAGCACCACCCCCGTGGTGCACCAGTCCTCCCAGTAAAACATCGACAGCCAAGCGGTGCCCGACCTGCCTAACCACAGAACTCCCGCGCATGCTGCCCGTGCCCTACCGGTGTGTTTCCTGGCCCGGCCAGCAGCCTACCTGGTGCCCCCCCACCGCCCTGCCTGGCTACCCCTCGGCACCATATTGCGCTGGTCAGTGCACCCCACGGTGCCTTGCTGCCCTGCCCGGGGCCCACTAGAACCCTGTCGCGCTACCCCGCGCACCACTAGGGGCCCTGCCGCCCTGCCCTGTGTAACCCAGTGCCTTGTCGCGCTTCCCGATGCCCTACCCGGCGCCCCCCGTGCTACCTGGTGCCCCGAAATCCTTCATGACACCCCAACGGCCTGCCCCACAGCCCTAGTGCTCTTCCCGGTGCACCAGCGGCTAGCCTGGTGTCCAGCCTGCATGCCTGCATCCCGCGTGGCCTGCCCTTTGGCCACCAAGCCACCGGCCTCTCGATCCGACCCGCGTCGTCCACTATAGTGTCACGGGCCAAACTAGCTCGGGCTTCCAGGCCGAGTCACCGAGCAGCCTACGCGGAGACTATCGGGCTGAACCGCCCTTGTGGTCTACTGGGCCGAGCCCAGCAGATCGGGTTAAATCTTAGCGAGCCGACCCTCCCATTGGGTCGGGTTAGACCCAGCTAGTCAGCCCGAGTCGACCCAGACTAGGTCGGCCCAAACTGGGTTGGACCGAGTGGGTCTGACCGGGTCGGACCGGTCTCGGGCCCATTACAAACCCCTTTTCTTTCTTTGGCCATATCATTAGCACAAGATGTTTGTTTTAAAAATCGTTAGTGGCACTTGTATTAATGAAGCATTACCATCCCATTGATTTTGTCCCATTGGTGTTCGGGGAATAGTTGAGTTATGGTCAGGTTGGTTCATACACGAATCCAACCATGCCCCACGGAAGAAAATGAAAATAACTCACAGACCGGGCATCCGATTAATGCGTCGTCTATTGCATTGAGACCCCTATGACATGGAGTACCTTTGAGATACTTCCACATGATAGTTTGTGACACATTTAGTATCAACCCATAGCTCGTGGAGTGGATCCTCCTATAGAAGAGAAACCAGTGTATTGACACATAGTTGTTGTAAACCTGATGACTGCTTAACTAATTTGACTCGGAGTGATTTGATTAGCCCATTGGATAGAGCACCCGATATTTGGGAGAAGAAATATGGTGGACGAAGCACTGAGATGTTGGCAAAAGACTCGCAGTACTCCACAGGAGGAGAACCTCAGTAGGCTATTAGGGGGAGCACCAGGTAGTTGGCGGCAGACCCACAATAGATAGAGTGCCTGGTAGTTTGTAGTAGACCTGCAATACTCGATAGGAGGAGTACCTCTGTAGTCCATGGTTAGTGTGAAACACCTCGGTGTCACGACAGGCCCACTGTTCTCGACTGTGGAGGATTTCTCCCAAAGCTGTGGTTTTGATAATGAAAATCCATGTTTGAGTTGATTCAATGATCTTTGTGTTTTCCTCATGATTGAGATGGGTTACTTGATAACATAGGTATATGTATGGGCATATATTTATGTAAGGTTTATCCATTGATTTCATACTATGTTATTTATCTTTGTTTGATTTTGTGAGACGTTGAGGGTCTCGAGGTCCCTATTGAGTATCATTATACTCACCCCAACATGGGTTAGGCCCACACCTCATTTTGTTAGATGCAGATGATGGAATTCACTGACCGAGGAGGAGTGTGTGTGGACTGGATGGTACCCATAGGTAGACCTCACGACGAGTCGGTACCCGGAGTTGACAGACATATGTGGAGCGCTGAGGAGTCTATCTTTACCTACCCTTCAGGTAGGATCCATGGTGGCCAATCCAGGAGCTTCTAGACACCTTCTAGTTGTATGTCTTTTAGTTGTACATGTTTTGTATTTTCCTAGTACTTTACTATTGGGCCTGTATACCCCCCATTTATTTCAGTACACTTGTTATACATCTTTTACTTATTATTTTCATTCGCTTGTACTATAGATGTGTGTGCTTTCAATTTATCATGTCAATGACTTCTTTGTCTTAGATAATTATGCCTTTGGTGCTAGTCACCAGCCCCTGGCCTATGGATGGCGGTCTTGGGGTAGTCACGATACGGGCCCTGGGGGATGGGTCGTGAAAAAATGGATTCATAGGGGTTGGTTCTGCCAAAAAACATAGGACTCTGATATTTTATTTATTTGAAGCAATTGTGTTAAGGGTACTGAGTGTGTTTTTCTGTTCTAGGAATCTAGTATTGGTGGGGCGGCCGATTTATACATACACCAGGACCCTAACTACTGATTTCTGACTTAGTACATAAAAATACTAATTGCATGTGTGTTTTCAAAATATTTCTTTTTGTCAGCCCAAACTAGGTCATCTCACCAAGTATAGTTTTTTGATAGTGTCACATCTGTTCAGGATACCTCCACGCAGATAGCCAGTATGAGTTATAAGAGAGTACGTGATGAAGGACCACCGAGAGGCAAGGCGCCGGTAAATGTACCTCATTCTATATTGGCACCTTCAGGTGGTGTAACAGCAGCACCACCACCTATTGGCTACAGATGCCACCTGCTGCACTGGCTGAAAATTCCCACCGACTAAGTGCATTTCTCATGTTCCATCTAAAGAGGCCTTCCAGGTTACCAGGTGGGATATATTCCTATGCAGCATAGGACTGACTGGAGGTGATTTCTAGAGTTATCCACCTAGTTGAGACACTAGTATATTAGATGGTGATCTTAGCTACTAGTTTTTCGTAGTCAGTGACAATGAGGTTGGATCGCATAGTGATGAGGCTTTAGAATCTGGACTGTTCCCTGAGATTGCACCATCAGCATGTGTGTCAGTTATATCCCTACATGTTGTTCTAGTGTTTCAACTAGCGGTTCCGGTTGATGACACCTATAGGCTTAGTGCCTTACACATGTTTCAGCATCAGATCCCCCCCAGGTTCCGAGGTGAGCCTGACTTACTAGAAGTAGAGGATTGGCCTGAGGAGGTGGCTGAGAGTTCTCTAGTACTTCTACAATGTTGGTCAGATGACATGTCGGTAGATGGGTATTCCTCAGGGAGTACTGATCATTCCTGGTACTCTATTAATACGATATAATCAGTGCTTTAGATCTTGGACCACAGAGTGAGGAGTGTTTAGGGACATCCGAGGCATCTTTTTTCCCATCACCATCCTACCTATGTTAGGATGCTATAGAGATCCTTTATGGTTGAATGTTCATTGGATGAGAAAATACAACCAGTGAATGTTAGTAGTGGGAAAGCAGGAATCTAGGACCAGTCTTCAAGGCATGGGTGTTTAAATTATTTTAGAAAGACTAAGTGTTAAGGACAAATGAATCTGTAGAGCCGCAGAAGTTGAAGCAGAGCTAGGAGAGCAACATGTGGTGGTGTAATTTTTGACATGTTACAACCATACCCTTTTATGGAACCCGCCAGGGTCAGGGAGCATTAGGACAATTGAATATTGTAGCTTCATGCGATCAAGGGGTGTGACCCAAAGGCTCTGGGAATTATTTGAGGTACGGTCTACGTCTACTAATAGCTGTCATAACAATAGACAAAGGTATCAATCATTACATCCATCCACAAGTCTTTTCATAGGCCTATAGATTCATATTAAAATGTTGACTTGACCCTCATTTCTGGAGAATCCTTTGGGAGGAGACTCAATCATCATACTTACACTGATAGTGTGATATAACCCTAGAGGTGAGAGTTTCATTTGGAACCACTTTCTGGAAGTGTCAAGGCCTTATGGCGTTAGTTTGGATTTGGACTTTACATCCATAGTTCACCCTCATATTGAATGTATTTGGAATAGAGGTTGTGTTTTATCTACAACATTGGGATGAGGTTTTCCTTGGTTGAAGAAAAAGGAAACCCTGGCAGCATAGGTCAAATTCATGCATAGGAGAGTACAATTGATCACTTTTGAGTTTCCCATCCTTACCTTAGTGTAAGAAGGAGTTTTGAGTTTTCAGTCCCTTCCGTACTATGACATTGAGATAGTATATACTCCTTGGAAGCAGAACGTTGTTGCAGATGCACTCTACAGGAGGACTGCACTACTAGAAAACTAACCTTTACCAACGGTTTGGAACCGTTGGTATAAGCCTCCAAACCGTTGGTATAGCCTATACCAATGGTTTGGAGAACCTTAGCCAAGTAAGCAGTTGGGATAGGTCTATACCAACGGTTTTCCAAAAAACGTTGGTATAGACCTATACCAACGGTTTTGGAAACCATTGGTATAGGTAATATGAAATCTATACCAACGGTAATGGAACCGTTGGTATATTAATTCCAAAAATAAAACATCTGCTGGGATTTGATCCCAGGACCCCTCGTTTATAATTGAACGACTCAACCACTAACCTAACATGACATTTGTGATCATAATTACATAAATATATATATGTATTCTCATAAATATTTTATATTTTGATTTATATAATGTTCTCGGTACGAAGGTCCGATAAAAAATGAAAGTACATATACCAACGGTTGTTAAAACCATTGGTATAAACCTATACCAATAGTTTTAACAACCGTTGGTATAGGTCTTTGGTTGTGATTTTCATTTTGTGAAGGATGTTGAATTTTGGCCCACTTTTCCCAAGGGTTTGGCCAAACCGTTGGAAAAGGTAGACCTTTCCCAATGGTTTGGCCAAAGCATTGGGAAAAGTGGAATATTTGGGGAACTTTCCCAAAGGTTTTTCCAAACGGTTGGGATAGGTCCACCTTTCCCAATGGTTTGGACAAACTGTTGGGAAAAGTGGTATATTTGGGGACCTTTCCAAACAGTTTGGCCAACCGTTGGGATAGGTCCACCTTTCCCAACGGTTTGTCCAAACCGTTGGGAAAAGTGTCCAATTTGAGGGCCTTTCCCAACGGTTTGGCCAAACCGTTGGGAAAAGTGGCCAATTTGGGGTCTTTCCCAACGGTTTGGCCAAACCGTTGGGAAAGGGGACCTATACAAACAGTTTTTACAAACTGTTGGTATAGAAGAGTTGGGAAAGATCTAATTTCCAGTAGTGCTATAATACATCTGCAATGTTAGTCGACTGAGCAACTGGCTGCCTTACAAATATCCTTTGTGTATAGGGTTGGAGAAAACTTTCTACATTCTCTTACAGTTACTCCATACCTTCATCAGCGAGTCAGGGTGGCACAACATGGAGACGCTGATTATGAGATGTGATGTGCTCAGATATCCACGGGTCAGGCACCTGTTGAATTTTTTAAAGGTGGGGAGCACATCATCTTTTTCAGAGGACGTACCATGGTACAAGATACAATTCTGGAAAAACTGTTGAGGGAGATCCACACTTCCCCTCTAGTGGTTCGTCTAGGAGTGGAGAAGATGTACCAGGATCTTCGACGATAGCACTGGTGGAAAGGTATGAAGAAGGCGGTATGAGAGTTTGTCTCATGGTGCCTCACCTGTCAGCAAGTGATGGCAGCGCACAAGGTACCAACAGTCTTGGTTCGAACATTATAGTTCCCAATGTAGAAGTGGTATGGGATATCCATAGACCTTGTGATGTGTCTTCTACATACATCTAAAAGTCATGACTCAACATGGGTGATTGTTGACCGACTCACTATGTCTGCACACTTTTTATCAATAAGATTAAGGGGATTAGTAGAGATCTTGGGATGCCTCTCTGTGGAGGATATTGTGGGTTTATGTGGATTTACATCATCTATTGTCTCTGACTGTGTCACACTCCTTACGTCCCAACTATGGAAGGGGATGCAGGAAGCATTCGGGACAAAAATTCATCTGGGCACTACCTTCCACCATCATAAAGATGGTTAGTCTGAGTGGACCATTCAGACTCATGAGGACATGCTCGTGCTGGTGTCCTAGACTTGGTTACAACTGGGAGGATCACTTACCATTGGTGGAGTTTTCCTACAACAACAGATACCACTCCACCATCGTCATGGAACCTTTTGGGGACTTGTATGGTCGACCTTGTAGATCGCCATTATGCTGGACATACCCAGGAGAGTCAACACTAGTGGGACTAGAGATGGTATGGGCTACCATGGAGAAGGTCCACATCATCCAGGAGTACATGAAGACTGCATAGAGCAGACAGAAGTCTTATGCTGATTGGAGATGGGGACCTCTGGAGTTTGAGGATGGAAACGATGTCATTCTACGGGTCTCACCACAATGTGGTTTGTGGAGATTTGGCTGAGGCGGCAAGTTATCTCTACGGTTTATAGGACATTTCCTGGTCCATAGCAAAGTAGACAAGGTGGCTTACCGCTTAGGTCTTCCACCTCAGTTGCACCGGGTGCATGACGTCTTCCACGTATCTTAGCTGAGGAGGTACGTCCACAACCCTACTCACATCATCAACCTTAGAGAGGTTGACATTGATGATGGGGTGACTTTTACAGATGTTCTTGTGGATATTGGTGATCGGCATGAGCAGGTCCTATGTTGATGATCGATACCTCTGGTGCACATTCATTGGTAGAATAGGAACCTCCAGGAGATCACATGGGAGCGGGAGGCTCATATGCATGCTTAGTACCACATGTGTTCCCTTAGTTTGAGATGTAGCTTATGGGGACGTAAATCCCAGAGGTGGGGAGAATTTAATGACTCGGAATTTCCATGTAAATTTTTTAAATATATGGGAATTTCACGAGTCTGCAGTTTTTGACGGCATGCGATTCCGAGGCCCGGAGATCCCGGAACGATCCGTCGAAGTTTTGTTAAGCTTAAATTAGCACGCATAAGTAGTTTTCCTAAAAAAGTGGAAAAACTCATAAATGATTACTCGGATCAGAAATATGAGGGCACCATTAGACTCAGGATGGCAGGTTTACCCTAGGCGTGACTTAATTTTTGTCAGCGCGAACCTCCTGTGAGAAATCCCAAAAATGGAATAACCGTAAATAATGTAAATAAATAAAGTTATTTTATTTTTCAAATGCTTATAACTCACAAATGGTAGCTCACATTAAAAATCGTAGAACACCAATGAACTCATGAGGGCTTTCATTATTTAAATAGATAATAACATTGTCCTGTGGGGGCCACCAGAAAAAATTAGTATTTGGCTGCAAATAAAATAATTAAATGTTAATTATTTTATTGTAAAATTTATTACTT
This sequence comes from Viscum album, assembly GCA_963277665.1. NCBI lineage: Eukaryota > Viridiplantae > Streptophyta > Magnoliopsida > Santalales > Viscaceae > Viscum > Viscum album. The sequence continues at coordinate 1,200,355,544 of OY728121.1, read as the reverse complement.
CTAAAAAGTAACTTGGATTGATAATATGAGAGTACTGTTTGGGTTTGTTGGGGCATGTATCACATAGGCATTGCATAACCTCGACAACAGTAGGTTGTATGTTACTGATAATAATTTTCCAAACTTTTTTCGGCAACGTTTAGTAAACATGTGAGCGGTGTTTCATAGCTTTTGAATGAGTGATCCGAATTGAAATCCTACAGCACCGTTGAAACCTCGAAGGAGAGGTTAGTGGTGGGGCCACCACACCATAACCTCCCTTGAGAGGTTATGGTGGTGGGGCCCAACTCCACATAACCTCCCTTGGGAAGATGTTATTGTTGTGGGGCCCACCCGCACACAACCTTCCATTGAAGAATTATTAAGTGGGGCCCAAACGAGATTTAAACCTCCTCTAAACCCCCAATTTAAATTTGTGAAACCCTTCACCTTCCCCCTTCATTTAATGTGAAAAATATATCAAAATTAATTAATTAAACATTGAAATTAATTAAATTAGCTCCTTTTTGAATTCTTTTGAATACTTTCCAACCATTAAAATAATTACATCACTATTTTTTGTGGTGTTGGCCTAATCTTTGGTTGGAGCTTGAGATAGGGTTTGGATAATTGAGAGGACTTCATCCTCTCAATGAAGAACGCGATGAAAGCTCCTTCCACCGAAAAACGATGAGCAGCATCTTCTCCCTCTTCAATCGGAGCAAGTTGAGGAAACACCGCCGCCCACAGAGAATGCTGATGCCAGCCTCTGCTTCTTCTCTCTCGGCGTCAATGAAATGACACCCATTACCCAAAACTCTTTCATTATATAACAAGAAAGGTAGGGGTTTGATTTTATTTAAAGTATGAACACCATTCACTCAAAATGATGAATGGTTGTAGTTGGGCTTCATACTAGCGAGTCATTTGATATCACGTTAAACGCTGAGGATTTGGGCCGACCAAACATGTCCCGACATCCTCCATCCATTTACTCCTCTCTTGTGGTGTTCTACGGTAAGGCGACAAAGGCAGCAATAATGAGGCCATGCTACCCATGATCTCCATGAACTGCGTCGCCCCCGCGGCACACCAGTGCTCTTGGCCAAACATCACCAGCCAAGAGGCGCCCGACCTGCCTAACCACGACACTCTCGACGCGCTACCTGCACCTCGCCGGTGCACAACCCACGCCCCCAGCACGCTGCTCGGGCCAGCCAATGGCCTTCCTGGCGCCCCCCCTGCGCCCTGCCACACTTCCCGGCGCACCCAACGGTGCCCTACTGCCCTTCTCGATGCCCCCCGATGCCATGTCGCGCTGCTCAGCTCACCCCACGCCACCCTTCCACCCTACCCCACTGAATTTATCATTTCAATATAATGATGAATATTATGTTTAAAAGGTTTGTGTTTTAGTCCTATACATTTCCATAAATGTTTATGAAATTTCATGAATCTTTCCAAAATATTGTTATCCTTTCTATGCATTAGAGCTCGCCAATTTATTATGTTCTCTTTTTACTTTTTGTGAAGAAGTACATTATGTTTGACATGGAGGGATACACTAAGATATATTAGTGTGTTCAAAGGGGACACTTTGATGTTTATTTTATTCCATGGTGTAATATAAAACTTTTGTATGTATCTAGTACTTGTAAGGATACTAAATTAATTGGTATTTAGAGACTTCATCCGCAATGATCATGCCAATGTTATGTAACAACTCACCAACTCTAGGTAAATAGGATCGGGGCATCAAAAAGTGTTATAACATCTAAATGTGTTCCATGATCAGATATTCGAGGGAACCAATGTGTTCTGAGGAATGAGTTTACCATAGGCACAAACTATCTTATGGTGGAACATGTGGGCTGTGAATATTAGTTTCCAAATATTTCTAATTAATATAAAAAATTTCATGACATATTTAATTATCAGTTTCTCATTACTGATTGACACAGTGATGGTTTGTTTTATATAAATCCAGAGTCGGGGTTACATGGTTTGACTCATAACCATAGAAATTTATTAGATGCTCTAGATAGAAACATTGAGGATTATATCAATGGATAACAACATTATGAAATGATATCAATAATAAATGGATGCAATTCATGAAGGATATCACCAATGGGGATGATGTGACATCCTATATTCTTCAATGAGTGATCCAACCCCTAGTTAGGATGGGTTCTTTTGATTGAATTCCCTATTTATGTTTTCATTGATGAATTTGGTCCATCCAATGAGTAGGTTGATCCACAATTAGATCATTCTTACCAGATGCGATTATATTGCGGGATTTTTATTGGGGTTTGTGGATTGAGAAATGCATTTGGATTGTTGATAATTATTATAGAATGGATTGATGCTGGAATAATCAATGGACATGGTTCAATCATTAGGATTTTTAATTTTAATTTTCCTCCTCTGAACTTCTTGTCATTATTTGTTCATCATCGTTTATGAATGAATGATCATTGCACCTTCAATTCAAGGAACAAACAACCAAGAGTCATGATCTGATCTCATGATGAACTAAAGGAGGTCCAATGTCGATAGATATGGAGGAATACAATTTATTTGGGAATAAATGTTATTCAAAAAGATTTATGATGGGATGAATGAAATAAGTTTTTGGAGCTAATTGTAGGACATAAACTCACTAATTTAGCATTTCAATGGGCAGATGCACTTAGATCAATAGTTTTGAGGTAAACTAATAATTTTATTGAGCACCAAAGGATCATTTGAGGAATATGGAAGAAGAATGGTGGGTTCTAGAAAAACAAGAAAACATGAAATGTAGTCCATCCTACATGGTGTGTAGAAACCATGGATCTAAGACTATGGTATTTGTGTCATATTTAGTGGTAACATAGTGTGTGACGTCTATGACAAGGCATGAGGGCCCATACCTGGGGCTTGGTGTGTAACTCTTGAGATACATTGATATAGAGAGGAGTACATGTGATTCCAACATGACGTCTACTCCTCCACAGAACATTGATAAACCTATTACATGGATTACATCATATACTAGCACATATACAAGGTTATATATGTTGAATTCTTGTATTGGAACATGACCAACATACATCGGATGATCCCATATGGAAGGAAATGATGTGTGACCCTTTCTATATATTGTGTATACCTTTTTTACACAAAATGTTATACTATCATGGTTTATTGTACACAAGCAGTATCCAGAGTTATGGCCAATGACATGTGACCCCACCACATGTAGTGTAATTATTCCAACGTAGATTGTTTCTTTCTAACACCATATCAATGATCGGTTTCATTTAGTTTTTTCAAATGATTGTTTCCCTCGAACATGGTATGTATCATTTAATACTCACATTATTTTGATCTCTTCAGCATGACATCCATTATATTGTTGTTGGATTCACTCGAGAAGCCCAGAGAGGAACCTCTATTCCTTCTTTGTTCCCTGAGTAGAGTATTTAGTATTGATATGACAAACATCACTAGGCCTTGATCCTATACATATAGGGTTGATTATGATGGAGATATAGGTATCACCCCATGGCCCTAGCTGTGATCCTTAACTAATGTATCTAATAGTTAATCAAATCATTTAGTCAATCCCCCTCATGAAAACTAATGATGAACAATAATTCACAAATAGAGTTCATTTGTGATATAAGACTCATGAGTGTGTTCTATTCGATGAGTTATTTTTGATATCATAAAGTTGAATCCCTAGAGGTGGTATGTGGTAGTTCTGAATTACCTCTAGACATCATGCCATGGATGAGTATATCTAGATATTTACGTTATAATTTATAGACATATACATTGGTAGAGTGGACTTTAGAATCCATTTTCATATTTCATTATGGTTTTCGTGCTTCTGAATATGTGTTATTATTATCACTCCTACATGGGATTTTCCTACACGGTTTTGTCTTCTGCAGATAGTTGAACTATTTATAGAGTTTGTGCTGCACCAAAGTCCAGACTGATCCTTGTGTGATCATATATAATGACATGTTCCTATGGGTACAATTAGTATTACTAGTACCATTATTTACTTTTTTGACATTTTTCTCAACAGAATATTTTGGTTGGCTTGTATTTGGTCCTAGTTTACATTACCCTCTTTACCTTTTTCAAAATATGATTGTTGAGATAGTTGGATATATGTATTTGTTTTTTATTGGGTTATATATTTTAGAATTTGTGTGATTAGAGATGTGTGCATGAATACTTTTACATAGGAAATGACTCCAAATATAGTGATATACCTACATAGTGATAGTCTCAAGAACATGGCCTATTGGATGTGGGCCTGGTGAGTGGTGAAATTAGAGCCACTTCGACGGGTCTTGATAGAGAGGTATCAAAGGGTTCAGTTCTACATTCGGTCCATATTTCTATAACATTGGTTTTGGGAAACAATGTCATGTGTTTCATGTTCATATTTTTGGAAAAGAAATCTAGTGTTGTTGTGGAATATCGACATATCGATACACCCGGACTCTGATAACCTAAATTTAGACATGATAAAAGATAACATTGGTTTATGCTAAAATAATGGTGCCTAAATAATATTGGAAGGGTTTCTGGTTTCTATGCCCATCCAGAGTCATCTATCTATATATACTCATTTACTATAGAACACCACTCATTAATATATGATGCCTCTTTGATGCTTACCCCCTATGATTTAGTTGCTAGATCATGAGGATAACCCCCTCAGTCATATTTCTTCAATACAGGGGCAAGTTTCCTACATATTATATCCATGTGGTGCACCAGCCATATTGCCAAATGTGGAGATGCATGGGTTACCTGTAGTACCATAAGAAGAGGAGAAAATGTTGAGCACTCAATAGGAGTTACAAATATATAGTCCCCCCCACCCAGGTTCTTATGTGAGCCAAACCCTCATGATACAGACGTCTTTCTTGTGGTGGTTACACTAGTTTTCCTACTGGTGAGGACACTAGCTGATCAGATGGTAGTCCTTGTAGTGATCCTTCTAGAGGGATCTGAAAACATATGGTGGATATTGTCTATCCATTATCACTACCATACGACTCGCTCATGGAATGAGTTCAAGATCTTCTTTAGGGTGGATTTCTAGACATTTACACTATGTTATTCCAATATATATGAGCTTCTTCAGTTCCGGTGGGGTTTCTTGATAGTAGCTGATTATTCATTATGGTCCACCAAACATTTGGGCCACTCGATGAATATGGAAAATAATTATTACATTAGCGGTCATACCATCATGTGAGGACATCATAGAGACATCCAAGAAAGCATTATCCTATTGATGATACCTACTTATGTTGGTGTGATTGAGGGAATTTGTGGTTTAAACCTTCACGGTGGTGTAGAGATAGCCAGTGACCATCATCATGGGATAGAAAGGTGTGGAGACCTCAGTTGATGGAAATAGATGTTCGTCTTAGGGACATGGGTGTAAGAGAAAATTTAGGATGAGGTCATAGGACCAAGGATCTATAGTTAAGGGCTCTCAAGATGGGTCTAGTCAGCCAAGAGAGTGGTGATGCTATATTTCCTCATGGTATATAACACATGGGAATCCTGAATGATTTGAGGAATGATTTGTGTCTTTTTTATTCAACTTCCGTACTGATAGAAATCAGTTTATGTAATTCCATTCTTGTCAAAAATCATATATGAGACCATGAGATTACATTTGAACCATTTAATCTACCCTTATCTTTTGAGACACCTAATATAGGGGACTCATTGATCAAAAATCTATGCCGATAGTGTGACCATTGAAATAGATGTGAAACTTTTTATTGGGACCCCTTTTTGGAAGTCTATCGTCCATACAACATCATCCATGGTATGCATTGATTTCCCTCTTTCAATGCCCAGTTTTATTATTCAAGGTGAAGGGTACGGATTTTTTTAGTGAAGGAATTATGTTTTCCTTTTTCTATAAAAAGGAAACTCATGTAGCATAGGATGGAATAAATCATATGGTGGTGAAGCCGATAGTTCAAATATAGTCTAGCTTAATCCTCAGTGTAGTAGAGGTTATGTGATTCTAATTCCAAGCAGTAATTGTGGAGTACAAGAATGTCTTCCATGACGATGTTACATGATTTCTTCTTCTCCTAAAATTTGTCTAATGATTTTACATTCATTCCAATTAGACCCGGATAATAGCACAAACATATCTTATGACTACAGTAGAGGTCCAAGGGATGATGGTGTAGTTGGATGATTTTTAGAGGTAGGGGTTCGTGAGACCATGTTTTTCACAAAGCAGCCCCTGTTTTGTTTTCAAATAGGAATATTATAGCATGATGTTGTGTGTGGACTTTTAGTGGATGAATTATGAGAGAATGAATAAAACGTATAAAATATCATGGATAAATGTCCTATTTGACCAGATTAGATGAGAATGATGGTTCTAGAAGGATGAACATAGAAAAGTATATCACCAGTTTCGTGTAGAGGAACAGGATATACAAATGATAGATTTCATATATCCTTTCAGTCAATATGATTACATAGTGAAACACGTGGGTGTGATAACACCCCTATACCATTCATGTGACTCATGAACATGATCTCCATGCCTTACATTGACAGGTTCACGGTAGTATTGAACAATGATATATTTATATACCCAACATCTGACATGAAGAAGACGAGACACATGAGGATGTTTCTAGACATAAACTGAGATCACTATCATTATAGGAAACAGTCAAAGTGATAGTTCTTTATTTCAGTACTACAAATTCTAGGACATGTTATCTCAGTGGATGGAGTGGTAGTGAATGTGTACATGGTCAAGGTGGTGTTAGCACGGGATCAACCTTGGGGCATGATGGTGCGGAAGTGATTCCCTGGGCTCTCAGGCTATTTCTGTAGATTCATAGGAAATTTATTTTGGATATTAGAAAACATGTCAAATTTGTCTCCAAAGGGTCATCCTTTCATGCACACATAGAATTGTCAATTGGCATTTTAGTAGAGGAGATAGAGCTTTATTAGTGCCATGATAATGAGAATTATGAAGGAGGGTATCAAGTATGTAGTGTTTTTCAGTGCATTTGGAATGATTTGTGGTTGTGTATTGATGTAGAAGCATGAAAAAAATTTATTACGGTTCATGCTAGTTAATAAAAAATCAGTAGAAATACAAGACCCATTATCATGAGTTAGAAGGTGTAGTTTTTTCATTGAATATGTATCGACACTGCATGATGTACGAGAAGCTTCTCCGCTTCTTTGATCACAAGCCTCTCAATTATATCCACTATCATATGGATAAGAACACGAGACAAATGTGACATATATAATTACTGTATTACAATCAGCATTAAATTAACTATAATATTGGAAAGGTGATCACGGTTGAAGGTGATCTTAGCAAGAGATCGAGTTCACAGTTGTAGGATGAGGCATATGTGTAGTTTTCTTCATAACAGTTATTTTTTGGGGATGGAGATGGGAGAGGATACATTTAGTAGATGGTAGTTAGCCCTCCTCAAATATAGAGAGTAATCTAGGACTATTTGGGAGATACCATCTTTGAGATTCTATGTTCTCAAATTAACATAGGACATGCTACCAATGGATATTAAAATAGTGGGGATAAAATAATTCTTTTTAGAGGAAACACAATAGTAATAGTGGTGATTTAGTTTCGGATTCAAAGGGAGAGCCATACATTCCCATTACAGCTACATTGAGGTGTGGTGATGATGTACTAGGACCTTTAATTTCTATTCTAATAGTCATGAATAACGAAAGCGAGTTGTATTTTTTTTCTCTTGAAGACATACATGTTAGAAAGTGGTGGTTGAGTGCCATATTCTAGTGAATTTTTCTCAACCCCTCGAGGTTCCAGAGTTGAACTGGGATGGGATACCATTGGACTTAGTGATGAGCATGCCACCTATGTCTAGGGAACATGATTCAATCTGGGTGATTGATGACCGACTCACCTTGTTAGACCACTTCTATGTAATCTGATAGCAGAGCTCAGTAGAAATCTTGTGATTCCTCTTCATGTGCGATATTGTTTGGATTTCAGGATTCCATCGATGTTTTATTTGGATCATGATGATTGGTTTAAATCTTTGTTATGCAAGGGAATGTAAGGGGAAATCATCATGGGCTTCAGTCATATATTTGAAGGTCACCTAAAACTAGTGGAGTTTGCATACAATAATAACTATCATTCCACCATTGATATGGTTCCATTCAAGGCATTGTATATGTGACCCTGTAGGTCACACCATTGATTGACAAGCCTAGGGGAGTCATCACTCACAGGAACTATGTTAGTGAGATATACAACAGGGAATTTTCAAATCATCCCATAGTTAATGAAGACAGCCCAAATCAATCATAGGTTGTACTACGATAAGTGACTGAGGCCCTTTGTTTTTGAGAAATGATATTATGTGTTCCATCGAGACTCACCTCATTGAGGAGTGTGGAGATTTTTCCAGGGTGACTTGTAACCTCTAATGTTCAAACACCATTTTTAGATACTATGTAGAGATATCAATGTGGAATACCGCCTATGTCTACCCCCACTATTACTTTAGGTACACGATGTCTTCAACGTGTAACGGCTATGTATGTATGTTCAAGACCCATCACATGCCATCGAATTGGGTGAGTCAGAAACCAAGGATGGAGAGACTTTTGTTGAGATCCTAGTTGAGATTGAGGATTTGTAAGAGAAGAACATCAATGGGCGAGGGATTCCACTAGTGTGTTTCAGGTGGTAGAAAATGAATCACAAGAAGATCATGTGGGAGTGGGAGGCTCAGATCAGTGCACAGTACTCACATATTTTTGTGTAGCCAATCATATAAGGTTTTTTGGGATGTAATTCCCCAAAGGATGGGTGAATGTAATGTCTTGTATTTTTTGTGTATTATTTTTAATTGTTATGTTGGTTTAATTTAATAATAGGCACATAGATGACCAATGATTCCAAGCCCCAACTAGCCCATAATAATGGTTGGAAATACATTAAATATATTTAATAGCTTCGTGACTGGTTTTCCTGAAAATGTGGGAAAAATATAAACAAGTTCGCATATTTAAAATATAGGGGAACAATTAAATTCATGGCCAAACATTGTCTTGCAAGGGTCGGCTTTGAAAATTATTTTTCATGATTTAGAAAAAAACATATATTATATTTTTTTATTTTTTCAATGAAGTGAAAAAATAATAGTTATTTAAATAAACCTATAAATAGGGATCCATTTATAGACTCATAAACTAGAAAAATTCTACAATCCATTGAGAGAAACCAAGAGGATTACCATAATAGATTATGATAACCGGACTTGGTATCGAAGATTGACAGTTACCATTCATGACGAATCTCTCCAACAAAAATTACAAGATAACCGATCATCTTTATAATGTAATACAATACACATGTAGGATGTGTTATTTGGATATAGTTCCCTATTTTTTGGATAAAATTATTAATATAGATAGCCTATTAATATGGTGATTGGTAGTTCAATTGTTCATGAGAGATAGGGTAAAATTGCAGGATTATTATAAAGATTGATGATTGGGAATTTCATTGTTTTTATTGATCATTGATGAAAAATTAATCATGGATTTATGGAACAATGATTGAGGTATATTCATTGGGTTTGTTCATTGTTTGTTTTCTCCCCCAATATTATTGACATTCTCCATTATTAAAGGATTATGAACAACTGATTATTGCACCATCAATTTTTGGTGAAATGTTCCAATATTGAATATCTGGCCTCATGAAGTCCTAGAAGAGTTGTGAGGTTGATGGAGATGGCTGAATCAAATAAATTTTGGAGTACTCATTCTTCATATTATTTATATGTGGAAGAACATTATTAGTTTTCTTGCTGATTGAAGGACGGAAACATACTAATTCCATGTTGTAATGGTTAGATGGATCTGGATCTATAGTTTTGAGATAACAGACTATTGGATTGATCTCTAGTGCATTTTCAGTGGAAATTGGTGGATGAAAAGTGAGTTTCAAATTCTTTTTATGAACATGGTGTGTATTCTGTGATACACAACTTATGGCCCCCAAAGTGCTGAGGCAATGGTTCATGGGAGGGTGTTCAATGTCACACAGAATGTGACCTATATCACATGATTTGTGGTCCCTTCCTCTGGACCTGACACGTATCTCAAGAGATACACGGAAATTGGGATTAGTACATGGGTTTCAATCATGGCGTGTACACCACCACATGGAATAGATGAAACAGTTACACTGATTAAACCTTGTACTAATACATTCTCAAATACACAAAATTTGAATCCACGTACTAGAACTAGGCCAGTATACATTTGAAGACCCTAGATAGAAGGACGGGACATGTGACCATTCCTATATGTCATGTACACCTTTTCTCATGAAATGTTATTTTTACATTGTTTGTTGTCAGCTGCTAGTACCCAGTGTACAATGACGTGGTGTGTGATCCTATTACAAGACATGTACCCCTTTTTATATGTGATGATTCTCTTGTCCACCATATCTTGGATGTTTTTTCTTATGGTTAAAGACAATGATTGTTTCCCTATGGTTGGTGATTATTGTTTTCTACTCACATTAGTTGGATCTATTCAACATGAATTTATGTATAGAGTTGTTGGAACCCCCCGAGAGGCCCGTAGTAGATCCTTTTATTCTTTAATCATACCCTATGTCGAGTCTTCGATATTGACATGATGGAATTTATTGGGAATCGATCCACTACATTTTGGGTTAAACTATATAGAGTTTTTGGTATCACCCCATGGATGTAGTTGTAATCCTAAAATGATGTATCAATTCTCCCATTGGATCTATTAGCATAACTCTCTATTGATTGTTCCTGATGATCAAAAACATATCATATGGATGTAATCTTTGTTATCAGGCTCATGAGTTTGTTCTCCATGATTACTGCTTTGTGGAATATTCGAGCTGAACCCTTTGTGTTTGTATGTAATAGTTCGGACGTACCACAAGATTGTTTTTCTTGTTTGAGTATATATACTGATATTATTGTGATATGTTATTGAAATACACTTGTCACAAGATTAATGTAAATTATCATTTTTTATTTAGTTTTGTTTTTGAGGTGTCCTACTGAGTTTTGTTATACTCATCCCTTTTTGGAGATTTCCTACATGTGTCATTTCTTGAGAAGATGAGAGACCTTTTGATGGAGTCCTAGGTGGACCAGGATCAGATGGAGCTATATTTGATGAAGTAGTTTGAGGTGTTTCTATGGATACTTGTAGTAGTCCAAGTACATTGGTTTATAAGGTGAATTTTTATTTTAATGAATCTACTGGTTGCATTTTATTCTATTCCAGTCTACTTTACCAACTTTACAACTATTGTATACTTTTTGTTGGGATAGTGGTATTCACTAATTTTTTTATTAGAGGTATTTACATTTCATCATTTGTGTACATAGAGATGTGTTTGTGTGTACATGTATGTAGCCAATGCCTCCCATGTTAGTGAAATTACTACCAGGTGCTAGTCACTGGCCCGTCACCTATGGGAGGTGGGGTAGTGGTGTTGTGACATAGTCCCCAATGGGATGGGTTGTGACATTATATATTCAATAAGTTTTTATTCAATCATCAACAATATTTTTAGGGGCATATGATAAGAGTAAATTAAATTTTACACCTAAGAAGTGCATATTTCATTATCATAGTATTTCCTCATTATAATGGAATACATGTTTGAAATATAAATTCAGACACTTTTTAAAATTATATTTGACTATGTAGACATTATTTTGTAATGCATAATATCCAAATTTAATTTGGTTATATTTTTATCATTTTTATGATATGATTCATTATTGAGGAATTGTAATGTGACTCGAGGAATAAAAATGTAAACATTAGGAATAATAAAATTTCCATTATAGAAATGACCACACTTATGAATTTATAAATGAACTTTAGGAAACAAAAAAAATGAAATCAATATATAAAAATATAATTATATAAGTATTTAAAAATATATCGATAATGTGTTGGTATTTTTGAAATTCATGAATAAATAGTTACAATATTATAATTATGAAACATATTTAAATGTAAATTTATTTTCCTCAAAATTACTAATATAATATTATTTTTGTTTTCTTATGATTTGAGGATTATTTTATGAGATGTTAGAAAATTTTTCAAACCGTTATAGAAATAGTAATCTATTTAAAATCTATAATTTTTTTTGTAAATGATGGTTTTAATGAAATATATAATATATTTTAATTGGAAAATAATTTTTGTAAAATTCATTTCATTTTTTAAATATCCAAGTCAATAAATTCTCATGGTGAATTTTTTTCTAAATAAATTATATATTTTGTGAATAATAAAATACGACAATTTACATTAATGTTTAAATGCATTGACAATGAAATCTTTGTTGATATATGGATTTTTATCAAATATTATAGAACACCATTTCATTGTTTTATTAGATTTGTTAATAATTCTCACACTATCCATATTCATGAACCAGAATAATAAAAAAATGTATAAAATATTCAAAAACACCTCTCTCATTCCCTATAAATACCACCCCACGCCCCTACTCCTCATACAATCCAATAACTGATAATTTTATTATATATTTCCAATATTCATTCCAAGCCCCTTCCCCATGACCATGATATTTTTTTATCATGAATAGAACAAAACCAATCCCCATATGAAGGTTCTCAGGAAGGAGAATTCAAGAGGTTAAAACTGTCATTCTTTTTCATTTATATTCTTTATCAGTTTCATTTACATTCTTATTCTTCCCTCACTATCCATTTAAAAAGATACCTCATAACTCTGTAATACATTATATGTTAGAATTATATAATTATATTGGAATAATCCATTATCATTCTACTTCTCCTTTTTTTATTGTAAAAATGATATCATAATCTCTGAGGTGTTGTTTTATCACCTTCAAAAAATAAATGTTTTAATTTTCCATTATCATATTCAATAATATTGATAAAATAATATCAATGGGTTAAATAATTTTTGAAATAGTTATTGAAACCCATTTTTTTACTATGTAAAATATTTAATAAACATTAAATGATAAAATAGTTCAAGTTCATTGTGATCAAATACCTCTATCATTAATCTATACAAATAAAAACAACATGTTATTTAATGATTCATCCAAATATAACAGAAAAAACTATATATAATATAATTACACCTATGTATGTTAATTAATAACATATCATTCCAATTCTAGAGAATTATACACATTTGAAATTAATTTCATTACTTTTAAAAAAGATACTGATCTTGAAAACCCAGAAAATGAATGCACCAGAACGAAGAAATTAATCTATAAAACACATAAATAAATCCATAAATGAACATAATGAAACAATAATTAATAAAATAAATATTAAATAGATTCTAAATTAATTAATAGATTTTTTAAATTCATTATCTATGAATTTTACCTCAAGAGAAGAACACATTAAGGCAATTGGTGTTGATTTTCTTCCAAAACCTTCATTTTCATTAGGTTTCTGAATTTTTCCTCTATACACCAATGAAATTCATAATTTTCTTAACATATTTATTCTATGTAATATTTATAAATTCCAATAATATGTACAATGATCATTTAATATTTTATTTTTGGGAATTGCATGTTTTTTATGGATTCCCTATCAATTCATTCAAATTTTAAAGCCCAATTAAATGGACATATTGATTTCATACCCAATTGTGCGTACCATCAATTATATAAATTGATAACCCATTTTTTTATATAATCAATAAATTTTCCTTTAATTTTTTTCATGTCTTGTTTTATATAATCTAGCATGAAGAATACATAATAATTTTCCAAAAGAACTCTTCATTATAATGCAAAAAATGGTAATTGTATCAAGAATTAATTGATAAATTTATAAGAACATTTTCTTCTATTTCTATAGATATATTCAAATTTATCTTTTACTTATATTTATATCTTATGATTGTGGTCTAAATTTTTTATTAGACAGTTTAATTTCAATATGAAAATGGATGTGCAATCTTGATACCATTCACCATACTACTCAGAATGGAATGAAATTATGTTTACAGATTAGAGAATTTTTTTAATATATAATAAGTGTATGATTTTTATGATTAAAATCATTCATATAAGGAAGTAATTCGACATACAATGTAACTAGGCGGGTCTTCTATAACTCCTTAAAGCATCAGTAGGTCCCATGAGTCAAAAAATATATGGACTTGACCAAGGCCTTGACCATTTTCAGAAATGGTTTTGGCCAAGGCTAGAAACACTATTTATATATGTATTGGTCGAGGCCTAGATGGTATCATTTATATGAATGAAATAATTCCTTCCAAAATTATGATATTTTTAATTCATAATTCTTGTGAATATTCAACTAAGATAATATCTAGGGTTTATATTTATTCTCAATTGATTATTTTTATGGATTTATTGATTTATTTATTATTCTAGATAAATTATTCTCATTTTTATCTTGGAAATGAATTTGAAATAAATCATTCTCAATGATTTATTTTTTATTTTAGTTTCTTATATATTACATACATTTATAGAGCATCTTTGTGCTCCAATTTATTCTCATTTATTTTACACCGTGATGTGAAGATAAATATCATGAATGGCATTAAGGGATAATATCTAAGTTTTGGATCTTTCAAAAAAAATTCTAAATATTATTTCATTTAAATTCATAATTTAAGAATTAAATTTTTTATGGTTTTACAAAACTACTAATCAATTGGGTCATTCATGATAATAATTCCTTATTTTATATGCCAATGTAATGATGTAAGGCACCAGCTTATGGAATATGAGGATAGGGTCCCTACAGTTGGTATCAAATGAAGTTTAGTAGATACATCACAATCTAGATTTTTATAACAATGATTAAGAAACATAACCCAAATATAGGAATTGAGGATAAACATATAGCAACACCCTAGAATTTTGGTTAGGAATATAATATGTCAGTCTTCCTAGAAATACATCCCTATCAAGAAACTGCATATTGATGTGGTTCTGCAAAAGATTTACCTAGGGGTAATAGCATCGCACAAGGTCTCTTAGGGATGAGTCAGTGTAACTCAGTACGTGACATTGGTCCTTAATATAAAACTCTTGTGACACTCATGTGGGATATTATTTGGATAATTAACATTTATATTACAAACAGTTATAAAATATTTAGAATAAAATATGTCTCCATGGAGACCATGATTATGATAATGAGATTGAAAGTGCATAACAATTTCTATTTTTGTTATGTTTTTATCTATTATTTAGATTATTCATTGTGATTCATAATGTTATGGTAAAAATATAGTTTTTTACATTGTTTAGAAATGGATTCTAGTGGATGGAATGTGAACTGAATTAGTGAACATAATCCAAATAGTAAAATATTCATTTCATTGATGGATTTCAACCTGAAATTCAATGGAAACTAGTCTCTCACATGTTATAATCATATGAGGTGATAATATATGAATTTTATAAGAAGAATAAATAGTTTTATATGTATTAGGGATTCATAATGAATTCTAAGAATGAGAGGAAAACTCAAAAAATACATAGACAAATAGGTAAATAGAGATAAGTATTTTTTTTAATATGTGATCATTGTGGAAGGAAACACCATGGAATATGCTTAAAAGGATTCTGATATTTCTACATGTCGTGAAAGAATAGACAACATTCCAATTATTTCAATAATAAAAAATAGGATTCTAATGTGCAATGATTAAATTACAAGGATATTTTACAGAAACAAAATAAATGAATCATGATTCGAAGGAATATACCACAAACGAATATAATGGTTCTTAAACATCCTTATGAAACCTCATCAAAAAAATATAAATGATTAATATATATATGTTTTTGGTTTCATGAATTATATTAAAATATATGGGTTATATAAATCATGATATATATAATTATTTTACTATAGTACATCATCGTTAATTTTTTTAAATCATATGTTGAGTATTTTGAAAAAAAGTTATTCAATAAAAGTGGAAAATTAGGGAAAATACATGGATAAGGGAAAGATAAAACTAACTATGTTCATAGTACTAAAATAATAAATTTTAAGTGATTTTTAAGGGAATATATTGTTAAATATGAAATTGGATAGTGATTTGATGTTTAATGAAAAATATTTAAAGGACTCTTACATGATTGGATTAAAAAAAAATATTTGAAAACATGAGATTTTACACATGAATGATTGAATGTTTTCAAAATTTTGAAAGGATATTTGGGGATTAATATACATAGTATTTTGAAATAATATGTCCATTTTTTGGAGAAATCGTATTGTAATTTATTTACCTTCCTTTGAATTTTTTTGTTGAATGTGGAAAAACATGTTTTATATGAGTCTATTGAAAATTTACATGTGGAATTGATCTTGTTAAATTTTTGAATTTTTTTATCATTGATATAATATGAAAACATTCATGTTTATAGTATAATTTTAAGGATATATTTGATTACTTAGTGACCATACGAGTTCTTATGTTTTCCCCATGTATGAAAAATACATCATGATCATTCATTTCCACATGTAACAGATTATGTGAAAAAATATCAATGAAAATATAAAGGATTATATTATTCTTATGAAATAGAAAGTAAAAAAATTATTTTATTTATGAAGTCCATATGTTTATAGTAAAAAAACCATCAACTATAGGAAATGGATTTTATAAAAAAAGTTCCATCCATATGCTATTCTTTGTTGGAAATCATTAGTAATTTATCCGATTACATGATTGATTTTTTTGTGATGGTAAACGTTATAATTACTATTTTCTCTATAAATCTCCATTAATACATTATATTTATATTTCTCTTCAATTTTTTGTGTCTCTTTATAGTAATCATTTCAAACATAAAATCATAGTCCTTCCTTGACCTTAGCATTTTAATTTCCTTGTAATTAAGAGTGTATTGTTTAACTATATATTCAATCATTGATTCCCATAATGAAATTTTGAAGTATCAACATATAATTATTTATATCATTTTTAAATTTTGAGGAAAATAATTATTGATGGAAGTGGGAATATAATACCCCATGATTTTACAATATGCCACTTTTGATATTTATCTTATTTGATAACTTATCAACATAACAAATGTCTTATATATGATTTTTTAATTATTATTGTTATCTTTTTGATGTTGGGAGGTGCAAGAAAGAATTAGATTATGTAAATTATGAAAATATGAAATATATATGTTTATAAAATTAATTCATTGATACTAATTGATTAGAAATGAAATCCAATTGAATATAAAAGACATATATTTATAAAAAAAAATTTATTCCCAAAATTTCATTTTATATTAATTAGTTAAAATAATATCTTTTAATTAAAAATATTAATGAAATTTATATTTTAATTATATTTATTGATAATATTATTAGAAGTATATGATAAGAAATAATTCAACATTACACATCCAAAGGATTTATTTTTCTAAATGCATTTTCACCACCTTCTAATATAAAACACGTTTTAATAATAAATTTTGATAGATTTAAGAATTATAATTTAAAAATATGATTTATTTTTTAAATGTTAATATAAAATTTACATTGGAAAAAATTTGGTATTTTTTTGATACGATTCATTTTTTTACGAATAGTAATGTGATAGTTGGAATAACAATATGATCTTTAGGAATCAAAAATTGGCCATTATAGATATAAGAAACATATAAAATTATAACTAAAATTTAGGAATATTATTAATGAATATATGATATAATTATATCATTATATAACTAAAAAATTATTTTAAAAATTTCCAAGTTATTGTTGGTATTATTGAACATCAAAAATATTTAATTACAATTCTATAAATAATATAATAATTTTAATGAAAATTTATTATTATTTAAATATTTTTATTCCTTATGAATATAGGATATTTCTATGACATCTTTGTTATCTTTTTAGATTCATATAAAATTAGTTATAAATATAAAATCTGTATATTTCGAGTAAAGAGAAATTTTAATTAACATTAAAATTTATTACATTTAGAAAATAATATTCCTAAAATTTAGAGGATTTATAAAATAAAAAAATTGAAAATGTTTATGGTGATTTTATGGAATTTTTCTAAATTACCTGTGTTTTTTCAGAATGGTAAAATATAATAATTTATGTTAAATTTTAATTAAAATTTTAATTGATTATAAGGTGATGTATGACTGATAAAAGAATATTTTCTCAAACTAATATTCATTAATTTAAAATATTTTGTGATAATTAAATTACTATTTATATTCTTTATCCCAAATAATAATTTAATGAATCAAATATTCAAAAAACACCCCTCTCATCGAGTACTAATACCAATTGTCACCATCCCTTATCCTCACAGATTACAACTTAATGCCATGTCAAATTTCAAAACAACCATCTCCCAATTCCCTTGATCCATGATCAGGATATTGTTTTTCTCATAATAATTCCAAAACCAATCCCTAAAATGAGGTTATAAAAATTTAGAAATCAAAGTGAAAAATCATTTTTCATTTCATTCATATTCCTTTCAATTGATTTCATTTTATTATTCATACCTCATATTCTCATTACAATGATTAATGGAAAATATATTATAATTTACATATTAGTATTTTGTTAATTAAATTTAATAATCCTTCATCATTCTCGTAATCTAATCCCTTGAATTCTACTAATGGAAACATCATCTATTAGGTGTCATTTCATTACATTTGAGGATGGATGGATTTAATATTCCTTAAACGTCATCAGGGATGTTCATAAAACCATTTTACTAGTTGAAATAGATTTTAAAATGTTTATTACATCAATTTTTATGTTCTAGAATAAACATATTTACATAATAAAAAATTATAATAGAAAATGTGTCTATTGTGATAAAAAACTCCTAAAATTAATCAAAAGGATTATCATTAAAATGTTATATAATGTTTAATCATAATATCTAGGAAAAATTATGTATAAAACCAATTATCTTTATTTATGTTCATTAATAACATATAATTCCAATTCTATAATTTTATACCAATTTGAAATTATTTTTATTACTTATAATCGACAATGTCGATCATGAAAACCAAAAAAATGAATGATCTTAAATGATGGAATTATGATATATATCACATAAATAGGGGAACAAGTGAACATAATATAAAAATTAATTGGCATATACATATAAAAAAGATTATTAATTAACTAATTAATGGATATAATTTGACTATCCATGGAATTAAGTTCATGTACAAAACATATTTAAAAATAATGTAAGGATTTTCATCCCGAAACATCATTTTTATTTAGGTTCTACATTATTCCAATATATACTAATTTTATTTGTAATTAATGTTATATAATTATTATAATTTATCTGTATACAATAAAAAATTATTTATCTAGATAATTTCATTTTTTATGGTAATTACATGTTTTAAAAGTGTCCCTTTTCAATTATTCTTGATTCACATTCCTGATAAAAGGAAACATCTGAATTTCATACATAAATTTAAGGACCTTTTATAAATTATTTTTATAGATCAATATTTATCTAAATTCACTATTTTGACATGAAAACTATATTTTTTTAATTTTTTTATACAAAAAATCATGTCAAATGGAATTGAATTTTCAAAATGAACTTTTCATTTAACTATAATAAGGGTAATTATCTTAATTATTCATTGATGATGTTATTAGAGTATTTAATCTATATAAAAAACTTATTTTTATAATTTTTTTATAAATATATAATATGATAATAATCTAAAAAATTTACTAAATTTTTAGGATTAGTTTGACAATCAACATTTTATATCGATACCATTCTCCATACTACTCATAATGGTTAGTGATTATATAAAAATATTCGAGACAATTAATTATATTTCATCAATACATGATGTTTAAATTTAACCCCATTCATATGAGGAATTAATTAGATATATTCAGTGATGGATGGGGACCTCTATAGCCCCTCGATTCATCAGTCTGTCTCATGAGTCAAAAAATATATAATCTTGGATGAGGCCTTGCCCATATTCAGACATTTTTTTGGAGAAGGCCATCACAATTTCCATTTAGATGCCTTCGACGAGGCCAATAGGTTATGATATAGAAGTCATGTATTATGAATTCATGGATTTTGATATTATTAATTGATTATCCATGTGGATATTAGGATAGTCAAAGACCCATGGTTAAGCCTCTTTGTCATGTGATTATATTTATGGATCTATGTATTCATCTACAATTTTTACAATATTATGATCATGTTTATGTTCTAATGACCTGTGTATTTTGACATCCACCTTAATTATTGTATATTTTATCTTATAATATATTAAATACACTAACTGAGAACCAGATCTCACCCATTTATTATGATTTAGTTTTTACCAAGATGTGAAGATGAATATTATGAATGACATGAAGGGATAATCTATGAGTTATGGATGTTTCTAATGGAATTTTTATATTTTATTTCCATTCAAGTTGTAAAGTAGAACATATATTTGTATCTAGTTTTTATAAATACACTGATCTATTATGTACTTTGGGATGTGAATTTCTTGATTGTTTTGAAAATGTAAAGAAATAATGAACCGCTATAGGGCAATTAGGGTTGACATCCTATATTAATGATTCATTTGGATGGTGAAATATTGATTATTTTAATCTGTATATTTATCATGCATGTATCATTCTGAATGGTTATTATGATGATGAAGGGATATTTAAATATTCTACTGGACAATATTTCTCCATTTTGTATAGGTTATTTCAGAGGTTGTAGGATAATTTTTGACAGACCATGAGTATGGAAAAGAGAACATCAGTTTTTACATATCTCGATATGAATGAGAGGGATTTGGGGGAAATAGTATCTATAGATTGAAAAATAAAAATAAAAATTAACTGAAAAACAAAGTAGTTATATATTTATTGATTATCCTTTTGGATTATAATCCATATACTACATTGTTAATTAATTTTTTAAACCAATGTTTTCAAAAAAACAATGTTAAATAAATAAAAAATTACACAAATTTTTATCCAATGATTAATGTGTCCATTCATGTTAGATCAAATGAATCAGAATCCAAGAGGTCGTTAGTGGGTTACCAAATATTAAAAATTTTGACATCATTTTGGTATGAAATTAATATATATATATATATATATATATATATATTATTCTAAATATAAACACAAAACAATTTCACTTCAAAATGATTGTGTATTGGGGATTAAAAAACAAGTTCCTTTCTTGAGTGAAAATATACCAAATAAAAATATCAATGGTATATTATATATTCACTAATGAAATATTGGATATTGATTGCATTCAATAAATATTTCTCATGTTAATGTACTAAATGGTCAAAATTGTCAATAATTTCAATGATGACGAATTTTGTATGATTATAATAAATCCAAATATATTGAAATACTTTGATGAAAATTAAAATATATAATCACATTCATATGTCATTTCCTATGTTTTTAATCAATAAAATATTCTTTGGATGATTGTTTTCCATGAAAGAAACTATATTTTTGTGATTAAAAACTAGATTATGAATAAAATTTAAATGATATACCTACATAAATGCAATAATTACCATAGAATCTTAATAACCACATCATAGAAATGGTTTCATCATATGGATGGACCATGAGTAAACAATAAGTCATAAATCATTTGGAATGATTATATTATAATAAGTAACGTATATTTAGTTATTAAATTTTAGGTATACTATATTTAAATATTTACATAATAAACATATTTTGACACATGTAATGTTTTTATGTTTAGAATTTATTATTTAAGTTTCTATAATTTTTAAATAACATTAAATTATATCATGTTGTATGATTTATAAAATATTTTTAACTTTTTTTTACATTTAATTTTATATCTTATAGATATTTTCAAAAAAATTTATAAGTTTTAACTACTACTTAATAGGAGAATGAATTAGTTATAATTTTTTAGATTAATTTTGTTAGTTTATATAATTTTATAATTTCAATTTTTTATAGATAAATATTTTATTTTAATATTATATTTATAGTATTCATTTATCTTTTTATTTTTCATTTGATGTATTTTATATTTATCATCATTTTCTGGAATTATTGTTTACTACGCTATAGAATTTGAAAAAAAAGAGTTTTTTATTTTATTTTTATTATTATAAAAATTTAACAAATTATTTTGTAACTATTAGTTTTTTATATTATTTTCCATGATTTTTTATTTTATCCTTATATTTTCATCTATGATTAATTTTTTAATACCTTTATTGAATTTTGGTAAAATATAATAACATATAGGAATAACACTATGTTTATCTTAGTGTATATCTAAAATTTATTTTAAATTTTAAATTTTATATTAAATAAATCTATATTATTTATTTTATTCTCTTTTTTTATTTTGTTTTATATGATAATTTACTGTCATAATGGATATTCACATTGACCATCATTGGATTATAATATAAAAAACCTTAATGATGATATTTTGTATACTTCTAAAGTGAATCCTTCCACTACCAATGTTGAAAAAATAATTCTAGGTAGGTAAATGTGGTCAAACACTTCTCAATGGTTTATCAGATTCTAATGAGTAGGACTAGGTGATATATATTGTATATTATGATAATATTAATCCAATTGTTCTAAATCAAAATAAAATTTATATTTTTTAAATGAGGATTTAGGGGAAAGTTTGTATTGTAAATATTTATTGGATATGATTGATAGTGGTGACCCAATATCTATTTTGGGATAAATTTTATTCATACAATTTTGTTGCTATATTATATATAATTTCGTTTTTTACTAATATTTGTTTCTTTAATTTTTTAATAGATAACACATGATATACTTGACAGTAATGAATATAGGAGACAGTGTTTATCTTTGGATTTTATGATATAGATAGACATTATATCAAACCACACACCAGAATAAATTTTTTTAAATGAAAAAAAATACAAATGGGATATATATCAATTTTCATATGATGATGCATGGAATTGTATTATCAAAGTATATGAAAATAATCATATTTATTAATTATAATGTATATTTAATTTGAATATATTTTTTATAATAATGATCAAATAAATTATTTGTATTTAACTATATAAAAAACTGATATTTTATCATTGATGGATTTAATCTAATATTATACACTATAACACATTATATTGTCGATATTATATGTTATTTAAAGAGAAAATAATGGATCAAAATTAGAAAAATTAGATCTGAGTATTTGGATTCTACCATGATTGATCTCCCATATAACAACTCAAACTGCAATAAAAAAAATTCCTCTTACGATTCAATAAAAAAATTTATTATGTTATATGATCCATGAAAACACATTATCTTCTTCTATTGTATTATTACAATTTATTAATAAAATACAATTATCTATCATTACCATTTGTAATAGACCAATTAAATTTTGATACTATGAATAGAATGAATATAGGGTTTTAACAAATCCAATTATCAATGAAGAAGGAATTGATATCCTCAACAAGTTGGACATTACCCTATGAAGCCTATTAATTAGAGATTCATATAATGATAACATCATTGGGATTTAACATGGCCAATTATATTATGAGGTCCATCAACTATATCATGATTAATAGCATTTTTATTTTAAGTTAAATCTCATTAAGATAACATCCCCAATAGTGTTTACCAAACCACCACATGAAATTCTTTTAGTAACACACCTTATTCATAGGGAATTTGGTGGTGTATAAATGGGATATGATTCAAGACCCAATAAATTTGAGTTTGTATACTTTGTTGTATTTAATAGTGAATATATTTTCATCCTAATTTTTTACAATTATAAAGGATATTGACATTTTTACAATAAAACCGAATTTATAAATTTCAGTAATATTAAAATTTAATTAGGAAATTTCTTTTGACGAGCATATAGATAAATAAAATATTTATTTTTTTAATAAAATATGTCTATTTAATAACTAATATTAAATATAAATGATCATATAATTTTATGATGTTATATAAAAAATTTATAAGGGTTCAAAAACTTATATTTTTTAAAAAAATCACATTTCACAAAAATCATTTATTTTTTTTAAGATTAAAAGTTAAAATTTTCAAAAAAGGATTTAGATAAAATTAATATTAATTTAAAATTAGAATGTCGTAATTATCCAATGGTGACCTTTTAATAATTTTATGACATAGTCAATTATTCAAGAAAAAAATTATTGTTGTTTAAATATACATTGGGTATTATGAAATCATAATGACCCTAGAGATATGTAATAAAAACTGTAAAATTATTTCATGAAAAAATAAATTTAATATATTTATTTTAATATGATATTATTTGAATTTAATTAATATTATTAATAATTTATTAGTCCTCCAAAATCATTAATATATATTAGGGTTTTGAAATCATTCCTTTAAGAGTATGAATATCCTCCACATAAGAAAGTATTATTTTATAATGGAAGACCCTTTTAATTATCAAATAATGAAAATCACACCCTTTTTCAGAAACAGTATGTTGAAACCATGGTATAGTATCCAATTTTGGTTATTTTATAATAGAGACTCCAAAACCAATGTTTGTGAAATATTAAACGATTACCTTTTATTTTCAAATATAATATCCCACAAGAAAAAAAACATCACTTAAACAACATGGTCCACGTCCAGACAATACTATCTATTAGCTAGAATCTACCCAAGTATCCCCCAAGCTCTAAAAAAGAACCTCCCAATCATTTTGTGTCATTTTATTATGTAAGGGATCCCCACATTCTATTATTTATTCATGATTTATAATTATCTTATGTCTTCTTTTTCAACATAGATATTTGTGGATATTATTTTCCAAAACACTGTTAGTGAATTATTTTCCACAAATTATGAAAGAACCATTTCTCTCTCATAATAAAATCTTTTTTAATTTTTATGTGACGTTCTTAAGCTTTTGATATTTCACTTTGATTATCTACCAAAACAATTATGTATTAATACTGTATCAATTTCCTATATTTGGTGTTACCCTATATAAACATATACATTATTTTATTGGGATTTAATTTTATATATTCCACACTCATTTATATTGAAATAAGATATGATGATGAATGAATTCCATATGAATGATCTTTATGGAAAATATTACTGTGAGAACAAATATGAATTTGATCTGTGTGCATAGAATTAAATATCACAAAAAGGCATTGGGTAATTCTTTGTCTAGTGGGACATAATATTTTAATGTGAGTGAACCTGATTGTATTATGAGATATTTTTTATCATTATTTCCTTATAGTTTTCATGGACCTATGATTATGATTTAGTGTTTTATGATGATGCCCCATTTTCTATGATATGATTATCATGTGACTTCATGATTTATTATTCTTATTTATTAATCTTAGTATTTTAATTACCCATTGATATTAGTGTTTTATAAAATTTATTACATTATTCATTTTTTATACCCATTCTGTGATTTATAAATCCCCACATTCAAATGTATGTCCCAAGGTTATCCCATGCAGTTTCAAAAGATGGGGATATCTTAAAAGCCTGATGATGATTTTTTTAATATTGTTGTTGAGTCCCATGTACATGATGCTATGATATGTACCTAATTCCAAAATATATGATAATTTTCAATCATAAATGATTTAGGAAGTGTAAAATTATGTAATAAACCATGAATTAATTTTAAAAATTGGTAACAGATGTTATATCCCCCAGATATAGAAATAAATAATGTTAGAGAGAATATATGAGTAAAAATGTAACATATCTTATTGAAGAGTCAGTGGATATATTTTAGATGATTATAAGGAGTTATTAATGTTATTTAATTTACATAGACTATTTATATGTTTTAAATCATTATTTAATTTTTCAAATATTCTATAAAGGAATCCCATGATGTGAATGTCACATAGGTGACATTCACGTGTGAGGGATCATATAATATTTTTTCCACTACATTAGGAAAATAATTAAAGCATGATCAAGTATGAATATATGAAGTAGTTTTATATGTCAAAAATCTATTAGTTTTCTATAGAGATACATCACTGGATGATGTACATAAAATAATAATTTTATCATTTAAAGAAATTGTTCATGATATTATTGAGATGAATATGTACAAAATTGTTATTTTTTACAATTATTTTTATAGACATGAAAAGATAGTTACTGATGAGAAATGAACCTCATCCACCACATTCATCATATTTATCTCCTTTAACTAATCACAAATTTACATCTTCAACACCTACTCCTCCATAAAAGACCATTATCTATGGGTTATATAATGAGTATTCCTCATATCATATTGTTTCATATCTATTATATATTATGTTGGGGATATAATACATTAAAATATATAAGGTTATATAAAATTCGATTAATGATATGTAATATTATACACAAAATATATTTATTTGAATGAGTACCATTACCCAAAGAGGAATCCACTACAGTTAGAAAAAGTTTCAAATATTTTTTAAACTGTCTATATAGAGTTGTCTGTTATTTTACTATAGAGTTTTGCATATATTTATAAATTATTTATAATTGGTGTTATTTTTCATAATTATATATATATATATAACTATAATTTATTCAAGAATAATATTAAAGGGAAAGACATATTTTATTAATAATAACATGTTCAAACTGTTATTAATTCAGATACTACATTTTAGGAAATTTTCAAATAATAAACATATTGATATTTTTTCAAGATTTTTTCAGAGATACAACAAATTTTTAATTTTTTGGTTTGATATGATATTAATAACATCTAATACAAGTTTTGTGAATCATTTAACTAATGATTATTGGACATCAATATGACTGGTGTCTTTTCCATGCAAGTCAATTACAACATTCCTTTCAATTATATAAATTTTATGAAAATTAATAAATTGTTATTTAAATAATTAGATATATTTATACAATTAAGATTTATATGAAATTTGTATGTATATCTATGGATGATAAATTTCATTCACCAATGATGAAGTCAGTGATAGTTTCAAATTTAATAGAATATATTTTTGAATGTATTAATATTGACGTAATTTAGTTCAAGATGATTACACATGGTTGAGTGCAGAAAAAATATATTTCATAATGTGTCACTATAATCATTGATTAGTAAATAACATTATAATTTTTTAATAAATGCGTCCATTGTGTATTTTTAAATTTTCATCCAAAATAGTAGACACATTAGTGGTTGAACACTATATGTTGTGATGTGGGATAATACTATATCAATGTACTACATGTGCAGGTTTGTTTAATTTTATATTGATATATTATAAATAATATTATTTTTATTAAAAAAATTAATTGTTTTATAGGTAATTGAATTAATTTATGTATAAAATGGTGTAGGCGAAATAAAATTACAAATATATGTGTAAAATGGTAATATCTAATTTAACATTACTATATTTTGTATCAAATAAATAAATTAAAATTCTAAATTGAAGACATCCATCAAAACATAACATCCATTTTAAAAAATGAGTAATGGATTATAATTTTTTTTATTTTTATATTTGAATAAATTTCATAAATGATAGATACAAAATATAAAAAATTATATTTTTTTTATAAAATATCCTGTAATTTGTCTTATCATTATATTGAAAATACATATAACAGAAGTTCCCATATTTTCAATGGATGTCACTCTTCATTTTTTATTAATCCAATTTAATTTTTTCTTTATATTCATTTTTACACATTGGTTGTTGAGCATTTTATGTGGGTATGGAAGCCATTTTCAGGGGATATTCAATATATTGATTTATTAGATTCTAGGAAAAATTGTGTCTTAGGTCACAATGGTATTTTACATTGGAAAAAGTGGAATTGAATGCCTTTTGGGATTTATAAAACAATATATAGTGAATACATCCAATAGAAATTATTTAATCCATGTCTATAATGTGTAATAAAAATAATTTTCTCATAATAATCCATTATATTATTAAAGGGCATGAATCTAGTAAAAAATGTGATTTTTTACACACTATGAAATGTTTGATCAGTTTGTTTTTATCTCGATGTTTTTATTAGAATTTTTTCTTCACACTGTGAAAGGGCTTTAGGGATTGAATCCATCAATAATGAAAAATTTTAAATCAGGTAATACAGATGGCATTTAACTAATTTATTGTTTATCCTCTTCTCTCATAATATATGGTGACTTAGTATTATTTTTATGTGACTACATATCTCATGGATGTTCAAAACAAAAATTTTATCAATGATGGGATTCATCGAAATGGTTTTATCCTTTCATCCACTATCCTCCCATATGTAATTTATGTCATGATTTCTATCTAATCGTGTTTTGATCCTTATGTCTGTTAGAAATACCCTGAATCTATAACCCTAGATCTTTTTCTTTATTTTATTATATTGACATGATTACATGAAAAAAATCATGATGGACCAAATTTTTTTGAATTCCTTTTAAAAAGTAAAATATTTAAAATTAAAAATATATTTTAAACATAAAACACAAATATAATATTTTAATGAGTAAAAAATTATTCCAATTAGCATAACCTTTTACATAAATCATGATGAACTTATTCAATACTTGATAAAATAACATAAGATTCGGGTGGCTTAAAATTCTCAATAACGGTCACATTTTTTAGAACCTATGGAGAATCAATTAGAATAATCATTCATGAAAGGCAAATTATCGAGCTCAAATTATGTTAAATCAAAAAACAAATAATGAAAAGCATTTGCATATTTTTCCAAAATTAAAATAATCTGGATAATTATACAGAATAATGAATACATGAAATGATTAATTATTGGATGTTATGAATTTGGAACATCAACCAATACGATTATTACAATCCAGAAGACATTTAAGAAAATAGGGGTTATACCAATTATGTGTTGAATAAATAACTTGAACTTTCATGACCTATCAGATTAAATTCTAAAAAGTATTGATAAGAAACCAATTAAAATTAATAACAAATTTGTCTCAGTATACTTCTAAATGTATCAAGGGGATCTATAAGGCCTCCCCCAATACCTACAATTTCCAAAATAATCCTTATATAAAATGGATTAATAATAATTAGTATAAAAATTTATATATAAAATTTCATAAGAAATATGAATACATTAACAATTAATCATCAATAGTATATAAATAGAACTTTCATAGTCAAACTGATCATAAACAATTCCAAAAATAAAGTAAATGATATCATAACAAATAATCCTAAATTTATCATTTGAATTAATAGAGGGTGATGACATATAATAGAATAATTTAATTAAATCATTGAATAACTATAGAGGTACATACCCTTTAAAATTTTAATATAATGTCTTTTTAAAACACTTGGAAGTTAAATAAGTAAAAAAAATGCATTCAAAATAATTAACAAAAATTGTAATTAATGATAAAAATCAATATTTCCCCATGATGTTTTGAATATACTCCCACACCATATAATGTAAAAAAATATTCATTTCAATTTTTATAAAAAAAATTGTCGCTAATCAACGTTTAAAATGACAAAAAATGTAAAATTTAATAATTTTTAAAAAAAATTAAAAAATGGTAAAAATTTCATTTTCCATTAATTGGTTAATATTAGAAACATTAACTAGAACAATTTTCAAAATATTTGACATAGAGGAGAATTATTCCCAAGAGGATTCATAGACATAAAAACCTGAATATTGATGAGATTGTTATGTAAACACTTACCAAATTTAATTTGTTTGAAAAATATTACACATAGTGTCAAATGATACTCAAAACACCATGATGATATTAGTATTCATGATATGATCTTAATTGTTCCATATAAACACCACACAAAAGAAATAATTTTTTAATAAGGATTATATCCCATAGATATAAAACTGAGATAAAATTCCCTTACCATACACTTCTATTAGTTAAATGTGATTTAACCACCAATATAATGGTTTTAGAGTGTTATTAACATATAACATAACATTAATAATATTAATTTTATCATATATAAAATTTAAATTTAGTTTTATCATTGTTTTTGTAATAATATTTCATTATAATCCCTTGTTTTTTAGTTTGACTACTTCAATTTCTTATGTCTGATTTGTCATGTAAGTCATAATTCTTGAGAATAGTATTAGTTCAATCCAATAAAGAATTATATAATGCTCATAGGAATAATATTTAATAATAATATACATTATTATAATCATTCATAAATGTTGAACATGGAATATGAATCACATCGTGAGGTGGATAATGTAGGTTGTATGTACACATGAGCGACGACATCATTATATTAATGGTGAAAGTGGAATGAAGTGTATGGTATATTTAAATTTCCAAGATTAATTATCATTTAATATCTAATATATATATATATATACTTTTTAAAAAATTATACCCATCCAACACATGTGGAGATGAGAAACAGATTACACAATGGTGTAGTGATTGTAAACCATATTTATGCAGTAGTGATGGTTTTAATTTTCTTAAGGTAAATAAATGGTGTAATATGGTGTTATCATAAGAATTATAAAATATCAGAATGTATATGATAATAGATATATTACATTATCATTAAAAAAATATATAATGAAAATGTATTATGAAACAATCATGAATATGTTGAAAAAGACAACAATATATTCGTCAGAAAACATTATTTAATCTCTTCTTATGTAATATTGGTTATGTTTTTATGGAAGGATTTGAATCTAGATAATTTAAATAAGGATGTTTAGAAGAGAAATTTTTGAGAATTGTTGAGATATATGGCTATAATTCGTGTGAGGTAGTGAGGGATGTTGATTCATTTTATAATTAAGGTTAGATGTACTTTTGGAAATCCTCTAAATGTTGAAATAAAATAACGACACTCAAAACCCTAAGGCATACTTGTAGAATAAAAATGAGTGGGGAGATATTTTTTATAAAATATATTTTCTACTAATATCTTATATATGATTTATATTATTTTACAATATTCTAATATAATATAAATTCAATAAAATATAATTATCAACAAATTCGATAAAATTTATTTAATTTGACTTTAAATACATTAAGAAAAAGTGATAATTTGAATCTAATGGTTTCAAAATATTTTAATATACCTTATATATCTTTAATCATCCTTATACACATTAATTCATAAAATATATATCAAAATATATATTAATAAAATAAATTATTATATTTTTTCTATTAATTAAATAAATAGTTCTTAAGCACTAAAGATGAATTTAAAGTAAATAAATAATTTCTAGAAATAAAAAAATTATATACATATAATTATTTAAGATATATATAAATACAAATTTAATTTATTTCATATATTGATTTTTTCCATAGGTGGGCAAAAAAAATATCAAATTAAAATAGAAGTTCATTTTGTATCTATCATTGAATTTTAATAATACATAATGCATTTTCATATAAAAGTAATAATTAAAAACCGAAATTAGATCTTGATCTTTCATACATATAATAATTTTAATACAAAAAATTTCAAAATAAATCATATAATTGTTATAACCTTATTATTTGGTTTTAACCCTTATTTAACCCTTTTAACCATTACGGTGAACTCATTGATTTTTAAAAATTGAGGGTTAATATTGTTAATATGTCATAAAAATCATAAATGAATAGTGGATGAAATTTTCAACCATATACTAATAATTTTTCAAAATTATATATTTTTATAAATTATATATCAAAAAATAAAATATTTTTAAATTTAAAATAACATTAATGTCAATTTTTACAGTATACATTACACGACATTGTTAAAAATTTGTTAAAAAAAGATATCTTCGAAAAAAATATTATTATACCTCTTCAATGTGTAATTTTTATCTATAAAATTCAAGATTGAATTAATTATTTGAACTTATATTTATTTTATTATTTTTCATATCATTTATTTGATATTTAAAATATATAAAAAAACAATACATCACCATTGCAAGGACCCTTAATTTAGTTTTTTATTCCCTAATTTTTTTTACTAAATTACAATGATTAATATAAATATATTAACATTGAATATAATTTTAATAGTCCAACATATCCCATAGTGAACACAAAATTAAAATATATAACTTATTGCAGAAAAGGTTAAGACATCATTGACATTTTATTAAAAAATATAATGAATGATTAATGTCATCCAAGATGATCAAAGAGCACCAAAAATCTGTTGAATGTTTTTTTCGTCATTAATAACTCATAAAATACAATAATTTGATATGTTATCGTAATATATAATATTTATAATATTATTTTTACCCTTAATTACACAAATTACCCATAAATATTGTGATTAAAATTAGCAATGTTTTTTTTCAAATTTTCCAAATAATAAAAGGTAAATATATAATAAATTTGATCCTTATGACTCAAAATATGGAATAAATATTTAATCATTCAAAATATACTAGGGGTTAAAAATTAATTTATAATTATTCTCCTAAACTTGGTGAGAAAACATGGTTCTATGGTAATATATTGTAAAATATTTCAATGTTTTAATATCCAAATTCAATATAAAAATGTTATAGACGACATTAATTAAATATATTGATTGAATAACACTCTAAATTTACATTAGAGAAAAGTTAAAAATAAAAATTTTCAAAATAAATTATTTACAAAAAATTTCTTTTTTCAATTAAAATATAGTACTAGTTTTAATATTAACAAAAAATAATGAAAATTTGAAAAACACCACAATTTCTATGAAATTAAATATTAATATTCTTATTTTAGGGATAAATTATATTTTTCCTCATGGATTTATAAAGCTAAAAATATAATATTTTTAATAATATTTCCCCATTAAATGTTTTAAAATGAGCATAAAAATCTACTTTTATGAGTAAAGATTAGATTTATTTTTCCCTCATGTCTAGAAAACCGAAACATTGAATTTAATCCATTTGAATGAATTTATTAAATATAAATTTCATTATTATAATTATCTGATAGTAATTAATATAATTTATTATTATAAGATGATTGGGTCATAATAATTGTTTTTTTATAAAATCATTTTCATTATATTCAATTGTTTATTTATTTATTTATAATTAATTAGTAACCAATTAATTAAATCATATAATTTAAAATTTTCGATTGGATTATTCATCAACAACTATATAATTTCATTGAGATAATTTTCATATTAGTTAATAATATTTATTGTACTTTTTGGTTCGATTAAGCTCGACATTTTGTGCAATGTATGCTATCAAATATGTACAATATAAAAAAGAAACATATAGTAAAATACGGGGTGTTACATTCTCCACTCATTCAATGATATTTTCCCCAAAAATTTGAATTTAATTTGAATATTAATGTTTGATACATGAAATATACTTTTTGGGACACCCACATTAGAAACATTATTATTAAAAATTATATTTCTAATGAGATAAAGGAATTTATTAAGGTCACCTGAGATAACACCTTCTATTGTTAAATATAGTACAATATATACATGGAAGAGAAATATAAATGTCATGTTATGATAAATAATGATACAAAATATGGGAATTACAATATTAGCCATCAAAAAAAGAAAAATATGAGAACAATATAAAGACCCAATATTATAGAGGAAAAAAGTAAACATATATTTTTTTCCAAAAAACATTTCTGGGAGTTGGGGGATTATTTAAGAGTCAATATAATCACTTGAGAAAATAAACATACATTTCACTATAAATTTCTTGAGAATAATAATTTCCATTTTATGATCTATGAATTTGACATCATTTTGTATACCAATATAAAAATATTCAAGGTTAATATTTATTATTGAAGAAATATTAAGAAATCATACATTCCACAAGTAATTCCTTCACATCAAAATAATCATTGAAATAACAAATGATAACACATAGTTTAAAATAATATATATATATATATATATGACCTCAAACATTAATATTTAAGCTTCAATTTAATCCATTCAAACTATTAGAATCATAAAAAATAGTCCTAACCAAATTCCATGAAGAAAAAGGTCTCCAAATTTAAAAAATCAATCTGAATATTAAATAATCCCAAAACAACATAATGAATATATTATTGTTAGATAATAAAAATTTAATTACCTAGATCACTTGAAAACCATAATGAAAACATCCTTCCTTCCAAAAATAAAATCTCATGTAGTGGAATATATTCCTTACATCCAATCATGTCGTAAACATAAATAAAATAATAAAACCATTAAACTAATAACATGTTTAATGGTAACAAATATTATAAAATAAACCTATAATTATAACAATTATATCAACATCACGAATATATTATGGGTTATCATCTATTAATCATGGGTTTCCAAACTTCTCAACATCTAACATAATCACATCACTTATATAACTATAAAACAAATAATGTGATTCTAAATCAATAATGAAGAATTATTTTTGTACAATCCTAATATATCATTTGATTATTAAAATAAGAGCTCCATTGGTGAAATAATTCTTGAATCTAAATAAATAAGAACATTTGTCATTATACAT
The DNA here is from genome assembly GCA_963277665.1 of Viscum album. Classification (NCBI taxonomy): domain Eukaryota; kingdom Viridiplantae; phylum Streptophyta; class Magnoliopsida; order Santalales; family Viscaceae; genus Viscum; species Viscum album. Next base: position 1,200,320,811 of record OY728121.1, on the reverse strand, counting down.
AATTTTAAAACCATTAGCATTACTTCATCATCTAATTCATGAACGCATACATTCGTTAATTATTATTTTGAATTATATCTATCATAAGTAGGATTATTATTAGGTATATAACCATGAAGTTTCTGATCATTAACAAAAACCGAATTCCCATAGTTTGGAACACTAAATAGAGTCTTATATGAATGATAAATCATTTATTGGTCTTCTAAAACATGATATTTTTTTTATTATATTTTTACATAGGTTTTAACTTGGTTATCCAAGGTAATTACTAATTATATAGGATGATATCCTAAACACAGACATATCTTTAAAATATATTTCAATGGTTATTTTCCTACTCAATTCATTCAAAAGTCTTGTTTCTAAAGATTCTACAAAAATTCCTCTAATACAATCTGTATATATCATAACCCAAGTTTCATGGAGCTGTTGCCTAATATAATTACATTGGAATGATTAAAACAAATCAAATCCTAGGGGACCTAATAATATAATTTTCTTGTTAATGTATATTTACAATTATATTTATTTTACATATTCAACATAAAATAAAAAATATTTTTTTCTTTGAGAACACCATTATCCCCCTTAGTGTAACCATTCATATCACTCATAATATTATTTTTGGAATCATGGGGAAAATAAATCATGAATAATTGGTGATCTAAAATGTAAATAATATTTTTGAAAAATTAATTCTACCCAAAATAAATAATAATAATAATCATAAATATAGAAAGGATAATGATTGGGAACACATTCCATTTATTCAAAAAATTACAATGAAATTAATAAATATATTTTATCATAGTGAAAGTTATATTTATAATTACAATACAATAGTTAAAGAATTTATTACATAATTATTAGACGTCATGTATCAGGAATACGAACTTCTACAATCAATACCTTTCTCAAGGATGTTTAAAACTAATGTGTGAAAAAAATTATAGTTGGACAACATTATCTATATTTTCATGATTTTTTAGAAGATATTATAAAAATTAAAAGTAGAACCACTGAGGAATGGACAATTGAATTGTATTATGATACATATTGATGAATTAATGGGATAAAATGGGCCATAATAATCACTTACTATGTATAAAAAATTCCTCAAAAAATATGGGTGAAACATATATAACATATAATAATAATTAGCATATGAAATATAGATATTATAACCATAAATCATTAATGTTATAAAATATTTAATCAACAATCAAATAGTTCCCAAACCATTCGAAAAAATTTGGTTTTTTATTTCATTATAGATCACCATGAATTAAGAAAAATTATTAATTGTTGATGATGACATACATGAAAATACTCTATTAATATCCTTGATACATTATTAATGAAAATATCATTTTTCATGTGGGAAATCATGAATTTTTTAAACTGTAAGTAATTATAAAATCTAAAATTATTATTGAAGGTAATAAAGTAAAATTTTAAATATGATAAAAATAATTATTGTGTCATAATGGAGGTAAATTCCACTAACATCATATATAATAAAAAATTACTTTTTTATTTTTCTTCATATTGGGATAAATGAATTTTTTTATAAAGGAAAAAATATACCATTTAATGAGTTTTGAAATATGAAAAAAATGTTAAATTGTCTTTATTCTATAATTGGATAATATAAGATATTTTTTTGAAATTTTTATTAGAAATTATTTACATTGAAGAGAAATACTCCCCAATGGAGACTAAAACATAAACCTCCGCAAATCGTGATGTGGATGTGAAATAAACCTTAACCACATTGTAATTAGTGGAATCATTTTACTCATAACATAATATTGATAATTAATTATAATTAATATAAAGAGATTAGTGATATTATATTAATCATTTATTATATAAACAACATAATGGAAATAAGTTGTGAATAAGGAAATTATACCACATAAATAGAAGAAACATGAAAATCCATTACATTATTATTACTTTAGAATTACATGATTTAACCACTTATATAGTGGTTTTAATAATTTTATTCACATATTTAACAATCATATTAATAAAAATAATATCATGAATGATAATATTATATTATTTTATCAACCTTGTGTTGATTATGTTTTGTTATTAGCATTCATTTTGTTGTTAACGACATCATTTTCATATGCAAGATTTGTCATGTATGTCCTAGTTCTTGTTTATAGGGCATGGTTACCTCATCTCCAAAATTATGTCATTGTCTTATATATGATTATTTTTAATTATAATCATTTTTATATCATTATTTAATTATAAAAAATTAATATGTATCACCTCACATAGTGGATAATGTAGGCAGTACACACACATGATTGATGGTATCAATACCTTAATACTGAGTTGGATAGGAAGTGTATGGTATATTAAATTTTTTGCGGTTTAATATCATTTAATACATATACATATATATATTATTTACATTATTTACGTCATTATATATATAATGTAATTTGGTGATGAATAACATATTACACAACAATATAGAGATGGTAAGATGTACGTACAGATGTGGAATTATATCATTTTTTATAGGATGAATAAAATGTGTAATATGGTTTTCCAAAAAAATTAATAATAAAAATGAATATATTTGATACTATATTCATTAAAATAAAAGTTAAAAAACTCAATTACATGATGTTTATAATAAAAAAAATTTCAAGAGTTAATAATGATGAATACATCTTCTCTAGTAGAGTTCCTTTAATATTTTTTAAGTGATATGGGTCAGTATTTTCTATGAAACTGAAACTATAGAAAAAAATTACAATTTTTTAAAGGTAAAATTTTAATTTCATTAAATTTCAATGTATGTGTAATTATATTAAATTATTTTGAGACCAAAAAATTCAAATACACGTGATTTCGAGGAACATATTTCCTCAAATGATTCATCAAAGAATGTAAATCCTTTAATAGCATGCATGGGTTATTTACATGAAATTGTGTAATAACTAATTAATGGTTGCCCAGATCCGAAATCTGATGGCATCATTGCATTCAAGATACCGTTATTACCCTAGGAATTACTTAATATTTGTCGGTGCAGGCCTCCAATGAAAAAACCCAAAAATGGAATAACCGTAAATAAAATAGTTAAAAACATTATTTTATTTTTCAAATTCTTATTACTTGTGAACGTTGACATTAAAACAAATCTGAGACCTATAATGAAATCGTGAGGGTATTATTTCGTTAGGATGATCCTGACATTTGCTGGTGAGGGCAAATAGTGAATGTACATTTTTGTACCATGAATTAAATTATTATGTAAAGATTATTTTATTGTTCAAATATTTATAACACTTAAATGGTAAATTAGATTAAAAATCCGAGTGTTCTTCCAAACTCTTGGGGGTTATGCTCCCCTTAGGTATATCATAACATTGATTGACATGGGTCGAGGGTGAAAGTTATTTTTTTTGAACTTCTATTATGGTGTGTTCAGTAAACGTGCGAGTGAAAATTTCTATATTTTGAATCAGTGCGTGGATAAGAATTCTGAGGACACCATTTTACATGGAATGTCAGGAATCACTGAGAAATGGAATACCATCATCCGAAATGGGCCGAAAAGAAATGATATATTTTGTGTATTTTCAAGATAAATAAAAAACTAATTTAAAAGAATTATTTTATATTATATTTTATAGTTGAGTGGCGGACTACGACACTGCGGGGAAGAGAAGAGGCGGCAACGATGCATACTAATGTTGCTCATTAATGACTTGTTAACTCGTAGTGTGACGATGGGTTAATGATTCCCTATGTCTTCAATATTTATTAAATAAAACAATATAAGAACCGATCTCGTATAATAATGGAAACACTGAGACGTCCTCATATTTATAGTTTAATGAATTGTGGAAATATGTATTAATAATTTGGTGGAAGTTCTCTCAATCTATCGACATACTTTAACCACATCTTTTAGTATACCAATAGAAGAATGTTCAAGTTTAATATTTATTATTGAAGAAATATTAAGAAATCATACATTCCACAAGTAATTCCTTCATATCAAAATAATCATTGAAATGAAAAATGATAACACATAGTTTCAAATAAAACATATATATGATCTCAAACATTAATATTAAAGGTTCAATTTAATCCATTCCAACTATTAGAATCATAAAAAATATTCCTAACCAAATTCCCTGAACAAAAAGGTCTCCAAATTTAAAAAATCAATATTAATATTAAATAATCCCAAAACAACATAATGAATATATTTTTGTTAGATAATAAAAATTTAATTCCCTAGATTACTTGAAAACCATAATGAAAACATACTTACTTACACGAGGATTCATAGACCTAAAAAACCTGAATATTGATGAGATTGTTATATAAACACATAACAAATTTAATTTATTTGAACAATATTCCACTTAGTGTCAAATGATACTCTAAACACCATGATGATATTGGTATTCACGATATTATTTTAATGGTTCCATATAAACACCACAGAAAAGAAGTAATTTTTGAATAAGGTATGTATCCCATAGATATAAAACTGAGATGAAATTACCTTACCGTACACTTCCATTAGTTAAATGTGATTTAACCACCAATATAATTGTTTTAAAGTGTTATTAACATATAACATAACATTATTCATATTAGTGAAATCAAATATAAAATTTAAATTTAGTTTTATCATCGTTTTGCTGATAATATTTCATTATAATCCCTTGTTTCTTTGGTTGACTACTTCAATTTCTTATGTCTGATTTATCATGTAAGTCATAATTCATGTGAATAGTATGTAGTTCAATCCAATCAAGAATTATATAATGCTCGTAGGAATAATATTTAAAAATAATATACATCATTATAATCATTTTTAAATGTTGAACATGGAAAATTAATCACATCGTGAGGTAGAGAATATAGGTTGTATATACACATGAACAACGATATCAGTCCATTAATGGTTAAAGTGGAATGAAGTGTATGGTATATTTAAAATTTCCAGATTAATTATAATTTAATATCTAATATATATATATATATATATATATATATATATTAAAAAATTATACCCAACCAAGACATGTGGTGATGAGAAATAGATTAAACAATGGTGCAGTGATTGTAAACCATATTTATGCACTAGCGATGGTTTTAATTTTCTTAAGGTAATTAAATGGTGTAATATAGAGTTATCATAAGAATTATAAAATATCAGACTGTATATGATAATAGATATATTACTTTATCATTAAAAAAAATATTTAATGAAAATATATTAAGAAACAATGATGAATATATCGATAAAGACAACAATATATTCTTCTGCAAACATTATTTATTCTCTCATTATGTAATATTGGTTATGTTTTATTGAAGGATTTGAATCAATATAAAGTAAATAAGGATGTTTAGAGTGAAATTTTTAGGGAATTGTTAAGATATATGGATAAAATTGGTGTGAGGTAGTGAGGGATGTTGATTCATTTTATATTTAAGGTTAGATGTACTTTTGGAAATCCTCTAAATGTTGAAATAAAATAACAACACTCAAAAACCAAAGGCATCATTGTAGAATAAAAATGAGTGGGGAGATATTTTTTATAAAATATATTTTCCACTAATATCTTATTTATGATTTATATAATTTTACAATATTCTAATATAATATAAATTCAATAAAAAATAATTATGAACATATTCGATACAATTTATTTAATTTGATATTAAATTCATTAAGGAAAAGTGATAATTATAATCTAATGGTTTCAAAATATTTTAACATATCTTATATATCTATAATCATACATATACACATTAATTTATAAAATATATATCAAAATATATATTAATAAAATAAATTATTATATTTTTTCTATTAATTAAATAAATACTTCATAACCACTGAAGATGAATTTATGGTAAATAAATAATTTCTTGAATTAAAAAAATATTATATACATATAATAATTTAAGTTATATATAAATAAAAATTTAATTTATTTCATTTATTGATTTTTTCCATAGGTGGTCACAAAAAAATATATCAAATTAAAATAGAGGGTCATTTTGTATCTATCATTGAATTTTAATAATATCTAATAAATTTTCATAAAAAAGTAACAGTTAAAAACCGAAATTATATCTTGAACATTCATATATATTATAATATTAATTCAAAAAATTTCAAAAAAAAGTATTTAATTGTTATAACCTTATTATGTGGTTTAAACCCTTATTTAACTTCATTAACCTTTACCGTGAACTCGTTGATTTTTACACATTGAGGGTTAATATTGTTAATATGACATAAAATATCATAAATGAATAGTGGAAGAAATTTTCAACCTTAAACTAATAATTTTTCAAAATTATATATTTTTATAAATTATATATCAAAAAATAAATTTTTTTTAATTTAAAATAACATTAATGTCAATTTTTACAGTATACATTCTATGAAATTATTAAAAAAAATTTTAAAAAAGATATCTTCGAAAAAAATCTTTTTATACCTCTACAATGAGTCATTTTTATCTATAAAATTCATGATTGAATTAATTATTTGAACTTATATTTATTTTATTAATTTTCATATCATTTACTTGATATTTAAAATATGTAAAAAAATAAATACCTCTCCATTGAAAGGACCCTTGATTTAAATTTTTATTCCCTAATTTTTTTACTAAATTACAAAGATTAATATAAATATATTAACTTTGAATCTAATTTTAATAGTCCAACATATCCCATAGTTAACTCAAAATTAAAATATATAACATATTACAGAAAAGGTTAAGAAATCATTGACATTTCTTTAATAAATATAATAAATGATTAATGTCATCCAAGATGATCAAAGAGCACCAAAAATCTGTTGAATGTTTTTTTCGTCTTTAATAACACATAAAATATAATAAATTAATGTTTTATGGTAATATATAATATTTATAATATTATTTTTAACTTTAAATACCCAATTTACCAATAAATATTGTCATTAAAATTTACAAATTTATTTTCATATTTTCCAAATAATATAAGGTAAATATTTAATAAATTTGATCCTTATTACTCGAAATATGGAATAAATCATTAATCATTCAAAATATTCTAGGGGATAAAAAGTAATTTATAATTATTCTCATATACTTGTGAGAAAACATGTTTCTAATTTAATATTATTTAAAATATTTCAATGTTTTAATATAAAAATCCAATATAAAAATTTTATAGATAACATTAATTAAATATATTGATTGACAAAATAATATTATTTTTGAGAACACCATTATCCCCCTATGTGTAACCATTCATATCACTCATAATATTATTTTTGGAATCATGGAGAAAATAAAACATGAATAATTAGTGACATCAAATGCTAAATAATATTTTTGAAAAATTAAATCTACCTAAAATCAATAATAATAATAATCATAAATATAGAAAGGATAATGACTGGGAACACATTCCATTTATTCAAAAAATTACAATGAAATTAATAAATATATTTTATCACAGTGAAAGTTATATTCATAATTATAATACAATATTGAATGATTGTATTACATAATTATTTGACATCATGTATCTGGAAGATGAACCTCTACAATAAAGACCTTTCTCAAGGATGTTTAAAACTAATGTGTGAAAAAAATTATAGTTGGATAAAATTATCTATATTTTCAATAGTTTTTAGAACATATTATAAAAATTAAAAGTAGAACCAATTAGGAATGGCCAATTGAATTTTCTTATGATACATATCGATGAATTAATGGGATATAATGGGCCATAATAATCACTTACTATGTATAAAAAATTCCTCATAAAATATGGGTGAAACATATGTAACATATAATAACAATTAGCATATGAAATATGGATATTATAACCATAAATCATTAATGGTATAAAATATTAAATCCATAATCAAATAGTTCCCAAACCATTCGAAAAAATTTGGATTTTTTTTCATTATAGATCACCATCAATTAGGAAAAATTATTAATTGTTGATGTTGACATACATGAAAATACTCTATTAATATACTTGATACATTATTAATGAAAATATCAATTTTCATGTGGTAAATCATGAATTTTTAATACTGAAAGTATATATAAAATATAAAATTATAATTGAAGGTAATAAAGTAAAATTTTAAATATGTTAAAAATAATTATTGTGTCATAATGGAGTAAAATTGCACTAACATCATATATGATAAAAAAATTACTTTTTATTTTTTTCATATTGGGTTAAATGAATTTTTTATAAATGGAAAAATATACCATTTAATGAGTTTTGTAAAAATAAAAAAATGTTAAATTTACTTTATTCTATAATTGGATAATATAAGATATAGTTTTGAAATTTTTATTAGAAATTATTTACATTAAAGAGAAATACTCCCCAATGGAGACTAAAACATAAACCTCTCTAAATCGTGATGTGAATGTGAAATAAACCTTAACCACTTTGTAATTAGTTGAATCATTTTAATCATAACATAATACTGATAATTAATTATATTTAATATAAAGCGATTAGTGAAATTATATTAATCATTTACTATATAAACAATATAATGGAAATATGTTGCGAATAATGAAATTATCCCAGATAAATAGAAGAAACCTGAAAATCCATTACATTATTATAACATTAGAATTACATGATTTAACCACTTATATAGTGGTTTTAATAATTTTATTAACATATATAACATCCATATTAATAAAAATAATATCATGAATGATAATATTATATTATTTTATCAACCTTGGGTTGATTATGTTTTGTTATTAGCATTCATTTGGGTGTTAACTGTATCATTTTCCTATGCAAGATTTGTCATGTATGTCCTAGTTCTTGTTTATAGGGCATGGTTACCTCATCTCCATAATTATATCATTGTCTTATATATCATTATTATTAATTATAATCATTTTTATATCATTATTTAATGATAAAAAATTAATATTTATCACCTCACATAGTGGATAATGTAGGCAGTACATACACATGATTGATGGTATCAATACCTTAATACTGAGATGGATAACAAGTGTATGGTATATTAAATGTTTTTCTGTTTTATATCATTTAATACATATACATATATATATATTATTTACATTATTTACATCATTATATATATAATGTAATTTGGGGATGAATAACATATTACACAACAATATATAAATGGTAATATATACGTACAGATGTGGAATTATATCATTTTTTATAGGATGAATAAAAGGTGTAATATGTTTTCCGAAAAATTTTAATAATATAAATGAATATATTTGATACTATATTCATGAAAATAAAATTTAAAAAACTCATTTACATGATGTTTAAAATTAAAAAAATTGAAAGAGTTAATAATGATGAATACATCTTCTCTGGTAGAATTCCTTTAATATTTTTAAGTGATATGGGTCAATATTTTCTATGAAACTGAAAATATAGAACAAAAATTAATATTTTTTAGAGGTAAAATTTTAATTTAATTAAATTTCAATGTAATTGTATTTATATTAAATTATTTTGAGACCAAAAAATTCAAAGACACGTGATTTCGAGGAACAGATTTCATGAAATGATCCATCAAAGAATGTAAATTCTTTAATAGCATGCATGGGTTGTTTACATGAAATAGTGTAATAACTCATAAATGGTTGCCCAGATCTGAAATCTGAGGGCATCGTTGCATTCAGGATACCAGGATTACCCTAGGAAATACATAATATTTGTCGGTGTAGGCCTCCAATTAAAAAACCCAAAAATGGAATAACCTTAAATAAAATAATTAAAAAACTTTATTTTATTTTTCAAATTATTATTACTTGTGAACGATGACTTTAAAACAAATCTGAGACCTATAATGAAATCATGAGGGTATTCTTTCATTAGGAAGATCCTGACATTTGCTTGTGAGGGAAAATAGTGAATGTACATTTTTGACCATGAATTAAATTATTATGTAAACATTATTTTATTTTTCAAATATTTATAACAGTTAAATGGTAAATCAGATTAAAAATCGAGTGTACTTCCAAACTCTTGGGGGGTATGGTCCCTTTAGGTATATCATAACATTGACCGACATGGGTCGAGGGTGAAAGTTAATTTTTATTAACTTTTATTATTGTGTGTTCAATAAACGTGCGAGTGGAAATTTCTATATTTTGAATCAGTGTGTGGTTAAGAATTCGGAGGACACCATTGTACATGGAATGTCATGAATCACTGAGAAATGGAATACCATCATCCGAAATGGGCCGAAAAGAAATGATATATTTTGGGTATTTTTAAGATAAATAAAAATCTAATATAAAAGGATTATTTTATATTATTTTTCATAGTTGAGTGGTGGACTACAACATTGCGGGGAAGCGAAGAGTCGTCGACGATGCACATTAATGTTTCTCATTAATGGCATGTTAACTCGTAGTGTGATGATGGGTTAATGATGCCCTATATCTACAATATTTCTTAGATAAAACAATATAACAACACGATCTCTAATAATAATGGAAACACTAGGACGTCCTCATATTTATAGTTCAACGAATTGTGGAAATATAGATTAATAATTTGGTGGAATTTCTCTCAATCCATCGACATACTTTAACCACATCATTTTGTATACCAATAGAAGAATATTCAAGGTTAATATTTATTATTGAAGAAATATTATGAAATTATACATTCCAAAAGTAATTCCTTCATATAAAAATAATAATTGAAACAAAAAATGATAACACATAGTTTCAAATAAAACATATATATGACCTCAAACATTAATATTAACGGTTCAATTTAATCCATTCCAACTATTAGAGTCATAAAAAATAGTCATAACCAAATTCCCTAAACAAAAAGTTCTCCATATTTAAAAAATCTATCTCAATATTAAATAATCCCAAACCAACATAATGAATATATTGTTGTTAGATAATAAAAATTTAATTACCTAGATCACATGAAAACCATAATGAAAACATCCTTTCTTACAAGAGGATTCAAAGACATAAAAAACCAAAATATTGATGAGATTATTATATAATCACTTACCAAATTTAATTTATTTAACAATATTCCACATAGTGTCAAATGATACTCTAAACACCATGATGATATTGGTATTCATGATATTATTTTAATGGTTCCATATAAACACCACAGAAATGAAATGATTTTTGAATAAGGTATGTATCCCATAGATATGAAACTGAGATGAAATTACCTTACCGTACACTTCCATTAGTTAAATGTGATTTATCCACCAATATAATTGTTTTAGAGTGTTATTAACATATAACATAACATTATTCATATTAGTGTTATCATATATAAAATTTAAATTTAGTTTTATCATCGTTTTGCTGATAGCATTTCATTATAATCCCTTATTTCTTAGGTTGACTACTTCAATTTCTTATGTCTGATTTATCATGTAAGTCATAATTCATGTGAATAGTATTTAGTTTAATACAATCCATAATTATATAATGCTCGTAGGAATAATATTTAATAATAATATACATCATTTTAATCATTTGTAAATGTTGAACATCGAAAATTAATCACATCGTGAGGTGGAGAATGTAGGTTGTATGTACACGTGAGCGACGATATCATTCCATTAATGGTGAAAGTGGAATGAAGTGTATGATATATTTAAATTTTCCAGATTAATTATAATTTAATATCTAATATATATATATATATATCTACATTTTAAAAAATTATACCCATCCAAGGCATGTGGCGATGAGAAAAAGATTACACAATGGTGCAGTGATTGTAAACCATATTTATGCACAAGCGATGGTATTAATTTTCTTAAGGTAAGTAAATGGTTTAATATGGTGTTATCATATGAATTATAAAATATTAGAATGTATATGATAATAGATATATTAATTTATAATTAAAAAAATATGTAATGAAAATATATTAAGAAACAATCATGAATATGTCGATAAAGACAAAAATATATTCTTCTGCAAACATTATTTATTCTCTTCTTATATAATATTGGTTATGTTTTTATTGAAGGATTTGAATCTAGATAAAGTAAACAAGGATGTTTATAAGTCAAATTTTTAGGGAATTGTTGAGATATATGGCTAAAATTGGCGTGAGGTAGTGAGGGATGTTGATTCATTTTATAATTAAGGTTAGATGTACTTTTGGAAATCCTCTAAATGTTGAAATAAAATAACAACACGCAAAAGCCAAAGGCATCCTTGTAGAATAAAAATGAGTGGGGAGATATTTTTTATAAAATATATTTTCCACTAATATCTTATTTATGATTTATATAATTTTACAATATTCTAATATAATATAAATTTAATAAAATATAATTATCAACAAATTCGATACAATTTATTTAATTTGATATTAAATACATTAAGGAAAAGTGATAATTTGAATCTAATGGTTTCAAAATAATTTAATATATCCTATATATCTATAATCATCCTTATACACATTAATTTATAAAATATATATCAAAATATATATTAATAAAATAAATTATTATATTTTTTCTATTAATTAAATAAATACTTCTTAACAATAGAGGATGAATTTAAGGTAAATTAATAATTTCTAGAAATAAAAAAACTATATACATATAATAATTTAAGATATATATAAATAAAAATTTAATTTATTTCATACATTGATTTTTTCCATAGGTGGTCACAAAAAAATATATCAAATTAAAATAGCGGGTCATTTTGTATCTATCATTGAATTTTAATAATATCTAATAAATTTTCATATAAAACTAACACTTAAAAACCGAAATTATATCTTGAAAATTCATATATATAATAATTTTAATTAAAAAAATTTAAAAAAAAATTATTTATTTGTTATAACTTTATTATTTGGTTTTAACCCTTATTTAACCTCATAAACCATTACTGCGAACTCGTTGATTTTTACAAATTGAGGTTTAATATTGTTAATATGAAATAAAATATCATAAATGAGTAGTGGAAGAAATTTTCAACCTTAAACTAATAATTTTTCAAAATTATATATTTTTATAAATTATATATCGAAAAATAAGTTTTTTAAATTTAAAATAACATTAATGTCAATTTTTACAGTATACATTCCATGACATTATTAAAAAAATTAAAAAAAAGATATCTTTGAAAAAAATCTTTTTATACCTCTACAATGAGTCATTTTTATCAATAAAATTCAAGATGGAATTAATTATTTGAACTTATATTTATTTTATTACTTTTTATATCATTTACTTTATACTTAAAATATGGAAAAAATCAATACCTCACTATTGCAAGGACCCATGATTTAGTTTTTTATCCCATAATTTTTTTTACTAAATTACAATGATTAATATAAATATATTAACTTTGAATCTAATTTTAATAGTCCAACATATCCCATAGTTAACACAAAATTAAAATATATAACTTGTTACAGAAAAGGTTAAGACATCATTGACATTTCATTAAGAAATATAATAAATGACTAATGTCATCCAAGATGATCAAAGAGCCCCGAAAATCTGTTGAATGTTTTTTTCGTCATTAATAACAAATAAAATAAAATAATTTAATGTGTAATGGTAATATATAATATTTATAATAATATTTTTACCTCTAAATAGCCAATTTACCCATAAATATTGTCATTAAAATTTACAGAGTTATTTTTCATATCTTCCAAATAATATAAGGTAGATATTTAATAAATTTGATCCTTATGACTCAAAATATGGAATAAATCATTAATCATTCAAAATATTCTGGGGGATAAAAATTAATTTATAATTATTCTCCTATACTTGGTGAGAAAACATGTTTCTAAAGTAATATTATTTAAAATATTTCAATGTTTTAATATCAAAATTCAATAGAAAAATTTTATAGATGACATTAATTCAATATATTGATTGACTAAAATTCTGAATTTACATTAGATGAAAATTAAAAATAAAAATTTTCAAAATAAATTATTTACACGCAATGTATTTTATCAATTAAAATATAGTAATATTTTTACTATTAATAAAAAATAAAGAAAATTTGAAAAACACCACAATTTCTATGAAAGTAAATATTAATATTCTGATTTTAGGGATAAATTCTATTTTTTCCTCACGGATTTATAAAGCTGAAAAAACAAAATTTTAAATAATATTTTCCCATAAATGTTTTAAAATGAGCTTAAAAATCTTCTTTTATGAGTAAAGATTGCATTTATTTTTCTCTCATGTATAGAAAACCAAAATATTAAATTAAATCAATTTGAATGAATTTATTATATATAAATTTCAGTTTTATCATTATCTGATAGTAATTAATATAAATTATTCTTATAAGATCATTGTGTCATAATAAATGTTTTTTTATAATATCATTTTCATTATATTTAGTAGTTTTATATATTTATTTATAATTAATTAATATCAAATTAATTAAATCATATAATTTAAATTTTTTGATTGGATTATTCATCAAAAACTATATAATTTCATTGAGATAATTTTCATATTATTTAATAATATTAATTTTATTTTTTGGTTCAATTAAGGTCTACATTTTGTGCAATGTAAGTTATCTATTAAGTACAATTTAAAAAGAATCATATAGTAAAATATGGGGTGTTACATTATCCACTCCTTCAATGATTTTTTCCAAAAAATTTGAATTTAATTTGAATATTAATGTTTGATACATGAAATATCCTTTTTGGGAAACCCACATTAGAAACATTATTATTAGAAATTATATTTCTAATGAGATAAAGGAATTTTTTAAGGTCACCTGAGATAACACATTCTATGGTTCAATATAGTACAATATATACATGGAAGAGAAATATAAATGTCATGTTATGATAAAGAATGATTCAAAATATGACAATTAGAGTATTAACCATCTAAAAAGATAAATATGAGAACAATATAAAGACCCAATATTATAAGGGAAAAGGGTAAACATATATTTTTTTTTTCAAAAAACATTTCTTGGAGTTAGGGGATTATTTAAGAGTCTATATAATCACTTGAGAAAATAAACATAAATTTCACTATAAATTTCATGAACATAATAACGTCTATTTTATGATCTATGAATTATTCTGACATCATTTTGTATACCAATAGAAGAATATTCAATGTTAATATTTATTATTTAAGAAATATTAAGAAATCATATATTCCACAAGTAATTCCTTCATATCAAAATAATCATTGAAATGAAAAATGATAACACATAGTTTCAAATAAAACATATATATGACCTCAAACATTAATATTTAAGCGTCAATTTAATCCATTCCAACTATTAGAATCATAAACAATAGTCCTAACCAAATTCCCTGAACAAAAAGGTATCCAAATTTAAAAAATCAATCTTAATATTAAATAATCCCAAAACAACATAATGAATATATTAGTGTCAGATAATAAAAATTTAATTAGCTAGATCACTTGAAAGCCATAATGAAAACATCCTTGCTTGCAAAAATAAAATCTCATGTAGTTGAATTTATTCCTTACATCCAATCATGTCGTAAACATAAAAAATATAATAAAACCATTAAACTAGTAACATGTTTAATGGTAACAAATATTATAAAATAAACCTATAATTATAACAATTATATCAACATCATGAATATATTATGGGTTATCATCTATTAATCATGGGTTTCCAAAATTCTCAACTTCTAACAGAATCACATCACATATATAACTATAAAACCAATAATGTGAATCAAAATCAATAATGAAGAATTATTTTTGTACAATCCTTATATATCATTTGATTATTAAAATAAGAGCACCATTGGTGAAATAATTCTTGAATCTAAATAAATAAAAACATTTGTCATTCTATAGAATTTTAAAACCATTAACATTACTTCATCATCTAACTCTTGAACTCATACTTTTGTTAATTATTATTTTGAATTATATCCATCATAAGTAGGATTATTATTAGATATATAACCATGATGATTTTGAGCATAAAAAAACCGAATTCCCATAGTTTGGAACACTAAATAGAGTCTTATATTAATGATAAATCATTTTTTGGTCTTCTAAATCATGAGATTTTCTCTTGATTATATTTTTACATAGGTTTTAACTAGGTTATCCATGGTAATTAGTAATTATATAGGATGATATCCTAAACATATACTTATCTTCAAAATATATTTCAATTGTTATTTTCCTACTCAATTCATTCAAAAGTCTAGTTTCTAAAGATTATACAAAACATTGTCTAATAGAAACTGTATATATCATAACCCAATATTCCTGGAGGTATTGCCTAACATAATTACATTGGAATGATTAAAATAAATCAAATACTAGGGGACCTAATAATATAATTTTCATGTTAATGTATATTTATAATTATATTTATTTTATATATTCAACATAAAATAAAAAATATTTGTTTCTTTGAGAACACCATTATCCCCCTTAGTGTAACCATTCATATCACTCATAATATTATTTTTCTAATCATGGGGAAAATAAAACATGAATAATTGGTGATCTCAAATGCTAAATAATATTTTTGAAAAATTAATGCTACCCAAAATCAATAATAATAATAATCATAAATATAGAAAGGATAATGACTGGGAACACTTTCCATTTATTGAAAAAATTACAATGAAATTAATAAATATATTTTATCATAGTGAAAGTTATATTTATAATTATAATAGAATAGTGAATGAATGTATTACATAATTTTTAGACATCATGTATCTGGATGATGAACCTCTACAATCATGACCTTTCTCAAGGATGTTTAAAACTAATGTGTGAAAAACATTATAGTTAGACAACATTATCTATATTATCATGAGTTTTTAGAAGATATTATAAAAATAAAAAGTAAAACCAATTAGGAATGGCCAATTGAATTGTCTTATGATACATATCGTTGAATTAATGGGATAAAATTGGCCATAATAATCACTTACTATATATAAAAAAAATTCATAAAATATGGGTGAAACATATAGAACATATCATAATAATTAGCATATGAAATATGGATATTATAACCATAAATCATTAAAGTTATAAAATAATAAATCCACAATAAAATATTTCCCAAACCATTTGAAAAAATTGGGAGTTTTTTTCATTATAGATCACCATGATTTAAGAAAAATTATTAATTGTTGATGTTGACATACATGAATATAATCTATTAATATCCTTGATAAATTATTAATGAAAATATCATTTTTTATGTGGGAAATCATGAATTTTTAATACTGTAAGTAATTATAAAATATAAAATTATAATTGAAGGTAATAAAGTAAATATTTAAATATGTTAAAAATAATAATGGTGTCATAGTGGTGGGAAATTCCACTAACATCATATATAATAAAAAAATTACTTTTTATTTTTTTTTCATATTGGGAAAAATGAATTTTTTTATAAAGGGAAAAATATACCATTTAATGAGTTTTGTAAAAATAAAAAAAATATTAAATTGACATTATTCTATAATTGGATAATATAAGATATAGTTTTTAAATTTTTATAGAAATATTGAATAGAAATACTCCCCAATAGAGGCTAAAACATAAACCTCCCCAAATCGTGATGTGGATGTGAAATAAACCTTAAACACTTTGTAATTAGTTGAATCATTTTCCTCATAACATAATACTAATAAATAATTAATTAATATAAAGAGATTAGTTTTATTATATTAATCATTTGTTATATAAACAACAAAATAGAAATAAGTTGGGAATAAATAAATTATACCACAAAAATAGAAGAAACATGAAAATCCATTACATTATTATTACTTCAGAAAAACATGAATTAACATCTTATATATTGGTTATAATAATTTTATTAAAATATATAACATTCATAATAACACAAATAATATCATGAATGATAATATTATTTTATTTTATCAACCTTGTGTTGATTATGTTTTGTTATTAGCATTGAATTGGGTGTTAACTGCTTCATTTTCCTATGCAAGAATTGTCATGTATGTCCTAGTTCTTATTTATAAGACATGGTTACCTCATATCCAAAATTATATCATTGACTTATATATGATAACGATTAATTATAATCATTTTTATATCATTTTTGAATTATATGAAATTAATATTTATCACCTCACATATTGGATAATGTAGGCAGTACGTACACATGATTGTTGGTATCATTACCTTAATACTGAGATCGATAAGAAGTGTATGGTATATTAATTTATTTATGTTTAATATCATTTAATATATATACATATATATATTATTTACATTATTTACATCATTATATATATAATGTAATTTGATGATGAATAACATTTTACACACTGATATAGAGATGGTAAGATGTACATACAGATGTGCAATTATTTCATTTTTTATAGGATGAATAAAATGTGTAATATGGTTTTTCGAAAAGTTTAATAATATAAATGAATATATTTGATACTATATTCGTTAAAATAAAATATAAATAACTCATTTACATGATGTTTAAAATAAAAAATTGAAAGAGATAATAATAATGAATATATCTTCTCTGGTAGAATTCCTTTAAATTTTTTTAAGTGATATGGGTCAGTATTTTCTATGAAACAGAAACTATAGAACAAAAATTACTATTTCATAAAGGTAAAATTTTAATTTTATTAAATTTCAATGAAATTTTATTTATATTAAATTATTTCGAGACCAATAAATTTAAAGACATGTGATTTCAAGGAACAGATTTCCAGAAATGATTCATCAAAGAATGTAAATCCTTTAATATAATTCATGGGATGTATACATGAAATAGTGTAATAACTCATAAATGGTTACCTAGATCAAAAATCTGAGGGCATCATTGCGTTCAGGATTCCGGGATTACACTAGGCACTACATAATATTTGTCGGTGCAGGCCTCCCGTGAAAAAACACAAAAATGGAATAACCTTAAATAAAATAATTAAAAAACTTTATCTATTTTCCAAATTCTTATTACTTGTGAACGATGACTTTGAAAAAAAAATCTGAGACCTTTAATGAAATCTTTTGGGTATTATTTCATTAGAAAGATCCTGACATTTGCTGGTGAGGGCCAATAGTGAATGTACATTTTTGACCACGAATTAAATTATTAAGTAAACATTATTTTATTTTCCAAATATTCATAACACATAAATGGTAAATCAGATTAAAAATCCGAGTGTTCTTCCGAAATCCTAGGGGCATGCTCCCCTTAGGTATATCTTAAGATTGACCGACCTGGGTCGAGGGTGAAAGCTATTTTCTTTTAACTTCTATTATGGTGTGTTCAGTAAACGTGCTAGTGGGAATTTCTATATTTTGAATCAGTGTGTGGATAAAAATTCTGAGGACACCATTGTACTTGGAATGTCATGAATCACCAAGAAATGGAATAACATCATCTGAAATGGGTCAAAAAGAAATGATATATTTTGGGTATTTTTTAGATAAATAATAAACTAATTTAAAATAACTATTTTATATTATTTATCATAGTTGAGTGGTGGAATACGACACTGCGGGGAAGCGAAGAGGCGGCAATGATGCACATTAATGTATCTCATTAAACGCTTGTTAACTCATAGTGTGACGATGGGTTAATGATGCCCTATATCGAAACTATTTCTTAAATAAAATAATGTAACAATCTGATGTCGAATAATAATGGAAATACTGAGACATCCTCTTATTTATATTTCAATGAATGGTGAATATATGGATTAATAATTTAGTGGAATTTCTCTCAATCCTTCAACATACTTTAACCACAGCGAAGAATGATGAAAATTTTTTGTCTGGACAATCTAACTGATACTCTATGAGTATTTATGGATGGTCTAGCATATGGTCGGGTTTGATTGGACTCGAATCCAACCTAGACCCTTTTACTAAAATTCTTGTATCTTGAAAACTGTGTGTCCGATTGATGATTTTTTTTTGTCATTGGGACCCTCTCAACAAAGAAGATATATTGGCACACTATATGGTATCATTCATTAATGTTTAGATATGAAAAATACTTGAGAGATTGTGTTCCCTAGTGTACTATGTAAAGAACCCTATGACTGGATGAGGAAAAAAAACTATTGACTTTTGGCCAGTGGGAAGCACCTCTATTTGAAATTTCATTTCCACGGTACACGATGATGATTAGAACCTTATAATTCCATGACTGGTTTGAAGAACCTCTCTATGACATTGTAGGCCCACAACAAGTGACTGGGAGGAGTACCTAAGAAATTCATAGATAGTTGAAGCACCTCTTTATGACATGGTAGACACATTGTAGTATCTAGAGGGGTAGTTCCCCAGAAGCCGAGGTGTTTGACAATGTGACTGATGCTACTATTGTTACTTCCCTAAAATATATATGATGTGAGTTTTCTTTTGTTTTTTTCATTACATTGTGGATTTTTAATTTGTCTTTTTCGTTTTTTTGGGTCCCTACATAGTACATTGTTACTGACTCCTACATTGGTTTATCCAACATGTGTTCAGTCTACTGAAGATGATCGACGTTATTACAGATCCATTGCTCGAACAGGGACTAGAGGTTCCTAGGTGGATAGGACTGAAGGATGATATGAAAGTGGTCCATGTTGACTAGGACTAGGAGGGGCCTAGAAGGAATGGGTTGATAAGACATTCTTCTTCGGCTTCCAGAAGCTATAGTAATCCCATGACCAGCGGGGGTTTTCTGCGGATGGCTATCATTTTTTTCACTGTGTACATTGCTATATTCAGCCCATTCGTTGGGTTTTAATTCATTCCCACATGTTGTCAACTCTACATTGTAGTCATTCTTGTTTTAGTAAACGGGATGTTCCTTAGATAGTGTTTGGGACAAGGTTGGGCATGTGTGTGCATATACGTATACAAGAAAATGTGTCCCACATGCAGGTTGATTCCTTCTATTCTAGTCACCATCCCATGGGCTATGGGAGGCTAGCTTGGGGTAGTCATGACAGGATAACTAGGGGATGGTTCATTACAAAAATTTTAGGGTTTGGTAGAGTTAGACGACTGAAATTGATGTGAAGAAATGACAGATGATGTCCACCAGTATAATTGAGGTAAGGGGTACTTTCAGAAATTAAAAAATTATTAAAATATAATAAGGCAATTATATATATAAATACATAATATAACCAGTAAATGATTAGGCAGATACATATTAGACCATATCATATCCCCTTTTATATTACATATGATAATTATTATTTTTAAATAAATTGATAATATATTTATTCAATAAAATATCCTTATTTTTAAAATTTGAATCAATTCATTAAACATGACTTCAAATACGACATGAATATTTTTAAATTAGAATATAATTAATTAAAACATATATAATTTATCATATAGATCTATAAAGTTCACTATAAACATTGACCCATCAAAAAAATATAAAAACTAATATTTTAAACTGAATTTTCTTAGTATTCTGTTAATTAAATAAATATTATTTAAAAATTTATATAGCAATTTAGGTAATTATAGATTTTCTAAATATTGAAAAAAATTATATATAATGAAAATATTTTCGTGAATATTAAAATTTTTATTTTGGATCATTATGATAATAATTGATTCTTTATTGAGTCACTTATTAAATATTAAATACATAGAGTGACATTTTGTAACTGTAGTTTATTTTTTAATATATATGAATCATTTCAATGTAAATGTTTCCATTAAAAGACAAAACCTAAAAATTAATGTGACAATTATCAATTATAATTATTCTAATATGTATTGGTCATGTTTAGGTTACTGTTATAAGCTTATCATCTGGTTTTAACCTTTATTTACCCCATTAAACTAACACCATGACAACAATTACTATTTTTTCTTTCTTGGTCAATATTTTTATAAAAATTTTAAAAAAGAACAATAAATGAATCATGGATGGTATTTAAAACATATAAAAATAATTTTATACAATTTATTATTTTAATTAAATTTTTTTTCCAAATAAAATATTATTGTTTTTAAATATCATTAATGAAATATTTAAACTATTCCTTACATGATATTTTTGAAGATATCAAAACGATAATTTATATTCAAAAAAATGATTTTTATTACTCCTAAAATGTTTCTATTTCAACTTTAATATTTTTTATTACATTCATTATATAAAATTATTTTTATTTTATTATTTTAATATATTTAATTTGGTATTTCCCTTAAATAATGATTTTCTGCATCCTCGTTGTTAAAGCATTCAATGAAATTATTTCTTCCCAAAATATAAAAATCATGATGTATATAACAATTCTATATTTAAAAAAACTATTTAAATTTGAATATATACCATAGGAAACCCCATATTAAAATATTTATTCATAAGAAAACAAATGATTGTCATCATTGGATTTACATGAAAATAAAATACTATAAATGGATTAAATTTAACCAAGTTTTTCCAAGAGCTGATGAAATATTCACATTTATTTTTTTGGATGAAAGTAACTCATAAAATAAATAAAATAAAAATTTTAGGCTATGTTGAAAATATTTAGTATAATATTTGTTTCCTTTAATTACCCAATGAACCCTTCATTATGATAGTTAAAATTATTCATGTTACTATTAATGCCATCCTATAAAATTGGATATATTTTCTAAATATCTGAATATTGATTGAAAATATGTTAATAATTTTTTAAAATTATGAGCATTGAAGTGGGTGTCATTGTGTTATAATTAATCTCAAAGATGGGGTGAGAAAATGTGTTTTTAAAGTGAAAATGCATAAATGTTTTAACGATTTTTACACGAATATTCAATATTAAAATTATTCCAATGGATTTAATATAATTATTTTATGTATCATTTAAATAATTTTATATTAAAATAAATTAAATATATAATTAGTCATTGATTATTATTTTTATGAAAATATATATATATATATTTTTTCATATAAAATGTGCTATAATTATTTTATTAGAAAAATAAAAGTAGTCAACCTAATAGAAAAAATAATAAAATTAAAATTCTAATATTACTTATTCAAATGTAGATTTTATACATATAAAATAGAATTTATAAAAATATAAAATAATATTATTAATAAAATTTCTCTATTTAGATGAAACAAAAGAGATTTTAGAAAAATACATCTTGTATGAAAAAAAATCTCAATTTTCATATATTGTCCAGAAAATACATAGGATGCTTATTAAAAATTAGATTAAATATATTATATATAATTCTAAATTATATCTTAGTAAAATATAAATTAATTTGCATTACATTGATAAATCACCTTGGTCCCATTAAAATTGTTTTTTTCAAATAATATTTCTATTATATTCAGTTGGTTTTAAATCTATTTATAATTAATGGGTAAAATGAATAAAATGATATAATTTTATAAATTAGTAAATCCCATTCATAAAAAAACTAATGGAAAGGATATAATATTCATTTCAAATACTAATTTTAATAGAATATCATGGTTCTTTTAATCTCTATGTTACAAGAAACAAAATCCATCAAAGATGTTATATTAGAAAAGACATGTACCATTAAATAATATGGTGTTATATTTGTGTGATCTGGGTTTTACAATATGTAATCTACTTTACTCATTCATTATAGGAATTCTATATTGTGATTGATAAAATAATTCTATATTATGGTATGTGGTATTGAAAAATGAATGTGGTATGTTTATATTTATCTGTGCATGTGAAATTCATAATGATTGCAGCCACAAAATATGAACAATTATTAAAGAATAATGTTTAGTGATATGATTTGTTAGGAATAATCCCTTGATCACATTATATCCATGAGTTTTGATACCCAGCTTCAGGCTACTCAGAGGCTGATCCTACCCTGAATAATAGTGAATTTTTTGTTTGATTAAAACATCAATTAATACTATATGAGTCAGATGGTGATATCTTGTGATATCATCACACTTAAATATAGATTACTTGTTTATCAACATGATTGAAGGTTCCTTTATAGGAAATCAGATTGTCTAATCTCATGATGATGGTTTAAAATTAATCCTGATGAATGAATGTAATTAAAATATTAAAGCTTAATGGGTGAATTGACCATTGTTGTTTATTATGTATTGTTCTGGTATTCTTGAAAATATTAATTCAGTTATGGATTATGATATAATTATTATAAGACATAGCCTAATTATACTAAAATTATTATCAAAAGGGTTTTCCCTGGTTATTCATAAATTCTTATATAATCTCCATAGACTGGTTATAATGAAATGCTAATTTAAATGGATTTTCCTAGTTATGCTGGAATTACTATATAATGTGATTTTCCCGAATATTCATAATATCTGCTGTTTCGGTGCGGATGTGCATCAGGTTTCCGTTCCGACGCTGTTCCGCCAGGACGCGTTCGCGCGTGCTCCCGTCGACCCGAGGGGATGGGAGCGCGGCTTGTGGACCCGCAGTCCCGCTTTCCAAAGGCGGGCGGCATCCATCCCTTATTCAGGGACGTCTGCTCCTTGATCGAAACCGGGATGATGGGACATTGGCTCCTCCTTCCGTGGACGTCTCCTCGGAACTCGTCGCGTAATCCGGGTCTCCCTCATAGATTTAACAATGTTTGTGAATCTCATTCCCGGTGCCATATCTTCATGGACACCGGTTAATTACGCTGCTTCCGCCCAGATGCTCCAAGGGGTCTGGTCGGGGCAGCAACTCGCGGTGAGGAGACCGTGTAGCTCTGGGTGTTGGGGGTGTGTCTTAACACTGCGGCTCTGCATGTCTGCCTTCCGTCCCTAATAGGGCTTCTCGAAGGCGTGATGGCCTGAGGCATCCCACCCTGGGTGCGGGGAACTGCATTACTTGAGGTTTTCCTCAGCTTCCCATGTTTAACACGGGGTATGCCGCGAGTTTAACGTCCAGCGGGGATGACATCGGACTGATCAACACGAGGAGTGGATCAGATGAAAGAACCCCTTGTGGGGAACCTCCGACGTTGCGGCCAGCACATGGGCGACTTTCCGAGTAAAGTGGAGTGGAATGAAATGGCATGACCCCACCGGGATGTGGCGGCCCGGGTAAGGATCAGGATGGATGATGGAGTGAAGAGCTTGGACCCCTTAGAGGCTTCTTGTGTACCGCGCGTTAGCGCGGATCAAAGTCAGCGTAGTTTGGATATACAGTTTAACGTCATGCAAGACGATGGCAAGCCGACTCACAAGGAGGTCGAGGATGCCGGGCAGAGGATTGAACCGAACCACCTCGCACAGAGGGGGATGAAACGGCCGGGTGGATCAACGTGAATGTGAACCCGGGAGGGGTCTACTGATGGACGAACCGACGTGAATACGACTAGGACGACCAGGTGGTGGGCTTGAACCTCAGGGAGGCTTCCTACGTACCCTGTTTAGGAGACAGGGATCAAAGTCCACGTAGTTCATTCTATCAGGACTTACGCACTGAGGAAACCTGAGTGCGGCGAAACTCAGTTGGAGAGGGACTTGGGGCGAAAGTAAGAGACACCTCGATCCCAGCCACGCCCTCTACTGGCTTCGGCAGTGGGGAAGCACAATGGAGATACACATGTGCAGTCCCCCACAAGAAACTAGGGGTTTGTAATACCCTACCCCCGTGGGCGAAGGCCACTCCAATAAATCATCCCTAAAGAGGGGAAATCCCGACATCCCTGCAGAGACGAGCGGGTGGGGGCCACATCCGAACCGGGGGGGACCCTGCGTGCGAGGCACGGGATCGGGTGATGCGGATGGTTTAACGTCTTGCCGGATGAAGTACAGTTTAACGTCGTGTGTTGAGGACGAAGATTCTTGGCAGTTTAACGTCTTACAGCGCGGACGATGGAGGCTAGGCAGTTTAGTGTCGTGCAGATTGGACGTTGGAGTGCCGCCAATGGGTCTGTGTCACTTCGCGCGAGCATGGAGGGCCGCACGGGAAGACAACGCACGGTGCGGGCACCCTGGATGAAGATCATCGGGCGCTACGCAGGCGGGTACCCTCAGGGGGTCAAAGGGGGCGACCCTGGCGGTCTGCGCGCAAAAGAGGAGCTTGGCGCGCAATACCGCGGGTCGGTGCGCAATCGGGCGGGCTGGCGCGCAATTGGGCCAGCGCTTTGCACGCGGAAGATGGAGATTGCGCGCACCGGGCCTCTTATAGCGCGTGGGGGAAACGGCCCATTCATTAACGAATGGCCACTTAGTAAAAGGGGGGGTGCGCGCAATCGGTTAGGATTGTGCGCACCCGGGGGGAAATTGCGCGCAAGAGGCTTCTTTTGCGCGCGAAGCCCTTTGGGTGAGGAATTGGTCAAAGTAAATAAGCCAAAGGGGTTGTGCGCGAAGGCGAACCCCGAGGCTTGCTTGCGCGAAATAAAGGAGGTTACCTGAAGATCGGCATTGCGCGCTTAGGGAGTGGAATTGTGCGCACGAGCGACTCTTCGAATTCTGGCAACCTTCAAACCGTTGGGGGTCGCCTTGTATTTATAGGCAACCCCGGGCACGGAATCTCGCCGCGGCGCGCAATTCAGGGCGCGGGCACGGAATTTCTTTCGCGGGCGCGGAATCGGGGCCCCGGCGCGCAAGGGAGTCGCGCGGGCCGCGGGCGCGCAAAATAGCGCGCCGCACTTCAACTTTGCGCGCGGGCCTCCAAAATTCCACGCAAGGCCTCCGGGCCCTCCGAAACGTGCTTCTGACTCCAAATATGACCTCGCTTTCCGCATCCGGAGCTTCGTTTGGGAACAACGGACTTCTCCGACGTCTACAAAATCCCCCCCTCGGAATCTGATCGGCAAGAGGTCGCAACGATCGGGTTCCGAGGGAGACGCCGGAATGCCGAAGTCCTGGGTGGCGCGGGACTGTGGTGCGCAAAAAAGGGCGTCGGGCGCGAAATTCGCTGACGTGGTCGCGCAAAGCATTTTCCGAGCAGTACGGATACCCGGCCTCGCCTATAAATAGGGGCCCTATATCCCCCGTACCGTACACAGGCCTTCTGCGCGACAAGCTTCCAAGCTCTCGTGCGTGAAATTGCCATCGCCGGCGTGAAATTCACCCGTTCGTTGCGCAAACCCATCCGGATTTCGGCTTGTCTTGCGCGAACACCCGGGGTTTTACGCGACAGACTTCCCAATTGTGCGCCGTCCACTAGGATTGCGTGCCAACTCCCAAATTTCTCTACCAGCCTCCTCCGATTCCGCACGCCTCATCCCTTAACCCACACGACTCCCGGAGCTTCTGAGATGGCCGCAAATCAAGTGAATGAGGGGGATGCCGCCATTCGCAGAGCTGAAATGGCGGCGAACGAGGAGGTCTACGGAGCCAAGGAGATTTTTTCCAACAATCAATACTTGTTCGATTTGCTGACGCCTGCCCAGAAGACGTATCCGCTGTCAGAAAACCAGCCACTCTAGAACTACGGCATCCTGGATGAGGTTCCGGTGCCAGGGTTCGAGGTTGATGCGCCACGGACCTCGATGACTCGGGAGGATGAGCTTCCCCTCTATAACATCACCAACAACGGGCATCCTGCCAGGGAGACCAGTCACTTAGATGTCTATGTCCTGAACCCGAGGACGCGAACCATTGCCGAGAGTGAGACTACTGTGGAGAACTCTCCAGCCCTCTACTCGAGCACGTATCGCCAGAGTGTCACCAATGACACCAGGGGCTGGCTGAAGGACTGGGACTAGCGGTCTGGGGGCAATTTCACCAGTGAGTGGGCCTGGGCGTTCTGGGTACGCCATACCTGCGATCACTTCGTGGAGGAACTGCGGTACATCGGCCTGTTTGAGGCGGTGTGGACGTCGCAGTTCCACTTCTACCAGCAGCCCGAGCTCGGGCCGGAGCTGTTCACCCGCTGGTCCCCGGATACCAACACCTTCCACCTTCATCATGGGGAGGTCAGCATTGGTCTCTGGGACATCCACTGCATCGGAGGTATCCCGCTGGAGGGTTACCAATACGATGAGTTCCTGCCTCCGAAGAACACCTAGGGCGACAGGTCACGGACTCCCATTCTGACATGGCATCTACTGGACCTGGCTATGCAGCGGCTCGGGGTCAAGGACTTCTGCAAGGACATAGCCTACAAGGAGTGGTTCGGCCAGTTCTTGGAGCATGACCCAGCGGTCAAGATGCCAGGCAGGGGGAAGCGGTGCCCGACCGCGGCTCAGAGGAGACGGAACGGGTCGTACTGGCGGGACCTGGAGATGGGCGACTACCGCTCATGGGGGTACTGCGTCATCGAGGCCCGGGACCCAAATGTCCGGTACGCGGCGTTCCTGGCCGCCTTTCTGAGTGGGTGGCTCCTGCCAGTGCGGGACGCGAGGATGGGCGTCCGCCCGGCGACACTAGTGATGGCGGGCACCATGGCCGCCAACAAAAGATACAACCTCGGGGTCCCAGTGCTAGCTAAGCTGTACACCATCCTGGAACGCATCTCGCGAGGGGGGTCGCCACGAAGGATCTGTGGGCCCTTTCAATTCTTCCACGGCTGGGTGGCTGCTCACCTCGGTGGGTACACGTTTTCGAACGCCGTCATTCCTCCGGGCAACAGCCTGTGACCCTCCCTGCTGAACATCGCGAGGGTCGCTCCGATGACCCTAAATGAGGAGGGCGTGAGGATTCGGATTGGAAATCATGCCAATTTCAACTTCAGCCCGTTCCCCACTCCCGTTGGCCAGATGATCGACAATGGGCAGGGTCCGCTGGAGCATCACGAATACTTCCTGAGCATGCGGGGCGGGGTGCTCGTGGCTCGGATCAACGGGAAGTTGATCTGTGAGCCCTACGTGCCAACCTAGTTCGCCAGGCAGATTGGGTGCCTTCAACGGATGCCGAAGAGGTTATTCGCTGCTGTCCGGGAGGAGACGAACCCTTGCGTCCTTCGCCAGATGTGGCTAATGTTCGCCGCTTTCGGCTCTGGCGATGTCATCACTCTCCCTCCTATCGGGGTCGACGCAGGCTTGGAAACCGAGTACACTGAACACTGGGCCATCGCGTACCCCGAGGGGCTTCTACGAAAGCCAGTTCGGCGGCTCGAGGTCACCCGTGCGGAGACCGGGCGTCAAGGAAGGAGGTGAAGCACCGTTACGCGGGGGAGAACGGAGGCGCTCCAAGCAGCGGAGCCGGCGCGGGCAGGGACTTCGGTGGCGGGCACATCGCAGGCTGCCTCCACGACATCAGCGCCCAGAGAGGGGGCACATGCGGTGGTCGAGGAGCGGCCCGGGAAGCAGATAAGGCGTCTTCTTGAACCCTCCCATGATGCAGTCTTCCCAGCGCTGTGGTCGGCCTGGATGACCCTGCGGCAGTCATAGGGGACCGAAATCATCTGGCAGAAGATAACCGGAGAAGGAATCCATCTGCCAGAGGTCGGGCGCCTTCAGTTCGCCGACAGGGTGAACTTCCACTGGCGGTATGCGTATCTGACGGCCATGGACGAGTACGCGCGCGAACGTGGTCAGCGTGCGGAGCTATCCCTTCTGGTGAAGGTGATGCTCGGTCTAGAGCCAGCTCCAGAACAGATGCCGCCAGAGGAAGGTGATAGTAACGATGACTCCGAGGAAGAGGAGGAGACGGGGGAGGATGAAGGCTCGGAGGGAAGGTCCCATCTGGGGAGCCCGCGAGAGAGCGGCGAGGTGGCCGGCTCTGACAATATCGATATCACCGAGCTCCTCGAGGTCCGCTTCTATCCCTACTCAACCTGCTTCATCCATTCTCTCATGCAGCTTCTAACCCATTTCTTCACCTTCCTCAGGAGTGCACGGATGTTGGTCAGGCATCCTCAGTAGGATTAGGAGAGGCGCCAGCAGGACAGGGCGGGGGCCAGACACCCATTATTGAATTGACAAGCGCCGAGGGGTCCCCTGCTGCAATTGCTCCTGCGGTGGCCGGGACAACGGAAGATGACGCTCTGGATTCCTGTAAGTCTTCTTACTTTACTGTTGGTGCTTGCCGTTGACGATCTGTGACTAACCATGGAATGCCTTGCGCAGTGATCTCAATACTGGAGGCTCGTCGGGCTGTCGAACCCGGGCCATCCACGAGTGGACCAGTGGCAGACATGCTGCCTTCTCCGGAACAGACTTCTCACACCGAGCCGACCCCGCCAACTGCTGATCAGGGGGCAGCGGACGCTGGTGGTGCTGCCATCGGAGAGAGGTCGGGGGCTGACGAGGGTGTCAACACCGCTGGGGCGAGAGAAGAAGGTCGCCCAGATGCTGGGGAACCTATCCCCTATGAGGACATCCCAGGGGCGGACCCTGCAACAGACCTGCTGGCTGCCTTCCCTGCCTACAGGCCTGCCGACCCCGAGGAGATGGACGACTCGGACGCGGAGGCGGTCGAGGAGAGCCGGATAACGCGCCGCAGGGGGTGGAAGTGCATCCAGCGCTTCCTCAAGCGACCCCCATCGGAGTGGCTGGGGCGCATGGGATCACTTCAAACCTGGGTTGCGCTTCCTTTGTGTCGGGGGAGCTGATGCTCAATGCCTCCATCTGACGGTCCGTGATTTCATGGCCGAAACGATGCGCGAGAGCCGCCGGCGTGCCGACGTCTCACAATGTCGGGACATGTCGGAGAACACGCGGGAGCTCCTTGTGGCGGAGCAGGAAGTCCGGCGCCTCGAAGGGCAGGCGGCCGAGAAGGAGGCCTTCGTAGCAGCGTGCACTGAGCTTGTGGAGCAATTGACAGCCCAGCTGGATGACGCCCAGGTATAGCTGACGGAGGCGGGCCACCAGATGGTCACACTTCAAGTCAAGCAGGAGCGTGCACAAGCCAGGATCGACGAACTGCGTGTTGCGACCGCCAACGAAGAGAGGGCATGCAGAGAGCGAGAAGCAGCTCTGGAGGCCACCAGCCAAAGGGTAGCGGCATTGGAAAGACTCATTCAGCACGCTAATCCCTAGGGGCTTTGTTTTTTCCATTCCCAGAACATTTTCCTTCCGCTACTTTGATCCATTTGTATGAACCAATATATTTATCTGCATCATTTGGCTTAACGTGCTCAAACACAATTCATTGTCTTGCGGGAGCGTTATCCAAGCTTCAGGCATCCACAATTGGGCCTGTATTTCTAAGGAAAAGAGGGAGGTCATTCCTAGGAAAGGAGACCTCAGACCTAATCAATGTACCATCCCCCCAACTTGTTCCGACACACGAGCGGGACAACGCTAGGGGCGTTGAGATTTTATCCGAACATAGGGAAATGAGAAAGGGTGAATCGCGTGTCCCGAATTCAGAAATCCAAGACGGTCAATCTTCCAGGAAACGCCCAAGACGGCAAGCGGACAGTGGATCAATCGACCATAATACTGCAATAGACGGACCGAAGGTCATCATTCATATTTGCAGGAGGAGGATCACATGTCATCATCAATACCGCTTTGGTGGTTCCTTCAGACGCAAGGGTGGAAATCCGGATCAAAAGAGCATGTGAAGCATGGGGCGAAGTGATGATTTGTTCGGACCGAATCTAACACTCCCAAAATTGCGCCACCGTGGGGAAAGAGTATTAGGCGGATGTACCAATCTGGCCGTGAATCACCCCAATTCTCAGACAGAACCTCTTTGACGAGGAAACTGTCGCTTCCCATCATTGCAATGGGGAATCCCGAGCTGAATCAGGGAGAATATCACAACCGCACCACTCTACCAGAAGCCAGGCCAGACGGCCGGCGACGAGGAGGGGCGGGACTTAGCGATCCCTGAGGCTGGACCCGAGTCGAGATGCCCGGGCGTTCCTACGTACTCCATCAGGCTGGAGATCAAGCCACACGTAGTTCTGAGAGTGCAGTTTTAACGTCATGCGGGACTTAGAACCCTGATTAGGGAGATCTTAGTTTAAAGTCGTAGAGCTCGGACCATAGGGGCAGATCTTAGTTTAAGGTCTTAGAGCTCGGACCATAGGAACCTCAAAGTACGCCACCTTGTGGTCCTATCCCCTGGATATGTGAAGATGCACTGAGGGATAGTGTCAAGAGTGCCGAGATTTTGCCTGGTCAGAATGGGAGGTGGAAAACGTAATGTGAATCATGCGGCCATTCACTCAAGGACTGGGGGCACCGGCGTAACGATATGGGAGTACTGCTGACCGTGGCGGAAAAGCAGCATCAATATCGCACTAACCGTTGATGGAATGAGGCAGCAAACGAGCATCAACCGCTCAAGCGCAGGATTCATATCGATTTGCTGCCCAAGGCCTTTGGGGGCACCAGCCCGGATCGGTGGGAGAGCACTGAGGCATTGTATCCAGACCGCTCACGGGGGTTCCACCCAGGGCGTAGGCGATGGGTCCGAATGAAGGGGAGCATGAAGCCTGAATGGTGGAAGGAACCTGACCAAGCTGAACCTGACCCTCCTGGCAATAGACCAGAGTACTCTTGACACCGGTGGACCACTGCAAGGGGTCGAAGGACACGCCTTGAGGGTGACCCAAAGGCGGCGGATCCCCCAGAGAAGGGGGAATCTTTAAGAGGTGGGTGGCTGGACCCGAAGCTTCAAACATCCGGGCGTTCCTACGTATCCCATAAGGATGGTAATCAAGCCACACGTAGTTCTTGAAGCGCGGCACGACACAATCGGGCACCAGCGCGGGGAGGGGTGCGGGTCTAGCCTTCGGACCCAAAAAGGAGCGGTATTTGATATTTCTTGTTTGTCCTTAAAGGTGGATGGTTTTTCTTTGTGCAGCGACATGCCTGTGATTAAGAAATCCCTGGCGTCGCCACAATAATCAATCCATGAAAGGCATTGATAAATGGCGTGGTTATTAACTAGCGCCCAACGTGAGTGTCCCCTGAGGATAACATCACGATGTAGTGCCGTTTCTCGTCGGGCGGCCAAGACGATCACAGTTTACGGTCGTGTGGTAAGACCAGGCAACCCAGTTTAAGGTCGTGTGGCTCGGACCATGGAGGAATCCACTTATTGTAGTGCGGCGGACACAGCGGAGGTGGGGACACATCCCAGCCCTGCGGTCACGCACAATTCCAGGAGAAGGATCCTGGGATAGGGGCCTGCATATGTCTATCACCCGAGGGGCAGAGATGCTAGCCTCCAGCTATGCTGGGCCCAAAACGCGATCGTTCGGGCGACTCCTTCCTCCTCATGGGGACGAGGGTCTAGCTACACATGGCCCTTAGGGAGGACATTAGCACATATCCTTGGTGCTCAGATCGTGGGAGCCTCGAAAGACACCATTACCCTGGTTGGCCTGCCTAACTTGTAGAGGTGTACTGAAGGTCAGCATGAAGAGAGAGACTGTCGAGATTCCACTACAACACACAGAGGCGGAGTGTGATAAGGACTGCGCAACCAATGTTCAGAGCCTGAAAGAGCCAACATGGCGATCAAGGATGTTGCTGACCACACTCGCAACACAACATCCGATCACGTCAGCCTAGGATGAGGCAACCAAACGAGCATCAACCGCTCAAGCGCAGGATTCATATCGATTTGCGGCCCAAGACCCGCCGGTAAATTGACCCGGAGCGGTAGGAGAGCACTGAGGCATCGTATCCAAACCGCTAACGAGGATCCCTTTGAGTGAAGGCTCAAACAAGAGGAAGCGCAAGGCCTGACAAGTAACACAGGACTTGTCGGGATTGAATCCGACACTATAGGTCATAGACCGAAGTACCCAAAACATGTTAACAGATCACCGGGAAGGGTCGGAGGACTCACCCTGAGAGCAACCAAAAGATGGGGCTGGACCTGAAACACAAACGTCCAGGCGGTCCTACGTATCCCATAAGGATGGGAATCAAGCCGTACGTAGTTCTTGAGAGGCAGTTTAACGTCATGCAGGACGATGAGGGGTGTGAGGTCGTCCCACACACGGGGGAGGCGTACGGCGCGGCCAGTAGACCGACGTGAATGAGGACACAATCCCCCGCTCACGCCATACGCCTCACACAAAAAGGAGGGGAACTTGGGCCAGAGGCCCAACGCGGGATAGAGATTCCCGGGAAATGGGGCTGGGCCTGAAACATGAATGTTCAGGCGGTCCTACGTATCCCATAAGGATGGGAATCAAGCCGCACGTATTTCTTGAAGTGCATTTTAACGTCATGAAGGATGAAAAAGAAAGGGGGGAGCGGAACGCATCCCCAAACGTGGGGGGCGTACAGCGTGGAGAGCAAACCGATGTGAATGAGGCCATAGCCCCGCGTTCACACCATACACCGCATACCCAGAGGCACTTGGGCCAAGGGCTCGAGATGGGATGGAAATTCCCGAAGGATGGGGCTGGGCCTGAAACATGACTGTTCAGGCGGTCCTACGTATCCCATAAGGATGGAAATCAAGCCGCACGTATTTCTTGAAGTGCAGTTTAACGTCATTTAGGACGAATGCTGAACAATTTAACGTCTTATAGCTCAGACGTGGTGCAGTTTAGCGTCATGCGGGATGAATGCTGAACAGTTTAACGTCTTATAGCTTGGACGAGGTGCAGTTTAGCATCATGCTGGACGAATGCTGAACAGTTTAATGTCTTGTAGCTTGGACGATGTGCACTCAGGCAAAGTACTTCTTGAGGAACCTAGCGTTAGTGGGAGGAGTAACACGCTCACCATCCATAGTCTCTAGGGAGTGCGCGCCATTGGGATAGACCTTGTGGACGACAAAAGGTCCCTCCCACTTGGGCTCCAACTTGGGCGGCTTCCTTCCGGGGATCATTGGTGCTCTTAGGGCCAGTACTAGGTCACCCTGCAGGAAAGAGCGGAGGCGAACCTTCTTATTGAAAGCTCGAGCCATTCTGCTTTGATGCCTCTCCAGGTTGTGCAAAGCACGAAGCCTATTCTCATCCAGTTCTTCCAACTCGACTAGATGGGCTTCAGCAGCTCTGTCCGGCGCCTGCTGGTCGTAGACCGCAGTGCGCAAGGACGGTAACTGGATCTCGATGGGCAGGACGACCTCAGCTCCATACACCAGGGAATAAGGGGTCATCTGGGTGGAATTGCGAGTCGTCGTCCGATAAGCCCAGAGGGCGTTGGGGAGCTTGTCCGGCCAACTCTTCTTGTTTTGACCAACCATCTTTTTGCGAATGGTAGATAGGGTCTTGTTAAACGCCTCAATCTGTCCATTCGCATGCGCATGATAGCGAGATGTATGGTTCGAGCGAATGTTGTACTTGGCGTACAACTTCTTCAACTCGGCTGCTCGGAAATTGGCTCTGTTATCCGTGAGGATAGCATGAGGCACTCCAAATCGATAAATGATGTTGGAGGTCACGAAGTCAGCGATAGAACATGATTTGACCTCTCTGAGCGGAATCGCCTCTGCCCATTTGGAGAAGAAGTCTGTGGCGGTCAGAATGAACCGGCACTGGCGAGCTGTCGCCGGAGGGTAAGGTCCCACAACGTCCAGCCCCTAGACTGCAAAGGGCCAAGAATACCTGGTGGTATGGAGAGGCTCCGGCGGCCGATGCACAAAGATCACATGAACCTGGAACGCATGGAACTTCCTGGCATACTCGTTGCAGTCATGGATCATGGAGGGCCAGAAGTATCCCAACCTCCGAATCTGGTGGGACAGCTTCTGACCAGTCTGGTGGGCACCGCATGAACCAGCATTAACCTCTTGCATGACTCGTGGGATCTCAACTCCCTGAAGGCAGCGGAGGAGAACACCATCAAATCCACGTCAATAGAGGATCTGCTCCAGGCCAGGACTGCTCTAGAGGACAAACTGCGATGCGCGGCGTCGAACTCGCTCGCGCTCGGCCCGATCCGACGGGAGAATTCCATGTTGGAGGTACTCAACCAAAGGCGTCCTCCAATCAAGGGCTGGTTCGACTGCCATATCTGTGGTACTCGGGGCTGCAGGCACAGGGGCAACCGTGGTGAGATTACTTACCAACGGGCCGCGATCTCCCTCCAGGATAACGGGAGCGATGAGCCTGCGGTGCGTCACGCGGACGATCAAGTTGTCCTGTCCAGGATATGCGAGTGATGCAGCAAGGCTGGCCAAAGCATCTGCTCGACCGTTCTGCAACCAGGGAATATGGACAATTTCTGGCCGAGAAGGGAACTGGGCCATCAGGAGGAGGGTGCACTCCAGCAATGTCACAAGTTCCGGCTTCCTGACAACATAGTCGCCATTGATCTGCTTAACGACCAGCTCGGAGTCCCCTTTCACAAACAGATGGGGCACGTCGATCTCGAGAGCTAACTCAAGGCCAGTGATGAGGGCATGGTATTCTGCCTCGTTGTTGGTACAGCCCTCTGACAACAGGAAAGAGTATGGCAGCACGGTTTGCTCCGGGGTAATGAAGACGATACCCAAACCCACTTTGTTGAGCTTAGGATTATCGAGTCTTCTACCTGTGGGGCTCCGGGAGGCACCGTCAAAGTGAATCTTCAAGCATGGATCGGCACGATCGATCGAGGGAACGACCTCATCAAGAAAGCCTAGATCCAGCAGCTGATCCGCGGAGGTTGGGTGAGCAGCCAGAAAGTCCCCCAATGCTTGCCCTTTGATGGCCTTCTGAGACACATACCTGATGTCGAACTGCTGGAGAATCACATCCCACCGCGCTAGATGGCCAGTCAACATAGGCCGGCTCAGGATATATTTCAACGGGTCTACCCGAGAAACCAACTATACCTCATGGTGCTGCAAGTAGTGCCATAATTTCTGTACGGCAAATATGAGCGCCAGACAACTCTTATCGATGGGGGAATACCTAACTTCTTCATCGAGGAGCATGCGACTGAGGTAATAGAGGCTATTCTTTGTTCCCTCGTTGTTCTTCTGGGCGAGAAGGGCACCAAGGGACCGTTCCAGGGCGGTCACATAAAGGAACAGCGGCCTCCCGGATACAGGCGGCATCAGAACCGGAGGTTGAAGCAAGTACTGCTTGATTTCCTAAAAAGCGGTCTGACACTCCTTATCCCATACATAGGTGGCACCTTTCTTCATGAGCCGAGAAAAGGGCTTACAATTGCCGGCCAGATTCGCGATGAATCGGCGTATATAGGCTAAGTGACCTTGGAACCCTTGCAGTTCCCGGATGTTACCTGGGGGACGCATCTGGCTAATCGCCCTGATCTTCTCTGGGTCGATCTCAATACCCTGGTATCTTACCACAAAGCCAAGAAACTTCCCGGAGGTGACCCCGAAGGCACACTTCAACGAGTTCATATTCAGGCGGCGAGACCGGAGGAAGCCGAACACTTTCTCAAGATCTTTGAGATGGTCCTGACGCTGGCGCGATTTGACCACCAAGTCGTCGACGTAGCATTCCACCAGTGTGCCGAGGATTTTCTTGAATATGTGATGCATCGCCCGTTGATAGGTGGCACCTGCATTCTTCAGGACAAAGGGCATGACTTGGTAACAAAAGATAACTTGGGGGGCCCTGAAGGTAGTGAACTCCTCATCCTCAAGGGCCATCCGGATTTGGTTGTATCCGGAGTATCCATCCATGAAGGAGAGGGCTTGGAACCCTGATGTGGCGTCAATCAACAGCTCTGTCACTGGAAGGGGAAAATCATCCTTCGGACTGTGGCGGTTGAGATCGCGGAAGTCGATACAGACTCTGATCTGCCCGTTCTTCTTCCTGACCGGCACAATGTTGGCCAGCCATCTGGGGTACTGAACATCCCTCATGAAGTTGGCTTTGATAAGCCTGTCAACTTCGGCCTCAACCATGGCACCGTGGAATGGGTGCATCTTCCTGGGAGGCTGCTTGAACCCGCGATGGTTCATCGGGAGACCAAGGCGGTGGACGACTACCTAAGGATCTAGCCCCGGCATCTCGTCATAGCCCCAAGCGAACACATCACGGTGCTGTCTAAGGAAGTCCACGTACTGCTGCCGCTCCTCAGAGGGCATGGCGGCACTGACCAATGCGGGTCTTGGATCTGCTTCGGTTCTAAGGTTCACCATTACTAACTCATCGACCGTGGCAGAGACGCCCTCCTCAAAGGCTGGGGGTGCATCTTCCACGTCCTCTCCACTCGGGGAGGGATCGTCCACGGGAGAGACTGTGTTGGAAACTGCATTGGGGCTACCAGATCCTGCTGGGCCGCTGGTGCTGGCATGGGCGGTCGCGGTCATCTCATCAGGAGACTCACAGGTCATCGAGACCATGGCTACGTCCAACCGATGGATCGGGAGGACGTAAGCGTCATCCAAACTTGCCCAGGGATCACTTACAACAGCGACAGACTCAACCTCACCCGTCAGGATCTGCTTATCCTTGCTCTTGTAATAGTCCACATCCAGATAGCGGGCTTCACATGAGGAAAAAGGACAGGCATCTCCCTGAAGCACGCCTACTCGACCATTAAGGGAGTATTTAAGGCATTGGTGGTATGACGAGGGAACCGTCGCATGAAGGTGGAGCCATGGTCTACCCATCAATGCGTTATACGCAGTGTCCTGTGAGACTACCATGAATTCGGTGTTGGCAACCAGGTCACCGAACTAGGTCTTCAAAGGTATCTTGCTGACCGGAGTTTTCTCAGTGCGGTCGTACCCCTGGATCCTGAGGTCGGAGGGAATCATGTCATCCTCAGACAACACCAATCTCTGGAGCGTCCGAGTTGGAATCAGGTTAATCCCGGACCCCCTGTCGACAAGACAGCGCCAGACTTCAAGGCCATTGAACTGGACAGTAACATACAGCGGACGAATGTGCCCCTGTATAGGAGGGTCTTCATCCTTACCAGAGAACGAGATAACTGCCTGACATTCGGCGTCCTCAATCGTTTCGGCGTGAAAGGCCTCTGCAGCCGCAACCTCCATCTCAAACTGGAGGGGGGCTCTTCAGGGCTTCAGCGAGCACCTCACGAATCTCAGGTGACAGGCACAGAGCCTTGCTGGGATGTCGGCCAAGTGCTTCAGGACATCATACTTTTTTGCCAAGCGCGAGCCCCTGGTTGCAGGAGGTTGCTCCGCGGTTGGAGGCTTGACAGGCCTTGCCGGTTGGACTGGCGGCCGACTGGTGCTTGGCGCATCTCGTTGTTCACTGGTTGAAGCCCGGGAAGTAGTCACCATACTGGGGCCAGGAGGCCGGGATGGACTCGTGGCAGGACGGAGCTGGTCGCGGCGCAGCTGAGGCGGTTCTGCCTGGTCCCATACCACAAACGGTGGCGGGGGAGAATCTGTCATCCCCGGATGGGGGGGCTGCGCACGCTGAGCTCGGTTTTGAGCCTCCTGCCTAGTCTCAGTTGCATGCACGGCCTGGCTGGAGGTACCAACTGCCGTGCCCAAGCGACTCCTGTTGTTGCGGTTCCTCCGACAGTGGTGACGACCGGGGACACTAGGGAGGTCCACCTGGTGTTCTTCAACGTCGGGAACTGAAAAGGGATTTACCAGCTCGACGGTATTAACCGAAGCGTACCCAACACTATCATCGGATGAATCATTCATCACCGGGAGGACCCGAGGAGGGACCCCCATCTCTAGGGGCATGAAATCGCCGAGAGTGCGGGATAGTGGCGGAACTGGCGGGGCGCGCTCTTCCTTCTTGTGCCGCTGCCGTTTGCTCTTCTCGGAAGAGGTAGGCTGGGATGACGATGCCGAAGCAGCACCCGCAGATTCTGGGGGCTCAGGCTGATTTAAGCGCGCACGGATGATCCCATGGGCGCGAATGATCGTCTTGCGGGCCATCCAGTTATTATACTTCTAGGATCCGTGGTCGGAGACCAGCTGCCATTCGTCCTCGTCGCCAGTATCGTCATCTGATCCCACGAACACACCCGCCACTTGTGCTGGAGCTGGGCCCAACCTGATTACATTGTTGTTAATCTGGTCTTGGAGCCAGTCCTTAAACACGTAGCACCACCGGATGGTGTGCCCCAGGGCCCAATGGTAAGGGCAGTAGCGGGGGTTATCCGTGAGATGTGCCTCCTCTCGCCTCCAACACTCAGGCAGTCGCACAATCCTCTGCTCCAGGGCGCTCCAGAAATAACCGGGGACCTGATCCTCGTGAAATGAGTAAGTCAGGTATCGCGGGGCCCTGGGAGCGTGGTCTTGACGAGGGGCTGGCGGGGCCTGCCGAGGAGGTGGGCCCTGATTATCTCGCCTGGGTTGTGGTGGTACATTACGCGGAGGGGCCGGCCAGTTCTAGGGCTGCCGCTGCTGGGCCGGGAACTGAGCCCGTGGAGGCGGATTCCTATGAGGCCGTGGAGCTAGCCTTGCCGGCAGCAGCTCCAACTGCCTGGGGGCCTCTATCTGGGCAACAGCAGCGGGCTCAGCCCTGCTGACTCTCCTTGCAGGGATCATAGGAGGCAGCGGGTGTGCCTGACTGGCCTGTTGCAGGGCTTCCTCAAGACGTTGAGCTTTGTATGAGAAGTCACTAAACCCTCCGGGGTAATTCTGAGTGATCAAGGAAGGGACCAGCTCGGTCTTGACGTTCCCGACGCACATTGTCAGCAACTGCTCCTGAGTCAATGGAATGTCAAGGGAATACGTGAGACCCTTCCATCGGGCGACGAAATCCGCGACTCGCTCATCAGGCCTTTGCTTGCACTTGAAGAGGTCTGTGATACTCATCTTCCGGGTCGTGGAACTGAACTGATAGAGGAACTGTCTACA
The DNA here is from genome assembly GCA_963277665.1 of Viscum album. Lineage (NCBI taxonomy): Eukaryota > Viridiplantae > Streptophyta > Magnoliopsida > Santalales > Viscaceae > Viscum > Viscum album. The sequence continues at coordinate 1,200,280,216 of OY728121.1, read as the reverse complement.
AAGGTCCTCCCAGCAAGTTATCGACCCGACGAGGAGCTGGCTGTACCAGAAAAATGCTGGCCCTTCCAGTGTCTGGACAAAGCAGCGAAGCTTAGCGGCCTCTTGCTGCGCCGGAGATCCCAACATAGTCCCGCACCTCGAGTTGAAATGGGCCAAATGCTGTGGAAGATCTCCAGTCCCGTTGAAGGGGGCGAAAGTGGGGTTCCCGAATCCCGGAGGTGCCGGCATGTCATCCACCCATGCTGGGTATCGCTTGTCGTCCGGTGGGATTATCACTTGCCGAGTCTCCAAGGCTTCCAAGCAGGCAATGAGTGCCTCCATCGGATCGTCCGGACATGGGTTCCAGTCCTAGCGAGGATCTCTAACCACGAGCGCATTGCATGGCCCTTCAATCGGGTCGTCGAACTCGGCAGCTCGTGGGATGGCGGGCAGAGCGGCCCTTGGGGCAGCGGGAGGAATCCGAGCTAGGTCTCTCAGGTAGTCACGCCGCTCGGGAGGGTGTGGTGAAACATACCGCGCCCTCTTGACATAGGCAATGGCCTCTCCCCTGTCGACAAACGCGGCATAATCACGGTTGCCCGGGAGAGTCTCGTCGAGGAGCGTTTGCCCCTGTCCCTGCTGTCCTGGCCTAGGATCACCGTAGTCAGGCCGCCACTCTGCAGCGCGCTCGGCGAGAAGCTGGTCAACTATCTTCTTTTGCTCGGCGAGCTGTTGACGTAGCGTGGCCTTTTCGGGATCCTCTTCTGCCCTCTACATGGAGGCAGATGGGTCGGCGGGCTTTATAGCCCCGCCGTGCTCTTTACCTTTGCCGACGTTTCAGCTCAACGTCAGTGATTCAGTGTGTGTGGGGAGACCCAGGAGGTTCCTCTGGTGACGAGTGAATCTCACCGATGGATCCAATTACGACTTGTATTCGGGGGGAGAGCCCCCGTCGAGATGTTCCAAGTAGTTCCCCTCTCCCGACAGGTCAGCCATATGGACCGTTTCCGTCCCTGGGGATGTACCCTCAGGGCCGCCCAGCGAGTCGGGCTATCGGTGAATCGCACTGAAGTGTAAGGCAGCGTACTGCCCCCATCCACGGATGTACACGTGGGAAGTGGCTTCCTCGATAACCTTGCGGGGTACTTGAAAACACTCAACGCATCGTTGTTGGAGGGCCCTGTGGTGCCCAAATGACCCGGGGTGCCAAACCGCGGGGAGCATGGCCAGGTCAATCTGACGGCATTGCTCACCAATATCCTCCAGGTGCGCTTGACTCCCGGGATATGGCATTTTTAGGCAGTGAAGACGGTAGTGAGTCTCCCGGAGAGTTTGGCGGAAGCATTCAAACTCATCTGGGGTGAGCGATTCAGGTGCATCAAAGTCCGGTCCCGCGACTGGCCAAAAATTCTCAGGGAAGTGGCCCTCTGTAAGGACGGTCCAGAAGCTCCACAACTCAAACTCGGGACCCAGGTCTTCTTGGTCCTCTTCAGCGACTGGGAATGGACGGGGAACCGGCAGTGGTGCCATGGTGGGCCGCTGGGCCGGCGCGCTGGCCGGCGGCAAATACGGTGGGCAGGCCGATTGGCCTCCACATCCCAAGCCGCCCTCTGAGGGTTGCGGTGCCCCAGCTACCTCATCACGATAGGACGGGCCGACGAGCGAACATCCTGCCGTAGCGTCGGTGCTCTCCGAGGGTGCACTAGATCGTGGCACGACCGTCGGTCCCCAGAAAAGGTCTCCGGCTTCTCCGATCGAGGCAGAAGGCGCTTCTGGAGGGGTCGGTACCAACCGCAAGCTTGATCCTTGGGGGTCTACCAGGCCCTCGCTACTTCAGAAATACCTTCGGAGAGAAGCGGGGATCGCATCGATCTCGCTCTCGGGGAGTACGAGGCTGACATGCCACATTCCTACCCCTACCCCTGACTGGCGGGATCGAGGGGAGGGCTCTGTCGCCGAATCATACTCCGCCTCTATATCAGAGAAACGAACCGGTCGGATCTCTGTCCGGAATTCCCTAACATTCCTCCCTCTACATCGACGCCTTGCCTTCCTTCCCCTGGGTGGTTCTTCGGGGCATGGCTGATCTCTGTCCTGGCGTTCTCTGGCCGCACCGGTGCTGGGGCCAAGAGGACAAGAAACCAAGGTGCGAGGAGCACCGGGACAGATATCAAAGGGGACGCAGGAGAGATGCTTCCGGGCAGGCCTCCGGGCCGGGATCGGAAGGTGGGATCACCCATGCCTCTTGCATCGGCCACACGGAGTAGACCCTGCTGGTGAATAGCGTTTCCGCGAGGTGGTCCGCGGTGGCCATTGCCTATACCAGCAACCAGGAGAGTCAACCCAACCTGCCTCTGGGGCGGTCGGGGCCTCGATCCAGGTCGGGCATAGATGTGTCCCTGCTCAGGATGCGCAGGGGCCTGGTGACTGGAGCCAGCAGTGGCTTGGGCCAACGCGGCCGCTGTTGCTAGGGCCCCAAGGTGGGAATCCTCTTCCGCTCGTGCCCGACGTTGGCGTCGGGACAGACGAGTCGGGATCAGCGGCGCAGGCAGGTGAAGAGCCCGTTCTTCGACTTGAGAAGCCTTGCGGCGGTGTCGACGTGGCCTGACAGGAGCCCTTATCGCGGATCCTTGGAGCGAATCTCGGATAGGGTGGTCCCGGACTTCCTCCACCTCATCCGCATAGGGGAAGGAGCTGTCGGAGCGTTCTGGGGATAAACTTACGAAGTGGTTGGACGTCGAGGTAGGTAGCGGTGCCTCCCTGTGCGGCCCTCGGGGGCGGCGTTGGTGGCGAGGTGTAGCTTCTTCGAGGTCTAGGCGAGCCATGTCCCTAGTGGGGATGACTCCCTCTTCCTCATATCTCCACACCAAGTTGTTGATCACCCTTCTCTGGATGACCTCCGAGGGGGAGAGAGGGCGTGGTTGTCCCGCAGTTGCAGCTGCTGGGACGGCTGTGGAACGGGCGGGACCGCGCGGAGTAGCCGTGTCGGTGTTTCCCCTACCCATGCGCCAGTGGGCGGGCGGTGATCGTGCACTGGACTGGGTGACCTGATTCCTGAAAGCAGGGAGATGAACCCATTAATACTAACAGGAAAAGGAATCGACAACCAATCATCCAGTGCCACGACTCCTTCCGTGGGGGGAACCCAGGCCATCGACGTCGTGAGACGGAGTGCCTGATTTTCCTTCCCCATCCCCTGGCGGATTCTATGCCCCGGTGCTGAATGCTCGGCCGGGAAACATGCTAGTCTTCCAGCACCTCTGAAAGCTATCGGTCTTCGTATTGAGGAGAAGAGATTCACGTCGGGTTCACCATTTTCTGTTTCGGTGCGGATGTGCATCGGGTTTCCGTTCCGACGCTGTTCCGCTAGGACGCGTTCGCGCGTGCTCCCGTCGACCCGAGGGGATGGGAGCGCGGCTTGTGGCCCTGCAGTCCCTCTTTCCAAAGGCGGGCGGCATCCGTCCCTTATTCAGGGACGTCTGCTCCTTGATCGAAACTGGGATGATGGGACGTTGGCTCTTCCTTCCGTGGACGTCTCCTCGGAACTCGTCGCCTAATCTGGGTCTCCCTCATAGATTTAAGAATGTTCGTGAATCTCGTTCCCGGCGCCATATCTTCATGGACACCGGTTAATTACGCTGCTTCCGCCCAGACGCTCCAAGGGGTCTGGTCGGGGCAGCAACCCGCGGTGAGGAGACCGGGTAGCTCTGGGTGTTGGGGGCGTGTCTTAACACTGCGGCTCTGCATGTCTGCCTTCCGTACCTAATAGGGCTTCTCGAAGACGTGATGGCCAGAGGAATCCCGCGCTGGGTGCGGGGAACTGCTTTACCTGAGGTTTTCCTTAGCTTCCCATGTTTAACACGGGGTATGCCGCGAGTTTAACGTCCAGTGGGGACGGCATCAGACTGATCAACACGAGGAGTGGATCAGATGACAGAACCCCTTGCGGGGAACCTCCGACGTTGGGGCCAGCACATGGGCGGCTTCCCGAGTAAAGTAGAGTGGAATGAAATGGCATGACCCCACCGGGATGTGGCGGCCCGGGTAAGGATCAGGATGGATGATGGAGTGAAGAGCTTGGACCCCTTAGAGGCTTCCTACGTACCGCGCGTTAGCACGGATCAAAGTCAGCGTAGTTCGGATATACAGTTTAACGTCATGCTGGACAATGGCAAGCCGACTCACGATATGGTCGAGGCTGTCGGGCGGAGGATTGAACTGAACCACCTCACACAGAGGTGGATGGAACGGCCGGGTGGATCAACGTGAATGTGAACCTGGGAGGGGTCCACTGATGGACGAACTGACGTTAATACGGCTAGGATGACCAGGTGGTGGGCTTGAACCTCAGGGAGGCTTCCTACGTACCCTGTTTAGGAGACAGGGATCAAAGTCCATGTAGTTCATTCTGTCTGGACTTACGCACTGAGGCAACCTGGGTGCAGAAAAACTCAGTTGGAGAGGGACTTGGGCTGAAAGTAAGAGACACCTCGATCCCAGCCACGCCCTCTACTGGCTTCGGCAGTGGGGAAACACAATGGAGATACACATGTGCAGTCCCCCACAAGAATCTAGGGGTTTGTAATACCCTACCCCCGTGGGCGAAGGCCACTCCAATAAATCGTCCCTAAAGAGGGGCAATCCCGACATCCCTGCAGAGACGAGCGGGTGGGGGCCACATCCGAACCGGGGGGGACCCTGCGTGCGAGGCACGAGATCGGGTGATGCAGACGGTTTAACGTCTTGCCAGACGAAGTACAGTTTAACGTCGTATGTTGAGGACAAAGATGCTTGGCAGTTTAACGTCTTGCAACGCGGACGATGGAGGCTAGGCAGTTTAGCGTCGTGCAGCTTGGACGTTGGAGTGCCGCCAATGGGTCTGTGTCACTTCGCGCGAGCCTGGAGGGCCGCACGAGAAGACAACGCACGGTGCGGGAACCCGAGATGAAGATCATCGGGCGCTACGCAGGCGGGTTCCCTCAGGGGGTCAATGGGGGCGACCCTGGCGGTCTGCGCGCAAAAGAGGAGCTTGGCGCGCAATACCGCGGGTCGGCGCGCAATCGGGCGGGCTGGCGCGCAATTGGGCCAGCGCTTTGCCCGCGGAAGATGGAGATTGCACGCACCGGGCCTCTGATAGCACGTGGGGGCAACGACCCATTCTTTAATGAATGGCCACTTAGTAAAAGGGGGGGTGCGCGCAATCGGGCAGGATTGCGCGCACCTGGGGGGCAATTGCGCGCAAGAGGCTTTTTTTGCGCGCGAAGCCCTTTGGGTGAGGAATTGGTCAAAGTAAAGAAGCCAATGGGGTTGCGCACGAAGGCGAACACCGAGGCTTGCTTGCGCGAAATAAAGGAGGTTACCTGAAGATCGGCATTGCACGCTTAGGGAGTGGGATTGGGCGCACGAGCGACTCTTCGAATTCTGGCAACCTTCTCACCGTTGGGGGTCGCCTTGTATTTATAGGCAACCCCGGGTGCGGAATCTCGCCGCGGCGCGCAATTGAGGGCGCGGGCATGGAATTTCCTTCGCGGGCGCGGAATCGGGGCCCCGGCGCGCAAGGGAGTCGCGCGGTCCACGAGCGCGCAAAATAGCGCGTCGGCCCAGCGCATTGCGCGCATCCCAGGAGGATTGCGCGCCGCAATTAAACTTTGCGCGCGGGCCTCCAAAATTCCGCGCAAGGCCTCCGGGACCTCCGAAACGTGCTTCTGACTCCAAATATGACCTCGCTTTCCGCATCCGGAGCTTCGTTTGTGAACAACGGAATTTTCCGGCGTCTACATCTGCTATATAGGATATCACCTTGTTATTATAAAATAAATATATATATATATATATATATTCTCTCGGGTATTCTATAATTCTATTTAAAGGGTGTTTCCCAGATATACTAGAATGAATTTATTTTTGGGGAAGACATGTTAATGATATTATTCTATGGGCTTTTGGATATGGATGGAATGGTACTACTATAGGATAATAAATATTCTAGAATGGTGCTGAAGAAGGTTGATTGGTATACTATATAATTCCATTAATTAATACTCATGTTTATTTCAATATTTTTCTCACTTAATATCAGATAGGTTTTTTAGAAATAAATGAGTCAACCTGAATATTTTAACTCTGTAACACCCCAAGCTTCTACGGTACGTTTCCCTTTGAATAATGCGATAGCGTGTGTTGTACGCAACCTCGAGTTCTAACACACACCACAACTAATTAAACTAGCCGTTGTGAATAGTAATACCTAATTTTTGAAATCATATATATTCTATATTTCAAAATGGACTTCATTTTTGGATTCGGAATATCAAAATTAGCCTAGGGTGAAATTTTGGTACATTTCGGATAACTTTCATATTTTGATGAATAGTGAAAATTTCTAAATTTTAATTAAAAACAACTTTTTTAATCAAAATAATTAATAGTGATAAATTATGAATTTGAGTGGTTTTAAAGTATATTTAGAATATATTTTTACCATTCAATTTAATGTTTATCATTGGACATAATTTTACAATTAAACCGAACATAAACAAGTGTCAATCTTTTGATAGTTATTATCTCTTAAAAACACGCTTTTTGTTTTAACAGCGGGAATTAATTTTAAATTAATTTCTGCCACTTCTGTGTTTTGAATTTAGGAAAATGGATTCCATATTTGGAATCAGGATATCCAAATTATGTAAATAGGTAACTTTTATTTTTAGACATTTTGAATAATTACTGCGGTAAATATTTTATTTACCATGGTTAAAGGGTAAATCCGGTAAATAAGGGTTAAACAAATAATATTATAATAATACAAAATTACCCTAAAACGTGTCTTAACCCTATTGGTTGATACATGGTCGACCATGGGCATCTTTGTGTCAATTTTGGGACCCCATGGATCCACTTGTAAGTGATAATGACACTTTATTTTAATTAAGTTAAAATGAATACAAAAATGACACAAGCATATATCTTTTAGAAGAACAATTTTTACATAGGGTTATACATGTTGGATTTTCGATTATAAATATTCATTAGAAAGATAAAAAGATTTCCTACATAATGATATTTTATTTATAATTTTTAGACAATAAATAAGTTATTTTATTTATGACACAATGATGATGCAGTAATTACTATAATAGTGAAAAATTAAAATAATTGATATTATAAATACCCAAATAAATATAATATGAAACTTTTAATGAATTAAACTAATTTTATATGATAATATGATATATTAGGATTGATTTAATTGACTTTTTTCGAAGTAATCAATCTGTTAGGAGTTTCAAAAAAATCAACTATTGAATAGTGTCAAAATTGACATAAAAGAGTTCTTAAAACAAATATTATATTATTAATTGATATTAAATTCCTAAAAATCTAAGGTTCGGCCAAGAGACTTATATTATGATAGGTTCCTCATTAATGGACCACTTGGGGGTCGCTTGGATGTATATAGTAAGTTTATTAACCATATTATATAAAAATACAAAGAGACATTGTAAAAGTGAAACTAATTAACTTAGAGTTAATACTTAAAGATAAGGTTAATATAAGTACCCAAACCTGTCTAAATTCTATTGGTTGAGTGGTTTTCGACCTATCCCCACCTTAACCTTTGAATAGTCAACTTTTGAGCCATTAGAAACCGAATATGAATTTATTATAAATTAATATTTCTAGCTTTTCCATAGGTGCCCCTCACCCCTCTTATAAAAGGGCACTCCTCCTTCTCATTTCTTCACACCTCTAAAGCCTTTTGGTTCGGCCACACTCTGCCCAAATACACTCCCAACATCCCTCAATACAACCTAGAGGCCTTAGTTTGATCAGAAAGCCAACCTAAGGAGCCCTTTTGATCAAATCAAAAGGAAGAACCCGAAGAAGAGGTAATGATCTCACCACCCTTTTCTAAGTTCATTTCTTCTTCCACTTCTTCTTCCTTTGTTCTTACCATTCTGAAATAATAACTCCAGTATCTCACATATACTGTGATGTTATTATAAATACGGTACAATCATATTCAGTATTCTATCCACCCTTTGAATAACATGTCACCATACGTGCGTACGTACGGCTTACCGTCTCCACGTCGTGGTGTAATTGTTATTCAATATAATATTATTTGGATGGGTATAATAATGATGTGTAACTCATGTAAATAATAAATATAACATGTTAATGATTCTGTATATATGATATACCATCCATTTATATATTATTTTAATATCAAAAGAATGATATTGTCGCTCGTGCGTACGTACGGACTACCGTCCCCACGAACGCGATGAGATTCATTCTCCATCGTAACCATTAAAGCGTAATTATCATTTTATGATTTAAAAATGATGTTTAAGGACTTGATATCATTCTGGATATGAATAATATACAACCTATCCTTTACAAACATGTCTTACGTAACAAAACATATGAAAGAAAACAAGTAAGTTAACACCCGAAACAACGATAATACTAAGATATTATTATCAAATCAATATTAAAAGATCATATATGATATCATATTAATGTATATGATTCTTGTATAATTTAATAACAATTATTTCACCATTATACAGGAGGTTAACCTACCACAACCAAGGAAAAGTACAAGGTAAGGGTTATTTCACAATCTCTTCATTATCCGAGGTTGTATTATACGTAATAATCTACTGGGATCTCTTTATCATCCACATCCATGTTTCTTCGAAATGTATTTCAAAACATTTTTACTATTTACAAGAATATGGGTTAAAGTCATTTATACCCTTGTTTGACTTTTTATAAGAGGTTTATAAAGGAATCTTTCCGTCGTTTTCAAAACAAGGTCCTTTTTAACCTTTTCGACAGAATTGAGGTAAGAATGTTTTTTTTAACTTATACGGCGGGTGCGGTTATTTTCCGCCGTTATAAAATCGTCGAAGCTTTCCTTACAAGCTTATAAGAATATTTTCAAAGAAAATGTTTTATTTTATATGGATCTTAAATGATTTCAAAATAAAAGGAGATACTTCTTTTAAAAGAATTTTGATTTCATCTATGTCAACATCCTTTGATGGATTTTAAGATTATTTGAAGTTGATTTATTATAATACAAAACTTCTATAATGTATTGAAGGTTTTGTGATATGTTTGAATGTGGATGTGTTATTTTATACCATTCATAGTTTATGGTGAAACTATTGACATTTCGTATGCTAGTTTTAACCCGAATGTTTATGTTATATTTCAAACTTTTCTTCAGATGAATGTGCTAAACAAGTATGTTCCGGGTTGGGGACAGGTAAAAGTAAGCCCTCCAGGTTGGGGACTGGTTAAAGTAAGCCCTCCAGGTTAGGGACTGGTTAAAGTAAGCCCTCCAGGTTAGGGACTGGTAAAAGTATGCCCTCCGGGTTGGTGTCCGGTTATTAGAGGCACTCCGGGTTGGTGTCCGGTTATTAGAGGCACTCCGGGTTGGTGTCCGGTTATTAGAGGCACTCCGGGTTGGGTTCCGGTTAGAAGTAACCCCTAGGTCTTGGGATGAGGCCTAGACAAAGAAATTAACGTTTAGCATTATGCATTCCAACATTATGAAAGTGGTTATTGATTTTTGCATGTGATTATTCGATTAGTAGAATATCCATGTGAATAAGTAAATGGCATTATTTCATTTTACTTTTGCCATACCATGTTGAAGTTCAATTTTAAAAGGCTTTTGTTTTAGTAATGCATTGCCTTAAATGTTTATTCTTATTTATGAAAGTTTCCGCTATATTGTTATCCTTACTGGGCATTTGAGCTCACCCCTTTTCTATGTTTTATTTTTCCCCAGGATGTGAAGAAGTAAATTATGAATGACCTGCAGGGATATTATGAGGGGATAGTAGTGTGGATTATGGAGACATTATGTTGTTGTAGTAGTTTTTCATTTTATGATGTAATGTAAAACTTATGAATATATCTAGTGTTTCCAAGGCTACTAAACCAATCGGTCTTTCGATATTTGATCTTTCTTGTGATCATGCCAATGTTATGTAATAATGCACCGACTCTAGGCAACTAGGGTCGGGGCGTTACAGTTGGTATCAGAGGAAGTTTAGTACAAACCTTGGAAGCTAGATTTAGATAAACTCTGATTAGAGCACGTAGACCTAAGATGAACTTTGAGGATTAGTATAGAAGAACTTCCTAGAATTTTGGTATTGTAGAGATTTTGTGAGTTTTTCGAGCAATACATCCCTGTCTGGATACGAGCAGGTAGAGGCGGCTCTGGCACAGATGTACCTAGGGGTAAAACCCGAAAACACCGCTTTGAGCTAGACTCGAACGGGAACTGGTGCACGACAACGGGCCTTGCTGCACTCTTGGTTACGACACTCCCGGGGGATATGCTTAGGATAACTCTCACTATCATTACAAATCATTATGAAGGGTTTATGAGTATATACTTCCTCAAAGAAAACATTTTTATGATTATGGATTATATCCATAAATAGTTCAATTTATGTTAAGTGTTTTATAAGTATGGGATTATGTATTTTGATGCATAAACTGATCTAGTTTATGCCATTTTTTTTAGAAATGGCGCCTAGTGGAAGAAATGGAAACCGTATCAATGCACGCACTCCATGTAGGGATTGCCCTCCTGCTCAAGATAATTATAGTGGGGCTGGTGATGCAACTGGTGCTGATCAGCTAATCACCGTACTGGGACAACTTACTCAGGTTATGAATAATAACCTTACCCGTATGGAGCACCCTGATCCGCAGCGTGGAGGATCAATGTTAGATCGATTCATGAGACAACAACCACCAACGTTCAATGGGAGTACAAATCCCTTAGTAGCTGAGCAATGGATATTTTCCCTAGAGAAAATATTTCAGGCTTTGGGGAGTAGTGAAAGGGAAAAAGTTACCATGGCAGTTTACCGCCTCACTGGAGATGCTGATCAATGGTGGTCATTGATTCAAAACATGAAGGAATATGATGAAGTATCAAACATGGAATGGAGGGAGTTCAAAGATCTGTTTTTAGAAAAATACTTTCCTCGCGACCATCGAGCAGATATGGAAAGGCAATTTCTGAGTCTGAGACAAAAGGAGGATGAGAATGTCACAAAGTATGAGGCTAACTTTACAAGGTTAGCGAGGTATGCTGGTGATTATATTCGCAACCCAAGAAGTAAGATTGATCGTTTCTTTGATGGGTTAAAACCATTTCTCCGTCGAGCATTAGTCTCACAATCCTTTTCATCGTACGAAGACATTGTCTCATGTGCTATCAAGACCGAAAAGGAATTCTCTAAGTCTTATGACTTTAAAGCAAAGCAAGAGAAGAAGAGACCTGCTGATCAATCTGGGAATGGAAATAAGGGGAAGAAGGGAAAGGTTGAATATCCATCTTGTGGTAAGTGCGGGAAGAAACACCCCGGTGCTTGCCTGAAGGGAATGGGAGTCTGTTACAAGTGTGGTGAAAAAGGCCACCAAGCTCATGATTGCAAGGGGAAGAAGGAAGCTACCAACGTTCAGTGCTACAATTGCAGGGAGATGGGGCATTATGCAAATGCATGTCCTAAGCGTCAGGAGAACTTACCTCAGAAAAGGCCAAGGGATCAAGGCCAGGCTTATGCTATCACTACTGCTGAGGTAGAAGCTCCGAAAGACGTGGTGGCAGGTAATTTAATGGTTTCCTCAAGTTTAGCAAATGCATTATTTGATTCTGGATCATCGCATTGTTTCATATCTTCCCAGTTTGCTAAGAAAATTAGATATTTCCAATTTGATTTAATAAGAGAGTTGTCAGTTAAAACTCCTAAGGGAAGTATCGTTGCAACAAAGTTTTGTGAATCAGTCCCCATTAGAGCACATAGATTTTCTTTATCTGCTGATTTCATCGTCATACCTATGATTGAGTTTGATATAATCCTCGGTATGGACTGGCTTTCGGACTATGATGCGAAGATTTATTGTAAGAAGAAAGAGGTTACGATTCTTGATGATAATGATAAGGAGCACCTTATTTTTAGAGCAGAATCGTCACCACCTAATTCTTATTTAGATCCACCCCCTGTAGCTCAACTTAATTCAATTATCGGGGAGGAAGAGAATGAAATAACTGTCGGTGAGGAAAGAAATGTTCAAATAGAGGATGTACCTATTGTGAAAGAGTTTGTAGATTTATTTCCGGAAGATTTACCTGGACATCCTCCAGAACGAGAAGTAGAGTTTTCCATTGATTTAATTCCTGGATCAAAGCCTATATCGAAGACCCCTTATAGAATGGCCACTGTAGAGCTAGTCGAACTAAAGAAACAACTAGAGGAATTGAGTAATAAGGGATTTATTCGCCCTAGTGTTTCTCCATGGGGAGCCCCTGTTCTTTTTGTTAAAAAGAAAGATGGATCTATGAGGTTATGTATCGACTACAGGGAGATCAATGCTATAACAATAAAGAACAAGTATCCCCTACCTCGTATTGATGATTTATTTGACCAACTGCATGGAGCTCAATACTTTTCAAAGATTGACCTTCGATCTGGATACCATCAGTTGTGTGTGAAGAAGGAAGACATTCCGAAAACAGCATTTCGAACCAGGTATGGGCATTACGAGTTTACTGTAATGCCGTTTGGATTGACTAATGCACCATCTGTATTCATGGATCTGATGAATAGAGTTTTCAAGGAGTATCTCGATGAATTTGTGGTAGTATTTATTGATGATATATTGGTATACTCCAAAACCTACAAAGATCATGAAAATCACTTGCGCATTATCTTGAAGACTCTGAGGAGGCATGAATTATATGGAAAGTTTAGCAAGTGTGAATTCTGGCTTCAAGAGATTTCTTTTCTTGGCCATATTGTCTCTAAAGATTGAATCTCTGTTGATCCTTCTAAGACCAAGGCAATCCATGAATGGCCAGCACCTACGAGTATAACTGAGGTACGTAGTTTTATTGGTTTGGCAGGTTATTATCGACGTTTCGTCCAGAATTTTGCCCGATTGGCTAACCCATTAACGAAGCTCACACGTAAAGGGGTTAAATTTGTTTGGACAAAAGAGTGTGAAGAATGTTTTGAAGAACTGAAGAGAAGATTAGTCAATGCTCCTATATTGACTCTACCATCGGGGAATGATGGGTTCGTTATTTATAGTGATGTATCAAAGAAAGGACTTGGCTGTGTCCTTATGCAGAATGATAGAGTTATTGCCTATGCATCACGACAGTTGAAAATTCATGAACAAAACTATCCTACTCATGATCTCGAGTTAGCAGCAGTGATCTTTGCTTTGAAAATATGGAGGCACTACCTCTATGGTGAAAAATGTGAGATTTATACTGATCACAAGAGTTTGAAGTATATTTTCTCACAAAAAGAACTCAACATGAGGCAAAGGAGATGGCTTGAATTACTCAAGGATTATGATTGTACGATACACTACCACCCGGGGAAGGCAAACAAGGTGGCAGATGCTTTGAGCAGAAAAGACCATGGAGTTCTGAACATGATGAGAATTGAAAGGGATCCAATTTTCATGGATCTAGTGAAGATGGACATGGGAATAACCAGGGAAGGTGAAACATCAATGCTTTTTCAAATGGTTTCCAAACCATCTTTACTAGAAAGGATTAAGAGTTCTCAGACCGATGATGAAGAATTTCAGAAGAAGATTAAAGCTGTGAATGATGGGAGATTGAGAGACTTTGCGTATGAAGGTGGAATTTTGAAATTCGGGAAGAGACTTTGTGTTCCCAATATACCTGATCTAAAAAGGGAATTGCTGGATGATGCTCATAGTTCCAATTTCTCTATACACCCTGGGAGCACCAAAATGTATAGAGATTTGAAGGAACATTTTTGGTGGGACAACATGAAGAGGGAGATTGCTGATTTTGTGTCAAGATGTATGGTTTGTCAACAAGTGAAAGCTGGAAGGCAACAGCCTGGAGGATTCATGCAACCTCTTCCCATACCGGAGTGGAAATGGGACAATATTACGATGGACTTTGTCATGGGGCTACCAAAGACTCCTAGAAGGAACGATGCAATATGGGTTATTGTTGATCGTCTTACCAAGTCAGCACATTTTCTTGCTATAAGAGCAGATCTACCCCTGGAACGTCTAGCAAGACTATATATTAATGAAGTTGTGTGACTTCATGGAGTACCCCTATCGATTGTTTCTGATCGTGATCCCCGTTTTACTTCAAGATTTTGGAAAAGTCTTCAGAAATCCCTGGATACTGAACTTCATTTGAGCACTGCTTACCACCCTCAGACAGACGGACAATCAGAACGGACTATTCAGACCTTAGAAGACATGTTGAGATCTTGCTCACTTGATTTTCAGGGTATGTGGGATCGATATTTACCACTAGTAGAATTTTCCTATAACAATAGCTTCCATTCGAGTATACAGATGGCACCATATGAAGCGTTATACGGAAAGAGATGTCGTACACCAACCTGTTGGGATGACGTTGGTGAAAGAAAACTTGTAGGCCCAGAGCTGGTGGAGGAAACGGTGGAAAAGGTGAAAGTAATCCAAAATCACATTAAAGCAGCTCAAAGTAGGCAGAAGAGCTATGCCGATAATCGAAGGAAGGATTTGGAATTTCAAGTCGGTGATCATGTTTTCCTGAAGGTATCTCCATGGAAGGGAGTCATACGTTTTGGTAAGAAAGGTAAATTGAGTCCCAGGTACATCGGACCTTTCGAAATTCTAGAACGAATTGGGGCTGTAGCTTACCGATTGGCAATGCCGCCAAGTCTCTCCAAAGTTCACGATGTGTTCCACGTATCTCTGTTGAGGAAATACATGCCTGACCCAACGCATGTACTCACCTATGAGGAATTAGAACTGGAACCCGATCTTTCCTATTGTGAAGAGCCCGTCAGGATTCTTGATACAAGAGAACAAGTACTGAGAAACCGGACGACGCGTCTGGTAAAAGTTTTGTGGAGAAATCATAAGATGGAAGAGGCAACGTGGGAACCCGAGGAACTTATGATGAAGAACCACCCGAGTCTTTTTATGCAGTAATACCCGAGAAATTGCGAGGACGCAATTATTTGAAGGAGGGGAGAATGTAACACCCCAAGCTTCTACGGTACGTTTCCCTTTGAATAATGCGATAGCGTGTGTTGTACGCAACCTCGAGTTCTAACACACACCACAACTAATTAAACTAGCCGTTGTGAATAGTAATACCTAATTTTTGAAATCATATATATTCTATATTTCAAAATGGACTTCATTTTTGGATTCGGAATATCAAAATTAGCCTAGGGTGAAATTTTGGTACATTTCGGATAACTTTCATATTTTGATGAATAGTGAAAATTTCTAAATTTTAATTAAAAACAACTTTTTTAATCAAAATAATTAATAGTGATAAATTATGAATTTGAGTGGTTTTAAAGTATATTTAGAATATATTTTTACCATTCAATTTAATGTTTATCATTGGACATAATTTTACAATTAAACCGAACATAAACAAGTGTCAATCTTTTGATAGTTATTATCTCTTAAAAACACGCTTTTTGTTTTAACAGCGGGAATTAATTTTAAATTAATTTCTGCCACTTCTGTGTTTTGAATTTAGGAAAATGGATTCCATATTTGGAATCAGGATATCCAAATTATGTAAATAGGTAACTTTTATTTTTAGACATTTTGAATAATTACTGCGGTAAATATTTTATTTACCATGGTTAAAGGGTAAATCCGGTAAATAAGGGTTAAAAAAATAATATTATAATAATACAAAATTACCCTAAAACGTGTCTTAACCCTATTGGTTGATACATGGTCGACCATGGGCATCTTTGTGTCAATTTTGGGACCCCATGGATCCACTTGTAAGTGATAATGACACTTTATTTTAATTAAGTTAAAATGAATACAAAAATGACACAAGCATATATCTTTTAGAAGAACAATTTTTACATAGGGTTATACATGTTGGATTTTCGATTATAAATATTCATTAGAAAGATAAAAAGATTTCCTACATAATGATATTTTATTTATAATTTTTAGACAATAAATAAGTTATTTTATTTATGACACAATGATGATGCAGTAATTACTATAATAGTGAAAAATTAAAATAATTGATATTATAAATACCCAAATAAATATAATATGAAACTTTTAATGAATTAAACTAATTTTATATGATAATATGATATATTAGGATTGATTTAATTGACTTTGTTCGAAGTAATCAATCTGTTAGGAGTTTCAAAAAAATCAACTATTGAATAGTGTCAAAATTGACATAAAAGAGTTCTTAAAACAAATATTATATTATTAATTGATATTAAATTCCTAAAAATCTAAGGTTCGGCCAAGAGACTTATATTATGATAGGTTCCTCATTAATGGACCACTTGGGGGTCGCTTGGATGTATATAGTAAGTTTATTAACCATATTATATAAAAATACAAAGAGACATTGTAAAAGTGAAACTAATTAACTTAGAGTTAATACTTAAAGATAAGGTTAATATAAGTACCCAAACCTGTCTAAATTCTATTGGTTGAGTGGTGTTCGACCTATCCCCACCTTAACCTTTGAATAGTCAACTTTTGAGCCATTAGAAACCGAATATGAATTTATTATAAATTAATATTTCTAGCTTTTCCAAAGGTGCCCCTCACCCATCTTATAAAAGGGCACTCCTCCTTCTCATTTCTTCACACCTCTAAAGCCTTTTGGTTCGGCCAAACTCTGCCCAAATACTCTCCCAACATCCCTCAATACAACCTAGAGGCCTTAGTTTGATCAGAAAGCCATCCTAAGGAGCCCTTTTGATCAAATCAAAAGGAAGAACCCGAAGAAGAGGTAATGATCTCACCACCCTTTTCTAAGTTCATTTCTTCTTCCACTTCTTCTTCCTTTGTTCTTACCATTCTGAAATAATAACTCCAGTATCTCACATATACTGTGATGTTATTATAAATATGGTACAATCATATTCAGTATTCTATCCACCCTTTGAATAACATGTCACCATACGTGCGTACGTACGGCTTACCGTCTCCACGTCGTGGTGTAATTGTTATTCAATATAATATTATTTGGATGGGTATAATAATGATGTGTAACTCATGTAAATAATAAATATAACATGTTAATGATTCTGTATATATGATATACCATCCATTTATATATTATTTTAATATCAAAAGAATGATATTGTCGCTCGTGCGTACGTACGGACTACCGTCCCCACGAACGCGATGAGATTCATTCTCCATCGTAACCATTAAAGCGTAATTATCATTTTATGATTTAAAAATGATGTTTAAGGACTTGATATCATTCTGGATATGAATAATATACAACCTATCCTTTACAAACATGTCTTACGTAACAAAACATATGAAAGAAAACAAGTAAGTTAACACCCGAAACAACGATAATACTAAGATATTATTATCAAATCAATATTAAAAGATAATATATGATATCATATTAATGTATATGATTCTTGTATAATTTAATAACAATTATTTCACCATTATACAGGAGGTTAACCTACCACAACCAAGGAAAAGTACAAGGTAAGGGTTATTTCACAATCTCTTCATTATCCGAGGTTGTATTATACGTAATAATCTACTGGGATCTCTTTATCATCCACATCCATGTTTCTTCGAAATGTATTTCAAAACATTTTTACTATTTACAAGAATATGGGTTAAAGTCATTTATACCCTTGTTTGACTTTTTATAAGAGGTTTATAAAGGAATCTTTCCGTCGTTTTCAAAACAAGGTGCTTTTTAACCTTTTCAACAGAATTGAGGTAAGAATGTTTTTTTTAACTTATACGGCGGGTGCGGTTATTTTCCGCCGTTATAAAATCGTCGAAGCTTTCCTTACAAGCTTATAAGAATATTTTCAAAGAAAATGTTTTATTTTATATGGATCTTAAATGATTTCAAAATAAAAGGAGATACTTCTTTTAAAAGAATTTTGATTTCATCTATGTCAACATCCTTTGATGGATTTTAAGATTATTTGAAGTTGATTTATTATAATACAAAACTTCTATAATGTATTGAAGGTTTTGTGATATGTTTGAATGTGGATGTGTTATTTTATACCATTCATAGTTTATGGTGAAACTATTGACATTTCGTATGCTAGTTTTAACCTGAATGTTTATGTTATATTTCAAACTTTTCTTCAGATGAATGTGCTAAACAAGTATGTTCCGGGTTGGGGACCGGTAAAAGTAAGCCCTCCAGGTTGGGGACTGGTTAAAGTAAGCCCTCCAGGTTTGGGACTGGTTAAAGTAAGCCCTCCAGGTTAGGGACTGGTAAAAGTATGCCCTCCGGGTTGGTGTCCGGTTATTAGAGGCACTCCGGGTTGGTGTCCGGTTATTAGAGGCACTCCGGGTTGGTGTCCGGTTATTAGAGGCACTCCGGGTTGGGTTCCGGTTAGAAGTAACCCCTAGGTCTTGGGATGAGGCCTAGACAAAGAAATTAACGTTTAGCATTATGCATTCCAACATTATGAAAGTGGTTATTGATTTTTGCATGTGATTATTCGATTAGTAGAATATCCATGTGAATAAGTAAATGGCATTATTTCATTTTACTTTTGCCATACCATGTTGAAGTTCAATTTTAAAAGGCTTTTGTTTTAGTAATGCATTGCCTTAAATGTTTATTCTTATTTATGAAAGTTTCCGCTATATTTTTATCCTTACTGGGCATTTGAGCTCACCCCTTTTCTATGTTTTATTTTTCCCCAGGATGTGAAGAAGTAAATTATGAATGACCTGCAAGGATATTATGAGGGGATAGTAGTGTGGATTATGGAGACATTATGTTGTTGTAGTAGTTTTTCATTTTATGATGTAATGTAAAACTTATGAATATATCTAGTGTTTCCAAGGCTACTAAACCAATCGGTCTTTCGAGATTTGATCTTTCTTGTGATCATGCCAATGTTATGTAATAATGCACCGACTCTAGGCAACTAGGGTCGGGGCGTTACAAACTCAAAACCAATTCTACCCACCATGTGGTATCATAGCAGTTTCTGTGGAAGTTGGATTGGACAATGGAATGGGTCCATCAGGTTTATTTGTGTCTTATTTTATGTATTCGATATTGGAAAATGTGGTGACTTGGAGTTTGGGAATGGGGTAATTGGAATATTTTTTACACAAGTTTTACTTTTACCTCTATAATAATCATGATGTCATTTAGTTTCATTTTATCATGTCATTACCATGTTATTCATATTTTTTGTTTGATTAGTTTCCATGACTATTTACTTTATCTATAATTATTACACATATTATAATATTTCCATTATGAGGATATAGGTTTATTTTCATTATAATGTAATTTTATACATGGTGGTATAGTCTCGCCACTAATATACATACACCAGCACTACTAGACGATGTCCACTAGAATATGAGGACGCGTGTGTATTTTCTTGTAAAATTTTTTTTTGTCCACATTAGAGAGTGCCACATGGGTTGATTATCAGTAATGGTATGATATAGAGTGTTTATTAAATGTTTACTTTTTTTTCTACTCATTTATAATATGGTAATGTTGTTAATGAGACTATGAATACATCTGGACATTATAACGATCTTGTGTGCATTAGTAGTTAATCCATGTGATGGAAAAGAAGACAACAATGTGAAGTGATTTTTTTCATTCTATTCATTTATTATGGATGATATTATATAACCTTGAGTGATTTAGACGTTTTATTATGTTTTTAATTATTGATATTTATACTCATAACCTGGTATAGAACACAATGATTATGTTGGATTTAGGATAAGAGAGTAGGGGAATTCATTTACGTGTATTTTTATTAATGGGTAATTATTTATTCCATGTAGTATATTATCCTATGTGAATTGTGAAATGAGATACATGTTATATAAGTCGAAAATGGGAAAATGTGTGTTTTTATATCATGAAAATTGTCATGTTATTCAATTTTTAGGGAGATCATGGACTAGTGGTTCTCTATTTTTTCAACTAGTTCAGGTTGATATTGATGTTTATCTTATGTTATAAAATGTTTGTTGATCCAATGTAAATAAAATTCATCCACAACATTAATAAGATGAGAATCATGAAAATTGGAATCATAACTCTCATGTGGTTGTTAAGCCAAAAAATCTTATAGATATGGAGATTTATAGGGAAGATTAGAATCTTGACATATTATTTTCGTTCATGACCATTGAATCATTGTTTTGAGTATGGTTTGAGAATATCATTTGATTCAAAGAGTGTTCTTTAGAAAATTTTTGTTAAATTTTATTTTTGGTAGATTTTTTTGGAAAGTAATTTTTTTGATTTGATTTCAGGTATTGATTCATTATATCCATACTAGATTAACATCTACTAATATCAAAGGAGAGTTTCATTTTTATCTCTAGAACATGGTTTCTATTTTCACCAGGGTGAGTGGGATAATATAGCTAGACATTTTGTACATATACAATGTAGATTGGATTGTATCATTAAATATTTTGTAGGTATTTCTATAGATTATTGTTGAATGAAGCAGGATTAATTTCCTCCAGTAGTAGACCATTTTCATGATGTTATTATGGATGAGTATTTTAAATACCATCAAAGGAGGAGATCGTGTTCAAGATGAAGTTGGTTTTGAATATAGAGCAAGTTTCCTTCCCTTATTATATTATGGTTAAAACACAAGTTCATGAATTTATTGTTCATTTAGAATATATTGATGCTTAGGATTCCATATGACCTAGTAGGTCAACTAGGATTTCTACCATGATATTAAACAACCTGGATGATGATATATTGTACTTATATATGAATAATGGATTATTAAACTAGCTGATGACCATGGATTGATATTCCCAACTATGAATTGATGATATCTTCAATTAGTTAAGGGTTAACATGTATTTGTACAATAATTTCATGTGTTTACGTTATCATCAATTGAGAGCAATACTAACATACATACCTCAAGGAAAATTTATGATCATGTATGGAAGGTTTGTGTTAATGTAGATACAATTCATTATGTTGAATCTACTAGTTTTATTCAAGGCATGGATGAATTAAATTTATCATCATTTTCCATTACATTTTTAGTTCTTTACAGTGATTAAATTTTAATGTAATCATTGTTGGTATGTAATCTATTGAAACATATTGATATTGTATATTTTTTATTGAAGTAGAATCATATTCATTATAATATATGAAAAAGTACATTATGAATTAACAAAATTCACTTCTTAGGCCCTTGAATCTCAGATGATGGAGTGTCAGTGTACCATATAATGTTCCATTCATGGGAACATTGGGACGATAAATATAATGTAATCAAAATTACAATCCTTATATGTTTAGAATGTTTTTATTGGAGTTTTATGTAGAACATTTAATGTTCATATGAATTGGTGTATCTGATGACAAAAAATGTGATGAGGAATTATTTTTCAAATGATCGTCAAAGATATTTTTTGTAGCTGAAGGAAATGATGTCCTCTACAATGATCCTCACCATATCAATGTTATGTACGGTTTATTCAATGTATTGTGATACATATAGAGTTGGAATCGATGTTGTTACGATTCATGAGGTATGTTTAGTTTCTTAAGGATCTAGAAAACTGAAGCCACATTAGTGGAATTACCCTATACATGGTATGGAGTAAAATATGACTGAACACACCCTAGGATTATAGAGGCACTAAATTTGAGGATAGTGTTTTTTGATATACATTGAAAACAAGAGCCCCATGTACATCTATTCTCAAAGGAACCTAAACCATTGTTAAAGGAGTTGGGTCCAGTATCATATTTCTTTTAAATTCCAGTGAGCATAAAAACATAGAAAGGGAAACATCATTAATGACCCTTAAGCTATAATATGTAGCTAGTGATACTCAGGTAGTCTCGTGATATGTGGAAGATAATATAAATCTTTAAATATATGAATCTAAATTTTTATATGTCATAGAGATGAGTATCAATGCCTTTGATATTTGTTATACATATTTTTTTTCTTTGTATAGACTTATTATTTATTATATCTTGGCTGATTATATCATAGCTACATCTTATAATGTGATGATCAACTATTATTATTGTCTATTGTATGCAATAATACTCTTCTTTACTATAGATAAGTACGGGTTTTTATGGGATTTACCATGAAGCTAATATGGGAGTTTCATGTATTTAAATTGGAGGAAAAATTAAAATGACATATATTTATCATTATATGAGTATATAGTATTGATTTGGAGGAACATATAAATTGATTTCATGCATCCTAATCATATGAGTCACACATCAGTAGGTGAAATATGAGTTCCTGAAGACATATTGGTTGTTACAGACTGTTCCCATTATGTAATTAAAACTAGATGATGTCATAATGTTTTTTTGTGACAAAGATAACTTGGAAAACACTTAATAATAAATATGTATGGGTTATCATAGATTGACTAATGATGGTATCCCACATTATCAATATTAAGGAGACCATCGATGTTGATAATCTGTGTAGCCTAAATAGTATGTTGATATATTTATAGCATAGTGCTCTAAATAGTATCATTTCTAGTAGAGATACTTGTTTAACATTATAGCTCTATCACAGTCTTCCAAAGGCTCAAGAATCACATGTTCTTAGGAGTACAACATATCGTACCTTGACTGATAGCCAATCTGAATGGGAGATTTAGATTCTAGATGATAGTTTATCCAGCTACTTCATTGTTATCATTTTTTCATGTGTGCAACTAAATATAATATATTTATTCATGAATTAATAAATATCTTTTATATTTATTTATGATACTAAATAAATTTTAATCATTTGAGATGATATATTACATTCTATGCTAGGTATATTATGTCATAGAAAATATTAAATATAATGTTATTACATTTAATTTCAGAGTGTTATTTTATCTAAAACATTAATTATATATAATCCCTATAATTTAAACATTATCTTTGAAATTTAGGGTCTGATTTTTTAATATTACATCGTCGAAATCGAATCTCATTAGATGAGCTAATAAAATATCCACATAATATGAGAGAATGAGAAGTTTAAATTTGACATGGAATAATATTTAAATACATTTCAATGTAGAAGATCATTAATTTTAAGTGGATATATACACATTAAATGAAGTTATAAATATTTATAAGGATTATAGTGGTCATTTCTCAGTAATAAGTGATTGATAAATATAATGTTTTAGTAACTCAAATCTGGAAACCAGTGATGGTTTAAAACACAATTGTTTATAAAAATAGTTTATTGGGATGATATTTTATTTGTAGATCATTTTCCCAATGTTGAGTAATTCTATTATAGATAAATAATATATGTAAATATATATTAATAACATATTTCCATTTTATAAACATTGTTTTACAATTTATTTTTATCTTTTATGTGTTTCTAATTCGTCCATATATCATGAAATTGATTTAAAGAAATTAACATTGATTCAGGAAGCACTAAAATAATCATTAAATGTATCATAGAGACCATAAAATATTAAAATGTCATTCAGTTTTTCTATAAAAATTCATAAAATTGAATATTATTAATAAATAAATTTATTTACTTCAAAATCGATACCAATGGTTAATCAAAAAAATTATTCATCAGATTGTTTAAATTAATGAAATTTGACATTAACCACAAAATCATGTAGGATATTGTTAGGTGTGAAACCCTTATCACAATTTAGTCATGTGTTCAAGACCCACATACCAATCTGATTTTATGGGATATCTCCCACCTTATTTGTTTTCAATTTTATAAAACCATATAATGTGGAAAATAAATATGATGGGTATCATTTAAATTTCATAATTAAATAACTTAATTGTAAGGGATTCTTTCACAAAAAATTATGTATTCATAATATCTATTAACATTAATTTTATATCAACCCTGATGTTTATCAATATCATACTAATTTTTAATAAAAAAGAAATGAATTTCATCCTAAAATAAAATTTCCCAAAAAACATTTAATTTAAGTAAATTTATCCAATAAAATGTTTTTAATAATGGTAGAAATACATTAAATAAATCCTCAATGAGTTATTAATCCCATTCAAATTATTATAAAATGTAATCAAAAAATATTTTTATTATTACTATAGATATTAAGTAAATAAATAGAAGAATTATTCTATGATAATCGTTAATTTTTTTCTTAGAATTATGCTCCCCAATCTGTATTTTCAATAATCTAGTTCCTATGGTTTTAACTAAACCACCCTCTAAAACAAAATATACAACCACGACCACATAATCCTAAAGAAGTTTTCAACTTCCATTAAAATGGAAATATTATGAAGAATAAAATTGTGATGGATATATGTGTATAGTTGTATTGGATGTCAAGAAACATACATGTGTCCTGCATTGCATTTTGAAAGGCATATTATAAGATTATAATTTTCTAAATAACATCATGTATAACTTTTTTGCATCTACCATATTTGTTCATATCATTATTAAAAAACATCATTGAATCATAGAAAAAGGGAAAAAATAAGGGTGACCCCATGTGATAAATAAATGTACCATACAGAGGAATTAATATTAAATCAATTTGAATAATCAATATAGAAAGGTAATAAGTGATGTAACATGACATATTACAAATAAATATAAAATGAAGAGGATGAAGGATATTGAAATGTAATAATTAGAATCGAATTAAATTAAAATAAATAGATAACGTATTGTCAATATTGAAAGGCAGAAAACAAAAAGAGATGAAATTTATTCAATGAACATAAAATGAAATCTACCCATATATATTGTAAAGGTAAAATATATTCCGAACAATAATAACATAATTCTGAATAATGAAATTTTTTTTCCTCGGGGATCTTGTTTCTTTGGAACCTGAAACCTTTACTCTCAAGAAATATCCTCAAGAGATTTTAAATTATACCAGGTAAAAACTCATTTGATTTGGCCAACCATAACTATACTATGAGGACCATTCAAAGGATATTTTTAATCTTCTTGAAAAAATGCTCGAAGGGTTTTTTGGACAATAATTTTTTCTCATTAGAAATCAAATGAAACATAGGGATTATTTCCAATAGTCCGAAACCCCTATATTGAATGTCCAAATAATTTTTCATATATCGGATTATTTATTTAATTAATTAGAAACATGCCATAGTGATTAATTTTAATGATTATAGAATACAGATTTATCTATATTTCCATAGATAATCAAATAACTATTGAATTAATTACCCTACCTAAATATTATAGGCAGTTTTGGAAAAGACCATATCAATGATAAATAACATCTATAATAGGTGAATTTAATTTTCAATGATGTATGTAATGTGAATATATCATGGGAACTAAAAAACGAATCCTGGAATTGAATATCATTATTATAATTGGTCAAATCAATCAAAATCCAAATTAGGGATCAATATTATTATTATAAATTCAATATATCACAAGTGGTGTAAAAAAATTGGTATCTATTATTGTTTAATAGAAATATTATAATAATATATTTTTATAACATCATGGAGGAAAATAATCTTCATATTCTGGAAAACATTTGGAAAATCCTTTTCTACGAAATTCTCTAAAAAAATATTTAAATTTTTCCTTATAATCGTTAAAATAAAGGTTCAATGAAACAATGATGTGACACTGAGAGTTTTTTTACACCACATTTATTAATAAGTTTAATTTTCATTTATATATTGAAATACACTAATTCCAATATTCCTTTCACATTGTACTGAATTTCCATATTTTACATTGAACAATAATTTGGCATATGATAAACACAACACTAAGTTGGAGTACGATACAAAACATTGAGTCTATGAAAACATATCATTTTATCGTTTTCATTATATAAATAAGATAATTATAATTTAGCTATTGAAATTATTAATGTTAATATTAACAACTACTATTCAAATATTTCTTATAATTGTTTTATAAAACTGATACATAATGATAATAAAATATATGTTTACTATTTATTTCCCATACCCCTTTTATGTTCACACTAATAAGTCTAATATTTTAAGCATGTAGAATTTGAATTTGAAAAAATAAAACATGATTTTGATTCAGGACTATTGAAATTACCCTATGGATAATTTTTGGGATTTTTCTATGAAATTTCATTTTTTTGAATTATGAAAAGAAATCTCTCTAGATAAAAAATGAATTTGATCCAAATTAGTTATTAATGATAAATTATATTATTATTTATTTCAATGTAAAAAATAAAATAAATATTATATAATTAATACAATTTATTTCTTTATAATCAATTTCTCTTTTATACTAAACCTTAAGAGACATTTTAACTTTTTCTTACTTTAAAACCCCATCATTTCATCCCATATACAGGATTAACAGTGATCTTAATTTTCTCACTTCGGTGATTTGAATTAGGAAAACCCAACATATACCATTTATTCTATTTAATATTTATATTCTAACAAGACCAGGTATAATTTTTGTCCAAAATAATTATTAAAAGTTATTAAAATTAATTGTGGCAGTTATGCCAAAATTAAGCATAATTAAGGGAAAACCAATAATATTAAAGGCCCAAATAACCTATAATCATTTCCAAAACCCAAGGGATGTAAATATTTAGTCCCTCAAAATTCCATTATTTTGATTGGTTGGTTTGGTATGATATTTTATGTATGAGCTTTTGTACACATAATTTGATTCTAAAAATTCCATATGTGTCCTTTTCCATCCATATAAAAGTCCACTAACTCTACACATTACTCAAACAACACAACCCACATATGTTCCTCCAACCAAACCCCACACACATTCCAATAAACCTACCTTCAAATAATGAAGCATATATTTGTTAATAAAAACTAAAAAATAATTCTTTTGGTGCAATCCAAAATAAGTTACCTGAATTAAATGTAATATAATATCTCAAGTGCTTTCTTTTAATTTATATCTCCATGCATATGCTCTATGTATTCCATTAATTAGTGATAAAAAAATTATAATAAATATTATATGGTGTTTATATTCAATGGTTATACATACAATTACACCCACCTCTATATAGAGGATATTGGACATATTGTTTCTATGTATGGCGAACTACTGCATCACAAAATTTTGATTGTTATTATTTATTTTACATCAATTCATTGTGTTCATTAGGATATAAAATTTAATTATATATGTTATATATAACAATAAAAATTCATTTATTTTTCAGTAATGTTTTTAAAAATGCATTCATTTTTTTCATTTGATGTTAATACAATAATCTCAATTGAATGATTGTGGACTACCGCCCCATCTAAGAAATGTGATTCAGCCACACATCACATTGAATGTCTTATGGATTTGATTAATGAACATATTATATATATATATGATATATTCATGCTCATAGAATAATGATATATAAATATATATATATATATATATTCATAAGTCGTATACATACTTTCATTCAATATGATAATAAAAATGAAAACAATATCCAAGCGTACTTACAACTTACCGTCTCAATGAATGATGTATTACATTTCATACATAATTATTCAATAAATTATTAAAAAAATCATGGATATAAATTATATTTCAATAATTATTTACGTTCTCTAATCATTATATATGTATAAGTTCCAACTATATAAAAAATTTAGACACATACGATGAAAAAAGTGAATATTACCGAAAGTGAAACATTAACACAAGATTGTTATGATACACGTAATATAAGGTAATAATAAAAATAGATATGTATTTAGTTATGATAATATTAATCTTTAGACTATTTATAAAAAAAATATATTTATTATAGAGGAATATATTAAAATTACAATGATATTTAAGACACAATCTATGGGGATATCATAAAATATTTAATTTTCCAGTGATTCAAGTTATGTTCACCATTCATTACATTCATGTGGTTTGTATATTTCCCATGATTTTACATTATGTATAATAATATTTAATATACGGGAATTAACATATCAATTTTAAAATCCTACATTCATTAGGTATAAGATTCAAATGTAACGAAATCAATATAATATTTTCTCTCACTTTGCCTTCTTTGGAAACCATGTTTTTAATGCACCATAAATACTTTTTCAAAGTGAATATATTTCCATTTAACATGAAATATCATGAAACATAATATTAACATGATATTATATGATAATTTGAATTTAATTTCTTAAATACAGTTTATGATCCCATGATATCAAGTAATAGGAGTTTTTTAGAAAATCTAACCTATTTTCAAGATTTTTTATGGTTATCATTACTTTGATGGAATCTTATGATCCATCTCTCAATGAAATTGAGGAATTTTCATTTAAAATGGCTATTCGTGAAATAATCCCGTATTGTTACTATATACATACTCTTATGAAAGTATGTTTGTTATGAAATTGTATTTATCAAATCCTGACATTACACTCCATATGGTCAAAAATCAATGTTTTCCTAAAAGGGATTCCAAAAATATTATACCAATATATTATAATAACTAAAATAAATTTTTACCCTATTTTATATTAAACATGTCTTTAAGGTAATCCCCTTTTCACTTTCTTAATGTTACAGGTTTCTAACCTTTTTACCCTGAAAAAGGAATGTTCTTATGACCTCGTATGACATGTAACAGTTTTCTTGCAAGCATTTCTTCGATTCTCCCATTTCATTTAATAAAAAATTAATCATTATATAATTGTTTTTAAAATTATTTTTCATGGAAAATGTATTTCCATATTTATTAAATTGTCTTTTATAATATTTCAATGATTTTTTTGAAAACATTTCCATGCCTTTTGGAAATATTTTCAATGTATTATAAATTTAATGGGTTTTAAATAAATTTAATTCATCTTTCATCATTTATAATGTAAAAAGGTATTTTGAAAACTCATCCAATTATTCTCTAATTACATTCAATTTTTTTCAATTAAATATATTTTTAATATGTTTTGATGACTATTTTATATATTTTCTTGGATAAAAGATTTCATATGATTTCAAGTCTTATTTATATGATTTCAAGGTAATTCTATGAAAATTATTTTCAAATGGGATTATATATAAAAATTATTTTTTCAAACTATAATTGATATTTTCATCAAGAAATGTTCTTAAAATATATATCAAAATTATTTTACATCTTTGTTTTTATATATTTATCATAATCTTGAATTTCTAGAAAATGATATAAATATTTAATTAATAAAATGTCTATAAATGGGCTACGGATAATATCATGGTCTTTATGAAACCCATTTTTCCATTGAGCATTATATGTTTATGAATCCCACCACTTTTAACGGGTTATGTTTATGAATAATTTTAAAGAAACATTTATTCGTCCTATAGATTATGTTATGTTTTCATGTTTATGATATTAATCTCATATTATGGGTTATTTTAATTAAATTTATGATCTTCATACACATGTATATATGATTTCATTATCCACTGTCTGGGACCAATTTCCCCCTCTGATGTATTCAATAAATATTAATATCTCATTACATTATTATTGGAATCATGTCGATAGGATTGATCCACTATGGGACGATGGGGAAGCATGATCCCTTACAAAGAATGGATTTCATCTAATGATGGTGTTGTGTGCCACCCAATAGTTGTAATCACCCTGAAAAATGAAGATATGGAAACCCAATTCATTTGGGAATATGGGGAAACTAGATTCAATAAAATTAATGAATATGAAGTGGGATTATGGTGTGTCCAACCCAGCAGGTATAGTTCCATTGATGTTCCCTGATAATTTCAATCTATAGATCATGATGTGTAGGGAATGATATCACATGTTTGTATATGCCACAATTTCATATCTTATCCATATGACATAAATTGATGGATTATATTACTTATTTTCTTATGATTCATGTCTTGTATAATTCCATGATTTATGTTGTGATTCATGTTTATTACCTTTGATATGCTGGATATAATCTTCTAATGTTTTGATCTAGCTCACATACCCCCTCTAAAAATTTTTATTCTTAAATGTCTCCCTTTTTTAGCCTTACTGATCAAATGTTATTACCCAATTTTATCATTAAATCCCTAGGTTATGAAGTCATGTAGTATGTATGATGTGTCTAAGAAGGGTTATAGTAATAAAAATTCTAGTGGGAGATAATGTAGCTCTTTTTTGTACTGGTACTTATGTTTACATGTTTCCAAAGGAACTTTACCAATCCTAGTCATTAGGAATATATATTTATATTGCCTAAGTATTCCACAAACGTAATGTAATGTCAGTGATTCAAATGAGAGGTTCATTATAGTTTTCATAATTGGGATGATATATTTAACAATTGAAAGTCATGAAAATATAAACATTGTAAAATCACTATATATATATATTAAGGATATGTCAAGGGATGTCTCTATGGGTATATATAATAATGAGTCAACGATTATGAAACAGTCAAGGATTTTTGGTAAAGTATAGAGTGAGTTGTTTTCATTTAATACATCCTTCTCTGGATAAGACATGTGAATGTGGATCTAACATATATGCAACTAGTTATAAAAAATCGGACATGATGTTCTATTATTGACATGAGGTAATCTAGAATATGTAACGCCCCAAGCTTCTAAGGTACACTTCTCTTTTAATAATGCGATAGCGTGTGTTGTACGCAACATCGAGTTCTCACACACCACAACCAATCAAACTAGCTGTAATGAATAGTAATACCCACTTGTTGAAATTTATAAATTTTATTTTTCAAAATGAAATTCATTTTTGGATTCGGAATATCAAAATTATCCTAGGGTAAATTTTTGGTATTTTTCTGAAAAACATCATTTTTTGATGAATAGTGAAACCACTAAGTGGTAGTTAAATAACTGAATTTTTCATAAAACATAATTTTACCGCTTCTGTGAGTTAATTTCAAAAATCCTAGAGACACGAATAATATCATGGAGTAAAATGTGGTTCAATGAGATGAAAACAATTTTAGGCGAATAGTAACATTTTACTTTTATTTACCACGGTTAAAAGTAAATAGTGTAATTAAGGGTAAAAATGATATTAATATTACCCTAAAACATGTCCTAATTCTATTGTACAACGGTATCTCGACAGAAAACAACATTAGGAATAAAATATTATCATTTAGGTCCACTTGGATTAGATTAAGACATTTCTTATTATTTAATTCAAAGAAGAGTTAAAAGAGTTAAAATCAATGTTTATTTACTAAAACATTTTTAATATAGGGATACACATAAGATAAATTCAATTATAAATTTTAATTAGAAATCCAAAAATATTTCCTACATAATCATATTTTATTTATAATTTTTAGACAATAAATAATTTAATTTATTTATGACACAATGATGAAGCAGTAATTAACATAATAGTAAAAAATTAAAATAATTGATATTATAAATACCCAAATAAATATAATTTGAGACTTTTTATGAATTAAAGTAATTTTATAGGTTAATATGACATGTTAGGATTTATTTAATTAACTTTTTTATAAGTATTCATTCTGCTATGAATTTCACAAAAATCAATTTTCCAAATAGTGTCAAAATTGACATAAAAGTGTTTTTACAACAAATATTATATTATTAATTGATATTCAATTCCTAAAAATCTAAGGATCATCCAAGAGACTTATGTCATGATATGTGTATCATTAATGGACCACATGGGGTTTTATTTGATGTATATAGTATGTTTATTAACCATATAATATAAAAATATAATGAGACATTGCAAAAGTGAAACTAATTAAATAAGAGTTAATACTTAATGATAAGGTTAATATAGTGACCCAAACCTGTATAAATCCTACTGGTTGAGTTGTTTTAGACCCATCCCAACCTTAACCTTTAAATAATCAACTTTTGAGCCATTATTAACTGAATATGAATTTATTATAAAATAATATTTCTAGCCTTTCCAAAGGTGCCCCTCACCAATCTTATAAAAGGTAACTCCCCCATCTCCCAAATTCACACATTCAAAGCCTTTTGGATCGGCCAAACCCTGACCAAATACTCTCTCAAATTCCCTTCACTTCAACCTAGAGGCCTTAGTTTGATCATAAAACCATCCATTGGAGCCCTATTGATCAAATCAAAAGGAAGAATTTGAAGAAGAGGTAATGTTTTCACCACCCTCTTTCAAGTTCCTTTCTTCTTCAACTTCTTATTTCTTTGTTATTAACATTCTAAAATAATATCCCCAGTATCTTATATATACTTTTATGTTATTATAAATATGATACAACCATATTCATTATTCTATCCATCGTTTGAATGGCATGTCACCATACTTGCGTACGTTAAACTTACCGTCTCCACGTCGTGGTGTAATTGTTATTCAATACATTATTATTTGGATTGGTATAATAATGATGCGTAATTCATGTAAATACCAAATATAACATGATAATTATTCTTTATATATGATATAACATCCAATTATATATTATTTTAATATCAAAAGAATGATATTGTCGCTCATGCGTATGTACGGACTACCGTTCCACGAACACAGTTAGATTCATTCCCCATCGTATCCATTGAAGTCTAATTCTCATTTTATGATTAATAATAGTATCTAAAGACTTGATATAATTCTGAATATGAATAATATACAACCTATCCATGACAAACACGGCTTACGTAACAAAACATATAAAAGAAAATGAGTATGTTAACACCCGAAACGAAGATAATTCTAAGATATTATTAACAAAGGAATATTAAAAGATCATATATGATATCATATTAATGTATTTGATTCTTGTATAATTTAATAACAATTATTTCACCATTATAAAGGAGGATAACTTACCCTCAACCAAGTAAAAGTACAAGGTAAGGGTTTATTTTGCAATCACTTAATTATCCGAGGTTGTTTTTACGTAATAATCTACTAGGATTTCTTTATCATCCACATCCATGTTTCTTAAAAATGTATTTTATAACATTTTTACTATTTAAAAGAATATGGGATAAAGTAATATATACCCTTGTTTGATTTTTTATAAGAGGGTTATAATGAAATATTTCTGTCATTTTCCATTTAAGGTGCTTTTTAACCTTTTTGACCGAATTAAGGTAAGAATGTTTTTTTTAAATTATACATAGGGTGTGGCTATTATCTACCATTATAAAATCTTCGAATCTTCCCTTTCAATATTATAAGAATATTTTCAAATTAAATATTTTATTTTATAAATATCTGACTCTTAAATTTTTTCAAAATAGGAAGAGATATTTCTCTTAAAAGAGTTTTGATTTCATCTATGTCAACATCCTTTGATGGATTTTATGTTTATTTGGAGTTGATTTATTATGATAAAAAACTTCCATATTGTATTGATGGTTTTGTGATTTGTTTGACTGTGGATGTGTTATTTTTATACCATTCATGTTTTAAGAAGAAAGTATTGACATTTTGTATACTAGTTTTAATATGAATGTTTATGTTATGTTTAAACACGTTCATATGAGGAATGAATTGGACATAATAAGTGATGGGTGGAGCTCGCTATAGCTCCTCGATGCATCAATAGGTCTCATGAGACAAACTAGTGTCTTTTCACAAGGCCTTGATAAAATCTTATTTGTATTATTGGCACGAGTCCTTGGCTATGTGGTTATGATTGTCTGACATTATGAATTCCATCATCATGAAAGTGGTTATTGATATTGCATGTGATTATTCGATTAGTTAAAAATATCCATGTGAATAAGTAAATGACATTGTATAATTTTATTTTTCCCATACTATGTTGAAGTTCATGCTTAAAAGTCTTTTGTTTTAGTTATACATTGCCTTAAATGTTTATTCTTATTTAGGAAAGTTTTTTCTATATAGTTGTCCTTAATGGGAATTTGAGCCCACTCCTTTTCAATGTTTTATTTTTCCCAAGATGTGAATTAGTAATTTATTAATGACCTATAGGGATAGTATGAGGGGATAAGAGTGTATACTATAGAGACTATATAGTTGTATTTTTCATTCAAAGATGTAATGTAAACTTTATTAATGTATCTAGTTATTCCAAGGCTACTAAACTAATCGGTCTTCAGGATTTTATCTTTCTTGTGATCATGCCAATGTTATGTAATAATGCACCGACTCTAGGTAACTGGGGTTGGGGCATTACAGTTGGTATCAGCGGATGTTTAGTACAAACCATGGAAGCTAGATTTAGATAAACTCTGATTAGAGAACATTGATTTAAGATGGACATTGAGGATTAGTATAGAAGAACTTCCTATAATTTTGGTATTGTAGGGATTTTGTGAGTTTTCAGAAAAATACATCCATGTCTGGATACGAGCAGGTAGAGGCGGCTCTGGAACATATGTACCTAAGGGTAATACCTGAAAACACTGCTTTGATCTAGACTTGAATGGGAACTAGTGCACGACAATGGGTCTTGCTGCACTCTTGGTTATGACATTCCTATGGGATATGCTTAGAATAACTCTCATTTTCATTATAAATCATTATTAAGGGTTTATGAGTATATACATTCTCAGAGAATCCATTTTTATGATTATGGATTATATCCATAAATAGTTCAATTTATGTTTAGTGTTTTACAAGTATAGAATTATGTATTTTGATTCATAAACTGATCTAGTTTATGCCATTTTTTAGAAATGGAGCCTAGTGTAAGAAATGGAAACCATAACAATGCATGCATTACATGTAGGTATTTCCCTCATGCTCAAGATAATTATAGTGGAGCTGGTGATGCAACTGGTGCTGATCAACTAATCACCGTACATGGACAACTTACTCAGGTTATGAATAAAAACCTTACCCGTATGGAGCACTCTGATCTACAGCATGGAGGATCAATGATAGATCGATTCATGAGGAAACAACCACCAACATTCAATGGATGCTCAAATCCATTGGTAGCTGAGGAGTGGATAAGTTCCCTAGAGAAAATTTTTCTGGGTTTAGGAAGTAGTGAAAGGGAAAATGTTATCATGATACTTTACTGCCTCACTGGAGATGTTGATCAATGGTGGTAATTGATTCAAAACATGAAGAAACATGATGAAGTATCAAATATGTAATGCAGGGAGTTCAAAGATCTATTTTTAGAAAAATAATTTCCTCATGACCATCGAGCAGATATGGAAAGGAAATTTCAGAGTCTGAGACAAATGGGGGATGAGAATGTCACAAAGTATGAGGATAACTTTCCATGTTTAGCATGGTATGCTAGAGATTGTATACATTACCCAAGAAGCAATATTGATCATTTATTTGATGGGTTAAAAATATTTCTCCGTCGAGAATTATTCACACAATCCTTCTCGTCGTATGAAGACATTGTCTCATGTGCTATCAAGACTGAAAATTAATTCTCTATGTCTTGTGTCTTAAATGGAAAGAAAGAGAAGAAGAGATCAGCTGATCAATTTGGGAATGGAAACAAGGGGAGGAAGGGAAATGTTGAATATCCAAACTGCAAAAAATGTGGGAAGAAACACCCTGTACTTGCTTAAAAGGAATGGGAGTCTGTTATAAGTGTGGTGAAAAAGGCCACCAAGATCGTGATTTCAAGGGAAAGCAGGATGTTGCTGATGTCAAATGATACAATTGTAGTGAAATAGGACATTATTCAAATGAATGTCCTAAGAGTCCAGGGAAATTACCTCAACAAGGCCAAGGGATCAAGGCTAATCTTATTCCATCACTACTTTTGAGGAAGAAGCTCCAAAAGACATGGTGGCATGTAATTTAATGGTTTTATCAAGTTTAGCAAATGCATTATTTGATTCCGGATCATCACATTGTTTCATATCTTCCCAGTTTTTTAAGAAAATTAGATATTTCCAATTTGATTTAACAAGGGAGTTGTCAGTTAAAACTCCTAAGGGATGTATCATTGCAACAAAGTTATGTGAATCAGTCCCCATTAAAGCACATAAATGTTCTTTATCCGCTAATCTCATAGTCATACCTATGATTGAGTATGATATAATCCCCAGTATGAATTGGCTTTAAGACCAAGATTCGAAGATTTATTGTAAGAATTAGATGGTTACGATTTTTTATGTTGATGATAAGGAACACCTTATCTTTAGAGGAGAATCGTCACCACCTAATTCTTATCTCGATCCACACCCAGTAGCTCAAATAAATTCAATTATTGGGGAGGAAGATAATGAAATGACTGTTGGTGAGGAATGGAATGTTCAAATAGAGGATTTACCTATTGTGAAAGAATATGTAGATGTGTTTCTAGATGATTTACCTGGACATCCTCCAGAATGAGAGGTTGAGTTTTCCATTGATTTAATTCCTGGATCAAGGCCTATATCGAAGACCCCTTATAGAATGGCCACTGTGGAATTAGTTGAACTAAAGAAACAACTAGATGAATTTAGTAACAAAGATTTTATCCACCATAGTGTTTCTCCATGGAGAGCCCCTATTCTTTTTGTTAAAAAGAAAGATGGATCTATGTGGTTATGTATCGAATATAGGGAGATCAATTCTATAACAATAAAGAACAAGTATCCCCTACCTCACATTGATGTTTTATTTGACCAACTGCATGGAGCTCAATAATTTTCAAAGATTGACCTTCGATATGGATACAATCATTTGTGTGTGAAGAAGGAAGACATTTTGAAGACAGCATTTCGAACCAGGTATGAGCATTACGAGTTTACAGTAATTCCTTTTGGATTGACTAATGTACCCTCTGTATTCATGGATCTAATGAATAGAGTTTTCAAGTAATATCTCGATTAATTTGTGGTGGTATTTATTGATGATATCTTGGTATACTCCAAAATCTACTAAGATCATGAAAATCACTTGGGAATTATCATGAAGACTATGAGAAGACATGAATTATATGGGAAGTTTAGCATGTGTGAATTCTGGCTTCAGGAGATTTCTTTTCTTGGCCATATTGTCTCTAAAGATAGAATCTCTGTTGATCCTTCTAAGACCAAGGCAATCCAAGAATGGCCTGCACCGACGAGTATAACTGAGATACGTAGTTTTATTGGTTTAGCAGGTTATTATCGATGTTTCGTCCAGAATTTTTCCCGGTTGCCTAACCCATTAACAAAGCTCACACGAAAAGGAGTAAAATTTGTTTGGAAAAAAGTGTGTGAAGAATGTTTCGAAGAACTGAAGTGAAGATTAGTCAATTCTCTTATATTGACTCTAACATCGGGGAAAGATGGGTTCGTTATTTATAGTGATGCATCGACGAGAGGACTTGGTTGTGTCCTTATGCAGAATGATAGGGTTATTGCCTATGCATCGCGACAGTTGAAAATTCATGAACAAAACTATCATACTCATGATCTCGAGTTAGCAGCTGTGATCTTTACTTTGATGATATGGAGGAACAATCTCTATGGTGATAAATGTGAGATTTATACTGATCACTGGAATTTGATGTATATTTTCTCACAAAAAGAACTCAATATGAGGCAAAGGAGATGGCTTGAATTACTCAAGGATTGTGATTGTACAATACACTACCACCCGGGGAAAGAAAATATGGTGGAAGATTCTTTGAGCAGAAAAGATCCTGGAGTCTTGAACAATATGTGAATTGAAAGGGATCAAATTTTCATGTATCTAGTGAAGATGGACATGGGAATAACCATGGAAGGTGAAACATCAGTGCTTTTTCAAATGGTTGACAAACCATCTTTACAAGAAAGGATTAAGAGTTCTCAGGCTGATGATGAAGAATTTCAAAATAAGATTAAAGTTGTGAATGATGGGAGATTGAGTGACTTTGTGTATGAAGAAGGAATTTTGAAATTAGGTAAGAGGCTTTGTGATCCCAATATACCTGATCTAAAAAGGGAATTATTGGACAATGCCCATAGTTCCAATTTCTCTATACACCCTGGGTGCACCAAAATGAATAGCGATTTGACGGAACATTCTTGGTGGGACAACATGAAGAGGAAGTTTGCCAATTTTGTATCAAGATTTATGGTTTTTCAACAAGTGATAGCTGGAAGGCAATAGCCTGGAGGAGTCATGAAACCTCTTCCCATACCTGAGTGGAAATGGGATAATATCATGATGTAATTTGTCATGGGACTACCAAAGACTCCTAGGAGGAATGATGTGATATGGGTTATTATTTATCGTCTTACCAAGTCATCACATTTTCTTTATATAAGATAAGATCAACCACTGGAACGTCTAGCATGACTATATATTAATGAAGTGGTGAGACTTCATGGATTACCCCTATCGATTGTTTCTGATCGTGATCCCCGTTTTACTTCATGATTCTGGAAGAGTCTTCAGAAGACCCTGGATACTGAACTTCATTTGGGCACTTCCTACCACCATCAAACAGGTGGAAAATCAGAACAGACTAATCAAACGTTAGAAGATAGGTTGAGATCCTGCTCACATGACTTTTAGGATATGTGGGATCAATATTTACCTATGGTATAATATTCCTATAACAATATCTTCCATTCGAGTATTCAGATGGTACCATATGATGCACTATACGGAAAGAGATGTCGCACACCCACCTGTTGGGATGACGTTGGTGAAAGAAAGCTTGTATGCACAGAACTGGTGGAGGAAATGATGGAAAAGGTGAAGGTAATCCAAAACTATATCAAAGCATCTAAAATTAGGTAGAAGAGATATGTCGATAATTGCAGGAAGAATTTGGAATTTCAAGTTGATGATCATGTTTTCCTGAAGGTATCTCCATGTAATTGAGTCATACATTTTGTTAAGAAAGGTAAATTGAGTCCCAGGTACATCGGACCTTTCAAAATTATAGAGCGAATTGGGGCTGTAGCTTATTGTTTGGAAATGCCGCCAAGTCTCTCAAAATTTCACAATGTGTTGCACGTATCACTGTTGAGGAAATACATGCCTGTCCCAATGAATGTACTCAACTATGAGGAATTAGAACTGGAACCCGATCTATCTTATTGCGAAGAGCCCATCATAATTCTTGATACAAGAGAACAATTACTGAGAAACCGGACGATGCGACTGGTAAAAGTTTTTTTTGGAGAAACCATAAGGTGGAAGAGGCGACGTGGGAACCCGAGGAACTTATGATTAAGAACCACCCAAGTCCTTTCATGCGGTAGTATTGTAGAAATTTTTAGGACAAAATTATTTGATGGAGGGGATAATGTAACACCCCAAGCTTCTACGGTACGCTTCTTTTTGAATAATGCAACAGTGTGTGTTGTACGCAACATCGAGTTCTAACACACCACAACCAATCAAAATAGCCGTTATGAATAGTAATACCCACTTTTTGAAATGTATAAATTTTATTTTTTTAAATGGACTTTATTTTTTGATTTAGAATATTGAAATTAGTCTAGGGTGAATTTTTGGTATTTTTCTGAAAAACATCATTTTTGATGAATAGTGAAACCACTAAGTGGTAGTTAAAAAACTGAATTTTTCATAAAACATAATTTTACCGATTCTGTGCGTGAAATTTTGAAAATCCGAAAGAAACGGTTAGTATCAAGGAGTATAATTTGGTTCAACGAGATGAAAATATTTTTTGGTAAATGGTCACTTTTTACTTTTATTTACCACGGTTTAAAGTAAATAGGGTAATTAAGGGTAAAAATGATATTAATATTACACTAAAATAGGTCCTAATTCTATTTTTCAAGTGTATCTCGACCAAAAACATCCTTATTAATAAATTATTATCATTCAGGTTTAGATTAGATTAGGATATTTATTATTATTTAATTCAAAGAAGAGTTAAAAGAGTTAAAATTAATGTTTATTTACTAAAACATTTTTTATATAGGGTTACACATAAGATAAATTCAATTATATATATTAATTAAAAATCTAAAAAGATTTCCTACATAATGATATTTTATTTATAATTTTTAGACATTATATAATTTAATTTATTTATGACACAATGATGATGCAATAATTAACAAAATAGTGAAAAATTAATATAATTGATATTATAAATACCCAAATAAATATAATTTGAGACTTTTTATGAATTAAACTAATTTTATAGGTTAATATGACATGTTATTATTTATTTAATTAAACATTTTAGAAGTAATCATTCTGTTATGATTTTCACAATAATCAATTTTCCAAATAGTGTCAAAATTGACATAAAAGAGTATTTAAAAAAAATATTATATTATTAATTGTTATTCAATTCCTAAAAATCCAAGGTTCAGCCAAGAGACTTATATCATGATAGTTTTATCATTAATGGACGACATGGGGTTCTCTTGGATGTAAATATTTTGTTTATTAGCCATATAATATAAAAATATAAAGAGACATTGTAATGGTGAAACTAATTAACTAAGAGTTAATAATTAATGATAAGGTTAATATAATGACCCAATCCTATCTAAATCATACTGGTTGAGTTTTTTTCGACCCATCCTCACAATAATATTTAAATAATACACTTTGTAGCCATTAGAAACCGAATATTAAATTATTATAAAATAATATTTCTACCTTTTCCAAAGGTTCCCCTCACCCCTCTTATAAAAGGGCACTCCCCCATGTCACTAATTCACACTTTCAAAGCCTTTTGGCTCGGCCAACCCCTTCCCAAATACTCTATAAACTTCTCTAAAATCAATCTATTGGACTTAGTTTGATCAGAAAACCATCCTACTGAGCCCTTTTGATCAAATCAAAAGGAAGAACCCGAAGAAGAAGTAATGTTTTCACCACCCTCTTTCAAGTTTCTTTCTTCTTCAACTTATTCATTCTTTGTCATTCCAAATATAAAATTATAACTCTAGTATATTATATATATTTTGATGTTATTATAAATATAGTACAATCATATTCAGTATTCTATCCATCCTTTAAATGACATGTCACCATACGTGTGTATGTTCGGCTTACCGTCTCCACGTCGTGGGGTAATTGTTATTCAATAAATTATTATTTTGATGGGTATAATAATGATGTGTAATTCATGTAAATAATAAATATAACATGATAAT
This sequence comes from Viscum album, assembly GCA_963277665.1. Classification (NCBI taxonomy): domain Eukaryota; kingdom Viridiplantae; phylum Streptophyta; class Magnoliopsida; order Santalales; family Viscaceae; genus Viscum; species Viscum album. The sequence continues at coordinate 1,200,239,171 of OY728121.1, read as the reverse complement.
GATTCTGTATATATGATATACCATCCAATTATATATTATTTTAATACCAAAAGAATGATATTGTCGCTCGTGCGTACGTACTGACTACCGTCTCCACGAACGCGATGAGATTCATTCCCCATCGGATCCATTCAAGTATAATTATCATTTATTGATTAATAATAGTATCTAAGTACTTTATATCATTCTGGATATTAATAATATACATCCTTTCCTTGGAAAACATGGCTTATGTAACAAAACATATAAAATAAAACGAGTAAGTCAACACCTGAAACGACGATAATTCTAAGATATTATTAACAAAGCAATTTTAAAAGATCATATATCATATCATATTAATGTATATGATTCTTTTATAATTTAAAAACAATTATTTCACCATTATAAAGGATTTTAACCCACCCTCAACCAATGTTAAGTAAAATGTAATGGTTTATTTCGCAATCTCTTCAGTATCTGAGGTTGTTTATACGTAATAATCTACTGGGATTTCTTTATCATCCACATCCATGTTTCCTAAAAATGTATTTCAAAACATTTTTACTAATTTCAAGAATATTGGTAAAATTAATTTATACCCATTTATTACTTTTTATAAGAGATTTATAAAGGAATATTTCTGTCATTTTCCTAACAAGGTTCTTTTTATCCTTTTCAACAAAATTACGGTAAGAATGTTTTTATTAAATTATACAGCGGGTGTGGCTATTTTCCACCGTTATAAAATCTTCAAAGCTTCACTTACAAGATTATATGAAAATTTTCAATGTAAATGTTTTATTTTATAATTATTTGACTCTTAAATGATTTCAGAATAAGAAGAGATATTTCTCTAAAAAGAGTTTTGATTTCATCTATGTCAACATCTTTTGATGGATTTTTATGTTTATTTGAGTTGATTTATTATGATTCAAAAAATCCATATTGTATTGATGGTTTTGTGATATGTCTGACTGTGGATGAGTTATTTTTATACCATTCATGGTTTTTGAAGAACGTATTGACATTTCATATGCCATTTTAATACTAATGTTTATGTTATGTTTAAACCTGTTCATATGAGGAATGCATTGGACTTAATAAGTGACGGGTGGAGCTCGCTATAGATAATTGATATATTGGTTGGTCTGATGAGACAAACTAGTGTCTTGGAACAATGCATTGACAAAATCATATTTTTATTCTTGTCACGAGGCCCTGTCTATGTGGTTATGATAGTCTGGCATAATGCATTCCATCATTATGAATGTGGTTATTGATATTGTCTATGATTATTCGATTAGTAGAATATCCATGTGAATAAGTAAATGGAACTATTTCATTTTATTTTTTCCATAATGTATTAAAGTTCAAGTTTTAAAAGATTTTGTTTTAGTAATACGTTGCCTTAAATGTTTATTCTTATTTATGAAAGTTTTCTCTATATTGTTATCATTACTGGGCATTTGAGATCACCCCTTTTTCAATGTTTTATTTTTACCAGGATGGGAAGAAGTAATTTATGAATGACCTGTAGGGATAGTATGAGAGGATAAGAGTGTGGACTATAGAGACTATATTGCTGTATTTTTTATTTTATGATGTAATGTAGACTTTATTAATGTATCTAGTTATTCCGAGGTTACTAAACTAATCGGTCTATCGAGATTTGATCTTTCTTGTGATCATGCCAATGTTATGTAATAATGTACCGACTCTGGGTAACTGGGGTCGGGGCGTTACATATATGTCAATAGGAATTGTTGCACACCTAGTTTGACACACCTCGGTGATATGCTTTGGAAATTAACAAACACATCAGGAACCATACTGAAGGATTTAGATAAAAGTACACTATTAATAACCTAGGATTATCATAGGGTGTTATAGATTACAAAAGGTTCCATGATTTACATATTCTAAAAGAAACTTGTTTCATGACTATATGGTTTTCTACTATGATATATAATGATCATACTATGCTTATGGTTTTAGTTAATGGTGGGAACACATTGGAACATGTATAATTTTGAATTAGAAGGATGATTTTGTAATGACTAGTCAAGTGGGATAGTCACTAGAGTGAAAGATTTTGTGATCATGCATAGTCATTTTTCACAGAACATGATTGACAACCTATACCTCAATTAATTCTCTAACTCACAATGGAATATAAAGATGGTGTTATCTAATAGTTTGGGTAATAGAGATCATAGATGAAGATAATATGGATTGCTTTGAAAAAAAATGTGTAATTAATCAGGTACAAGAGTGTCTTAATGGAACACTATGATGTTCAGACTATGGAAAAGAATGACACAAAGTAAGTGACTCCAATAGAAAAATGAAGAGATTTTTGAATGAAATGGATGAAAATATTTTCCTCCCTGTGTAACTATCGAAGTTTAAGTGTTTTATGTGTGGTTAAAATTGTAATTATGCAACTAAATGTACCATTAAGAATGTTCCTGAAGAGATTCATCCAGGAGGTGTGAGAAATGGTTATATTGTAGATTATGACGAGGCAATGGTATAAATGTGTCAGGAAAGATGTATTATCTAATAGAATGATGTATCACTATTAATGTATTAAGAATTATTTACTATATCTTTTTATATATTTGGATTCAAATGTTATGAATGATTAAATACCCAAGGATTGAACTAGTAATGCCTTTTTCACTAAGTATTTACATGTTTATGTTTGAAATGTGAAGTGATTTGATGAAAAAGTTGACATTTTGACAAAGGTAAGGTAAACCATAATATTTTAATTATTTTAAGATAATGTTGTATGGATAAGGATTCCTGGGATATTAATATGTGAAATAGGCCATGCTGATTACTATGAAACTAACTGAGGAATTGTTTATTGGTGGTTTATGCTATCATGGATGAATTTTATAGTATTTTTGGATTTAATGAATTGATTCAAAGAAATTTGGAATAAGGAACCATGAATGTTTTCCAAAAGGATTTTTGGTAATCTAGGTTATTATCATGTTTCATGATATCATATGCTGAGGGTATTAAAATGTTTTGAACATGAAAACAATGAGATACTTTTTGTTATATAAGGGAATCAATGTTAATTTTATTTCATGCTTCTTTATTTAATTCTTTGTATTTCCTTATTTAAGAAGAATTATAAGGATTACCAATCATGAAAATATTAAATTTATCATTAGAGGAAGTATTTATTATTTGATATTATATTTAAAACCTTGGTTAAAAGTATATTTAATTATTATCTATAAATTAAGGATGTCTATATAATTTTAAAAAAAATTATAATATTTTTGTTTTTGTAGAGGACATCATGTAGGTTTGGATACAACCAATCATGTTTTGAAACGTTGTGGGTCTTGAACCCATTTCCAAAGGACAATAATTTTTTCATGTCTACCACTAGTCTAGGTGATTTCCAAGTTAAAGTATTATAATTTTTGATGAATAATTATGATGAGTTAGAAGTTTTACTTTTTATTTTTGAATATTAATGCATATTTATTTTTAATATAAGATATTTAAATATATTTATTCTTTTATGGGACATAAGATCCATTAATAAGGTATTTTAGTTCTTTATTCATCAATGTAAATTTCTGGAAATTTGTTCTTTGAGGACATGGATGTATTAGAAATTGTTCAAACAGAATAAAAGTATAAAATATTATTTATAGAAATATATCAAGAATTACTCAATGTTATGATATAAATCAAAAAAATTTGACCTAATATGTTAATTGTTTTGAAACATTCACCTCTAGAGTAATTACATATTTATGATTTGAGGACCTTATATTTCTATTGATCATTAACTTGTTTTTGATTGATGATCTCAATCACTCCCTATAAATATTTACACTTTCCCAACATGTCCAATATTCACTCCCAACCTATGTTATCCATTGTGGATACCTATTATATTTTTCCTTGGATAAATTTTATGGTTCCAAATTTACCTTGTGAAGGGAAGTAATAGTATCCATTTTTATGATGCCAGTTTCTATGAGGGAAACTTCAATGTATTAAACCATCGGTAACCAAGACAAATTCCAAGGGAGATATTATTTTTAAGGGAGTAAAATGTAACACACCATGTTTTTGTCGAACTTTTTTTAATAAATTTAATTTTCATTTATATATTACAATGAACTAAGTCAAATTATCCTTTCACGTGGAACAGACATTACATAGATTAAACACAAAACTGAGTTTGCGTACAATACATGCAACACTTAGTTTCTAAAAAACATCAAATTTTATTATAATAATTATTAAAATATGATAATTATATCTTATCCATTAAAAATAATTATATTATTAAGATTAACTTCTTTTCCAAAAAATTATTCATTTTTAATATAAATAAATCATTTTGAGAAAAAATTATATTTTTTTGGTAATGTCATTCTATTCCACATTTAATGTCTTCTGAATAAAATAATTTCATACATATTTAAAAATATAATTTCACAAAATAATGTACATTTTTTAATTCATAACATGTAAATTACCCTTGCGTTATTTTTTTTGACGTTGATGAGAATCATCATTTTTTGATGAAAACTGAAAAATACTAATTTTTTGTTAAAAACTACATTTCTACCTAATTTATTATTTATGATAAATGATAATATAATTTTTTTAAGGATCAAGTAATTTAAATATTACTTATATTATTACAAATTATTACACTAAAATCATTGTCACTTTGATAGTAAATCATAAAAAACATTTGAATTTTTTTCTTCATTAAAACTTTTTCATTTTGTCTCATTTATGGGATTAACACTGATCTTAATTTTTATGTTTATGTGAATTTATATTGAAAAATATGACAAATAACATTGTATTAATTATTATATTTAGTGCATAATAATTTCATGCATTAACATGTGTACATATAATTTATTTCTAAAAATTCAAAAGTGAGAATGTTTCTTCCCTTATAATATGACACCACCTCTACCAATTCTTTAAACTGATAAAACCTATTATGTTAGGAAAATTACTAACCAATACACATAAAAACAATATTACATTCATCCTTGATGCATTTATTTTGGAATTAATTCACTCGAGGAATCCATTTGGCATAAACTAAAACGAGTTAACTGAATTAGTGGTAACATCTTCTCTCAATTCCATTTTTTTATTATCCTTCCTCATCCCCTCTCCTCTCTTTATTAAATTATTATGTGAAAAACCCGATATAGTACAAATTATATGGTGTTTTTAAACAATGGTTTCTTTCTACAATTATGAACACTTTTATTTGATTAATATTCAACATACTGTTTCTGTGTATGATGAATTGTTCCCTTACGAAACAATGATTGTAAATATTTCTTTAACCACCTATCAATGTGGACATTATGATGGGTACTCTATTTTTGAATTATATATATATATATATATATATAATTAATTATTTATGATTCATTATTCCCTTTTTAAACAAATGACATTTTATTTCCATTTTTTATGAATTTGATAATATTATTTTAAGAAGTGTGGACTACTACCCCCTCAAAGTGATTAGATTCATTTACTAAAAAACTATAGCGTCAATGTGTACACACAACTTACTATGTTCAAGAATCGTGTATTCCATTTCATACATCATTATTATATCAATTATTATAATATGAATATACTGGATATATATGATATTTATTTCATGATATAAAATTCGGAATCATGATATAAGTATAAGGACCAATTATATAACAAATTCAGACACATGAAAAGACAAAGAACATATTACCCAAAATTAAACCATAACATAATGTCATTAACATTCTAGTAATATATTGTAATAATTAAACAATATATATTTTTAAAATGAATAATATAATGTGAATGATTTAAAATAAATAAATATATATATATATATATATATATTATTGGATTATTTTAAAAGTACAAAGAGATTCAAGACAAAATTTTAATCAATTTTACTCAGGGAATCCATTTGGCACTAACTAAAAGTATTTACCTGAATTAGATGTAACATCTTTTCTCATGTCCATTCTTTTATTCTCCTTCCTCAACCCCTCTCCTAGATTTATTAAATTATTAAGTGAAAAAACCAATGTAGTACATATTATCAGTTGTTTTTAATCAATGTTGTCTTGTTAAGATTGAAAATACTTTTATCTGATAGATATTCAACATACTATTTCTGTGTACAACGAACGATTTCATCACAAAAAAATAATTTTTCATATTTCTTTTACCACCAATCATTATGGGAATTATGAATGAAACCTTATTTTTTGTATTATATATGCAAAACTAATTAATTATTTATGATTAATTATTCCATTTTTAAACACATACCATTTTATTTCTATTTAGTGTGAATTTGATAATCTTATTTTGGTAAGTGTGGACTACTACCCCCTCAAGGTTATTAGATTCATTCATAATACAACATCATCATCGATGTGTATGATCAAATTAATATCTTCAAGAAGTGTGTATTCTATTTCATACATAATTATAATATAAATAATAATAATAAGAATATACTGGATATACATGATATTTATATTGTGATATAAATTCTGGAATCATGATATATGTATAAGGACCAATGATATATCAAATTGAGACATATGTGAAGACCGAGTACAAATTACCCGAAATGAAACCATAACATAGGATCATTAACATGTTGGTAATATTGTGTAATAATTAAACAATATATTTTTTTTAAAAGAATATGATATTGTGAAAGATTTATTATATATATATATATATATATATTATAGGATTTTTTTACAAGTACTATGATATTCAAGACACAAGGTAATGCAATTTCATATCACTTTTTATTTCTGTGAGATTCATGTAATTTTCACCAATCATTCCTTTTGTGAGGTGTATATACTGACCATGAGTGTATTCAATGTATGATATATTTAAATTTATGGTTATTATATTATCCCTTTTATAATACCTCTTTACTATGGATTATGATTCCAAATTTTCCAAATGGGTAAAATTATTTGTCTCAAATTGCCTTCTTTGAGACACATGTTTTGTTATTGAACATAATTTTTTTAGAGTTGAATATATTCCAATTAAACAAGGTATATCATGAACATAAATATTTTCATGATATTCTATTCATCATGTAATTAAATTTTTTAGATGTATATTATGAATCAAATTTACCAAGATATAAGAGTTGATTAAGACAATCTCAATACTTTTTGAGAATGTATATGATTATGCATGTATTGATGTAATATTCTGATCCATATCTACTGGGAATTCATGAAATATATTATTATCATGAAATTAATGAAATAATCATGTACTGGTTCCATATTTACATTATTTGGTACGTAACATAGTTACAAAAATGGTTTCCAAAAATCTCATCTTTAACCTACCTATATTATGAAATCTATGTTTTTATAAAAATATTTCTGTGAAATTTAGACCATTATAATATCATATATAAGAATAATTTCAACCATTTTCTCATTTACCATTCTTTTCAAGGGAATATTATTTTATCATCCATAATAAAGAAATATTATATCCTTTTTTCCATCCAAAATTAATTTTCATTTGTCCCCATATGACATGTTCAAATTTACCTGCATTCATTTCATCTATGTTATGTTCTCAATTTAAAAACTTGTAATCATTATGAAAAAATTTAAAAATTAATTTTCAATGAAATTTGATTTGAAAATTATTTATAGTTTCTTCTATAATTTTTCTTGAAAATTCTTATGCAAAATGTTTTCATGGCATATTGAAATTTTAAAATTGTTTTTAATGAAATGATGATTACTATATTTTAAATCCCCATGAAAATGTTATGAAGTAAAATATTTTAAAAAAAATAAAACCTTCCGAAAAAATATTCAATGTATTTTCAATGAAAATTTTAAAATTTATTGAAGACTAATTTATATGTTTTCAAAGACAATGGTTTTAAAATGATTTCATGTTTTTTATGTTTTGAAGGTATTTTATAATTAAATTATTTCAAAATGGTTAAATGAATTATATAAAATTTTTCAAACATGAAATGATAGTTTCATCATGATTATTTTAATGATATTTCAAAAAAAAATCCATCTAAGATGACATGTATTGAGGTTACTCATGGAATTCTTGGAAATGATCTATATTCATATCCTTTCATAAAATGGGTTTTGTGTAATTTTATGGTCATTATGAAACCCATTTATCATTCATGGGTTATATGTTTTTGAAACCTCCCTCTTTTCACATGACGTGTTTACCATGAATTTATTATGAAACATGTTTCCATCCACTGGTTTAGATATGTGTACATGTCTATGATACCAGTATCATTTCATGGGTTATTATAGGTTTATTTATGATATTATGTAACTTGTCTGTATGATATATTTATCATTTTTTGTGGCCTATATTACCCTACAACACATTGGGTAATGATTTACATCTCATAATAAATTGATTGGAATCATGTATATGAGTTTAATCCAATATTGGGAGATAGGGAATCATAATCCGTTACAATGATATGACTACGGCAGGCGATGGTGGTGTTTCCCAACCAGTATTTGTAGTCATCCTGAAGGTGGTGGATGATAAAACCTGATCAATTATTGGATGGGGGGGAAATAAAATCACTTATTAGGATAGAACTACAACTGAATATGGTGGTGTGTCCTCCCTAGTATTTTCCATTCAAATGATGTGACTTGATAAGTTCTATCATTTAATATTTACATATAAGGAATGATATTACATGTTTATATTTGAAAACATTTCTTTCCTTTTTCCAATGATATGATTTTATGGATTATTTTCATTATTTATGTAAGAACATGGTTCATCTTTTTGAGGTATGGGTTTCTTCTATTCCTTTTTTCTTAAGTGTTTTTGAGAAAAGAAGGAAAATGGGGGAAAATTACAAATTTTTTGGACTACACGTTGTGTACTTTTCCTCACGCTGTGTACTTTGGTCGTGTGGGAGAGGTACATAGGGCGTGTAGGATTGTCAGCGATGAAGGGTGTAAAAACCAATTACACGCCGTGTTCTGGTATTTACATGTCATGTAATCAGTTGGTAGGTGAACTGTAAGTTGGCATAACTGGCTACTAGCTGAGCAACGGTACACACCGTGTACTTAGAAATAAATTTCGTGTAATCGTGTCAATGGATGAATAGTTCGGCGGTGATAAGGTAGCTGCTAGAGGAACAGTTAAATGATAAAAGTACAAGTCCTGTACTTGATAGTACCTTCCATATAGTTCGTTTTTTTCTCTTAAAATGGGTAGTAGCCTCCTTAGTTCATAGAGGAAGGTTAGAAAACTGTAGGATAGTGGGAGAGATAGCTAAAGCATTGAGGATCTACTGACCGCACACCGAGAACTCGATTCATACCCCATCGATCTCCCTGGAACCGCATGGGAAAGATATTCCTTCTACTAGAGCCTTTCATTCCAATTCCTTACCGAGGGAATGTTATTTAAGTTTGAATGCGATTATGTTCTTCTCAGATCTGCTCCATTATCGTTTGTTTTTGGAGGCGTCGTTCACATATACCTATCATAGAAAATCGAGGTAGGTGGTTTGGTATTTATTTTGAACTATGGTGTTGAAATTGTGTACCATTGTGCTAAGAAGCCATGTTTGGGGTGTCTTGTGGCTGAGGCCAGGGCTATTTTAAATACCTAGAACTGTATAGGTAATTGAATTTAACTATAAACTGTTGTTTGGGATCACTGCTTGGATCCAGGACCACTATGGGGGTGCCTTCATCTATATAGCCATTTGGCTAGGATACCCGAAGGTATCCAATGATTATAAAGTTGATTGATTTTTATAGGAAGTTTATATTAATTGTTGTTTTATGCTTTGTGCTCTGCCCTATTCTTTTAGCCTCTTGGCAGTTCTTTTCATAGCCCAAGTGTAGTGTTTAGTTCAGCCTGTGGGCAGTGTTTTTCTTAGCCTGAGGGAAGCGTCTGGTTTAGCCTATGGGAAACCATTCAGTGCTGCTTGGCAGTAGATTTTGTGCCTGTGGGAGACACTTCGTATGCCTGTGGGAAACATCCATTATGTCTGTGGGTAGAAACATGTGGGTTTTGATTCTGATTACCGTAGGGAATGGATTGTATGTTTGGTGGGTGCCTACTAGGATTTATTTCTCACACCCTATCTGGGTAATGTCTTCGGCCCAAACAGAAAATATTGTTATAGGTGTTGACATGGGAAAGAGTCCCTATACAGGTACATGATTATAGTAAAGGAGTAGGAGATAATGAGATAGAGCTTAGGCTTGCGATGCTACTGAGTTCTGTTTACTCTGCTATGTTCTGTTTTGTTCTACCTCGTACTTTCATTTGTATTGTAATGTATTGTATTGTAGTGTATCATGTTCTTGCTTTTTCCATAAAACTAGTGACATGATACATCTTTATATATATGACTGATGGTTCCCTTTACTTTTGTTGTCAATTTCGGTTGTATATTTACAGTTTCCACTATTGAATGTTATATTTCATTTTCGTTGCACTACACTTTGACAAATGAGGGAATAGTTTCCCCACTATCAGACCTAGGCCCTTTCTAATAGTCATCAGCCTCTGGCATTTGGGGAAATGTTCTTGAGGTCATGTGACCAATCGGGTTTAGGGTACCCACTGATTGGCTTCCGGATCCATGAACATAGAAAGTGGTATCACAGGAGTTATTTACTTTAACATATTTTTTGGAGCCTTTGTTAGGGATAAAATGGAAATGGTAATTGGTAATAAGCGATGCTCGGACGTAGCTAACCCGTGTACAGGGAAAACCCAATCTACCTCGTTGATGCAATTATTACTGGTTTTTCAATTTTATAGTTAATTTAATTTTCACCATTGGGTGACACACTTGTGATTGTGTTGTTTTTATGATATACATGGGTTCCATTTAGTTGCAACCTGATGATATTGGGTGTTCCATATCATGAATCATTTTGGCACATGCTAGGAATCACATGCCATGAATTCTTTCCATTCCATGTATGTGCGTTAGAAATTTCATGTTGTTATGATAGTTGTTGTTTTAGAAAATCATGTTATTTTGTTAGCTACTTTGATAAATACATACTATTTTATAGTGTATTGTTGTGTGAGGATTTTTATAGGATGAAATCCAAGCTTTGGTTTTTGGGGAGTATGGTCCCTCAATTACTGGAATTTGGTGGATCATTGCCGAGCTAACCTTGTTATAACATGTTTAAGATTCCAATCATTGATTCACAGGGAGTATAGGCCCTCATGGATATGAATATGGCACTCAGGTGTTTGTTCAGTGTTTTTTTGGGTTCCTGAGTAGTTTTTGAGGATTACTGTCTAGAAAACCCATCATAAACGGCGTGTTGTTCCTTGGAAACACACAGTGTGTTCTTCTCTTTGGGAAGAAAGGAAAAATTTCTATGTACATTTTGTGTACCCTATGTACATGCCATGTAGTCTCTTCTTGTGTCAAAGGTCATGTGGGCAGGGACATGGGGTAGGGAATTTCATGGGGAAACACGTCGTATACCGGTTGTACATGTCGTGTAGTGTTGACCCGGTTTACACTCGTTTAACTAAAAACACAGACGGAGGAAACCTTCGGACATACACCTCGTGTCTACTTTGAACACACCGTGTGGTCTAACTCAGGTACCCAACCGTTTCATGAACAAAATGGGTCAGTGTTATCTTTCCTATTACACATCATGTCAACCTAGAACACACCTTGTATAGTCCACCATGTAGCCTGCCTTGTAGCGAGCAACACGGGTCAGTCTGGGGATTCTATGTACACGCTGTGTCTTTTTGGAACACTCCATGTAGTGGGGCATAGGTACACAGGACGTGTGATGGACAACACGGGACGGTGAAAGCCTGTAAAGTACATGTCGTTTACCTGTGGGACACGATGTGTAGTCATGTTTTAGGAGATCCGCATGGCTTTTCCATGTAAGAGGACTCTAGAAGTTTAGAAGGATCCATGTACACATCGTGTGATAAGACAATATGCGGTGTAGTTGGGGTGATACAAGACCAATTCTAGTAGATGTAAACACCCATGTGGAAACCTAAGTAAACACACCGTGTAGTATTTATACAAGTCATGTAGTCAAGTTTGGTAAATCATGATTGCTTTCTTTCTCCTATTCCCTTCTTGGCTTTCTTGTTCTTGGTTGTTGATAATCTTGATCTAAGGTGTGCGTTTGAACTTGTAGATTCAATCCACCGAGATGACCACTGGTTGTTCTCCAGGAGAGCGGAAATGATTGTACTCCAGATATGGTAGGACATGGGCTACCAGTGGATCCTCCAACAGTGCTAGAAGTGGTTCCAACCATTATACCGGACACCGGCATGGAGGCGTAGTTCCATGAAGGCATTATGTGGTTCATGGAGACCATCCAGGGAGCACCGCATGACGCCACATCTTTTGCAGAGCTGACTCGTATCTTCCAATAGCAGTATCCACATAAGTTTTCAAGGGATGGCAGACCGCAGTCAGCAGAGTCATGGCTGGATTCGATGCAGACTATTTCCATGCATCTCGAGACACCTCCTGGGTAGAGGGTCAGGATCACTACATACATGATGCATGATTTCTCGAAGAGATAGTGGGATGTTACCTCCCAGTCTAAGCATCATAGTGATATGGCATTGGAATATTTTTAGGCAACCATCTATGACTTCTTCTTCCCAGAGATGCTGAGGGCAGATCGATCTCAATAGTTCATGAATCTGCATCAAGGCGCCTTGTCAGTGATAGATTATTTTGCATGCTTCACCGAGCTCCAGCATTCTAAACCTATTCTGGTGGGTGATGAGGCGTTAAGGGCTAGACTCTTTGAGTATGGACTTCGATACGACATTCCAGCTCTAGTGAATGTTTTCAGGTTTCCTACCATGCATTCTATTGTGAACGAAGCACTAATTACTGAGAGGAAACTGCAGGATCCTAGTGGTGTGGGCCAGGGCAGTTCGATATCAGTTTCTGGTTCTATTTCTACCTGTAATAGGAAGAGACTGATGGACTTCTCTCACGGTGGTAGTACTAGCCATAAGAATACATCATGTGGAAAGGTCATGTGCTACCAGTGTGGTAAAGAGGGGTACAATAGACCGCAATGTCCACATCACCTAGTGTAGTGCTGAGCTTGCAGCAATATGGGTCATCTACAACACTTTTGTAGGGCGTTTATTCCAGTAGCTAGTGAGAGGGGTTCATTGCAGACTCCACGTATGGGAGTGGGACCAGCAGCTTCTTACTAGTCGTGAAATTGGGGTACGTGAGGGAGTGAAGGTAGAGTTGGTGGTTGTGTATGTGGTGGCCATACACTGGGATCTCAAAGGAAGTAGGGTGGGTCAGCTCAGGGTAGCCAGGATGTGTCTCATGGCCGCGGCCCTGGGCAGGCATATGCAGTTCAATAGTCCCAATAGGAGTAGGATCCTTGAACTTTTACTATCAGAGGTACTATTTTAGTAGATTCTGTTTATCGTGTGTACTTTTCGATATAGGTGCTAAACATAGCATTATATATGTGCCTGTTATGGATAGCCTTGGGATCTATGTTTCTACTTCTTCTGGTGTTATGGTCTTAGAAACTCCATTGGGGACTAGAACAGCTGGTGTGCACCAGTACAGGGAGTGCCCCTAGAGGTTTGTGGGTGTCACTTTCTTTGGGACCTCTCTTCCATAGAGATGATGACCTATGATTTCATTCTCAGGATGGACTGGTTGGTACATTTTCAGGCCTTTGTGGTTTTCTATCATCGTATGGTGAGTTTTACGTCACTCGATAGTGGAGATTTTCTATAAAAAGGTGAATGGGATGTCCAGACGAGCTGATCTAGACCCGAGCATCGTGGGTGAGGTGGTGTGAAAGCCTAGATTGTGAGTTTATATCTGGATGATTATGGATCTTTTCAGAAGTATTTCCCTCTAGTTGTAGATTGTTTCATGGATGTCTTCCCAAACGTCTTTTCAGGTCTACCTCCTGAGAGACAGGTTGATTTCTCTATTGAGCATGTGCCAGGAGCAGCACTAGTTTCCATTCCAATTTATAGGATGACTACACTAGAGTTTCAAGAGCTCAAGAGGCAGTTAGAGGAGTTGCAGGAAAATGGTTTCATTTGAACCAATACTTCTCCATGGGGATCATCGGTCCTCTTTGGTAAATCATGATTGCTTTATTTCTCATGTTCCCTTCCTGGCTTTCTCTTTTTCGGTTGTTGATAATCATGATATATGGTGTGCGTTTGAACTTGTAGATTCAATCCACCAAGATAACCACTGGTTGTTCTCTAGGAGAGCGGAAATTATTATACTCCTGAGATGGTAGGACATGGGCTACCAGTGGATCCTCCAACAGTTCTAGAAGTGGTGCCAACCATTATACCGAACACCGACGTGGAGGCGTAGTTCCATGAAGGCTTTATGTGGTTCATGCAGACCATCCAGGGATCACCGCATGCCACCACATCATTGGCAGAGCTGACTCATATCTTCTAATAGCAGTATCCACCTATGTTTCCAAGGGATGGCAGACCGCAGGCAGCGGAGTCATGGCTGGATTAGATGTAGACTATTTCCGTGCATCTCGAGACGCCTCCTGGGTAGAGGGTCAAGATCACTACATACATGATGCATGATTTCACCAAGAGATAGTGGTGTTCTAGTGAGTATTATAAAAAAAACCTAATTTGTAATTATGATCAATCTGTTAATTTCATGAGAGTCCTAGATAAGTGAAAAGGCCTTGCGGTGGATGGGGGAGCTGGTGGAGAATATAGGTAGATAAGACCAGGAAAAATCCTCCAGGACCTCATCATTCATTTGTTGTTATCTTATTTCAATAATCTAGACATATTTAAACTCTATGAGCTCTAATTTATTTACCATATATCAATTCATTACTTTCCACTATTCATATATATGATCATGTAATTGTATTTCATATTTATTTATATTGTTATTTATTTTTCTTATACACTCTGATAGCTAATATATTCTCCCATTGTTCAATTAGACACCCTCATTACTTTTCAGAAAGCTCATGGTTTTGGGGAGGTGTACATGAGGTCATGTAGACCTCTAGCTCAGACAGAGTGATTTGGGTTGGGAAGGTAAAAATTAAATTTTCCTCTCTATGGTACATAAAATCTTAATGAATATGATTTACAAAATATATATCATGATACATATATCTAGTCCAAATTCCATTTTCTCTCATAATCCTATTTCTAAAAAATATCTTGATGAATATTTTTAACATTCATTTAAAGACCTATTAATGTATTTTTCATTAAAAAAATTTACAATTTATCAAATGTTTCAAAAGAATTCTTATTTTTTTTTATTTTTAATCCACATTATTAACCATTTCACAATACTACGAATGTAATGTTTATTTATTCATAAAAAACATGTAAATAATTTCCCCCCATAATTACCACTCAACTCGTTGAAATACTCATTATATGATCATTTTTTATTTTTAATGAAAATGAATTCATTAATAGTTTGGATTATTTAATATTATTATTATTTTATTTATATGTGAAAAGAATATATTACTTTAGAATTATTCCATGTAATATTATAATTAAATTTTCATCATGTACAATAACATTTGATGTTATTTATTGCTTCTAAATTATGTATATACGTCTCTCACATATATACCATGCGTATTCACCCATACCATGACAGTGTAATACAAACCATATATTCATCTCCAAAATCCCTTTATCATGAAATTTCATTTTATTATGAGATGAGGCTGGATTATAAAATCTATTTTATCTATATGGGTAATTCATATCTCATTCAATGTGATTTGTTTCCAAATATGGTATAGAAAAATTTTGAACATGTAATGATGGGTCATTAATGATAGGGTTTGTTGAGCCAGATAAAACTTATATGGTGGGTGTGCATAACTAATGATCAAATGCATTGTGTAATTTGTTTTACATTCATGAGATATCATGAATGGGATTAGGGATTAAACCTAATTCGTTATAGTATATAATCAATGATTTCATATTTTCTAGAATTTATCATTAACTAATGATTATGTTATGAAATATTTTTTTTCTACATTTACTATGATTCAATGATCTTATAATACCATGTTATTTATTTCTTGATTCATGAAATTACTCATGAGACATTTATATTATTATATCATGTTGTACCATTGAATCACACATTTCATTTCCTTTAAATATTTATGACCTTATTATTCCTTTTAAATCACTATTTCTGTCTATGTATCCCCCAGGTTATCCATTATATTTAAGTTGAATGAAAAGATTTTTGGTCTATATCTATATAATAAAATAAATAATTTAATATTTTCAAAACACTTTGATGTATTTTGAACCTTATATTTCAACATCAATATACCTCATGATCTTTCGGTTGCAATTAATTTATTTTTTTGTTAAAAATCAAGTAATAATAAGTGTAAAGGGATTGGGTCACTACAATCAGTACCAAAGAATGTTCCCATTATTTTTATGAAATTGGAAAAGATATATTATTTAGAACCTTCGGGATAACAATAAAGATGTGGATATGTTTAAGAAACACGTTATAATATTTTTAATGCATTGATGGAGTTGGTTTTATGAATTTCCATCCCACTCTCTATATACTATAAGTGGATATGGTCCTATAATAGTTATACATGGGAGTACTTAACAAAAAAATGGTTAATTGAGAATGAATTTATAAACACCTACTGCATTAAAATTGGTCTTTCTACACACCTAGACTCTAATAAGTGATGTAATATAGAAATTCATAAAACAAGTTATGTACCATTATAATGAAACGGAAAAAAAATCTTAGTTTAAAAATAATAATATGAGAAACATCCAAGGATTTCCTAGATTGAATCCTCAAGATATATAATTTTTTATATACATTTCATTTATATCATATTCATTCTAAGATTATATGATTCCACTGTTGTATGAATATCCATTATCATATATTTTCATTATTAATTTTTTACTTATTGATTGAAAAATAGATAAATCATGGAAACTACCATTGGGATAAGAGATCTAAAGATTTCATAAATGAGATTCCTAAGGTAAAGTGAATGTATTTTAGATAACTTATGATCATTACTATGATATTTATGTAATTAGGAATAAAAAATGGGACATAATTGACATTATAAGGGCATCAATAAAGAGAAGGATAACATCTCTTGTATGATGAATTATTGAAGAAAATCATGAAAAGAAGATTCATTTGCTTCTTGTATAAAAATATTGATGACAAATCATTGAAAAAACAAAAAAGTAACTGAGATAGTTTATGTATGTGGGAATGGAGGCCACACAATTGCTAATTAAAAATGAAAAAAAAGTGTCTAGTTTACAAGACCTATGGAAATAATGTGAATCATAAGGAACCGAAAATAGATAGATTTAATTATTGGATGGAACATTCCCATTATATGAACCAATGCCTAAAAAGGATTTATTCCTTGTTACACGTGTTATGAAAAATGTGACTAAGAATTATTTATTTGTTCAGTTTTAGACCATGAGAATCATGTTTTTAATCATTTTTTATCAATGGATTTTCATTTACAAGAATCATCAAAGATTATAAGATTATTATATATTTTTTTATTATGTATTTGAATTAATATTTTAAATGTTAAAAAGGACATAAAATTTTGATTTAGTGGTTAGGTGATAAATTATATAAAATAGAATGATTATTGGTAGAATAATATTTGATATGTGATTAATGTTGAGGTAATTATTATAAATTAAAATTATTTTATTTTATGAAAATTAATAAATTTTATAGATGATATCAATGTATATAAACTAATTCGTTATGTATTCTAATTTATAAGATTTTTAGTTATTTTTGTGAACATTTTTTCAAATTTATATATATATATATTATTTTTTTAAACGACATTATGCATGAAGAGTGAAAATCCATCACATCATTCAATATTGTGCGATTGGAAATCATAATCAAATAAAGATAAGGCTGAAACACCTATTTATAGACTATGAAAATTATTATTTACTATTATGTTATTTTTACATAAATTAAATGATGAATAAATACTAAGATGGTTTTTGGAAAAGTGATAATTGATCACATATATTTGAAGTTTTAGGAATATAATTTTATAATGATACATTTAGAAGTAATTTATTAGGTTAACATGTATATGACCTTCATTGATAATATGTTGGGTTCCTTGAGAATAATTTTATTATTTTTTTGGAGACATAACTTATACATTATTAGATAACAATTGCAGTTAAATAATTTTTTCATGTTGAGTTTACAATGATTATTTGGGATGTCGGGTAATTTATTTATGTATTATTCTATATTAAATATTTAGTTTTATTGAAGAGTTTTAGATTTTAATATATTCATATTAATATTTCTGATTAAAAACGCTTTGATAACAATTTTCTATCTAATATTGATAGGTCATATAATTGTTACTATTTTATGGATTGTATGATCCATTAAATTTAAATATTCATGGTTCATGTGTA
Organism: Viscum album; assembly: GCA_963277665.1. Taxonomy (NCBI): domain Eukaryota; kingdom Viridiplantae; phylum Streptophyta; class Magnoliopsida; order Santalales; family Viscaceae; genus Viscum; species Viscum album. The sequence continues at coordinate 1,200,220,607 of OY728121.1, read as the reverse complement.
AAAAATATTATATTGGATATTTATTTTCGTATAGTAAGAGTAGAAGTGGAAATTGATCAAATCATAATCAACATATAAATTTGTGAATATGAAATAAATATATATCATGCATGTATATTTTCTTTGTTTTTTATCATTATATTAAAATAATCAACGACCCATATGAAAAAGATCATGAAACAAAAATGTTTTCTCTTTAAATCTATATCAAATGAATCAATGGAAAACTAATTCATCATAGGTTTATGTTTTTGCGGTTGTTAAAATTATATTGATTTCTCACAATTGATGGTACTAGATCACATAAATAACATGTTATAGGATAGGACCACAAGTCAATCCCTATTGTTAATGTCATTCAAGTGAGACACTAGATCCTTGTACCTCAATATATAGTGGTATAGTAACAAAAATTACAACATTATCATGCATGATACTCTATAAGAGGAATCCCCAAAGGACTAGTGTTCTCGAATTATAATCATAGTAATGTAAGTGTCGTATGAGTCAATCTGGCAAGGTAAAACCAAGAATAACCACTTCCATATCAATAGCATACTAGTTATTGTAATCCCACCTAGATACTCGAGATTCCATTTTTTCAAATATATTTTTACCTAACGCACAAGTCTATAAATTCACATAAACATTCCAATCATTAGAAATACATCAGGAAATCAATGTTTTACATTTACATTACAGGTTACCTATTTAATCACAGAAAAACCATTTTCATGTACATTTTCAACAACGTATAAAATTCCAGAAGTCCCTTTTGGCGTCATCACATGAATTCACATAGATAATATCCCAATTTTCATTGTCCAATCCTTTATCAAATTGATACTCAAACAAATTTCACTTTAAAATATTCTTCCCTTCACCTATACAAATGAAAACTCAAATTAAACGTTTAGAAACATGAAACCATTATGCCATAAAAACACATTTATTTTGAAATACTATATTTCATATACATTTCAACCACATTTTCACATGAATCCACATTTCACACCTTTCAAATAAACCATTAAACACGTCCCAAATAACCACAATAAGGAACACACAAAAACCTAAACATTTTCATTTAAAAAAATCCATTTTGTTCTCACATGCATGTCTAACCCTTAAAAAATATTTCCCCCGCAAAAATGAATCATAGAAGAAAATATAATAAACTATGAATGAATATAAAATCATTTAAATATGATAATTCATGGGACCCCATACCTCATGTGTATATATTTCATGATCGTGATCGGAAAAAACAACTACACCACTATAAGTCCTAATAAATGAAATATCCAACTAAAAAAATCAAGTTTCAACCCCAATATTTGTAACACCATGAGATTTTATGATTTTTATTCTTTTTATTCTATTTGATGTCATGTGTTTTATGCTACACAAAGATTATCTTGTGCTATACACAACACTGTATTAGCTTGCAGTATACGCAACACTATTCTTGGATTGTGTTGCACACGATTTCAAGTTCGTTTGATAGTAGTCATTCTACGCAACATTGAGTATATATATATATATTCAATGTATAAATGAAATATTGTTGGATTCTGTTATAAAAAACAATAAAGTAGTCTTTCACAACACGCAACCATGACTTTGATTGCATTACACGGAATTGCGACCTTCCTCAATAGCATGTGTAGTACGCAATACCGGGTTTCACTAAACAACGATATTATATTATTTTATTTTTATGAACTAGCCATTATTAATATTATTAACTAATTTTTGAATTTTATGACATTATATTTCATCTTACACATTTTATAGAACATGTTATAAGAACAAAATAAATTTTTCGGGTAAAATAAGTATTTTTTAAAAAATGCAGTTTTGTCACCTTTTGATGGTGAACCCACTTTAAATATAGTTTTTGAAATTTTGATAAATTTAATTTTACAAAATAAAATTCTTCTTTGGAATCATGAAATAAAAATTTACTTTGGATAAAATTTTCATATTATTCTGGTAACTTTCATATTTTTATGAATAGTAAAAACACGCTATATTTTAATTAAAAACAACTTTTTTCATCGCAAAAATATATATGGTAAAATTATAATATTGAATGTTTTTAAATTATAAATAGAATATATTTTTACGATTTAATATAATTTATGTCATTAAAATTAATTTTACATTGAATTCATAGGTATAAACATTTCAATCTTTTGCAATGTTTTAACTTTTAAAACTAGTTTTCTTAACAACAGGATTAAATTTAAATTAATTTCTGAAACTTTTTTGTATTGAATTTAGAAAAATGGTTTCATTATTTTGAATCAGTGGGAACAAATTATGTTAATAAGTGACTTTTTATTATTGGGCATTATGAATAGTAACTACAGTAAATTTTATTTACCATAGTAAAAGGTAAATCAGGTAATTAAGGGTAAATATAATATTATAAAACTACCCTAACACTTGTATTAATATAATTGGATGCTTATATTTCATCCTAAGGAATATTTGTGTCGAAATTGAATCCACCAGAACCCACTTGGAGGTGATTAAGACCTTTAGTTTATTTTATTTAAAGGAAAGTGAAATTTGTCTAACTCAAATTTAATAATTAAAGTATTTTTAATATAAGTTTATAAAAAATATAAATTCGGTTATAAATACTCATTTTAAAGTTAAAAATGTTTCTTTATCATGGTAGTTTATTTGTAATTTTTAAAAGTTATTTAATTACTTTATTATCATATACATTAATGAAGTAGAAATTATTTATTTAGTGAAAATTCAATAATATAGTTTTTATTGAAACAATAATACATATCAAAAGGCCCAAAAATCTGCACAAAACATATTAGTAGTGTATATATAAACCCTAATCATCCACTGGCCGAATTGTTTACCATTTGGATCATTATTAAGGCGATTATGTCACTTATAATATTTTATTTTAATTGATTCCAATGTTGTCACCTTGATAATTTTATAAAGATAACAATTTAAATGTTGTTATTTTAAGATGATAAATTAGAGTAAAATTATTATTATAAAATAATTGATATTTATCTTCATCAATGTATTTTAGTTTTAATTTTTATGCGACAAATAAGTATATTAAATTTTTATACAAAAATGATGTACTAATTATTTTATTAAGTGATATACCAAATAAATGGTTTTGAAAATACTAAAATAAATATTATATGAACTATTTAATGTGCTCCAAGAATTTTTTGTATAAATTTGTCAAGTTATGAATCTATTAAATATTTTATTTCAAATATATCCTCTGTTTAGATTTTATTTAAATTCAAATAAATGAATAGTGTCAAAATTGACACTATTGTTATTTTATAAAAATAACATATTATTAAATTTTTTAAAAATCACAAAAAAATTTGAAAATTATATATTGAAATTTATATAGTCTAAAATTTCATAAAGTATCTAATTATGGGAAATTAACAACACATAATTTATTATTTATAACAATTTATAATTTATAATCTTATTACCACAAATAAAATTTAATAGATTAAATAAGGATAAATCAAGTTGATAATGTTTAAAATAAATTCCCTACATGTATAAATATTATTGGTTGATGATATTAAAACCCTATCTCATCTAATCATCGAATATGATTCATTTTTGGAGGTTTTTATCTGGGGTTAGATTTATTATAAATTACTAATTTTAAGATCTCCAAAGGTGCCCCTCTCCTCCCTTATAAAAGGGCACCACCTCCCTCTCTTCCTCACACCACTCTGTGCCTTCAAGCTTGGCCAAACCCTACCAATTTCTCTTCTCCACTTCCCTAGAAATATTATAGTTGTCCTGGTTTTCTTCAAATACCATCTTTAGTGCCCTAAGTGGAGGTTAAGAAGAGGCGATTCAAAGAATAGGTAATGTCTGTTACCGATTCATTCAACTTTATTTCTTCTTCTACATCTTCTTATTTAGTTGTTTCATTATGAAGTAATAACATCACTATCATTAATAAACGTATATGTCATTATAATTATGAAAAAACCCTATTTCACCATCTATCCATCCTACGGAAAACGAAATCAATGCGCATGCGTACGTACGTAATACCGTCTCCACACCGTGGTGTAATCTATTTTCGATCACCACCTTACATGGATGGGTATAATGGTGTAAATAAATAACTATATATGATTATTGTAAATTTATATTGATTCTTAAATATTATACATACACTTAAAAACAATTCCACGATCATGGGAATGATATCATCTCTCCTGCGTACGTACGGACTACCGTCTCCCCGATGCGATGAGATTCATTTTCCATGATAACCATTCATGAATGATTATAAAGTATATATAATAAGTAATCATGAAATATATGAAATAATAATGATACTTGATTTATGTATATATATATATATGTATGTCATATACTTAATTCCATTCAATTCAATATGTAATCGAAAACAGCGTTCATGCGTATATACGGCCTACTGTCTCCATGAACAGTGTATTTCATTCCATTTATCGATCTATCATATATATATGTAAATTCTGAATATATATTACATATAAATCATGTTTTACATTTTCAAATTATGTAAATCAGTAAATAAGTAATAATATTAAGAACAACAGGTCCAAACATGTACGATAAAGAAAACGATTTTACCCAAAACACTTCTTTAACATGGAACATACAAAAGAACGTGTGATATAAGGTCATAAGTGAACCATATATAATATCATAACAATTAATATGATTCAGTAATAATTAAATGACAATATTTAAATCATTATACAGGAGGTTCGGATACGTACGAAGCATATCAGACCTAAGGTAAGGGATAACTATTCCAATCTCGGTCTTATCCAAGATTGATTATTCATAAGTATTTACTGGGGTTATTTTTATCATCCATGACCATGTTTCCTAAAAATGGTTTCATTTATGTTTAATATTCTTTTTACCCATTTATAATTCTACTACATGGTATGTATCGAATGATTCTTTTGTTTATGTTACGAGGTAGTTTTTTTACTTTTACGGTAAAAGTACGAGAAGAATGTTTTTTTAAATTATACGTCATGAAAGGATCTTTATGGTTTTATAAAGCCTTATTTTCATGAAACTTCCTCCAAAATATTTCATGAAGATTTTCAAAAAAATCCTTTTCTTTTAAAAATGCATGACATTTTGTGAAAAGAAAATGATTTTAAAAAAGAAAGGATATTTTCTTCAAGAATTCATTTCATGTGTTTTTTCAAAACAATTTTCCATCTAAGAATACATTTTTTCATATGTGTATGTTTCAAGTATATTGTCTCTATGATTTACGTGGTTTTAATTTTCTTATGATGAAATTATATCCATTTCTTTTATATGGATTATGTGATGATGGGATGATGTTTATGAAACCCATTTTATTTGTTGGGTTATTATGAATGATGAATGTTTATTTTGTGGCACAAGTAAGAATGATTTCATTATGAGATGGGTGGGACCTATATATCCCTCTAATGCCTTGGGTAAGGATTTATATATCATGAGATAGACATGTCTGGAACGTCACGTTAAACCGTTCCAGCAATACAGTACTGGAACGAGGAGTGAACTCGATTCAGAAAAGGACTTTGTCCACTAAGATGGTCTTGGTAGCAATGCCTTGGCTACTATGGAAATCATAACAAGTGCTGAATGGTTGCCAAAATTACAAGATTTATTCCCATGCTATTTTATAAATATTTATATTCCATTATGATATATTCCTTACCTACTTCGATGATTTATGTCTTTGCTCAAGATTTTGATGTTTAGATATTATGTACAAGCTTTTCCATTCAAATGATTATGGATTGTTTTATGTTCCCTATGCTTACACTTACTGAGAATTTGAGCTCACCCTTTATATGTTTTCTTTTCCTTAGGATTTAATGAAAGGTTTTAGGTAAAAAAAGGGGAAGATCTTTATGGGAGATATTGAAGATCTTTCACCATGATTAGAAGATTATTTTCAAAGATTCCAAAGACGCTACACTATTATGGTCATTTAGTGTTTGTTTTTTTTATGTATTAAGTATTCAAAAAATGTAATGTAATGTCCATGTACATCAAGCTTCGGGTCTTTACAGTTCGTATCAGAGGAATGGATTAGTTAACCTTTGGAAACTAGGATGTAAAAACATTTGTGAGATCCCAAGAAATATTTCTAATGTATGTCAAGGGATGTCCCTAAGGTTAAGTATACGTATAGGTTATAGTCCTAGAATTTTGTTAATGATCTTAGAATTTAACCTAAGATGTTAGATATTGATGGTTATCCCAATTGATTATGATTTTGGCCTCTCACACTATTATTTTTGGGTTTTTGAAAATGGATTGAAACAGGAAGATTCATGATAATTGAAGATATGATGGACAATGGAATGATATTCTTCATGAGCTACCAAATGAAATTGGATCTGGAAGCCCAAACATCATTATTATTCCTAATCAGCAATCTCATAATATGATCAATAATCTAAACTTTGGTAAGTATCCAAACTCATCTAATAAGAGAAAGATGTAGTTTCATGATGATCATAGAGGAAAGAAAGTTAAATTCCCCGCATGTAAATCATGTAGGAAGAGGCATCAAGGAGAATTTTTCAAAGGTACTGGAAGATGCTTTGGGTGTGGAAAAGAAGGACAGAAATCTAGTAAGTGCAAAGGAAAAGGATCAGTTAAAACCATGGACAAGGAAAATGGTATTTCTATAATATCAACAACGATTAGATGTTTTAAATGTGGAATGTATGGGCATTATACAAACCAATGACCTAAGGGAAAGTCTCATGAAAATAATCATCATGGCTGTATGGTTAGTATTAATAACAATGATGATGAAGAGACTACAAATGATATGTGAGAGAAAAGAATTATAGATGCTCGGTCAATGGTTTAAGAGGGTAGTGTAATGATTGTATGTTTATCAAGAATAATGTATGGTACAATGGAATAATGAAAATAAATCTAAGGATTCTTACACTATTAACATTTCTTCAGTTTTGAAAGTATATGATTAATGGTATTGGTAACCATGAAAGGATTTTCAAATATTTTTGTAAGGGAGATGATATGTGCATAATGAAAGGATAAGGAGATAATGAGTTGGTTGATAGTATTAATGATCCCATGACTGATATAAGAAAAAAGTTATATTATGGCTTGAGTATATATAATTTTTGGATTTTGGTATGTGGAAAGAATTAACTTTTGACAGCATTCATGTTTTCACTAAGATTCAATGGGTATACATTTTTCAAGAGAATACATGATTATGGTATTCAAATGTTTGGAATGTGACCAATGAGATATATCTTATATGGGGGATAAATGATGGTATTCACATGCTCGGTAGAAGACATTTCTAGTAATCATTTTCTTTATACTATAAGATTGGACAAAAGTATTTTGGATAAGCCTAATGATTGGAATGAATTATGTTGGGCATAAGTTTGTATTGATTAACTCTAGAACTTTTTTCAATATTATTTATGGAATATTATAATAATGTAGTTTTTGAAAAAGGATAACCTGTAGGACGAGCGACAACCGGTCGCGCAGACAAGGCTGTTGGATTTGAACCCACAACTGAAGTGGAAATTGTTCAAGGCACAAACAATGGTGAGATTGTACCGAAATCAAGTAAGTATTTATTTTGATTCAAAAATTCTTCAACATTAGGGAAATGATCATGAAAACAAAAACTGTTGTCCTAGTGCCCTCATATCTGATGAATCAAATTGTACCTTAGAACATAAAACATTTATGGCTTTGTGATTGTTGGCCTTTTCATAGCCATGTTCCCTACCACTCTCCATCTGAACATGATGGATATATTTTGCTTCCATATCCATATTTTCACCTATTTTCTCCTATATGGAAACCCAATGATGAGTTACTTTGGGTAATCTTTACGTTTAATACTTTATTTTTTAAAATTATGTTTTAGTATTCCTTTTTATGATGTGGGTTTCGATGAATAGTAAACGATTTATAACCACGACAAATTTCGAGGGCGAAAATCCTTTTAGGGGGGGTAGAATTTAACACCTAGAGATTTTATGATAAGTATTATTTTTAAGTTATTTTATGTCATGTTTTTAATTCTACACAATGATTATCTTGTGCTATACACAAGACCGTATTAGCTTGCAGTATACAGAACACTATTCATGGATTGTGTTACACACAATTTCAAGTTCGTTTGATAATAGTCATTCTACGCAACACTTAGTATATATATATATATTCAATGTATATATAAAATATGTTTGGATCCTGTTATACGAAAAAATAAAGGAGTCTTGCACAACACGCAACCCTGACTTGGCTTGCATTACACGCAATCACGACCTTCCTCGATAGCGTGTGTAGTATGCAATACCGGGTTTCACTAAACAACGATATATTATTATAATATTATTATGAACTAGATGTTATGAATATTATTAAATAACTTTTTAATTTTATGACATTATAATTAGTCTTACACATTTTATAGAACATGGTATAGTTACAAAATAATTTTTTCGGGTAAAATAAGTATTTTTAAAAAAATGTAGTTTTGTCGCCACTTGATGGTGCACCCACATTAAATATAGTTTTTGAAATGTTTATAATTTCAATTTGACAATATGAAATTCTCCTTTGGAATCATGAAATAAAAATTTACTTTGGATAAATTTTTCATATTATTCTGGTAACTTTCATATTTAGATGAATAGTAAAAACATGATATATTTTAATTAAAAACAACTTTTTTCATCGCAATAATTTATAGGGTTAAATTATAATATTGGATGGTTTTAAAGTATAAATATAATATATTTTTAAGATTTAATATAATGTATGTCATTAACATTAATTTTACATTGAATTCATATGTATAAACATTTCAATCTTTTGCAATGTTTTAACTTTTAAAACTCATTTTCTTAACAATGAGATTAATTTTAAATTAATTTCTTCAACTTTTGTGTATTGAATTTTAAAAAAAATGGATTCAATATTTGGAATAAATGGGTCCAAATTAAGTTAATAACATACTTTTTTATTTTTGGGCATTATGAATAGTAACTACGGTAAATTTTATTTACCATAATAAAAGGTAAATCGGGTAATTAAGGGTAAATATAATATTATACAATTACACTAACACTTGTCTTAATATAATTGGATGCTTATATTTCGTCCTAAGGCAATATTTGGGTCAAAATGGAATCCATTGGAACCCACTTGGAGGTGATTAAGACCTTCAGTTTATTTTATTTAAAGGAAAGTGAAATATGTCTCAATCAACTTTTATAATTAAAGTATTTTTAATATAAGATTATAAAGAATATAAATTCAGTTATAAAGATTCATTTGAAAGATATATTTTTTTTTTAATTTTTCATGGTAATTTATTTGTAATTTTTAAGAGTTATTTAATTACCTTATTATCATATACATTAATGATGTAGAAATTATTTATTTAGGGAAAAATCAATAATATAGGTTTTATTGAAACACTAATACATATCAAAAGGCCCAAAAATAAGCACAATACTTATTTTTAGTGTATATATAACCCCTAATAATCCACTGGAAGAATTTTTGACCATTTGGATCCTTATTAAGGCAATTATGAAACTTATAATATTTTATTTTAAATGATTCCAAATTTGTCACCTTCATAATTTAATAAAGATAACAATTTACATGTTGCTATTTTAAGATGATAAATTCAAATAAAATTATTAATATAAAATCTTTGATATTTATCTTCATAAAAGGATTTTATTTTTAATTTCTATGCAATAAATAAGTATATTAAATAATTATACAAAAATGTTGTACTAATTATTTTATTAAGGGATATACCAAATAAATGGTTTTAAAAATAATAAAATAAATATTATATGAACTATTTAATGTGCTCCATGAATTTTCTAGAAACATATGACATGTTAGAAATCAATTCAATATTTTATTTTCTAATATATACTCTATATATATTTTATTTATATTCAAATAAATTAATAGTGTCAAAATTGACACTATTGTTATTTTGTAAAAATAACATATTATTAAATTGTTTAAAAATTTCAAAAATATTTAAAAATTATAAATTGAAATTTATATAGTCTAAAATGTCATAAAGTTTCAAATTATGGAAAATTAACAACACATAAGTGATTATTTATAACAATTTAAAATTTAGAATCTTATTACCACAAATAAAATTTAATAGATTAAATAAGGATAAATCAAGTTGATAATGTTCAAAATAAAATCCCTACATGTATAAATTTTATTGGTAGATGATATTACCACCATATATCATCTAATAGTATAATATGAGTCATTTTTGGAGGTTTTTACGTGGGGATAATTTTATTATAAATTAATAATTTTAAGATTTCCATAGGCGCCCCTCTCCTCCCTTATAAAAGGGCACCTCCTCCCTCTCTTCCTCGCACCACATTGAGACTTAAAGCTCGTCCAAAACCTACCCATTTCTCTTCTCCACTTCCCTAGAAGCATTCTAGAGGTCATGGTCTTCATCCAATACCATATTTAGTGCCCTAAGAGGATGTTAAGAAGAGGCGCTTCAAAGAAGAGGTAATGTCTGTTACCAATTCTTTCAACTTTATTTCTTCTTCTGCTTCTTATTCCTTAGTTTTATCGTTATGAAGTAATAAAAAAAGTATCACTAATATACTGATATGTTATTATAAGTATGAAACAACCCTATTTCACCATCTATACATCCTACGGAAAATGAAATCACCGCGTGTGCGTACGTACAGGATATCGTCTCCACGCCGTGGTGTAATCTATTTTTGACCACCACCTTACTTGGATGGGTATAATGGTGTAAATAAATAACTATATATGATTATTTTACAGTGATATTGATTCATAAACATTATACATACACTTCAATACAATTCCACTATCATGTGAATGATATCATCGCTCCTGCGTACGTACGGACTACCGTCTCCACGACACGATGAGATTTATTTTCCATGTTAACCATTCATGAATGATTATAAAGTATATATAATAAGTAATAATGAAATATATGACATAATAATGATATTTTATTAATGTATATATATATGTATGTCACCTATATAATTCCATTCAATTCAATATGGAAATGAAAACAGTGTTCATGTGTACGTACGACCTACCGTCTCCATGAACATTGTATTTCATTCCATTTATCGATCTATCATATATATATGTATATGCTGAGTATATATTACTAATAAATCATGTTTTACATTCTGGAATTATGTAAATCTGGATATAAGTAATAATATCAATAACAACAAGTCCAAATATGTATGATAAATAAAATGATAATACCCAAAACGTTGCTTTAACATGGAACTTACAAAATAATGGGTAATATAAAGTCATAAGAAAACCATATATGATATCATTACAATGAATATGATTATTTAATTAGTCAATGAAAATATTTAAATCATTATACAGGAGGTATGGATATGTACGAAGCATATCGGACCTAAGGTAAGGGATAACTATTTCAATCTCATTTTTATCCGAGATTGTTTATTCGTAAGTATTTACGGGGGTTATTGTAATCATCCATGTCCTTATTTCCTAAAAATGGTTTCATTTATGTTTAAATTCATTTTTATCCATTTTTGACTTTTACTACATGGTATGTAAGGAATATTTCTTTTTATTACGTTACGAGGTACTTTTTTTACTTTTCTAGTAAAAGTACAAGAAGAATGTTTTTTTAACTTACACGTTAAGAAAGAATTTTTATGGTTTTATAAAGCCTTATTTTCATGAAGCTTCCTCTAAATGATTTCATGAATATTTTCAAAAAAATAATTTTCATTTAAAAATGCATGACATTTTGTGAAAAGAAAATGATTTTGAAGAAGAAAGGATATTTTCCTCAAGAATTCATTTCAAGTGTTTTATCAAAAGCATTTTCTATATAATATGACATTATTTCATATGTGTATGTTTCAAGTATAATGTATCAATGATTTACATGGTTTCAATTTTATTATTATGAAATGATATCCATTTCTTTTATATGGATTATGTGATGATGGGATGATGTTTATGAAACCCATTTTATTCGTTGGGTTATTATGAATGATGTTTGTTTATTTAGATGCATAAGTAAGAATTATTTCATTATGAAATGGGTGGGACCTGTATCTCCATCCAATTCATTTGTTAATGATTTATATCTCATGAGATAGAAATGGTTGGAACAACAAGTTAAACCGGTTTAGTTATACAGGACTGTAACGAGGAGTGAACTCGATTCAAAAAGGGACTTTGCCGACTAAGATGGTCTTGGAAACAATTCCTTGGCTACTATGTAAATCATAACAAGTGCTGAAGGGTAGAAACAATTACATGATTTATTCCCATGCTATTTTATCAAGAATGATGTTTCTTTATCATATATGCCTTACGTACTTCCATGATTTATGTCTTTGCTGAAGACTTTGATATTTATATTTTATGTTCAAACTTTTGCATTCAAATGATTATGGATTGTTTTATGTTCTCTATTCTTACCATTACTGATAAATTGAGCTCACCCTTTATATGTTTTCTTTTCCCCAGGATTTAAAGAATGGTTTATGTAAGAAACCAAAAGGGGAAGATCTTTATGGGAGATGTTGAAGATCGTTCACCATGATTAGAAGATTATTTTCCGAGATTCCAATGACACTAAACTATTACGGTCCTTGAGTGTTTGTTTTTGTTATGTATTAAGTATTCCGCAAAAGTAATGTAATTTCAATGTACATCAAGCTTTGGGACTTTATAGTATTCATGAATCCATCTGAAATAGGTCACCTATCCCACTGGAGAACAAATTCCCAATGTTAAAAAGTGGAAACCTATAGAAGAGGTGTAATCAGGGAGGAAATACACACACATGATTTATCATCGATAAATCCATATTAAAACCACCAAAATGATGGAGCCTATAGGATCCATGAGAGGACCGGGTGGGGCCCGGGGATTGGAATACCAAATTGGCACATAAAGAGGGGTATAGGGTTAACTCATGAGAGGACCCAAGGGGAATTTTAAAATATTTAATGACCTCGACAACATGCACAATATTCGGATGAGGTTTCCCAAACATTACAAAAACAATGTAACCTTTAATATCCATGATAAAGGTGCCTCGTTGTATCCATCATTGTTTACCAACCATACACTAACCACACATTATCCAGAATCCGATAAATATACATTGTCATACCTTTTCCTGGGTAGGGAGAACTGTTTCATCTAACCATTTTCCACCTAATTCCTTGACAAAATTCTCCATCAGTCACAAAAATTACACGGGGAACCCAATGTGAGAGTTAACATCCAAAATCAATAAAATAAGACCGAAAAAACTATTCAAACTAATCTTAGACATAATTCAATATTAAAATAGAGTCTCCAAAAAGTAACCAGATGTTGGGATGAAAAAAAGACCTGAGTGTGTAAATTCTCCCAAATAAGATACTCTCCTTGGATAGAAAACCAAAACAAGTTTTTATTGAAAATAGGAAACAAATAATCCTCCAGATCTCAATTATATATCCCAAAAATCACACATTAGATGAACGGACGAACACCACCAACTAAAACAAAAATTCAATAGATTTAGTATTTGAGCCCAAATGGACTCCCCCATATACTACATCCTCCATTATAAATCCAAAACACATCCTATTAATTGACCATAAGAATTAAATTTTCAATACATAATAATCAAACATCTCAGGCCAAGAACACATCAAAAAAGACCAAATGAAACTCATACATCTTATCTTGAAAAAATTAGAAAACCCAAACCACTTCTCAAAAATCATCAAAAAACCTAAACCACAACTTTAATAATTATTTAATCCAAAAATATGATTGGGTGTACTATATAAAGCACACATTTGATCATAAGTGAAACATAGATATAACATCTCAAAATTATATTTTTCAATTCCAATATACACAAGATATTGAATTAGATGATCAAAATTGGAGTTCCAAATAGACTCCCCACCATAGAAATAAACTATCACCGAACAAAAATAGATGGATCCACAACATGAATTACATGGAATCTCCCCACCATAACAAAAAACTAGTTTAAAAACAACTATAAAACATCCACATTGTGTAATGAAATCCCACAGACAAGGGATTTTATGGGGAATGAAAAAAGAAAGTGTTGAGTCAGTATGGTATTCCTTATGACTTTTCCATTCCTTCATGTTTTGAAAATCACAAACACATTATCTTTAAGGAAAATTGATTTTATAAGGAAAATTGCTTTTATATGTAAAATTGCTTTTATATGGAAAATTGCTTTTAGAAGGAAAATTTCTTTTATAAGGAAAATCGCTTTTGTAAGAAAAATTATCCTTATCATATTTTCATCCATATTTTTCTTAAGTATGAGATTCGGATACATTTCTATTTTCTCGGACTTATTTTAAACATTGATGTGATGTATTCTGTTTTAGGATCCTAATTCTGGATAAGAACTATAGTAAAGTTTCACTCCGAAATCCAGATGAGAACTGTGATAGAGTTCCATTCCGAACTCCGAATATGAAGTCTGAATAAGTTCGATTCCAGATTCAGGATACAAAAACTTATGAAGTTCGGCAACGAATTCTTATTACGAATTCTGATGGCGAATTCTTATTATGAATTCTAATGATGAATTATCATTACAAATTCTGATGATGAATTCTCATTACGAATTCTGATGAGGAATTCTCATTACGAATTCTGATGACGAATTCTCATTACGAATTCTGATGACGAATTCTCATTCCGAATTCTCATTCCGAATTAACCTATTAAACAGATTCTGATCATCTTTGTTTTATACACTCCAAATTTATTTAGACTCCAAAAATTATTTTTGGTTAAACTCAGAACTTTCATTTTGCTTACGCTTTTATAATTTTTCTACACTTTAATATATTTTTACACTATGAACTTTCACTCCGATGTTTTCATTCCGAACTTTTGAGTACATTATGTTACACTTGTTTTGTTATAAAACGATGTCATCTATTCAATTATAAACTAACCATTGTCAAAGTTACACGTGTACAGGTCACTCCGAATTTCTTGGAAAATATGACAGTTGGAAGAGGGAGTTGACCGTTGGAAGTTTGCCTATAAATAGAAGTTCATATGAAAGAGCCCGGAGCTGTTGAAACAACTTGGTTTTTATGCATACATGTTGTTGAAGTGATTTCTAGAGAGAGAGGCTCTTATTAACTCTCAAAGCTTCGTGCGACTCCGAATGTTGGTGATTACATTCAAGGACTTCCGGGGATAGGAAGACAGAGGTTGCCGACTATCTTGATGTTCGAGGGCTTCCTTGCTGAGGAAGAAAGAGGTGCCAACTACCTTGAAGTTGAGGGCTTGAGGGGATAGCAAGACAGAGACTCCGATCTTCTTATCGAGGGCTTACCCTATTGTGGGTAAGACAGACTTTCTTGAAAGTATAAATCAAGGGACCCTTATCCAAGGTTGTTGGATACCCTTATCTTTGGGATAAAAGACTTATATCTTGTTACTGGTAGTTTTACTACTTGATAATTTCAGCTGAATTTTGTATTGTAAGGAAAGTATAACTTTCTTATACTTACTTACTTGTACTCTATTTCATTTAGATTCTATATGCTTTAAGTTAGAATCTCATATTATAATATTTTGTTAACGTTCAAATTTCCGGAACCATATTTCTAGAACCTACTCTCAGAATCTCTTTCTAAGTTTTCATTTGATATTAGAGGTGTTGTGAATTTGCTTAAGTTTAACATTGTTAAACATAGCCCTTTCCTTTTCTTAATGAAAAAATAGTTATTCATAACTAACTTTAAAGGTTCCAAAGGAATTTTTAAAGTGTACAATTCACCCCCCCCCCCTCTTGTATATTGAGCATCTACATCACTATTTCGATCCTACAATTGGTATCAGAGGTTGGAAACCTCATACTCTATACCAATCCTACAGAAAGGAAAACCAAAACTGATTTTGAATGGTCACCCATTCAAGGACACCCAATTGAGAAACATGAATCCTAGATGGCACTCCCATTGTAATATGGGGAAGATAAAACCAATAACCTTATGCATAAAAGAAAGACATAGAAAACCCATGAAAACCAATTCATGAACCCTTAACCCGCCAACACCCAAAAGTTGTGTACTAGAACCATAAAAATAATTCTCATACTGTCATGAGTTTGCTGAATTTGTGAAAAGAATAACTCCACAACCATTGAATTGTCCCCATATTTCTTGAGGAATATTTTATCTCACATACAAATGCTTATAATTCCATATCATAACACAACCCTATGGTTTCATGAGAAACAACATAACATTCAAGGTTAAATCGAAATACCACCCCAGAATATAGAACTATATTCCTCTCAACATGGATCTTTCACCAAGACAGGGATGTAGAATATGTCCAAACAACATTCCTTTTCACCTCGAATGAGAGTCTTCGAAAACAAGAACACATAGAATACACCTACTTTTAATGGGGAGAAATTCAGAATTCTTGATGGATGGGCACAAATATGTTAAAATATAAGATCTCGAAAGAGTCACAATCCAACTGTTGCATTTGGATCCAAAAAGGAATCACCAAATAAAAACACCAATCACAACAATTAAAAACAAATATGCATTGAATGAAAAGGGACATTTATCCAATAAAACAAAAAAATAGGCTATTTATGAAAATAAAAATGATGATTACTTATAACTAGAGTTGAACCAATAAAAGAATAGCTTTCACCCATGCATAAAGAAAGCCTTTGAAAGATCTAACAACATTTTTAACTCCCATGATAACACCAACAGTCTCATCCCACTCCCCAATCACCCCGCTAGAATTCCTTTCACCGCTTCTAGAGAGTACTTTCAAACATGGTGATGGAAAAATCCACCCAAACAACATAGAACACTCAAGGAAAAAAAATATCACATTGAACATCCCATATCATCTTTTCTAAATCAATAGGATTCACATTATTATAAAATATAGGAGGATTCAACCACAAAAACCCATTTAGAATGTCTATGGTTTGATCAACTGGAGGGTCTGATGTTAGTGAATCAACTATGGTAACATGTCAAATGTCCATCGAATCTCATGTGTGCGTTGGGGGCGTATAATATTCAAAATTAAAACTCATATCCCAAAAAAATAATCCATTGACAAAACAATTGACACAACCAACACAACAAGCACAATGTAAGCCATATCAAATGGATCCATTACCCATTTCAATAGAATCCATTAATTTATATTTCAAAACCAACTCAAAGACAATGAATCAGACACTAAACACCATTTAAACAATAATATATCATAATCTCATAAAACATTGCAAGAAACACTCTTAAATAACAAGGAGACACAAATCACAAACCACCTATTATCATAATTTCAAATCCATTCTTAGGCACATATTATAAAAAGAAAATAAACTTTGTACGCTTCAAACTAACAAGTTGTCTTATATAGAGTCTAAAACATTTATATTCTCATTCCTAACATGAAACCCATCATCCCATTTAAATGTGGTAAATCATCCACTCATGTCGTTAACCATCCAAATTTCATCATGTATCTAGGCATGTGTTCATCATGGGAACAACAATGGTCAAATGAAAACATTTCCACTTCCCATAACATAACATTCATCCCATGTTTTATGATTCTCAATTAAAATCCCCTTTCAGAAATCATAAAACATCTTTAAAGGATCATTCAACACAAGGTCAGAAATAATATCCAAAATCCTCACATCAACCACATAATTCTTTATCAAAATTATTTTCAATAATTCTTTAAAAAATTGAAATAAATCCCATTTTAATATATTTTCATAGATACAACCAAAATAATTTCAAAAAATCCAATTAAATTAAAAACATATTTCACGTTAATGAAATGGATAATCATAATCATTTTTCTATATAAACCCTTGTTTTTTAAACAAATCATTTCAATAACCTACAATAGTCAATCATATTGTTTAAATCCCATTAAAATAATCCCCATTTTTTAAAATCCATTTTTGGAAATCCCAGAACTAGATCATTACAATTTTAAATTTAGTTTTCAAATATAAACAATAATGATTTTTAAAACACATTTAAAAACAGTGGATGATTCCAAAACAATTCAAAAATGGGAAAACTTATGTCAATGCGTGAAATAGAAATATAGATTGCGGCCATACTCCAATCACAAAACCATCACATTGTGTATTATAGAACAATTTAATTCACTCCCTATGGTTTTGTAGGCCATGTGAGATCATAGAGGCCAATGTCCTTATTCCCATTTCATTTTCAAAACAAAAAAAATCACAACAACAAAATTACCGAAATAAAACATGACATCTCATATTGATTTGATTCCCATAAAAATGTTTTATGGCTAAGAATAGTACTCTCAAACTGATCCTCAAGCACCAAAAATACATGATATCGACAATCTAGAATAATCCCCAAATAAGAAGTCCCCAAAAGTGAATGTCCTTATATGATACCATGTTTTCATGAACCATGACATAGTTTCATCCGACCAATCAGTCAAACTAAATCATTGTGTGGTCACAGTTGGTGTTCTTGTTGCCTCATTTCAAAAATATAGTTAATGGTTATCAAAATTGTTATATTCGAATGATTTCAACTATTTAGGAATGCATAGATTATGAACAAAAATAAATAAGCACCAATTAATAACCAAAGCATTTAACGGCCCCACAACATCTCAGATTCAAGGATTAACCTTTAAGAAAATCATAAAAATACTATAAAGGAAAGGAAAATAAACAACATACCAAAACCACTATGAAACAGGAGGTTTATCGCCTGCTGCCAACATCGCTAATACTTAAATCATATGAACAATATCAACCAAAACCAATATCATATCCACAAATCATATTTCTTTTCCATAGGACAAACATACAATAGACTACGGCGACCAAAATATGTATGTAGGGTATCAGAAAAATTCTAGTAGAATTCCATCCAATAAACGTTATTCCATAATACAACATCAAAATTTAAATTAACAAGAACTATTTCTATTAAATCCTTTGAATCATTTACAAGAAAATTTTTATAAGAAAAAACATTTCTTGCACAACAATTTTAATGGTAACATTTTAAAATGAAACATTATAAAATAAAATTTATTAAAAATATAATATAATAAAGGTCCAATGTATTACTATGGATGGAAGCATATCACATAATTTTTATGTCACAAGAGAGAACCATGGGTAAATCCCTATAGTTAATCTAACTCAAGGGAGATAGTAGAGACTCATAGCATGGTGTAGGGTGTTATAGAAACCACAATCACAAATTTATCATTGACGATCCATATGGATGGGAAATCCAAATTCCCTAGTTTTCTTCAATCATCATCATAATTTACTTAGTGTTGTATGTGTCAATCTAGAAATGTGAAACCAGTAGTATATAATTTCATATCCTAACCATACAAGATCAAGTAAACCAACATTGACACCCATGATTCCTTTTATGAATAAATTTATGTTCATATGGAACATATATCACCACGTTCACATAGACATTCCATCCATTAAAAATATAATGGTAAATCTAAATTTTACCTATAAAATACAACATTAAATTTCAAACACACTGAAACTATTTTCAAGTAATGTTTACACTACATGGCGAAATAATGATTTTTTTTGAAATTACCAAAATAATTTTGCATTGCCAATTTAACCATTTTAGTGGTCTAATCCCCATTCAAGTCCACGATCAAAAAAATATATCTTTCTAACATACATCCCTTCATTTATACAATTAAAAATTCAATGTAAATTTGCAGAAAAAACTATCATGTAATAAAAACACAATTATTTTTAAAACCCCAATTTCAAATACATTCTCGCCTAATTTTCTCTTGAGACCATAGTTTTCACCTTTTTAAATCAATGAATCACTTCCCCAAATCACCAAAATATGGCGAATAGAAAAAAAATTCAATATAAAAATGAATTTATTTCCCATTTTCATGAAAAACCATTCAAAAATAAATTTTACACCACACAAATAAATCATAGGGAACATATAATTAACCTAAAAACATATTGAAACCTCTAAACATGTTATTTAATGGGACCTAATACCTAATGTTTATAAATATCTAGAAAATAATGTGAACCGTCAATCGTACAACCAAAAGTCATGATAATGGAAGGATTAAAAAACCTCATGATTGGACCGTAATAATCATGATTCAAACAAAAAAATGTCACCCAACCCACTAGAAATGAATACCATAATTATGAAGAGGATTAAAAATATAGAATATGAGGAAACATGGAGTATAACCAATGACTTGATGTTTATTTGATGAATCCTCATCAAATCCAACAATAGGAGGTGGCCCATGGAAGACAATGTGAGGAGAGGGAGGCACCTAGGGCTGTTGAGGAAGAATATTGAGAGATAGAGGGTATTTGGAGTTAAATATCAAGAGAAAACAAGGGTCATTTTCAAATTTTCAATGACCTGGAAAGGAGAATCGATTTCCCCCCATTGTTTCCCAAAATAGGTGTCAAACCGGAACACCTCAATATCAAGGAGGAATATGTTTTATAGATATCCTGCACATTTTACAAACTCTATTCTAACCATGCATCATCCATTATCCAAAAACAACACTTGTTATCCCTGTTACTTGGTTAGGGAAAACGTTTTCCCCAAACCATTCTCAAACTGTGAAACACTAGTTGCGAAGAATAAATTCTCCATAATCAACCAAAAACAAATGGGTAACCCCATAGACAAATGAAATATCAAAAATAAAAAATTTAATTCCACACAATGTACAAAACTATCCCAACTAAAACATGGGAGATAAACTAAAACATAGAAGAGAACTAAAACCAACGATTGAAAAAATTCCACGTCTAGAACAAAAAATTAAAATATATTAACACAATTATCACATATATGAAATATATCTAAAATTTTTTGTTGAATAATAATAATACATATATTTTTACATCAATTGGGAAGTGATACCCTAATTTTTTTGTATAGCCCACTACTACCTCATAAATCGATGTATTTAATTTTCCCAGATCAGATATCATATATATTAATGCTGGGGGATTCATTGATTAAATATTATTTTCATGATATATTAATCATATTTTAATATTATTATGTCATAAACCTTCTTACCATACTGTTGATGAAAAAAAGATAATGTTTTTTATGTGTACGGTAAACTACAATAACCTCACAATGACATATTATTCAATTTTTTTCTGCATCATATGTATATTATATGTTACTGTATTTAATGAAATATTATTATATTTATTATATTATGATTATTCATGAAATTTAAATGATCACATACTATATTTCAAACATGAATGTTCGCAAATGGAACCATTATACATGTGTACGTAACACCTATCATCTCAATGTTGGTAATATTATTCTTTTTTCATAAAAATAATCCAGAGTTATTTAATAAAAAATAATTATTTTTAAAAACTATAAATAAATAATTATTATTCTTATGGATAATATAGAACAATTATTCATTTTACCATTGTCAATGCATTGATTCTATAATGAAAACTAATATAGGGGATATTTTTTGATACTTATGATCTCAACAAAGGAATAAGTATCCCATAATAGATTTACGTAGGAATTTTTGGAATTATAATCACGTATGTGCTTAGGTAAATATGACACACAGAAAATAATTTAGGTTTGATCAGGGTCAGAAAACTAATTACAGACACTAGTTAGTGGTTTCATGGTTTTATGGGGTCCCATAAGAAGGTTTTTCATGAACAATCATTATATACATGCTCATTTACATTCAAAAATCATGTAATAAATGTGTGGTTGTTAATATTTATTTTAATAGATTTTATTTTGATATATCATAACACATGAACACATAAATAAATATATATGTTTTTGTGGAATCATTTTGTAGGATCCCTATGAAGTTATGTACATGAACCATGTTTGTGATTTCATTGTACTTGGATACCAAATTCCTCTAACTTATTTAACAGTACATACTGAAATGAGGAAATGTGTTCTGTTTTACTGACCCGAGTAGCTCAATAAGTATTAGGAGGAATGAACAATGTAATATTTTGAGATGTGGTTGAGGATAACTTATTGTTTTTCTCTTTAGGTTAGTATGGATCTATAAATGTGATCGACCATGTGGGTGATCTATTGGGTGTTTGATTACTATTTAAGTATTTATACTGCATTTCATTCATCACATCATGTTATAAGTTATGATATCCCCACATTTTGGGTTATTTTATGTATGATACTTATTTTATTACCTTTGTTACAATGAAATATGAAACAGGCATATAGTCTCCCCAAAAATGTACCTTAGACCCCAACTACTAGTTAGATACATTTTCATTGGTGGAGATGTTCTTGAGGTATGTGGTGAGTGCTGGTCTAAGCACTGTTTTGGGGCCCTCTATAGTGAGATTGTACAACCCATACTTTATGACTGATCATAAGAACCAAGAACTTCTTTTCATGTATGGATCATGATTTTGTGTGTAGTTTTAGAAAAAGTTAATATTTTGGAAATTTTAGAAGTACATTCATTGTAAAAAGAGGTACACGCTGTTTACCATGTTTCCAGAGGTAGCTGGGTAATGGTCATGTAATGTCCAACACATGGTGATTTTGGATGATTAGTAGGATGCTAATATCAGGGTGTTGGTTGAGGTAAAAACGCATTTTTTTCATTAATATTACACGTTGTGTACTTTTGCATTTAATTGTCTAATAGGACCTGGGTTTCATATAATACCCAGAAACATCTTATTTTATCATGTCTCAGACATGAATGTGTTGTGTGACAAATTTTCTTCAAGTGCCTCTTGTTCCTTCATTCGAGATCCACTCAAGGCTTCACCAAGTGCATTGGAATCCCACTTGTTAGTTATTCTTCATTCTAGAGCATCAACTCCTAATTTCTTATCTCTCTCTAGTTATTCAGGTTGAATTTTTTTGACATTTTTGTAGATATACGACATTCTAATCTAATTAATGGGAAGACACTGGAGTATACTGATCATATAATGTCTAGGTGGGATGTTTGATGGGTTTCGACTTTTTTAAATTAAATTTATTTTCCTATGTATTGATTACCCATGATTTGGTTATTTCAGGTTATGGAAATTGTCCCCTGATTTATTTTCCATTGATTGATTATTTGATGAATGGTTTCTTGATAAAATATTATGTGAAATAAAATGTTTAAGGAACACCCCATGGGTGCATTTATGTGTTTGAATGTTTAGGGTCGTTTGACCCTGGTTGCATATGAGGAATACGTTGTTTCCCTACCTTTGTTGATAGGATGGAACTATTGAGTTTGGATACTTGTTAAATTCTTGTGATAAGTATTGAATTATTTTACCCATGCAGAAGTTGATATATCTCTAGGAATCTTGGTATTGTTTATGCATGATTTAATTGCACAATTATTTGAGAACCTGGTGTAGTTAGACCCCATGGGGTATTGACATTGAGTGCTTTCTCAGAGTTTCTGTTTTATTTAATGCTTCATGAACAAATGTTGGATTGAAAGTGAGTGTTCCATCAGTGTGTCTATATATTATGTTAAAAGACCACACATGGAATTTAAATTGAGTTCTTCCCCATAGATTCTATAGTTATTATGGAAAGACTCTAGGGGGGACTGATGGTGAGGGCTCCCTCAGAGTGTATTTTCCTAATTATTTCATTATTTCACTATAGGGGTACGACTATGTCAGTTACATAGATGTTCAATGTTACTATTGAATCATGTGACACATTTTCCATGATAATGCAAATGGTTGGATTCAATCCAGTAATGTAGTTTTCTAACATACCCGTTTTTGATACTTACATAATTAAATGATGAACATTAAATGCTAATGAATGTACTAGGAAACTGTATGATTGGATAATTTTGTGTACTCCTAGTTACTTTGATGCGTTTAAATTATTACCTTCTATATATACTCATTGATTGTTATGCAAAAATCATGTGGTGCTTTCCTATTGGGTTTCATCTCACACCTTGTTTGGGTAATGCTTTTGAACTAGTAAAGATTATATGGTTGCAGGTATAGCTAATGAAATCACCCTATGTCATTAGGTACATGATTGTTGTGGATCTAGAGTGCATGAGACCAAGATGAGTCTTGTGATGCTGGTGAGAATTATTTTTTTCATTATACATTGCTTTAGTAATGTATTTCCAGCATTGTTACTACTTTGGATGCTTCCATCACTAGTGTAGAAAACATTATTTACGTCGGTTATTTTTCATTTTTTACATTTGTTTTTAGCCGACATTAATACCAACAATGTTATAAATAATGTTTTTTACGTTGGTTATTTAAAAACTGACGTAAAAAACATAACATCGTTGTCTTTATCATGTCGGTTAATTAATAACCGACGTGAAAAAACTGGGGGGGGGGGGGTTTATAACTTCAGTTATTATGTAACCTCCATGATAAACCAGGGGGTTTATCAGGTCGGTTATATAATAACTGATGTTATAAACACGTGTGGGGGAGTTTATCACGTCGGTTATTAAATAAACAACGTGATAAACCCCTGGGAATTGGATTATCACGTCGGTTATATAATAACAGACGTGCTAAACCAGTCTGAGGGGGGGTTTATCACATTAGTTATTAAATAACCGATGTGATAAACCATTTCCCAGGACTTTTGTCGTGTCAGTTATTAAATAATTGACATTATAAACTATGCCACATGTGTTTATCACGTCGGTTATTAAAAAAAACGATGTGATAAACCCTTCCTGATTTCTTTAGCACGTTGGTTAAAATATAACCGAAGTGGTAGACAAATTTTTTTTAAAAAAATTCGAATGCAGTCCTCAGCTCTCCCCTAGAGACAACCAGAAACCAAATCCATAATTCGTACTACAAAAATAGAAGGATATCAAAACAAAAACTAAAGCAAATTTAAGCCTTTACATTGATAAAATATAAAACATACCCCACTTGACATCCCCCACACTCATGTATACCCCCTGGACAGCCCTCCCCCACCACATTATATCCCCCACCACACCCCTGGACTGCCCCCCAACCCACAGGACAACCCCAAACAACCCTGGACAACCCCCCACACTCCTGAACAGCACCCCCTCACCCCCTCACACCACATGACATCCCCCACCGCATTGGAGCCCCCACCACACCCCTGGACTGCCCCCAACCCTGGACACCCCCGAACACCCCGAGACAACCCCCCCCCCCCCCCCCCACACTCATGAATAGCACTCCCACCCCTCACCCCACTTGACTGCCCCCAACACACCCCTGGACTTCACCCCCACCCCCTGGACAGCTCCAGACACCGCGGGACAACCCCACACCCTCATGTATACCCCCCCCCCCCCCATACACCGTGGACAACCCTCCCCACCCTATTAGAGCCCCCACCACACCCATGGACAGCCCCATGACCCTCTGGACAGCCCCAAACACCCATGGACAACCCCCACCCTCATGAACAGCACCCCCTCATCCCTCACCCCAATAACAGCCCCCACCACACCTCGAGACTGCACCCCGACCCCCCGGACTACTCCAAACACCTCGGGACAACCCCCCACATTCATGTATACCCCCCACACCCTGGACAACCCTACCCAACCCCATTAGATCCCCCACCACATCCTTGGACTTCCCGCTGATCCCCTGGACAGCCCCAAGCACCCTTGGACACCCCCCACCCTCATGAATAGAACCCCCTCACCCCTCACCCCACTTGACAACCCCCACTACAGACCAGGGCTTCCCCCTGACCCCCTAGACAGCTCCAAACACCTCAGGACAACCCCCACCCTCATGTATACCCCCCCACACCTTGGACATCCCTCCCCCACTCCATTGGATCCCCCACCACACTCGTGGATTTCCCCCCGACCCCCTGGACAGCCCCAAACACCACTAGACAACCCCCCCCCCCCTCATGTATACCCCCCACCCCCTGGACAACACATCCACACCACTCTACAAGCCTCCCACACCCTAGACAACCCTCCCACACCCCTGGATAGCCCTCCCACCCCCCTGGACTGCCCCCACCCCACCGGACAGCCCTTCCAGACCCCTGGACACCCCTAACCCCACTGAACACCCCCCACACCCATGGAACCCCTCCCCCCCAGACTAAAATCCATACTAGAAAAACCATCATAAGTAGACCAAAACAATAAGTAGAGAAAAATTAAACATTATCATATATAACGCTCAAAACAGACACTGTAAACTTCAAAAAAAAACTAAATCCAACCTAAACGACTACCCAATACACAATTACAATGAAAATATTCAAAATTACATTTTATATTACAAACAACTAAAATTCAATCAAACTTTTAAAGAAAAATTACAACTCAACTTGTGAGTGTTTGATGTCTTCAGCAGTATAGGGTTGAGGGTCCTCAAAAAGCTACAAATGAAAAGGATAGTAGTTAACGTGTATAATGAATAAATAAAATTGAAATATTATGGAATGTTTTAAGAAGAAATCTTTCCAGTTCAAAATTCACAATTGTCCTAGTTTTTTATTATTTCATACAAAAATCTTAACATATAATATTCGCATTCGATGATGCCTTTTTTCATGACAATTCTGTTTGAATTAGTGTAAATTCAATATATTATTTTTATGTAATAAATCAAAAATAAAAAATAAAAAATGTATATTTACCTTTTCATTTACATATTTGATCTTTTCACTCATTTTCTTTGTGTTTTTTCGAAAGTAGGCCCTTGCCCTGTTAGAAAATAATACGAATGGGGTAAATTTAAAATTCATTATAATATATAAAACTATTGAGATATTAAAACATATATTTCCAATATAATCTTAAAACATTCGCGCACACCATCATACACAGAGAGTATCTAATAAAGTTATTTCTCCATTGGGAAAAACCCCTAACATCCAATGATCACTAATAAAAGTAAATTTAGCGTTAGTGGTTTTTTATGTTAAAAGATAATTAACTATTTGAGAGAGATGTGTTTCATACCTCTCACAAAAACAAATCATCCAACATTGTGTGACTAAATTATTTTCAAGTCTTTTAGAAATATAAAGCATTCTTTGTTCCACATCCAATGAAGATGCTTCCAGGGAAATCAATTGCGGGTCCATGAATCCATATACATCAGTCAGTTCATTTCTCTCTCAAATTTTATAATGATACCTAATACAAAGAAGACATAAATATACATTTTTAGTAAATATAACACAAGGAAATTGTGTTAAGACTTACATGGAAAAATTTGCACCACGTTGATGCCCAGCTTATCTCCAGTAACAAGCTCCATGATATCATTTTTCATAATCCTCACACTTATTTCACATCCAAAAACATGAGCTTCCATTGGAAACTCATAATGACCCAACAACAAATTTTAATATCTTCAAAATCTGTCAGGACTACTAGAATCTATATATGATGTCATAGCCATTTGTCTTTTTTGTTTTCTATACTATATTTCTTTACCTTTGAAGTATTCCTGTAGAAATAAATTGAAAAACATATTAGTTTTCGAATGACAAAAAACTTTAATAAAAATATAAAATAAAAATTCATAATTCTATGGCTATGAGTCGATGAAGTCTGGATGGCCAAATTAAAAAATGGCTGATACTATGTCCAAATGTCGCCACCTCATCTGTAGGTAATGGTACCCGACCTGATCTATCTATAATATCCTGTACAATGACCATTTGATTCTCTACCTATAATTTTTTTGTTGAACTATATCTACTATAAAATATACCAACCCTTATGCTACTATATGATGTTAAGTATCATCAACATACAACTCGAAATAAGTAGGAAGCTTCGGCGGAGGAGTAGGATAAAAAATGGGGTCTGCAGGATGAGGTGGTTGAGTGGGAGCTACAGTCTGAAGATTTCTTTGCATGTCTGCAAACATAGACTGCACAGATGCTCTAATCTTGTCCTCCATCATCGCATTAATATTATGAATTTCAGCCTCCAAGGATTCTATTTTTTTATAAACACCCTCAACATTAGAAGTTGAAGAACGTGGCAACACTTTTCTTACCGATACAACTGTTGGATATCCTCTTACACGACTAGGATGTTCGGGATTTCCAAATGCTATAGATAAAATATCTTCCCTCCTATTAGCTATAAATGTCCCCTATAAACTCTGCTCCTCAAGAGATTCATGTATTAATTAATTTAACATTTCTGAAATGATTGAAATTTTATGAACAAAATAGTTAAATAAAATAAATAATAAAGATATATTACAATCCTCTCAGCTACGATTCTCTATTCTTCCGAAATATATTTCCCTTTTTTCCCTTCCGAGATCTCTTCCATTTTTCATGTCTAGATGGAGGGGATGGAGGGGCCACCTCTCTAGAGCTTGAAGACTTTGCTCTTAGTTGTTGAAATTTTTCTCCCATCATTTGTTTTTCCAAAAATGTATACCCTCCCTGAGATAAACTACGAGGGTATAAATTTTTAGATTGAATCTCTTAGTGAGATTTCCTTTTTTTTATAAATTAAGAATAATAAATAATTAACAAAACATTAATAAGATAATTTATAAATGAAAGCATATAAAATATTATATTCCCTTACAAAAAATGACTATTTTCTTCTACTTTCAAAAAACTATCTCCATTTGTCTTCATATATAAAAGCATATGTAAGGCATGGATTGTCATGACTCCTATGACCATAAATGAAATCATATGAGAGAGTTTATTTGAAATCCCTCCGTCTCCTGGCAGCCAATGATAATCATTTCTTCCCGACTCCTCCAGTGTCAAGAATATCAAATGTCATCTGATAAATAAGAGGTTAAACATATTATATATACTAGTAACATTTAATGAATAGTCAAACAATAGAAAAAGATCTTACCAAAATCGTCTCCCATAACTGAGAGATTATCACTTTATCCACACTTCTCTAGTCATCATACAGAATGCTTACTTTTCTCTTAGCCTGAGCTTCTACAAAAATCTTAAAATCTTTTGCATTTGGAACTCTAGGAATATCATCATCATCAAACTCAACGAGTATCCTCGGATCCTACGTACGAGCAAGTGATAATTGTGGTAAATGTGTGCATCCACATTTACCAACCTTTGAACTATTTGTCGTAATAGGAGCATGTGAATGTTCCTCCCCAGAGGTATGACCAATATGCTCATCTCAAGAATCATGTGGTTGATCAACAGAATGATCTATCATTATCCTTCAAATAAAAAAATGAATTTTAGTTCACAAATATACAAATTCAAATATTTTAATACTACTATTATCAGATGATATAAAAGTTTACTAAGTTATGTTATAGTAAACATTGGTAATATGGTAAGCATGTTAAACAATGGTAATGATGGTAATGATTTTCAAGATGGTAAACATGGTAAACATGGTAATCCTGGTAAACATGGTAAAGTAATTTTCATTGAACAAACAAATAGATATATAATTCATGTAATGGTAAACATGATAAGGTAAACTAAAAAAACATAAAACAAACAAAAACTTATACTTATTTTGTTTTATTACATGTTTTAATAAATAAAAAACTTACAATATCTAACATTTTATAAAAAAGTAAATGTAAACAAGAAATAATCATATGTTACCTATAATTTTAGGAATGTACAAATAGATTTTTTTTCCCAAATTCCTTCATTATGATAATTCCTTATGGCACAACCCATGTCTTCAACATGCTCATCATTATGTTCTATTAATCATTCCATGGAAGTAGGGATCTCACATAAATCAGAATCCTCATCATGTTCATCCCCACCAACATATTGTTTTTTCCCTTGTAAAACAACAACCCACTACATATCTGATTGATCTACTACATAGAAAATTTGTTTTTCATGTGTTGCAATTATAAAAGAATCAGCTGTCTCTTCCAATCTTTTAGATTAACAAGTTTCATTCCAAATTCATCGTGTCAGACAATGTTGTTACCGATAAACCATTTACAGTTAAAAACAAGAACATTAAATTTAATGTAATCAACCTCCCATATGTCTTCAATCACTCCATAATAAGCACTTGATGCAAGAATTGGGTATTTTCCCTTAACACTCGAAAAATGCATTGCTTCTGCAAGCACCAATACACCACTATTCTGAACTGCACTTCTGTTGTCCTGGGCTTTCATATGAAATGTATAGCCATTAATTTCATAACCGGACCATGTTATCACATTTAAGCATAGACCACCCACTATCCATTTTAATGTCTCTGATACATCTGATCTACCATGAAAGGTCTTTTTAATCCATGAAAAAAAAATTTGTGCTCATTCAAAATCCAAATTTATTTCTTCTTTGGGTGACATTGTTTCAACTCATTAATATGAAATGTGATATACGGTTGAGCATCAACTATGTTATTCAAGATGTATGATTCTAACATCTTCATCTGTTCAGCTGACAATGATTTGACTTTCATGCCACAAATCCCCTTTCTTTCATTATTAACTCGTTCATGGCGAGATGGATGCAAACCTATGTGTTGCGCCGCAACCAAGTAGCTCCTACAAAACTCTGTTACTTCCTCAAAAATATAATTTCCAATAATGGAGGCTTCAGGTCGATATGGATTTTTAAAATACCCCTTTAATATTTTCATATACCTTTCAAAATGATACATCCAACAAAGATATACAGGTCACCAAAGAATATTTCTTGAACCAGATGAATCATTAAATGAACCATTACATCAAAAAAAGTTGGAGGAAAATACATTTCCAATTGACAAAGTATAAAAATTGCATCCTTTTCCAAAATTTTCAATGCATTCACATCAATTTCCTTGTTACAAATTGTATTGAAAAAATAACACAACTTTATTATAGTCTTTCTGAAACGAATGGGCAATATTACACACAATGAGCCTTGTAGAATTTGTTGAATCATGACATGATAATCATGTGATTTCATAGCTATCAACTTCAAGTCCTTCAATGAGACAAAATTTTTTACATTTGAATAATAACCTTGAGGCACTTTGATATCATGAAGACACTGAAAAAATCTAATTTTATCCCACTACGATAATGTATGACATGTCTTGGGAAGAACAGTTCATCTTCCTTTAGGATTGGGAGCTCACTCCAAACGTATTCCCATTGATAGTAATTCTAATCTTGAATTCAACCCATCTTTTTTATTTCCATTAATATCTATCAATGTTCCAATCAAACAATCACATATATTCTTCTCCACGAGTATGAAATCAATGCTATTTTTAACTTCATGATACCTCCAATATGGTAGCTCAAAAAATATTGAACTTTTCTTCAAAAAATTTCTATCACTAGGAGATTTTTGTGACTTTACCAATGTCACATCAATGTTTTTCACCCTCTCAAAATACAGATCAGGGAATAAAGGTTTTGGAGCATTATAAAATTCTTGTGAGCCATGGAATTCCTTTTTTAATCTTCTATAAGGGTCATACATAGGCAAAAACCTTCGATGATCTATGTACACTATTTTCCTCCAATGATGGAATTGACAATAGGACGTCTGTTGTTCGCAAATTGGACTTGGTTTATGACCTTTAACACTGTATCTAGACAGATTTCCATACGCTGGGAAGTCATTTATAGTGAACAGAATCACTTCATGTAGTTGAAAAAATTCCAGTTTATAAGAATCATACACCCTAATACCATCAGCCCATAATAGTTTCAAATCATCAATCAATGGTGAAATTAAACATAAATATCATTGTTGGATTACATTGGTGTAGATATCATTATAATCAACATGAAATATTTTTGCTTCATACAAACTTCAGGAGAGTGCTTGTAAATTACCAATAAAACATGCCATGAACTATGTGAGCTACTGAGGGTTCGGTATAGATTCATTCCATTTGTGCACAACCCTAGTATGAGTTTTATAATTTCATTTCCAAATGTAGAATACTACGCATCAATTTTCTTCCATTGTTGACAATCAGCTGAATGACGCATTTTTTCATTACATACCAACACATCAGCATTCCATCTTAACCTTTTTTCATCATGTGAATTAGAAAATAAAAGTTTGAAACGATGAATTATAGGAATATACCAAAATACCTTTGAAGGGAGCTTTGTAATCTCTACATCAGCCTATGATTTTTCTTTCACCTTATACAATGATGTACCACATTTAGAACACTCTGACAGAAATTCATATTCCTTCCCATATATAATGTAGTCATTCGGACTGGCATGTATTTTCTTGTATCCCAATCCCATCGGGCATAATATTTTCAGGGCCTTGTAATGTGAATCTAGAAGACCGTTATCTTTTAGAAGAATGTCTTTCATCAATTGTAGTAGATCTGTAATACTTCTATCACTCCATTCATGTTTCCTCTTCTGGTTAATCAATCCAAACACCGCCGAAAAAACCGTAAAATCTGTACAACCATGATATAATGGTTTTTCAGCATCACCATATAGACGCGCAACTGTCAGTTCTATATCAATTTGTTCTGCTATAATATCGCGAATCATTTCTTCAATTCCGTCGGAGTTACCATCTTGCGAATCATCATCATCGGTGACATTCCGTCCAGTTTCACCATGCCAAATCCAAGGTCTGTAACTTGGATTAAAACCATGATAAATCAGATGATCATTTATCTCTCTACTTTTCAACTTCTTCAAATTCAATCATTTCAGGCATGGATAGAAAAAAATGTCACTACTTGGAACATTTAGTTTAGAAAATTCGTAAACGGCATCAACACCATTCTCATATTCATTGCTCATTTTATGTGCCATAATCAAACATTGAATCATTATTACCTACAAAAAATATAAAAAAAATATATTTTTAAGATAAGACAAATATATGTTTATATGTAAAAAATCATAATTTGAATGTAAATCAATTTTGAAATATAAAAGAAATTAATGCATATTTAAAAAAATAAGCTTGAATATTATTTTTAAAACAAAATATAGTTAGATATAACATTTTTAAATTCTATTGAATCAAATAAAACCATGGGGCCAATAGTGGTTGATAAAAAATTAGAGAACATAGAGTAAACCTGAGAGTCAAATCAAATTTAATATAAAAATTCCGATGTAGAAAATCACAATGTAAAACCAATCATCACAGCACAATCATCATGTCATAATCTTAGAAACCACGATGCAGTACTCAATCCCCCTTGTAGAGACCCGAAGCCTGACGTACATGGACATTACATTACATTTGCGGAATACTTAGTACATAACAAAACACACACACAAGGACCGTAATAGTTTAGTGTCTTTGGAAACTCGGAATAAAATCTTCTAATCGTGGTGAAAGATCTTCAATATCTCCCATAATGATCTTCTTTTTTTCCCTAAAACCTTTCTTTATACCCTAGGGAAAAGAAAACATAAAAGGGTGAGCTCAAATGCTCAGTAAGGGTAAACAAAAGAAATATCAATCACATCATATACATAAGAACATAATTTTTGGAAATCTTAACCTACAAAAGAGATCATAATTTCATAACATGGGATAAATCATGGCAGTGAAATGTAATCACAATAATCATAAATTAAAACATGAAACTTTTTTTCATACACACATAATCATAGAGAATCATTTCTTGTTAGTCAAAATCATTTCAAAGACTATCTTAGTGGACAAAGTCCCTTTCTGAATCGAGTCACCCTCGTTTCAGTCCTCTTTCACTAAGCCGGTATAACCTACCGTTCCAGCCATGTCTATCTCATGAGATATAAAATATTTACCCAATGCATTGGAGGGAGATATAGGTACCACTCATCTCTTAATGATACCATTATTAGGTGTGCCACAAAATAATAAACCATACATCATAGCATAACCCATGTAATAAAAATGGGATTCTTAAACAACATGACATCATAAAACAATTCATATAAGATAAAGGAATTCATAAAAAATTTTCCATCACAACATAATCAAATCCATGTAATAATAGGGATAAAAAACAGAACCCTTTATTATCTTAGTTGGAAAATAATTTTGATAAAACACTTGAACTCCATTCTTGAGGAAAATATCATTTCTTCGTCAAAAACATTTTTCCTTTCTTAACATGTCATACAACATTAAACTAAAAAAAGTTGATTAAAAATAAACATTAAAACATCTAAAGGAAGATTCTTGGAAATAATGTATTTAAAAATCCATTCATGCCGTATAAGTTAAAAAACATTCTTCTTGTACTTTTGTCGGAAAAGTCAAAAAAAACATCGTATGAAAAACGACAACAGATTCCTTTCATATCTTTTACTAAAAACTCACCGAAGAGTAAAATAGGTTTTAAACAAATGTAGGTGGATGGATGTAATATTACATATTGAGGGAACATGGATGTGGATGATAAAATACACCCCAGTAAATACCAAAGTATAAACAATCTCGGATCAAAAAAATGAGATTGTGATATTTTCCCGTACCTTAGGTCCGACTTGCTTTGTACGTGTCCGAACCACCTGTATAATGATTTAAATCATGTTATTGACTTATTCCAGAATCATATTCATTGTTATTATATCATATATGGTCCACTTATGACTTTATATTACCCGTTCTTTTGTAAATTCATGTTAAAGTAGCGTTTTGGGTAAAATCGTCTCGTTTGTCGTTCGAGTTTTTAACTTGTAATTATTAATATGATTACTTGGATCATGATTACATATATCCAGAATGTAAAACATGATTTATATATAATATATATTCAGAATATATATATATATATATATATTATCGATAAATGGAATGAAATACACCGTTCATGGAGACGGTAGTCCGTACGTATGCATGAACGCTAATTTCGTTTCCTTATTGAATTGAATGGAATTAAGTAGATGACATAAATATAAATAAATCCAGTATCATTATTATGTCATATATTTCATTAGTACTTACTATATATACTTTATAATCATTAATGAATGGTTAATCATTGAGAATGAATCTCATCGCGTCGTGGAGACGGTAGTCCGTACATACGCACGAGCGATGATATCGTTCCCATGGTCGTATAATTGTGTTAAAGTGTATGTATACTATATCAATATCAATATCAATTTATAATAATCATATATAGTTACTCATTACACCATTATACCCAGCTTATTAAGGTGGTGGCGGAAAATAGGTTACACCATAGCGTGGAGACGGTATTCCGTACGTACGTACGCGTGGTGATTTCATTTTTCCGTAGGATGGATAGAAGGTGAATTAGGGTTGTTTAATATTTATAATAACATATCAGTATGTAAGTAATACTGATGTTATTACTTTATCATGAAACAACTAAAGAAGAAGAGGTTGAAAAAGAAAGAAATTGAAAAGATCGGTAATGGATATTACCTCTTCTTTTAAACGCCTCTTTGAATCCTCCACTTAGGGAACTAAGATTGGTCTTTGAAGAAGACCAGGACCTCTAGGATTATTCTAGGGATGTGGAGAAGGGATTTTGGCAGGGGTTTTCCGAGATTGGGTGCTCAAATTGGGGTGTGGAGGAGGGGGAGGAGGTGCCCTTTTATAAGGGAGGAGAGGGGCACCTTAGGAATATCTCAAAATATTATTTTATATTAAAGTCATAATCGGTTTATAATGGTTCCAAAGGGTCTTATTTCGAAGGTAAAGTGGGGATGGGTCGCAATCATATCAAACAATAGGATTTAGACAAGTTTAGGTTATTAGTTTAACATTATCAATTAGATTTATCTCTAAGTTAAATAATTTAACTTTTACCGTGTCTTTTTGTTTTCTTACACTATATGGTTAATAAACATACCATAACAAGCGAAACGAACCCCAAGTTGTTTATAATTAATATATAAATCCTTATCTAAGTCATTTCACCGAACCTTAGATTTTTAGGAATTAAATAACAATTGATAATATTATATTTGTTTTAAAAACTAATTCATGTCAATTTTGACACTATTTGGTACATGATTTTTATGAAATTTCTAACAGAATGATAAGTTCGAAAAAAGTTACTTAAATCAACAATAACATGTCATATTAACCTAGAAAATTATTGTAAGTCATAAAAAGTCTCAAATTACATTTATTTGGGCATTTATAACATCAATTATGTTAATATTTTCTTTAAAAGGTAATTACTACATCATTGTTGTGTCATAAATAAATTACATTATTTAAATTATAAAAATTAAAAATAAAATACCTTTATGTAGGAAATCTTTTTATATATCTAATGAATATTTATAGTCGAAATTATATTATGTATAACCCTATATTAAAAATTTTTCTGTAAATAAACTTCGATTTTAACTCTTTTAACTCTTCTTTTAGTTAAATAATAATAAACGTCCTAATCTAATCCATGTGGGCCTAAATGATAATAGTTTACACTTAAGGTTGTTTTTGGTCGAGATACACTTGTCCAATAGGATTAGGACATGTGTTAGGGTAATATTAATATCATTTTTACCCTTAATTACACTATTTACTTTTAATCGTGGTAAATAAAAGTAAAAAGTTACTATTCACCAAAAATTATTTTCATCTCATTGAACCAAATTTTACTTACTAACATCAACCGTGTCTCTCATATTTTTGAAATTTCATTCACAGAAGCGGTAAAATTAAGATTTTTGAAAAAAATTATTTTTTTAACTACCACTTAGTAGTTTCACTATTCATCAAAAATTGATGTTTTTCAGAAAAATGCCAAAATTTCACCCTAAGCTATAATTGATATTCCGAATTCAAAAATGATTTCTATTTTACAAAATTACCAACATATAAGTTGCATTAATTAATTTTATAATTAATTTCTTCTGTCACAACAAATAGCGTGTTTTTAAGAGATAATAACTATCAAAAGATTAACACTTGTTTATGTCTGGTGTAGATGTGAAATTACATCCAATGACCAACAATGTATTGAATTATAAAAATATATTCTAAATATACATTAAAACCACTCAAAATAATAATTTATCACTATTAATTATTTCGATTAAAAAATTTGATTTTAATTAAAATTTAGTAATTTTCACTAATCATCAGAATATGAATGTTATCCGAAAAGTACCAAAATTTCACCTTAGGCTAAATTCGATACTCCAAATCCAAAAATGAAGTCCATTTTGAGAGATAAAATTTATTAAATTTTAAAAGGTGGTTATTACTATTCATAACGGCTAGTTATAAAAATATTTTAATAGCATATCTTTGTTTAGTGAAACTCAGTATTGCGTACTACACACGCTATCGAGGAAGGTCGCGATTGCGTGTAATGCAAGGAAAGTCAAGGATGTGTGTTGTGCAAGCTCCTTTTGGTGTAGCGTACAACACAAGACATTAATAAAATTAAAAATAATATTTTTCATAAAATCTCGGGCTGTTACACCCCTAGACACCCCCAAACACTCTGGACAACACCCCCCCCCCCCCCCAAACCACCCCCAAAACCCTCTGGACAGGCCTCATCCCTGTTGACAGCCACCCACACCCACCAACCCCCTTGGACACCCCCCCCCCCCCGGACAGCCGCAACCCTCTGGACACCCCCACCCCCTGGACAGCCCCCCCACCCCTCTAGATAGCACCACCACCCCTCCTGGACACCACCCCCACCCCTACCCCCTTGGACACCCCCTGGACACCCCCCAACCCCCTGGAAAACCCCCCACCCCCTGGACAACCCCTAAAACCCTCTGGACATGCCCCCTCCCCCTTGAACAGCCCCCCCCCCCACCCACCCACCCCCTTGGAACCCCCCTGGACACCACCAACCCACTGGAAATCCCCACAAACCCTGGACAGCCCCCACCCCTCTAGACA
This sequence comes from Viscum album, assembly GCA_963277665.1. Taxonomy (NCBI): domain Eukaryota; kingdom Viridiplantae; phylum Streptophyta; class Magnoliopsida; order Santalales; family Viscaceae; genus Viscum; species Viscum album. The sequence continues at coordinate 1,200,182,577 of OY728121.1, read as the reverse complement.
GCACCCCCACCCCTCCTGGACACCACCCCCACCCCCACACCCTTGGAAACCCCCCTAGACAACCCCTACCCTTTGGACAGCCCCCCACCACCTGGACAGCACCCCACCCATCCAGACAGCACACCCCACCCCTCCTGGACACCAACACCCACCCCTGACACCCTTGGACACCCCCCTAGACACCCCAACCCTCTCGATAGCCCCCACCCCCGGATAACCCCCAAAACCCTCTGGACAGGCCTCCACCCCCTTGGACATGCCCCACACCCACCCACCCCCTTGGACACACCCTGGACACCCCCAACCCTCTGGATAACCCCCCGCCACTTGGACAGCCCACACCCCTCTAGACAACACCCCCACCCCTCCTGGACACCAACCCCACCCATACCCCCTTGGACACCCCCCTGGACACCCCCAACCCTTTGGACAACCCCCACCCCATATAAAACACCCCACTCCTCCAGAAAGCACCCCCACCTGTCCGGGACACCACCCCCACCCCCAACACCCTTGGACACCCCCCTGAATACCCCCAACCCTCTGGACAACCCCCACCCTCGGACAACCCCCAAAACCCTCTGGACAGGCCTCCACCCCTATAGACATCCCCCCACACCAAACCACCCCCTTGGACACCCCCCTGGACACCCTCCAACTCTCTGGACAACCCCCACCGCCCGGAAAACCCCCCAAACAATGGTTTACATATAAAAACTAGGCATGGTGACCAACTAAAAAAACATGAATTTAATATATACTTCAACATGAAATAGATGGAATTATATATTATTAAATATGGCTACTGAAATGATCTTATGATAATTAAAAATAACAATTGATATTCAACTAGTAAAATGATCACTAGTTTTCACGATAACTAATATCATAATGTGGTAATGGATAATTCTAGAAATCTTAAAAATATTTTCAAGGCATTGGACAAGGCCACAAAAAATACTAGGTAAGCCCTCAGCAGAACCCAATTTTATTTGGAATCATGAGACATAATGATGCATCGAAGGGCTATAGAGGTCAACAACCATTACATTATATGTCTAATAGATTCTCATATAGAAGAGGATAAACAAAAGTAGAAACAACACTTGAAATATAATTTATGATTTGTATATTTAATCAATAACCATTCTATGCAGTAATATAGGTGAATGAGATCATTATTTTTCAATGACAACAAAAATTACCAACAATGTCAGGCATTCACGAAACAATAACAAACTAAATAGAAATAGTTCAGGCTTACGTGAATATTGCGAGTTGATCTAATAGATCTGGGGATGATAAATAAGATGATGACCTAAAAAATATGTAAGAGGGTTCGAAATCGAAGAATCTTACCTAGTTTAAACAAAAAAATCGCAAAACATAAATATAGACTATCCGAGAAAAAAACGAACGAAATAAAGTCGTGAGAGGCTTAATTGGGTGTTTTGAGTTGAGATGATAGATTCGATGAGAGTAAAGATGATAAACGATGATGGAAAAATGAGTTTAATGCAATAAGATCGACGAGTCGATTAGGGTTTACCGCGCGTGAGAGAAGAGTCGCCATACTTTCAATCGAAAAATAGTAAATGACAATCAACGGGGCTTGTTATGTTTTTAAATGTTTTATAACATCGGTTATTTAAAAACCAACATTATAAACTATTTTTTTAAATTTATAATGTTGGTTATTATAATTACCGATGTTATAAATGTATCCCATATTGATTTTTTTCGTAGGTTATTTTATGGCTGACGTAAAAAATTCTGTGGGTTTTTTTGGTACGTCAGTTATCAAATAACCGACGTCAAAAATGCCTCAAAAGCCACATTTTTTATGTCGGTTATCAAATAACTGATGTAAAAAACAACGCGCTTTGGTTTTTTACGTCGGTTATTTCATAACCGACCTAAAATCGAACGCGCACGATTTGTAAAGTCGGTTATTAAAATAACCCACGTTGAAAATTTACTCACCGCATTATTTACGTCGGTCATAAAATCACCGACGTAGAAAGCCACATTTTATGGATTATCGCATCGGTTATATATAACTGACATAAAAAATGGTGATGTAAATAACAGTTTCTGCACTAGTTCATAGACATACAAAACATCATCATTTATATATGTGCACCTATTGTTTATTTAATTTCAATCCTCCGATGTTTACATGTCGTATGGTGTTATTGTTCCCGATACTGATTTATGATTTGTTATTTCATTTTAAATACTCTTCCAATGGTGGAATAGTTTCTCTACTATCTCTCCCAAAGACCTTACTGCTATTCGATAGCCTCTAGAGTTTGGGGAAATGCACTTGAGTCTATGTGCCCAACCGGGTATGTGGCACCTTTAGGTGGCACCCGGAACCAGGATGTTACCAAGTGGTATGAAAGGGAGGTTTTGATCCTCCGACCTATGGGTTAGGGGACCACATGGATCATAATATGGTTCATCATATTGAATGTTAATAGAATTATATTATGATATGACATGAATACGATGCCAACCATTGATTCACATGGAGTATGGGCCCCACAGATTGGAATTTGGTAGTTTAATGCATGTTTCAATATTTTATCAGGTTCCACAGTAGTTGTTGTAGCTAGATATCTAGAAAATACCATAACACATGGAGTGCGATGATAAATAAATTCCATGTATTTTTTTGTTTAGTAAGAAAATGTTTTTCTTTAGTACACACCTTGGATTTTATGTACACACCAAGTAGTCTTCGACCGTGTGACCAACTGTGTGGGAAGAGATAGGGGTTGGAAAAATGTATTCATTAACACACTTTGTAATAGGAATACATGTCTTGTTATGGTGATCAATGTATCCATCTATGTGACAAGTGACACTGGTCGATGAAATCCATCTAGTACATTTCTTGTCAGATATATAGGCGCTGTGTAGTTTTGTTCTATGAGAACTGTATAGTTTGACCTGTGTAGGATTACATGGGTAGGAGGGAACATGAAATTAGATTTCATGTCTCATGGAAAAGTCTTCATGTGTTTAGGTGTTGCATGTCCAGGTATGGAATTCATACACACCATGTTAAAAGTCTAAGGGAACACGCCATTTAAGGGATATACACGCCTTTTACCATTGTTTTATAAAACATTATTTTTTTCTTAACTCTATCCTTTAATTCACATCCATGTTTCATTACATGATAATATTGGACTGAGTTTTGTTCTTGACATTGCTGAGTCATGACACTAAGACACCAACCAGTTGTAAGCCAGGTTCTATGTGACGATCAAACATTGGAAATGGTAGACCAAGGAAAAAAGTAGACCTTACAGTGATTCCCATTATAGAACCAACCGTGATTTCAGATATAGGTGTTGATGGACAGTTCCAAGATGCAATCATGGGGAAGATGAAGACATAGGGAGCAACACATCCTTCCTCGTCTACGGAAGAATTGATGCAGGTTTTTCAGAAGCATCATACTCCCGCTTTCTCAAGGGATAGAGGTCCACTGGATGTGGAGTCATGATTCGAAGCCATGTTGTCTAAAATATAGAATGTTTAGGAACCTCTATAGAGTTGTGTGAATCATGATACCTACATGCTTTGAGATTTCGCCATGATAGAGTGGGATTTCATATCACAGGTGGGACACCAGCATCTTATGGCTTGTGATGAGTTTTAGTGGACCTTCTATGCCTACATATACCTAGATACCATGAGAGATTATCAGGTCTGAGAGTTCATGAGTTTGGAGAAGGGTACTCTCTTAGTCATGGAGTATTATTCTTTCTTCCATCACTACAACACTTCACAACCGTTCAGGGGGGTGATGAGTTATATCTGCAGAGGAAGATTGAGGATGGTGTCAGGCCAGAAATCTGATCATAGGTGAACATTTTTATGTTGAAATCCATATCATATATAGTCAAGCAGGTGTTTATAACTGAGAAAAACTGGAGGTATTCTAGAGAATTGGGCATGGAAGGTTCATATTATAGTGTTAGTACTATTTCGAAAAATAGTAGGATGTTTTGCAGGGAGTATACGAGTAGAGATCTGACTAGACTGGACTTACATTCAGGTAACCAGGTGATATGATACTAGTTCTAGAAGGGAGGACATAAGAATCTTCAGTACCCGAGAGAACCAGTTGGTTGCCAATATTGTAGAAAGATGGTACATCTTCATCATTTCGTCAATTTCATCCTTCCAGCAGCTAGTGGAATAGGATATGTTTCGAATCCCCATAACAGTGCAGGACCATGAGTCCCACATCACACTGGGGACATGAGTTTTATAGGATGTTCAGGCCAAGGTGTTGGTTGTGGTTGTAGTGTTCATTCAATGAATTATGAAAAATTTTTGGTTGGATCAGCTCAAGGATCACATACAACATCACAAGGTCACGACAATTGTTAGGATTGTGAACTGGATTATATTTAATAGGAGCCGATTATTGGACCCTCTACAGTTAGAGGTATTATTTTTGTTTCGTTAGATTCCGATTATACACTTTTAAATATAAGAGAATCCTATATATTTATATCTATGACTTTTATTAAGTTCCTTGGGTCTCTATATCATTACTTCTGCTGAAATCATTATGCAAGACACTCCCTTGGGGATTAGGATGGATAGTGTACGTTAGTGCGAGGTGTTCCCTCTTGAGGATGGTGTGTGCCACTTCTTTGGGGACCATTATGTCTTAAATATGATGGGCTATGAATAAAATCACATAATGGAATTATTATTCCCCATTAAGGAAGTTTTCGATTTCTATCTTCGTATAGTGAGTTTCACATCACTAGAGGGAGATTTATATTATATATGGGTGAATGGGATGTCCAGGAAAGTAGAGCTAGATATGAGCATCACTAGTTTAACGGAGGTTTTCACTCCAGTGGTCTATCATTTTATAAATTTTTTTCTAGATGACTTTTATTTTTTTCCTCAGGGGAGAGTGGTATAATTATTTATTGATCTTTTGTTGAGGGGAAAACTAGTTTCCATTCGTCCTTATAGGATTGCTACACTGCTGTTACACGTGCTCATGAATTATATTGAGGTGTTGAGGGAGAGGGTTTAATCCATCCCTATACATCTCATTAGGTTGCTCGAGTCTTGTTTGCAATGAAAGAGGAAAATAACCTCATTCACTGTTTGGATTTTTAGAAGCTAATCCAGGTCACTATCATGAACTGATATCCCTTTCCAATGATTTCTGTTATATTCGATCAACTTTGAGGATCCTGGATGTTATCAAAGATTGAAATGATATCTGATTATCATCAGTTTCATGTTAGAAAATCAGATAAACCTCTTACATCCTTTCGGAGAAGGTATGATCTATACGATTATGTGGTTATGCCATTCAGGCTCATGGACGCACCGACAGTTTTCATGGAACTGAGGAACTGAGTGTTCCATCCATATTTGTATTCATTTGTTTAATTCTTCATGGAAGATATATTTGTGTACTCTCACACTTGACATGACCATGCCGACCATCTTGATGTAATTTCGAGTATGATGAGGGAGTATTTTTAGAATTCTAAGCTCTCAAAATGAATCATTTAGATTGACAAGATTCACTTATAGGGAAATGTTATCTCATAAAATAGAATTTATGTAGAACCAAAGAAACTGAGAGAAGTAGTTTCCTGGGAGCAAGTGATGAAATGATTTTAGGTATATAGTCTTTTGGGGCTGGATGGTTAGTACAGATGCATTAAACAATACTTCTCACGCTTATCAGCACCACTAATGGGCCTGACTATGAAAGGTGAGAATTACTTACGGATGGATTTTTGTGATATAGTTTTAAAGGAGAAGGTAGGGAGGGTGAAATTAGAACTGATACTAGTTCTTCTGGAGCAGGTAAAGTTTTACATTGTACTTTGTGGTGCATCTAGAATTGGTCTAGGAGCAGTTCTTATGCATGGGGAGAGAGTCATTGCATACAGGTCTCGATAGTTGTGGCCACATGAGTGGAATTACCAGATGCATGATCTTGAGCAAGCAATTGTAGTGCATGCTTTACACTATAGAAGACATAATATTTTTGGAGAACATTTAGGGGTTTTCACTTAACAAAAAATTCTATAGTATATCTTGACCCAACATTATCTAAATTTGAGATAGAGAAGGTGGGGTGGGTATCTTCAGTCATTTAAATTTTATCTTTCCTACACACCTAGAAAATGAATCATAGTGGGTTATGTGTTGAGAATGAGGGCTCAAATATAGGCCGCCCAGTATGTAATGTCCTATTATATCAGTATAAAAACATTTTTAATTATATGGAATTATTTGTAGACCTCAAAATCATAGTGGGTTATGTGTTGAGAATGAGGGCTCAAATAACTCTTAAATGATTTCCTAGATCAGAAATCTGAGGGCACCGTTGCATTCAGGATTGCAGTTTTACTCTAACATCATAAGATTAGTCAGTGCGGCCTCTTATAAAAAATCCCAAAAATGGAATAACTGTTAATAAAATAAATAAATAAAATTATTTTATTTTTCAAATCCGTATAACTCAAAAAAATAATCTCGGATTGAAAATCTGCGATCACCGCCAAACTCTTGAGGGTATGATTTCCTTAGAATGATACTAACAGTTTCCATTTTAGGCCACCGTTGATTGTTAGTTTTTGCCTATAAATAAAATAATTATGTTACAATTATTGTATTGTAAAAATCCATTACGTCAAAATGGTTAATTGGATTAAAAATGTTGAGTACCATTGGATTCATTGGGGAATGATTCCCTTTGGAAGAGCCTAACCTCGACCGATGTGTGTTGAGTGTGACCATTATTAATTTCTGAACCTTATTTATGGTACTTTCAGCAAACGTGGGAGCGACATTTTCTAAATTTTGAACTGCTAATCAGATTTAAAATACAAGGGAACCATTGAATCTTCAACGTAAGGATATGCTTAAGGGGGACATCACATTGACCGTAGTAGGTCTAGGGAATAAGTTCTGTTTTGTTTCCTTTAAAAGAAATGAAATAAAATAATTTTATTATTTTATTTTCTTCTTCTACACCAACAAACAAGTGGAGTTTGGGACCCCTGATGTGTCATGCCAATAAATGGATTTACATTCCAATCCTATGTAACGATGCCATTAGGCAATAAGAAATGTTCCTAATTAATGATCACCCATTAATTCCACAAGTCGTTACATACCCTCTTCTCTCCAATATATATGGATATTGGGGAGGGGAATCGACATAGCTTCGCCAAGAAGTGATGTGCTGAAGGGTTTCCATGATGCTGAAGCCTTAGAGGACGGAGCAGATCCTAGCGAGAGGTGACGGGTGACCTTGAAAAACGAAACAAAGGACAATATATGAGTGGCATCATTGGAAACCTATTGGAGGAATAGAGAACACTGACCCACCATCATGCGTGGGTGTTTCTCTGACGATTTGAGGTAGGGGGTTTATTTTTTTACACATTTTAAATGATTTCCTCTACCCTATTCTTGAATAATATGAAGAACATGGGCCAATAGACTAATAGGATGATCCGCGATTCATATGTTTTTGTAGGAGGTTGTTGTAGGGTATATTTTTGGTGTTTTTATTTTTTTATATCAGTTGATTATTAAACCCTTAATCCCCCTCATGTTTATGAGCTAACGTGGAGGGAGTGGTCCTAACGAACCTGGAATGAACCCTCCGTTATCTTGTTAACCATGAACCCCTATGGAATACCATCATCTCGGTGATACTGACTGGCTTCATTGGGATTGTGCATCAGTGCATGCCAAATGGGTAGGCCACAAAACAAATCCCCAGTCGTCATTGGGATGGCCGACACCTTCCAGCCGCGATGGCGGTGTGGCACACTATCATACGCCGCTGGTGAGAAACATGTTGCACCTCATTATCCATGACGAAGGGATTAGGTGTTCGACTCATCAGCCAGTCACAGACAGGGAGGTGGCACAACTAGTTTTCTATTAGCAGAATTCAAGATGCGGTTTCTGTCACATTGGAGGCCGAATGCACGACTCTGGTGGTTTCCACGTCTATCGGGCAGCGCCCATGTGGCACTACCGCTCCACTAACCGAATGACCTCTGGACCGTTCTGGATTTCAGGAGATTGGGGGTTACACCTCAACACCAGCTAGGGCCGGCCGCCACCCAACCGGGCAAGACCTTGGCATAATAGGTCGGGTCACCTGTGTCCAAGCCTAGACTGAGTCGGGCCGAGTCAGTCCGACCGGGTTGGGTCGGACCTGGGCCCAACCTGGTCTAGTAACACTCAGAGGGCCACATCTTTAGAACTGGATGCCCGCTTGACAAACCACCTGTGGTGTTAGGGTACTTGGATCGAGAAAATACATTTTTATTCTCCAATTCAATTTTAGAGATATTTTGACTATGGCCAGGGTGGATCGAACCTGAATCCATCCAGACCCCCTGAGCTGAAACAATTATAATTCACAGAATGGGTGTTTGATTGATGCACCGTATGTCGCGTTGGTATCCTTATGACATGGTGGTCCTTTGGGTTACTTCACTTCGGAGCACACTATCGGTCAATGAAAGATAGATATATAGTTTTCTGATTATATAGAACACAAACGCACTATGTGCGAGGAATCCAGTGGCTAGTAGTAAGGTAGTGAGGCAGAGGATGGAGGAAGATCTTGCGAAGGTCAGTTCTCAGCGATATTGTGTGGGTCAGTGCATCCCAATCATGTGTGGGTCAGTACTCATCAGTCTTGTGTGGGTTAGGGAATCCCAATACTGTGTGATTCAGTGCTCAATGATCCTGTTTGGATCAACAAATACTGATCTGGTGTGTCTCAGATCATGTGTGGGTCTGTAGTGGCTTGATACCTATTGACACTAGGTGGGTTGGATCCTATGTGTATCATTGCAGGGTTTAGTACCTATTGATCATGTGTGGGTCTGACTACATATGGTCATAAGTGGTTCCTATTACAAAAATAATATGTTCTAGCTTCTTAACTAATCATATGTACTTCTTATATTTAACAAGTAACCTAGTTTGAGGTGGGAATCTATTTGATATAAGGCTTTAATTGAGCTGTGTATATGGATTTGTGTTTGGTGATTATGATCAGGCTTTGTGGTTTTCATTTTTATAATTATGATAGACCTTTTGGGGTCTCAAGGTCCCTACTGGGTATTGTTATACTCAACCCTACATTGGCTTCACCCACACCTTGTTGTATCTTCTGCAGACGACAAGCAGTTGGGCTGAGATTTGAGGGAGCTCGGACTGGATGGTGCTCTGAGACGGACCATTTCTGTGACATGATGTGGGGACTACTGATCATGAACTATACCTACCCTTTATTTTGGATCTGTGGTGAATGGTGAAAGATCATATTTTCACTTTTAAACTGTTTTTTAATTTTCAGTTGTACATCTACTTTTCCTGTTGAGAATGTATTCCTGCCCACATTAATTTCAGTACACTTTTACTACAGCAGTTTACATCATAGTTGCGTCTGGTTTTGTTCTCAAACCATGTTTTTGTACATGTTTATGGAAATGTCTTCCCATCATAGGGGTACTTCTTTCCGGTTCTGGTCACCTGCCCCTGGCCTATGGAAGCCAGGCTTGGGGTATTCACGACACGAGCCCCAGGGGACAGGTCGTGACAGAGTGGTATCATAGGAGTTCAGTTCTATTGAATAACTATGACTTTGAAATTTTCAATACATCTATATTGATTTGTTTTATGAGTGTGGTTTTATGTTTGGGGAGTCTACTGTTGGTGTGGCGGATGAAATATCCATACCCCAGGACCCTGAATTCCAATTTCTTAATTAGTGCACGAAAACACTGTTTATGTGTGTTTTTGAAATTGTTTCTTTTGATTTAATTAGTGTCAGCTCAGAAGGTATAAATTAATGACTATGGCACACATGTTCCTTATCATGATTCCTCCTGGTAGACAACAAACTAGGATTCCTGAGAGTGTACACAATGATGGCCCACCGAGCGATGAGGCCTCAGTTCAGGGCCCTCTTATGGCATTAGCACCTCCGTGTGGTGTACGAGTCTCACCACTACTCATTGGTAAACAATTTACACCAACCCCACAAGCAGAGGATGAACACCAACTATATTTGTTTCATGAGTTTCAACAGTTGATTATATCGAGGTTCTGTGTAGAGACGGACCTGCAGGCAGTTGAGGACAGGCTGGAGGTTGTTGCTAGAGTTTTCTGACACTTTGAGACATCTATAGAGAAGATGGTGATCCTATATTCTTGCCTTTTCTGCTGTGTGACTATGCAGATTTTCTGCAGGGTAATGAGGCTATGGCACTTGGACCGTTTCCCAAGATGGTACCTTTGGTTAGTGTGCTAGATATATCACTGCACGTTAGTTAGCATTTACAAATTGTAGTACCTGTAGAGGAAACTTGTAGTCTTAGTTCCATACATGTGTTTTGGCATCATATACCCCCCAGGTTCTAAGGAGAGCCCGACTCATAGGTGGCTAAGGACTTGTTTGAGGAGGTGGTTGAGAGTTCCCTAGTTCTTCTACAACATCGTCAGTACGAAATGTCCATAGCTGAGTATTCATCAAAGTGTACTGACCATTCCTAGAACTAAATTAATATGATATGATCAGTGCATTAGATCATGGACTTCCGAGCAAGGTTTTTGTAATGGATATATGAGATATAACTATTCCTCTATGAATTCCTACTTATGTTAGGGTGCTAAAGAGAACATTTTTGGTTGAATGTGCTTTGGATGAGTGAATATAAACAGTGAATGTTAGCAGTGGGATAGTAGGAATCTGGCCCTATTCTTATAGAGAAGGGTGTGTAAAAAGATTCAGGAAGAGGATGTGATAGGGACAAAAAAATATACATAACTGAAAATGTGGAAGCAAAGCTAGGAGATCAAGATGAGATGGTGTTCATTTCGATATTTTAAATCCACCCCCTTATATGTTCCCCACCAAGCTCAGGGAGCTGGAGGACAGGGGAAGGGAGTAGCTCCATGCTGTCAAGAAGTGCTACCCAAGGGCTCCAAAAATCAATTGAGGTATGTCTTGTGTCTACTACTAGATGCCATATTAATATACATAGGCACCAATCATTCCTTTCTTCCTTGACTCTTATCCAAGACCTAGAGTTTCCATTTAAACCATTAACCAGACCCTCATGTATTGAGATACCTTTGTTAGGATATTCGATAATCACACTTATGCTGATGGTGTGATAAGAGCCTTGAGGTGAGATTATTAGTTGGTACCTCTGAGTGGAATCATCGAGGCCTTACGACGTTAGTTTGTGTATTGACTGAAAATCCACAGTTCATACTCAGATTGACTGTATTATGAATAAATGGTGTGGTTTACCTACAACGTTGGAATGGTGTTTTCCTTCTTTGGTGAAAAACAAAACCCATGAAGCACATGATAATATCATGAATAGGAGGGTGCATTCCATCAATCTTGATTCGGAAAGTCATAACCTCATGGTAGAATGAGGTTTCAGTTTTTAGTTCCAAACTACTGTGTTAGGGTGTCAGGACATCTTTTCAAAATATGATTCCTGGATTACCTCCATGAAGGGAGATGGGTTTGTTTTGGGTAGGTTCTACCAAATATTTGTACTTGAATTCTCCAGGGTTGTGGTAACCTTGTCTACTTTGGCGAATAATGGACAACCCTTTGTTTGGAAGTCGAGATGCCAACATAGTTTTCAGTAGATGAGGTAGATACTGACAAGTTTACCCATCACGAGGCTACCTGAAGAGTGAATTTGGTATGTAGTATTCTATGATGCATTAGGGTACATGAATGGGTGTGTCCTAATGCAGGAGTGAGCCGTGATATCCTATGGATCATGACAGCTAAGGTAATATGACCAGAGTTGTGCTACTCATGACATGTAGTGTGCAGTAGTGGTGTTAGCCTTGATTATGTGGAGACATTATGGAATTTGAAAACGTTTTACACTCTTCTCTAATTATAAGAGTCTTAGGTATATCTCCTTTCATAAGGACCTGAACCTAAGATAGCAGGGATGGATATAGTTTCTCCAGTACTATGACCTTGAGATATTCAATACTCATGGGAAGGGGAATGTGGCAGCATATGCCCTCTATAGGAGGTCTTGTCGACATTTTATGAGTGAGGCAACATAGCTACTAGCCGCGATGAAGATATACTTCGTGGATAGAGATGGAGAAAATTACCCCCAGTCTATGGCTATCACTCCCCCACACATTCAGTGAGTTTAGTAAGCATAGCTTTGTGGATGTTGACTATGAGGATTGATGGGATCCTATATCCTTAGGAAGGCACCTGATTGATTTTCAGAAGGAGGAGAGCTCATCATCCTGTTTAGAAGACGTACCATGGTACCAGTGGTGCAATATAGGATGTGTAGAGAGAGTTCAATAAATCCACTCTGGTTGTACTCCCTAGTGTGGTGAAGATGTAGTATGATTGTAACACCCCAAGATTTTACGAAAAATATTCTTTTTAATTTCATTAAAGACTTGTGTTGTATGCTACACCAACAGGAGCTTGCACAACACACATCCCTAACTTGTCTTGAATTAAACGCATATGCAACCTTCCATGATAGCATGTGTTGTACGCAATACCGAGTTTCGCTAAACAATGATATGCTATTAAAATATTATTAAAATTAGCTGTTATGAATAGTAATAACCACTTTTTGAAATTTTATAAATTTTATTTTTGAAAATGGACTTTATTTTTGGATTCGGAATATCGAAATTAGCCAAGGTTGAAATTTTGGTATTTTCTTTGAAACATTCAATTTTTGATGAATAGTGAAAACACTGGGTTACTATTTAAAAACTGACTTTTTATTTAAATAATTATTTATTTAATTTAAATTTATTTTAGGTCAAAATTGATACATAATACCTATATATGTTCAATGTAATTCATTGTAGTAATTTTATAAAAATTTTAGATATATAAAAATTTCATTGAACTTTTCACCGTCTTTTACCCACCTCCTAGGAGAATTTGCACATTTACATAAAACATAATTGGACAGCTTCTTTGAGTGGAATTTCAAAAATCCGAGAAACACGTTTGATGTCAGTAAGTAAAATGTGGTTCAATGAGATGAAAATAATTTTTTATGAATAATAACTTTTTACTTTTATTTACCACAGTTAAAAGTAAATAGGGTAATTAAGGGTAAAAATGATATTATTATTACCCTAAAACATGTCCTAATTATATTGGATAAGTTTAACTCGACCATAAACAACCTTAGGAATACAATATGACCATTTAGGCCCACATGGATTGGATTAGGACATTTATTATTAATTTATTTAAAGAAGGGTTAATATAGTTAAAATCAATGTTTAATAGCTAAATCATTTTTAATATAGGTTTATACATAAGATAAATTCGACTATAAATATTAATTAGAAATATAAAAAGATTTCCTAAATATTGGTATTTTATTTGTAATTTTTAGACATTAAATAATTTAATTTATTTATGTCACAAAGATGATCTAGTAATTATCTTATTAATGAAATATTGACATAATTGATGTTATAAATATCCAAATAAATGAAATATGATACTTTTTATGAGTTACACTAATTTTATAGGTTAATATGAGATGTTATTATTGATTTAATTAACATTTTTCGAACTAATAATTCTGTTATGATTTTCACAAAAATCAATTACTAAATAGTGTCAAAATCGACATGAAATAGTTTTTAAAACAAATATTATATTATTAATTATTATTTTATTCCTAAAAATCTAATGATAGGACAAAGGACATAGATAAGGTTATATATATTAATAATAAACAACTTGGTGTTATTTGGGCTTTTTATAGTATGTTTATAACCTTATAGTGTAAGAACACAAAAAGACACGGTAAAAGTAAAATTATCTAACTTAAAGTTAAATATAAATGATAAGGTTAAAATAGTAACCTAAACTTATATAAATTATATTGGATGAGAGTCATTCGACCCATCCCCACCTTAGATTCTAAATAAATGAATTTGGATCTATTTAAAACCAAATATGGCTTTATAATAAAATAATATTCATAGTTTTTCCAAAGAAGCCCCTCTCCTCCCTTATAAAAGGGCACCTCCTCCCCCTCTTCCTTACACCACATTGAGCCTTCAGTCTTGGAGAAACCCTGCCAATTTCTTCTCTACACTTCCCTAGAAACATCCTCGAGATCCTGGTCGTCTTAAAAGACCAATTTTAGTGCCCTAAGAGGAGGTCTCATTGAGGCGCTTCAAAGAAGAGGTAATGTCTGTTACCGATTCTTTCAACTTTATTTCTTCTTCCACTTCTTCTTCTTTAGTGGTTTCATTATGAATTAATAACATAAGTATCACCAATAAACTAATATGTTATTATAAGTATGAAAAAAACCCTATTTCACAATCTATCCATCCTACGGAAAACAAAATCACCACGCGTGTGTACATACGAAATACCATCTCCATGTCGTGGTGTAATCCATTTTCCACCACCACCATACATGGATGGGTATAATGGTGTAAAGAATTAATATATATGAATATTTTAAAGTGATATTGATTCTGAAATAGTATACATACACTCAAATACAATTCCACGTTCATGGGAATGATATCATCACTTGTGCGTACGTACGGAATACCGTCTCCACGATGTGATGCGACTCGTTCTACATGATTTTCATTGCATAATGATTACATAAATGAATTGAGTGAATAAATATGATATATATTATACTAATACCATTCTGGAAATGAGTTATCTCTAACCTAAAAAGAAGAATAATAATTTATTCGACAAAATACACATAAGAACAAAAAGTAATAAACACCCGAATAACAAGTAGCAATGAAATATTACTAATAATAAGATAAGAATATGACCATATATGATATCATAACAATGAGTATGATTCTGGAATAAGAAAATTACATTATTTAAATCATTATACTGGAGGTTCGGACACTTATGAAGCAAATCGGACCTATGGTAAGGGAAATATCACAATCTCATTTTTATCCGAGATTGTTTATACTTTGAAATTTAAAAGGGTGTATTTTATCATCCACATCCTTGTTACCTCAATATGTAATATTATTTCCATCTAACTACAATTTTTTAAATCCAATTTTACCCTTCGGTGAGTTTTTAGTTAAAGATATGAAAGTAATCTTTTGTCGTTTTTCATACGAGGTACTTTTTGACTTTTCCGACAAAAGTACGAGAAGAATGTTTTTTTAACTTATACCGCATGAATGGATTTTTAAAAACTTATTTCCAAGAAGCTTCATTTACAAGTTTTAACTTTAATTTTTAATCAGCTTCTTTCAGTTTATAATTGTACGACATGTTAAGAAAGGAAAAGTTTTTTTTGAAGTAGAAAGGATATTTTCCTCAAGAATGGAGTTCAAGTGTTTTATCCAAATTGCTTTCCATATAAGATAATAATGGGTTCTGTTTCTATCCCTAGTATTAAATTGATATGATTATGTTGTGATTTAATTATTTTTATGAATTCCATTATCTAATATGAATTGTTTTATGATGTCACAATGATTATGAATCCCATTTTTATTACATGGGTTATGCTATGATGTATGGTTTATGGTTTTGTGGCACACATAAGAATGGTATAATTATGAGATGGGTGAGACCTATATCTCCCTCCCATGCATTGGGTAAAGATTTTATATCTCATGAGATAGAAATGGCTGGAACAGCCGGTTAAACCGGTTCAGTGAAACAGGACTGAAATGAGGAGTGAACTCGGTTTAGAAATGGACTTTGTCCACAAAGATAGTCTTAGCAATGAGTCTTGACTAATAAGAAATGATTCTCTATTATTATGTGTTTATTCCACAAAGTTTAATGTTTTATGTTATTATTATTGGGATTACATTTCACTACTATGATTTATCCCATGTTATGATATTATGATTTCTTTTACAGGTTAATATTTACAAAATGTTATGTTCTTATGAATATGATATGATTGATATTTCTTTTTTTACACTTACTGAGCATTTGAGTTCACCCTTTTATGTTTTCTTTTCCCAAGGATATAAAGAAAGGATTTAGGTAAGGAAAAAAAATGGACGATCGTTATGGGAGATGTTGAAGATCTTTCACCACGATTAGAAGATTATATTCCGAGTTTTCAAAGACACTAAACTATCACAGTCCTTGTGAGTGTGTTTTTGTAATGTACTAAGTATTCCGAAAAAGTAAAGTAATGTCCATGTACGTCAAGAATAAGGTCTCTATAATTGGTATCAGAGGTAAAGGTGTTAGTAATGAATCTGATCCATGGGAACTCTCACATGTGAGCATTGGACGAAGCATGGCACTCCGCCCAAGGGCTTCCTAAGGAAGTGGCTGCAACTGGGGATGGTGGTGTGTCCCACCCAGGGGTTGTAACCTCCCATGGAGTGCCCTAATTGGTATCAATTATAGTCCACAGGATGTAATTAGAGACCATTATAGTTGGTATCAGAGGAAAGGTTTAGTCAACCTTTGGAAACTAGGATGCGATAACTTTACTGAGATCCCTATAGATATTTCAATGGTATGTATAGGGATGTCCCTAAGGTTATGTATATGTATAGGTTATTGTACTAGAATTATGGTAACCTAAGATGTTAGATATTGAAGGTACACCCCCTTTATTATGTTGTTTTCCCTAGCATGATTTTTTTCTCTCACACTATTCTTTTTGGGTTTTAGATGATGGATGGAACCTGAAGGAATCGTGTTAATCAATGTAAAGGACAATGCAATGATATTCCTCCTAAACAAACCAACGTTATGGGAGATGGAGTGAAAAATCTTATTGCTATACTATCACAAGATATGAATCATTCTAGACTTCCAAATGAGTAGAGAAGGGAACAATATTCTATTGAGTCCTTAATGAGGCAACACCCACCTTCTTTCAGTGGGTATTCCGATCCACTTGTTGCTGAACAATGGATCAGTACCACTGAAAAGATATTTTCAGTTCTTCAATGTTCTGATCATGATAAAGTCATCTTAGCAGTATATCGTTTAGAAGGTGATGTTGATCAATGGTGGAAACTTATCAATAATACAAGGCCAAGAGATGAAATTGAGTCCATGGAATGGGATGAGTTCAAGAACTTATTTTTCAATAAGTACATCCATTGTATTCTTCGAACAAAGATGGAGAAGGGGTTTCTTGAATTAAAGAAAATGGATGATGAATTTGTTGGTATATAAGAAGTGAATTTTACAAGGCTTGTAAGGTATGCATATGGCTTTATCATCCAACCTGAATGTAATGTTGATCAATTCTTTATTGGCCTAAAACCAAATCTTCTAATTGAATTAGCTATAAGAGACCTCAGTAGCTATGAAGAAATTGTGTGTTGTGCTATTAAGGTAGAAATGGAAGTTGGTGTAACATATCCATCTCATGGTTTTGACAAGAAACGAAAGATGGAGTTCACGGAGAAATCTCAGAGTAATGGTGAAAAGAAGATGAATGTTTCCTTATGCTCAAAGTGGGGAAAGAAGCATGGTGGAGATTGTCTTAAAGTCACTAGAAAATGGTTTAAGTGTGGAAAAGAAGGTCATCGAGTAGCTGAGTGTCAAAGTAATGGAAAAACTGTTGCTAATGGTGTGAATAAAGAAAAGACTGCATAGAACTCACCAACAACACTTCAATGCTTCATGTGCAATGAAATGGGGCATTATGCTAATCAATGCCCTAATCCAAGGTTTAATGGTGATCGACATGAGAAACCACTTAATGCAAAGGAAAAAAGAGAAGTCACATGCGATCACTATTGGCGATTTTGAATATGACAACGATGTGGTAGAATGATTAAGTTTTTATGTAATGGTATTCCAAAAAAATGCTGTATATAGTATCATGGAATATTGAAATATTTATGTATTGGTCTATTATGGTTTTCAATAATTTTATGGTACTAGTTACCATGGAACGTTATTGAGATATTTTTGGTGAGCAGATGATATGCACATAATGAAGGGATAAGAAGATAATGAGATTTTTGATTGTATTCATGAGATCATGATTGATATAAGGACTAAGTGATATCCTGGTTTGAGTATAAATAATTTTAAGGATTTTGGTTTGTGGAAAGTGTTAACTTTTAACTACATTCATGTTTTCACTAAGGTTTAATGTGTATTCATTCTTCAAGAGAATACATGATTAAGGCATTAAAATGTTTGTAATTTGACCAACAAGATATATCTTATGATATATGGGGGATAAATGATGGCATTCACGTGATAGTTATGTGACATTTCAAGTAATCATTTTCTTTATACTATGATCTTGGACCGAAGTATTTTAGATAATCCTAAAGATTGGAATTGATTATGTTGGAAATAAGTTAGTAGTGTTTAAGGATAGAACTTTTTTCGATATTATTGATGGGATGTTATAGTAATATAGCTTTATAAAAAGGACAACCTGTAGGACAGGAGACAACCCATCGTGTCAGACAAGGCTGTGGGAATCGAACCGACAACTGAAGTATGACTGGACTTTATCACCTACCACTGGCCTACAGGAAGTCCCTGGTCAGTAAAAACTAGTTTTATTTTATTACGCGGTACGATATATGAAGTATAAGTTCATTTTTGGAATTTTATACGATTAACCTCACCAAAGATGGACTTATGTATATTTGATAACTTTTGCTAACCATTTATTTGAAACAGATGGAATGACCCATCATTCTATCACAAGATCTATTAACACTTCATGAATAACAAATTCAACTTCATTTCATTAATGGATGATGTGGAAGATATTCAATGAATGAACAACAGTGAGATTGTACCAAAATAAAGTAAGTATTTATTCTAATTCAAATTCTTCAACTTTAGGGAAATGATCTTGAAAACTAAAAATTTTGTCCTAGTGCCCTTATATCCGATGAATCAGATGGTACCCTAGATCATCACAAATTTATGGCTTTGTGATTGTTGTATTTTTCATAGCCATGTTCTCTACCACTCTCCATCATAACATGATGGTTAGATTTCTCTTCCACATCCATATTTTCACCTATGTTCTCATATGTGGAAACCTAGTGATTAGTTAATCTGGGTAACCGTTAAGTTTCATACATTAGTTTTTAAAGCCAAGTTTTGGTATTCAATTTTACTAATTGGATTTCTATTAAAGAAACTTTTGAGTAGTAAACCATTTATAACCCTGGAAAATTTTGATGGAGAAATTCATTTTAAGGGGGGTAGAATGTAACACCCCAAGATTTTATGAAAAATAATATTTTTAATTTCATTAATGTATTGTGTTGTACGCCACACCAAAAGTATCTTGCACAACATGCATCCCTCACTTGTCTTTCATTACACGCAAGCGCGACCTTCAACGATAGCGTGTGTTGTATGCAATACCGAGTTTCGCTAAACAATGATATGCTATTAAAATATTATTAAAATTAGCCGTTATGAATAGTAATACATCCTTTTTGAAATTTTATAAATTTTATTTTGGAAAAAGGACTTCATTTTTGAAATTGGAATATCGAAATTAGCCTAGGGTGAAATTTTGGTATTTTTCTGGAAACATTCAATTTTTGATGAATAGTGAAAACACGGGGTAACTATTTAAAAACAGACCTTTTATTTAAATAATTATTTATTTTATTTAAATTTATTTTAGGTCAAAATTGATACATAATACCTATATATGTTCAATGTAATTCATTGGAGTAATTTTATAATAATTTTAGATATATAAAAATTTCATTGAACTTTTCACCGTCTTTTACCCACCTCCCCGGAGAATTTGCAAATTTACATAAAACATAATTTTACTTCTTCTGTGAGTGGAATTTCAAAAATCCAAGAGACACGGTTTATGTCAGTAAGTAAAATGTGGATCAATGAGATGAAAATAATTTTTGGTGAATAGTAACTTTTTACTTTTATTTACCACGGTTAAAAGTAAGTAGGGTAATTAAGGGTAAAAATGATATTATTATTACCATAACACAAGTACTAATTCTATTGGATATGTTTAATTCTAAAGAAAACAACCTTACTAATAGAATATGACCATTTAGGCCCACTAGGAATAGATTAGGACATTTATTATTAATTTATTTAAAGAAGGGTTAAAATAGTTAAAATGAATGTTTAATAACTAAATCATTTTTAATATAGTCTTATACATAAGATAAATTCGACTATAATTATTCATTAGAAAGATAAAAATATTTCCTACATAATGGTATTTTATTTTTAATTTTTAAACATTAAATAATTTAATTTATTTATGACACAAAGATGATGCAGTAATTATCTTATTAATGAATTATTGATATAATTGATGTTATAAATACCCAAATAAATGTAATATGAGACTTCTTATGAATTACACTAATTTTTTAGGTTAATATGACATATTAGTATTGAATTAATTAACTTTTTTCGAACTATTATTTCGGTTATTATTTTCACAAAAATCAATTACTAAATAGTATCAAAATTGACATAAAATAGTTTTTAAAACAAATATTATATTATTAATTGTTATTTTATTCCTAAAAATATATAGTTCGGCCAAATGAGTTAGATAAGGTTATATATAGTACTAATAAAAAACTTGGGGTTCGTTTGGCTTGTTATTGTAAATTTAATAACCTTATAGTGTAAGAACACAAAAAGACACGGAAAAGTGAAATTATCTAAATTAAAGTTAAATATAAATGATATGGTTAAAATAGGAACCTGAGCTTGTATAAATTCTATTGGATGAGATTATTTCTACCCATCCACACCTTATCTTCGAAATAAATCAGTTTGGATATATTTAAAACCGAATTTGGCTTTATAATAAATTAATATTTTTAGTTTTTCCAAAGGAGCCCCTCTCCTCCCTTATAAAAGGGCACCTCCTCCCCCTCTTCCTTACACCACTTTGAGCTTTCAAGCTCGGCCAAACCCTGAAACTTTCTTCTCTCCACTTCCCTAGAAACATCCTAGAGATCCTGGTCTTATTCAATGACCAATTTTAGTGCCTTAAGAGGAGGTCTCAAAGAGCCGCTTCAAAGAAGAGATAATGTCCATTACCGATTCTTTCAACTTTATTTCTTCTTCCACTTATTCTTGTTTAGTTGTTTCATTATGAATTAATAACATAAGTATCAATCAAATACTGATATGTTATTATAAGTATGAAACAACCATATTTCACCATCTATCCATCATACAGAAAATGAAATCACCACGCGTGCATACGTTCGGAATACCGTCTCCACGCCATGGAGTAAACTATTTTCCACAACCACCTTACATGGATGGGCATAATGGTGTAACGAATAAATATAAATGATTATTTTAAAGTTATATTTATTCTTAAATAGTATACATTCAATACAATACAATTCCACGATCATGGAAGTGATACCATCGCTCGTGCGTACGTAAGGAATACCGTCTCCACGATGTGATGCGACTCGTTCTACATGATTTTCATTTCATAATGATTACATAAATGAATTGAGTTAATAAATATGATATATATTACACTAATACCATTCTAGAAATGAGGTATCTATAACCTAAAATGAAGAATAAGAATTTATTCAAAAAACACACATAATAACAAAAAGTAATAAACACCCGAATAACAAGTAGCAATGAAATATTACTAATAATAAGCTAAGAATATGACCATATATGATATAATAACAATGAGTATGATTCTGGAAGAAGTCAATGAAAATATTTAAATCATTATACAGGAGGTTCGGACACTTACGAAGCAAATCAGACCTAAGGTAAGGGAAATATCACAATCTCATTTTTATCTGAGATTGTTTATACTTTGACATTTAATGGGTTGTATTTTATCATCCACATCCATGTTTCCACAATATGTAATATTATTTCCATCCACCTACAATTGTTTAAATCAAATTTTACCCTTCGGTGAGTTTTTAGTAAAAGATATGAAAGGAATCTTTTGTTGTTTTCCGTACGAGGTACTTTTTGACTTTTCTGACAAAAGTACAAGAACAATTTTTTTTTAACTTATACGACATGAATGGATTTTTAAGACATTATTTCCAAGAATCTTACGTTAGAAGTTTTGAAGTTAATTTTTAATCAACTTCTTTTAGTTTATAATATTATGACATCTTAAGAAAGGAGAAGTGTTTTTTGAAGTAGAAATGATATTTTCCTCAAGAATGGAGTTCAAGTGTTTTATCAAAATTGTTTTCCATATAAGATAATAAAGCGTTCTGTTTCTATCCCTAGTATTAAATTGATTTGATTATATTGTGATGGAATTATTTTTATGAATTCTTTTATCTTATATTAATTGTTTTATGATGTAACGAAGTTTAAGAATACCATTTTTATTACATGGGTTATGCTATGATGTATGGTTTATGATCTTGTGGGACACATAAGAATGGTATCATTATGAGATGGGTGGGAACTATATCTCCCTCCAATGCATTGGTTAAATATTTTATATCTCATGAGATACACAAGGCTGGAATGGCAGGTTAAACCGGTTCAGTGAAACATGACTGAAATGAGGAGTGAACTCGGTTCAGAAATGGACTTTGTCCATTAAGATAGTCTTGGAAATGAGTCTTAACGAATAAGAAATGATTCTCTATGATTACGTGTGTATGCCACAAAGTTTCATGTTTTATGTTTTTATTATTGGGATTACATTTCAATACTATGATATATCCCATGTTATGATATTATGATCTCGTTTGCAGGTTAAGATTTCCAAAATGTTATGTTCTTATTAATATGATGTCATTGATTTTTGTTTTGTTTACCCTTACTGAGCATTTTAGATCACTATTTTATGTTTTTTCCCTAGTTTATAAAGAAAGGTTTTAGGTAAGAAAAAAATGGATGATCTTTATCTGAGATGTTGAAGATCTTTCACCACAATTAGAAGATTATATTCCGAGTTTCCAAAGACACTAAACAATTACGGTCCTTGTGTGTTTTTTTGTAATGTACTAAGTATTCTGAAAAACTAATTTAATATACATGTACTTGAAGATTAGGGTCTCTAAAATTAGCCTCCAACGTCAGCATTGGAGGCTCGGGATGAAGAAGGTTGTAGTGGATTTTGTTTCAATATGCCTCACATGTCAACAAGTGATGGCTGAGAATCAGGTTCCAGTAGGATTATCACATCCACTAGTGGTGCTAGAGTGTAATTGGGATGGAATCTCCATGTACTTTGTGATAGGGCTTCCACATACATCTAGGGTACATGATTCACTCTAGGAGATCGTTGACAGACTCACCAATTTTGACCACTTCATTCCAATTCGAGAGTAGGGATCAACAGAGGGCTTGGAATGCCTCTACATTCAAGAAATCCTATGAGTCCATGGGGTTACATTGACAATCATCTCTGACCGTGACACACGTATTACATACCAGTTGTGTAAGGGATTACAGGACGCATTCGGGACTCAGCTGCATTTGAGAACTACCTTCAATCCTCAGACATATGTATAGATAGAGTGAACTATTCAGACACTGGATGACATGCTTTGTGCATGCGTCCTAAATTTTGTACGCAGTTGAGAGAATCTCTTTCCTTTAGTGGAGATCGCATACAACAACTGTTATCACTCCACCATCATTATGGAATGATTCAAGGCCCTATATGGTAAACATTTCATATCACCTCTATGTTGGACAGACCTAGTGGTGTCAGTAATTATTGGTCCGGGTTTGGTACGAGCTAACATTGAGAAGGTCAATATCATCCAGGAGTGGATGATGACTCCATAGTGCAGATTGAAATCATGTTCTTATAAGAGATGAATACCTTTGGAGTTCCAGGAGGGGTACCATGTATTCTTGTGTGTCTCCCCTCAGTGAGGACTACATATATTTGGTTGAGATGGAATGTTATCACTGTGGTTTATCATATCATTTCTGATACGTTGGAGGATAGGTGAGGGGGAATACCTCTTTGTACTTCCACTGCAGTTGGATAGGGTGAAAAACATCTTCCACCTATCCCTTTTGAGGTGATACATGCACGACCTATAACGACCCATACTTTACATACATTGTTAATGCTTCAAAATTGAAGCACACTTATTACAACATATGACAAAACCACAAAGGACCGTATAGGTATAGTGTCTTTAGAAACTGGGAAACATAAACAACTGGTTCATAAATCTTCTACAGTGTCTCCCATTTATTTCATCATATCTAAGGTCCCTTTTAGCATATTCTACTTAATATCCATCTTCCTGACCTGGGGAAAAGAAAACATAAAAGGGTGAGCTCAAATGCTCAGCAAGGGCAAGTAAAGGAAATAAAAATCATATCATATCTTTTTGAAAATCATAACCTGCAAAAGAGATCATAAAATCTTAACATGGAATAAATCATAGAAGTGAAAATGAGATCCCCATAATCATAAAATAAAACTTGAAACTTTGTGGCATGCACACATAATCATGGAAAATCATTTGTTGTTAGTCATGACTCATTGACAAGACTATCTTAGTGGACAAAGTCCCTTTCTGAACCGAGTTCACTCCTCGTTTCAGTCCTGTATCACTGAACCGAAATAACCTTCCGTTCCAGCCATGTCTATCTCATGAGATATAAAATCTTTACCCAATGCATTGGAGGGAGATATAGATCCCACCCATCTTATAATGAATCCTTTCTTATGTGTGCCACATAATCATAAAACATACATCATCGCATAACACATGTAACAAAAATGGGATTCTTGAAACATCATGACATCATAAATCAATTCATATAAGATAAAGGAATTCATAAAAATAATTCCATCACAACATGATCAAATCAATGTAATAATAGGGATAAAAAAACAGAACCCTTTATAATCTTAGATGGAAAATAATTTTGAACTCCATTCTTGAGGAAAATATCCTTTCTTCTTCAAAAACATTTTTCCTTTCATAACATGCCATACAACTTTAAAATAAAAGAAGTTGATTAAAAATAAACTTGAAAACTAGTAAAGGAAGCTTCTTGGAAATAATGTTTTAAAAATCCATTCATGCCGTATAAGTTAAAAAAACATTCTTCGTACTTTTGTCGGAAAAGTCAAAAAAGTACCTCGTACGAAAAACGACAAAAGATTCCTTTCATACATATTACTAAAAACTCAACGAAGGGTAAAAATGGATTTAAACAATTGTAGGTGGATGGAAATAATATTACATATTGATGAAACATGGATGTGGATGATAAAATACACCCCAGTAAATACCAACGTATAAACAATCTCTGATAAAAATGAGATTGTGATATTTCCCTTACCTTAGGTCCAATTTGCTTTGTACGTGTCCGAAGCTCCTGTATAATGGTTTAAATAATGTTATTGACTTATTCCAGAATCATATATATTGATATGATATCATATATGGTCATATTCTTAGCTTCTTGATAGTAATATTTCATTGTTACTTGTTACTCGGGTCTTTATAACTTTTTGTTCTTATGCGTATTTTGTCGAATAAATTCTTATTCCTCTTTTAATGTTATAGATTCCTTATATCCAGAATGGTATTAGTGTAACATATATCATATTTATTCATTCAATTCATTTATATAATTACTATGTAATGATGATCATGTAGAACGAGTCGCATCACATCGTGGAGACGGTATTCCGTACGTACGCACGAGTGATGATATCGTTCCTATGATTGTGGAACTGTATTGGAGTATATATATATTATTTTAGTATCAATATTACTTTATAATAATCATAAATAGTTACTCATTACACCATTATACCCATCCTTGTAAGGTGATGGTGGAAAATAGATTACACCACGGCGTGGAGACGGTATTCCGTACGTACGCACGCGCGGTGATTTCATTTTTCCGTAGGATGGATAGAAGGTGAATTAGGGTTGTTTCATATTTATAATAAAATATCAGTATGTAAGTAATACTGATGTTATTACTTCATCATGAAACAACTAAAGAAGAAGAAGTTGAAGAAGAACGAAATTGAAAAGATCGGTAATGGATATTACCTCTTCTTTGGAACGCCTCTTTGAATCCTCCATTTAAGGAACTAAGATTGGTCTTTGGAGAAGACCAGGACCTCTAGGATTATTCTAAGGAAGTGGAGAGGAGAAAATGGCAGGGGTTGGCCGAGCTTGAGTGCTCAATTTGGTGTGAGGAGGAGGGGGAGGAGGTGTCCTTTTATAGGGGAGGAGAGGGGCACCTTAGGAATAACTAAAAATATTATTTTATATTAAAGTCAAAATCGGTATATAATGGTTCCAAAGGGTATTATTTCGAAGATAAGGTGGGGAAGGGTCGAAATCCTCTCATCCAATAGAATTTAGACAATTTTAGGTTCCTATGTTAACCTTATCATTTAGATTTAACATTAAGTTAAATAATTTAACTTTTACCATGTCTTTTTGTTTTCTTTCACTATATGGTTAATACACTTACTATAACATGCCAAACGAACCCCAAATTGTTTATTATTAATATATATATCCTTATATAGGTCATTTGGCCGAACCTTAGATTTTTAGGAATAAAATAACAATTAATAATATAATATTTGATTTAAAAACTATTTTGTGTCAATTTTGACACTATTGGATATATGACTTTTGTGAAAGTCATAACAGAATTAAATGTTCGAACAAAGTTGATTAAATCAACATTAATATATCATATTAACCTAAAAAATTAGTTTAATTCATAAAAAGTCTCAAATTACATTTATTTTGGTGTTTATAACATCAATTATATCGATATTTCATTAATAAGATAATTACTGCATCATCATTGTGTCATAAATAAATTAAATTATTTAATGTCTAACAATTATAAATAAAATACCATTATGTAGGAAATCTTTTTAGATTTCTAATGAATATTTATAGTCGAATTTATCTTATGTATAACCCCATATTAAAAATGATTTACTTATTAAACTTTGATTTTAACTATTTTAACCCTTCTTTAAATAAATTAATAATAAATGTCCTAATCTAATCCAAGTGGGCCTAAATGGTCATATTTTACTCCTAAGTTTGTTTTTGGTCGAATTACACTTGTCCAATAGTATTAGGACATGTGTTAGGGTAATAGTAATATCATATTTACCCTTAGTTACCCTATTTACTATTAACCGCGGTAAAAAAAAGTAAAAAGTTACTATTCACCAAAAAATTATTTTTATCTCCTTGAACCACATTTTACTTACTGATATCAACCGTGTCTGTCAGATTTTCGAAATTCCATTCACAGAAGCGGTAAAATTAAGTTTTATGCAAAATTCAGTTTTTAACCTACCACTTAGTGGTTTCACTATTCATCAAAAATTGAATGTTTTCAGAAAAATACAAAAATTTCACCCTAGGCTAATTTTGATATTCTGAGTCCAAAAATGAAGTCCATTTTGAAAAATAAAATTTATAAAATTTCAAAAAGTGGTTATTACTATTCATAACGGCTAGTTTTAATAGCATATCGTTGTTTAGTGAAACTCGGTATTGCGTACGACACAAGCTATCGAGGAAGGTCGTGATTGCGTGTAAAGCAAGCCAAGCAAGTGTTAGAAAAAGATTTCTTTGATGATTTTTATAACATAAAAGTCTCGGGTGTTACATTCTACCCCCCTTAAAAAGAATTTCGCCCTCGAAATTCGTCACTTTGTAACAAACAGATGAGGATACTTCTCCCTCATCATTTCCTCAAGCTCCCATGTAGCTTCTTCAAGTTGGTGGTTCCTCCATAAAACTTTCACCAAGCGAGTGGTCTTGTTTCGTAGAACTTTTTCGCTACGATCCAGAATCTCTATCGGCTGTTCTTCATAAGAAAGATCTTGCTCCAGCGGTACAACTTCTGAGCTGAGTACATGTGAAGGATCTGGTATGTACTTTCTCAGGAGAGATACATGGAACACATCGTGAACTTGAGAGAGATTCGGTGGAAGCGCCAATCGGTAAGCTACCTTCCCAACACGATCCAGTATTTTGAGAGGACCGATATATCTAGGGCTCAACTTCCCCTTCTTTCCAAATCTCATAACCCTTTTCCAGTGAGATATTCGTAAGAACACTTTATCACCCACTTCAAACTCTAGGTCTTTTCATCTGTTGTCGGCAAAAATTTTCTGTCGGCTCTGAGCTGCTCTTATATGTTGTTGAATAGATCTGATCTTCTCTGCCATTTCATCAACGAGGTCAGGTCCTAATAGCTTTCCTTCCCCAACTTCATCCCAGCAAGTTGGAGTCCTGCATTTCTTTCCATAGAGAGCTTCATAAGGAGCCATCTGAATACTGGAGTGAAAGCTATTATTATAAGAAAATTCCACCAAAGGTAGGTGTTGATCCCAACCTCCTTTGAAATCCATAGAGCAAGCTCTCAACATATCTTCTAGGGTTTGAATTGTTCTCTCAGACTGACCGTCTGTTTGGGGATGATAAGCAGTGCTGAAACTCAACTCTGTATCCAGAGTATGCTGAAGACTTCGCCAGAACTTCGAGGTAAATCTCGGATCCCGATCAGATATAATAGAAAGTGGTACTCCATGCAATCTTACCACTTCCATTACATATATCCTGGCAAGCTGATCTAGAGAGAAATCCTCTCTAATAGCAATGAAGTGTGCAGACTTTGTAAGACGATCAACTATGACCCAGATAGCATTATTGCCTTTGGATGTTTTAGGAAGTCCTGTGACAAAGTCCATAGTGATGTTTTCCCATTTCCATTCGGGTATGGGTAATGGTTGTAACATCCCTTTAGACTTCTGTCTCTCAGCTTTAACTTGTTGACAAACCAAGCATCGAGAGACATATTCAGCAACATCTCTTTTCATGCCATCCCACCAGAAGTACTCTTTCAGGTCCCTATACATCTTCGTGCTTCCAGGATGAATAGAGAATGATGAACTATGAGCCTCATCCAGCAGCTCCTTCTTTAATTCGGGGATGGAAGGAACCCAAACCCGATTCCTGAACTTTATTATCCCATCACAATCAAGGTTGAATTCAGGAACATTTTTCACCTTCTTTTGTAACTCAACATCTTTTTTCTGTGCCTCTTTAATCTTCACATGTATAGATGGTTGAACATTCATTTGAGAAAGATAAGATTTTCCCCCTTCCATTATAATTCCAAGATCCATCCTTTGTAAATCCATAAATATTGGATCTTTTGTGACCCTCATCATGGATAAACTAGCATGGTCTTGTCGACTTAATGCATCTGCCACCTTGTTTGCTTTCCCAGGGTGGTAATGGATTGAGCAGTCATAATCCTTAATCAGCTCCAACCATCTTCTTTGACGCATATTCAGCTACTTTTGTGTGAAAATATACTTTAAACTTTTATGATCAGTATAGATATCACACCTTTCACCATAAAGGTAATTCCCCCAAATCATTAATGCAAAGATTACCGCAGCCAACTCCAAATCATGTGTTGGGTAATTTTGTTCATGGATTTTCAACTGTCGTGAGGCATAAGCTATCACCATATCATTTTGCATAAGAACACACCCCAATCCCTTCTTGGATGCATCACTGTAGATCACAAACCTTTCTCCACTAAAAGGCAGTGTGAGCACAAGTGCACTGGATAACCTTCTTTTCAACTCCTTGAAATTCTCTTCACATTCCTCTGTCCAGACAAACTTAACTCCTTTCCGAGTCAACTTGGTGAGTGGAATAGATAATCGTGAAAAATCTTTTACAAAACGTCGATAATATCCAGCCAAACCAAGAAAACTTCGGATCTTAGTTACTGTTGTTGGTCTTGACCATCTTTCAATAACCTCTGTTTTTGCTGGATCCACAGATATCCCCTCTTTTGAGATTATGTGACCAAAAAATGCAACTTTTTGAAGCCAAAATTCACACTTGGTAAATTTGGCATAAAGCTTCTCCTTTCTCAGGGTCTTTAATATAATTCTCAAGTGATCTTCATGCTCTTCCTTGCTCTTTGAATAGACAAGAATATCATCTATAAAGACTACCACAAATTGATCAAGATAGTCTCTAAAGACTCTATTCATTAGATCCATGAAGATAGCAGGAGCATTAGTAAGACCAAATGGCATCACTATAAATTCATAGTGTCCATACCTTGTACGGAAAGCCGTCTTTGGTATATCCTCCCTTTTGACCCTTAATTGATGATACCCTGAACGAAGATCAATCTTGGAAAAGTATTGAGCTCCGCGTAGTTGGTCAAATAAGTCATCAATGCGTGGGAGAGGATATTTGTTCTTGATAGTTATCTTGTTAAGTTCTCGATAATCAATGCAGAGTCTCATTGATCCATCTTTCTTCTTAACAAATAGAACAGGTGCTCCCCAAGGTGACGCACTAGGGCGTATGAATCCCTTATCAAGATTCTCTTGGAGTTGCTTCTTCAATTCCTGCAACTCAATTGGGGACATTCTATAAGGTGTCTTTGAAATAGGCAAAGCACCCGGTACGAGTTCTATTGAAAACTCAACTTCACGATTTGTTGGAAGACCCGGTAATTCCTCTGGAAAGACATCATCAAACTCCCGTACGATGGGAATATTCTTAATCGTGAGTTTCTCACCAACCATTTGAGATAAATAACCTTCATTTAGCGGAATCAAGACCCATAAGATGGAAGGAATTTCCACTGGAAGGTTATATTCATCCTTGCATCGATATACGATCGTAGATTGATCTGGATTATGAAATGTGACTTCCCTTCTTTGGCAGTTGATATGAGCCCCATGTAGAGAAAGCCAATCCATTCCAAGAATCACATCAAATTCCACTAAAGGAAGGATCATAAGATTTGCAGGAAGCACTTTCCCACAAACTTCGATCGGAGAAGAATTATAAACTTTTGATGCGACTGATGTGCCATTAGGTGTTGTCACAGATAACTCAACATCTAATTGTTGAGGTAATACGGTGATACCCTTAGAAAATTATTTAGAAATAAAAGAGTGGGTGGATCCAGAATCAAATAAAACATTTGCTACTATAGAGTGGACGGTAAGTGTACCTTTCACCACTTCGTTATCATACTCCACATCGCTGATAGAAATTGCATGTGACTTTCCTTTGTCTTTAGCCTTAAGATTTTGTTGACGTCGACCATCATCATCCACCCTTGGATTTGGGCATTGATTGGCATAATGCCCCATCTCCTTGCACTTGAAACATTGAAGTGTAGTAGGAACATTCTGCGTATCCCTTCCTTTGTTTGAATCATTAGACATCTTCTTCCCATTATCACGGCATTCAAATGCCCGATGGCCTTCCTTTCCACATTTAAAACATTTACTTGTCCCTTTAAGACAACTCCCTCCATGTTTCTTTCCACACTTTGAGCATAAGGGAAAGTTCATCTTCTTTTTAGTGTGCTCTTTAGATTTTCCTTTGAATTCCATCTTCCTCTTCTTATCAAACCCATGAGACTGATGGGTTACTCCAATCTCCATCTCGACTTTGAGAGAACATCGAACGATTTCCTCGTAGCTATTGAAGTCCCTTATGGCTAACGCCCTTCGAAGACTTGGTTTTAAGCCACTAAAGAATCGATCAATCTTACTCTCAGGTTGGATAATAATACCAGAACCGTACCTTGCAAGTCTTATAAAATTTGCTTCATAGGTACCAACAGATTCATCATCCCTTTGCTTCAGTTCAAGAAACTCTTTCTCCATCTTTGTTCGGAGAATACGAGGGAAGTACTTATTGAAAAATAAGTTCTTGAACTCGTCCCATTCCATAGACTCAATTTCATCCCTTTGCCTAGTATTCTTAATAAGATTCCACCATTGATCAGCATCTCCTTCCAAACGATACACTGCTAGGATGACTTTATCATGTTCAGAACATTGAAGAACTGAAAATATCTTTTCAGTAGTACTAATCCATTGTTCAGCAACTAATGGATCAGTAGACCCACTGAAAGAAGGTGGACGCTGCCTCATGAAGGATTAAATAGAATGTTGCTCATTCCTTTGCTCGTTTGGAAGTCCTGTATGATTCATAGCTTGAGAAAGTTGTGTGAGCATGGCTACAAGATTTTGCATTCCAGCTCCCATATCGTTTGGTTGCTCAGGGGGACAATCATTGCATTTCCCATCGCATTCCGCATTAACACGGTTCCTTCGGGTTCCAGCCATTGACTAAAACCAAGAAGAATAGTGTGAGCAACACTAATTATAATAGGAAACCACATAATTCAAGAATAAAATTTTCATGCTTAAGGTCTTATCCTAGGTTATTCAAGGCCATTTCTAAAACACTAATATTGTGTTCTATGCTTAGACTTATCCTTAGTGTTCTTACTAAGGCTTTCACATTCTAGTTTCCAAAGGATAACTATACCTTTCCTCTGATACCAACTATAACGACCCATACTTTACATACATTGTTAATACTTCAAAATTGAAGCACACTTATTACAACATATGACAAAACCACAAAGGACCGTATAGGTATAGTGTCTTTAGAAACTGGGAAACATAAACAACTGGTTCATAAATCTTCTACAGTGTCTCCCATTTATTTCATCATATCTAAGGTCCCTTTTAGCATATTCTACTTAATATCCTTCTTCCTGACCTGGGGAAAAGAAAACATAAAAGGGTGAGCTCAAATGCTCAGCAAGGGCAAGTAAAGGAAATAAAAATCATATCATATCTTTTTGAAAATCATAACCTGCAAAAGAGGTCATAAAATCTTAACATGGAATAAATCATAGAAGTGAAAATGAGATCCCCATAATCATAAAATAAAACTTGAAACTTTGTGGCATGCACACATAATCATGGAAAATCATTTATTGTTAGTCATGACTCATTGCCAAGACTATCTTAGTGGACAAAGTCCCTTTCTGAACCGAGTTCACTCCTCGTTTCAGTCCTGTATCACTGAACCGAAATAACCTTCCGTTCCAGCCATGTCTATCTCATGAGATATAAAATCATTACCCAATGCATTAGAGGGAGATATAGGTCCCACCCATCTTATAATGAATCCTTTCTTATGTGTGCCACATAATCATAAAACATACATCATCGCATAACACATGTAACAAAAATGGGATTCTTGAAACATCATGACATCATAAATCAATTCATATAAGATAAAGGAATTCATAAAAATAATTCCATCACAACATGATCAAATCAATGTAATAATAGGGATAAAAAAACAGAACCCTTTATTATCTTAGATGGAAAATAATTTTGAACTCCATTCTTGAGGAAAATATCATTTCTTCTTCAAAAATATTTTTCCTTTCATAACATGCCATACAACTTTAAAATAAAAGAAGTTGATTAAAAATAAACTTGAAAACTTGTAAAGGAAGCTTCTTGGAAATAATGTTTTAAAAATCCATTCATGCCGTATAAGTTAAAAAAAACATTCTTCGTACTTTTGTCGGAAAAGTCAAAAAAGTACCTCGTACGAAAAACGACAAAAGATTCCTTTCATACATATTACTAAAAAATCAACGAAGGGTAAAAATAGATTTAAACAATTGTAGGTGGATGGAAATAATATTACATTTTGATGAAACATGGATGTGGATGATAAAATACACCCCAGTAAATACCAACGTATAAACAATCTCGGATAAAAATGAGATTGTGATATTTCCCTTACCTTAGGTCCAATTTGCTTTGTACGTGTCCGAAGCTCCTGTATAATGGTTTAAATAATGTTATTGACTTATTCCAGAATCATATATATTGATATGATATCATATATGGTCATATTCTTAGCTTCTTGATAGTAATATTTCATTGTTACTTGTTACTCGGGTCTTTATAACTTTTTGTTCTTATGCGTATTTTGTCGAATAAATTCTTATTCCTCTTTTAAGGTTATAGATACCTTATATCCAGAATGGTATTAGTGTAACATATATCGTATTTATTCATTCAATTCATTTATATAATTACTATGTAATGATGATCATGTAGAACGAGTCGCATCACATCGTGGAGACGGTATTCCGTACGTACGCACGAGTAATGATATCGTTCCTATGATTGTGGAACTGTATTGGAGTATATATATATTATTTCAGTATCAATATTACTATATAATAATCATAAATAGTTACTCATTACACCATTATACCCATCCTTGTAAGGTGATGGTGGAAAATAGATTACACCACGGCGTGGAGACGGTATTCCGTACGTACGCACGCGCGGTGATTTCATTTTTCCGTAGGATGGATAGAAGGTGAATTAGGGTTGTTTCATATTTATAATAACATATCAGTATGTAAGTAATACTGATGTTATTA
This sequence comes from Viscum album, assembly GCA_963277665.1. Classification (NCBI taxonomy): domain Eukaryota; kingdom Viridiplantae; phylum Streptophyta; class Magnoliopsida; order Santalales; family Viscaceae; genus Viscum; species Viscum album. The sequence goes on along the minus strand of OY728121.1, from coordinate 1,200,148,238 downwards.
CTTCATCATGAAACAACTAAAGAAGAAGAAGTTGAAGAAGAAAGAAATTGAAAAGATCGGTAATGGATATTACCTCTTCTTTGGAACGCCTCTTTGAATCCTCCACTTAAGGAACTAAGATTGGTCTTTGGAGAAGACCAGGACCTCTAGGATTATTCTAAGGAAGTGGAGAGGAGAAAATGGCAGGGTTTGTCCGAGCTTGAGTGCTCAATTTGGTGTGAGGAGGAGGGGGAGGAGGTGTCCTTTTATAGGGGAGGAGAGGGGCACCTTAGGAATAACTAAAAATATTATTTTATATTAAAGTCAAAATCGGTTTATAATGGTTCCAAAGGGTATTATTTCGAAGATAAGGTGGGGAAGGGTCGCAATCCTCTCATCCAATAGAATTTAGACAAGTTTAGGTTCCTATGTTAACCTTATCATTTAGATTTAACATTAAGTTATATAATTTAACTTTTACCATGTCTTTTTGTTTTCTTTCACTATATGGTTAATACACTTACTATAACATGCCAAACGAACCCCAAATTGTTTATTATTAATATATATATCCTTATCTAGGTCATTTGGCCGAACCTTAGATTTTTAGGAATAAAATAACAATTAATAATATAATATTTGATTTAAAAACTATTTTGTGTCAATTTTGACACTATTGGATATATGACTTTTGTGAAAGTCATAACAAAATTAAATGTTCGAACCAAGTTGATTAAATCAACATTAATATATCATATTAACCTAAAAAATTAGTTTAATTCATAAAAAGTCTCAAATTACATTTATTTTGGTGTTTATAACATCAATTATATCGATATTTCATTAATAAGATAATTACTACATCATCATTGTGTCAAAAATAAATTACATTATTTAATGTCTAAAAATTATAAATAAAATACCATTATGTAGGAAATCTTTTTAGCTTTCTAATGAATATTTATAGTCGAATTTATCTTATGTATAACCCCATATTAAAAATGATTTACTTATTAAACTTTGATTTTAACTATTTTAACCCTTCTTTAAATAAATTAATAATAAATGTCCTAATCTAATCCAAGTGGGCCTAAATGGTCATATTTTATTCCTAAGTTTGTTTTTGGTCGAATTACACTTGTCCAATAGAATTAGGATATGTGTTAGGGTAATAGTAATATCATATTTACCCTTAGTTACCCTATTTACTATTAACTGCGGTAAAAAAAAGTAAAAAGTTACTATTCACCAAAAAATTATTTTTATCTCATTGAACCACATTTTACTTACTGATATCAACCGTGTCTGTCGGATTTTCGAAATTCCATTCACAGAAGCGGTAAAATTATGTTTTATGCAAAATTCAGTTTTTAACCTACCACTTAGTGGTTTCACTATTCATCAAAAATTGAAAGTTTTCAGAAAAATACCAAAATTTCACCCTAGGCTAATTTCGATATTCTGAGTCCAAAAATGAAGTCCATTTTGAAAAATAAAATTTATAAAATTTTAAAAAGTGGTTATTACTATTCATAACGGCTAGTTTTAATAGCATATCGTTGTTTTGTGAAACTCGGTATTGCGTACGACACAAGCTATCGAGGAAGGTCGTGATTGCGTGTAAAGCAAGCCAGGCAAGTGTTAGAAAAAGATTCCTTTGATGATTTTTATAACATAAAAGTCTCGGGTGTTACACGACCCATCTCACATCATCGACCAAAGTGAGGTATACATCAATGAGGGGGTGACTTTTATGGTGTTCCTGATGGAGATAAGGGATCGATAGGTGCGAGTCCTTCATGGATGATCAATCTCTCTAGTGTGAGTTCTGCGGCAGAATAGGGACCTCCATGAGATCACATGTGAGAAGGAGGCTCAGATTCGTGCTCAATACCCTCTTTGGTTTGATTTTCCATTTTTTTAGCTTATGTGGATGTAAATACCTATGGTAAGGAGATTTTAATGTCCTGAAATTTATATATAATGTTTTTTTAAATATATGGAATTATTTTGAGACTGCAAAATATAATGGAATGCGATTTGGAGGGCCGGAGTTCCCAGAATAATCCATCAATTTTTTGTTAAGATTTAATTGTCTCACATACGTAGTTTTCCAAAATATGTATAATGACTATTAAATGGTTTTCAGAATAGAAAATCTAATGGAACCATTGCGTTCAGGATTGTTGGTTTACCCTAGACAAGACTAAAGGTTAGTCCGTGCGGGACTCCTATGAGAAAACCTAAAAATGGCATAAACGTAAATAAAATAATTAAATAAAATACTTTTATTTTTCCAAATTATTGTAACTCCTGAATGGTAACTCGTATTGAAAATCCATGACCACCACTGAACTCATGAGGGTATGATTTCCTTATGCTGATACTAGCATTGGCCGGAACGAGTAACCAGTGAAAGATAGATTTTGGCCATAAATAAAATAATTAATTGTTAATTATTTAATTGAAAAAATCCATAACATATAAATTGTTACTCAGATTTAAAATCTGAGAGTACATTTGGGTTCATTGGGGGGTATTTCCCTTAGTCAGATCTTAACCTCCACCGGTCCGGGTAAGGGGTGACCATTATTAATTTATGAACATTGTTAGGGTTTGTCCAGTAAACGTGCAAGCAATATTTTCTGACATTTGAACTAGTTCTCGGAATAAAAATATGAGGGCACCATTGTATCTATAGAATCAGGATTCACATATGGTTTACTTTACATTGAACGTAGTAGGTCCAGAGAAGATTTTGTGTTTTCTGAATTTTAAATGAAATGAAATAAAATAATTTTATTATTTTATTTTGTTTCTTCTCCACCAACAAACATGCTGGGTGTGGGACTCACGATGCATCAATCAAATAAATGGATGGACATTAAAATCCGATGTAATGATGTAATTGGTGAATTAGGAAGGTTACTAATTAATGATCCCACATTAAAATCCCCATCTTCGTAACATACCCTTCCCCTTTCCTATATATATGGAGCTTGGGTAGGGGTATCAGAAAATCTTCACCAAGAAAAGAATTGCTGAATGATTTTTGTGATGCCGATCACTTAGAGGAAAGAGCCGATCTTAGCGGGATGTGACGGGGGACATCGAACCATGAACTGGAGGATGATGTACGAGCAGCATCATTGGAAGCATGTTGAGGGAGCTAGGAACATCAACCGACCATCAAGCACAGGTGTTTCTCCAATAATCTGAGGTAGGGGGTTTATTTGTTTATGGATTTTAATTGATTTCCTCTTTCCTGGTCTTCAATAATAGGAAGAACATGAACAAAGCAACAAACAGGTTGCTCTGTTATAATTTCGTTTTTGCGGGAGTTTGTTATGGGGTATCATTGTATGGTTTTGATGGTTGTTAATTCAATTGATTATTAATAACTTAATACCCCTTAGGTTAATGAGCTAACTATGTTGGAACATGCCTAATGATCCCAACCCAATCCTTCCACTATCTTTCTATCCTTGCACATCCATGTATGACCGACAACACGGCGATACCGACCAGATACATTTGGGATAGCGCATCGACGCACGGTACAAGAGGAGGTTGAGACACAATGAAATGATGTTCATCGGAACGAATGACACCAACTGATTGCAGAGGAGCTTTAGAGACCCATCATGTTCTATAGGTTAGAATGATGTAGCAGATCGTTATCCATGTCGAAAGGAGGCGGCGAGCTCATCGGCCAGCCAGGGACAGGGAGGCGGCGCGATCGGCGGGCGGCCGACGGACCAGATGTTGTGGCCAAAGCCACGGTGGATGCCAAAACCATGAATCTGGTGGGTTCTGTGGTGACCATCTGACACCCATGTGGCGTCACCACACCACAAACCAAACAGACTCTATGTTGTTCGGTTAATCGGGAGAAAGGGGGTCACACCCCCGCACCGGCTATGGCCGGATGCCACCGTAGCGGGCCGACCCCCTTGACAGCTAGGCCTCCCTTTGCAAGCCACCCCCCTGGCGGTCCAGGCCAGACCTTGGCATAATGGGCTGTGTCTGCTACCACCCAGCCCAGACCGGGTCGGGTTAGACCAGACCCAGGCCCAACCGGGCCTAAAAACTCATAAAGGGCCACATATTGAGAGTCATTTGTATTTTTGATGATCTGTCTGCGGAATTGGGATCCATGGATAGATACTGTCATTTTGGTATAGACAACATTATTTTTGGAGATATATGGAGTGCGGCTAGGTTAGATCGATCTCGAATCCAACCGAACCCGCTAGAGGTAAAACGCTTATAATTCACAGACTGTGTGTCTGATTGACGCAACATCTGTCACATTTGTAACGTCAAGACATGGCAGTCCTTCGAGTTAATTTGTTGTGGAGATTAGTGGCTATAAACATATCACCAATATCTCAAGGAAATATTTTCCTTAACTCGAATGCCCTGGGTGAGAGGAATCCAGTGGATAGCCATGAGGTATTGAGGCATTGAGGCATAAGTTGGAGACAGACCATGTGGAGGTCTGCACATAGTGATCCCGTGTGGGTCAGCACATACTGATCATATGTGGGTCAGATCTACTCTGGGTCAGCGCTCAACGATCTAGTGTGGGTCAGCGCATACTGATCTTATGAGGGTCATATCCTATGTGAGTTAGCGGGACTTAGATACCTATTGACTCTAAGAGGTTCGAATCCTTTGTGCATCATTGTGGGGGTTAGTACTAATTGATCATATATGGGTCATACTATGTATGGTCAAAAGAAATGCCTCTTACCAGAATAATATGATCTAGCTTCGTGATTGATCATATTTACTTCTATACATCACTGAAAACCTTGTTTGATCTGAGACTCTATTTGAGCTGAGACTCTAATTGAGTTGTGTCAATTGCATTGTGTATAATTATTGAGATCATGCTATGAGGATTTCCTTTGTGGAATTATGTGATTACTTTGGGGTCTCGGGGTCCCTACTGCGTATTGTTATACTCACCCATGCACGGGCTTCTCCCGCACCTTGTTGTGTCTTTTGAAGATGATGAGTAGTTGGGCTATGGATTGAGAGATCCAGGATTGTATGGTGCTCGGAGGTGGACCATTTGAGTGACGTGACCAGGGGACTACTGATCATGATATGTACCCTATCATTATTTAGGATCTGTGGTGGACGATACAGGAGACGCTTTTGACATTTCAATTATTTTAGACTTTTCAGTTGCACTTTTACTTATCGAGTTGGGCTTGTATTGAAGCCATCTTTTCTTTCTATACACTTTTACTACAGTATATTACTTCACAATGGATTCCATTTGTGTTCTCGGATAGTGTTTTTGTACCGGTATAATGGATATGACTTCCCATCATTGGGGTACACCTTTCTGGTTCTAGTCATCAACCCATGACCTATAAAAGGTGGGCTTGGGGTAGTCAGAGCATGGGTCTCGGGGGACGGGCCATGACACAGTTGGAAATTAGTGAGTGGCGACTTATGGATCTGTTCTCTATGACATGCATAGAGGTTAATGACATACTAGGGATGACTTATCATTCTTCTATAGTTGTTCCCTCTACTCATTTGGATGTGGTGTGAATGAGGAATATATCAGACTCTGAAGACCTAGTCGTAAGATTGACTGTGTCAGGGGAAGACCATACTCCCGGGGTGGACCATATGTGGCCATGAGGTTTTGGGATTCTTTGGGAATGAATGGGTTTTAGTAGAAATATGTGAGGAGATGATGTGAAATTTTTATTCACCAATTTGAGCAGTTCATCCTCGTGTTACCAAGATATATCAAGATCTACACCAACAGTATTGGTGGCCATGTATTAAGAGGGATGTCTTTTATTATGTTATGAGATGTTCCAAATTTTAGTAGGTGAAGGCGGTGCATCAGCAGCAAGAGGAGCCTTTAAATTAGTTTCCCTTCACCAAGTGGAATTTGAATGATGTCATCATGGATCATGTGATGGTTTTTTGGAGATTACCTCGAGGGAATGAGTCATTTTATAGTGTAATTGATAAACTAGTTAAGGTTTCACACTTCTTACTAATCAAGGAGACCATCACTATTGAAGATCTTGGATGGTTGAATATCGGAGAGATTTTGTGATTACATGGGGTTTCACGCTCAATTTTTTAGAAAAATACACTCATTTTACCTCTTGTTTCTACAATGGCCTACAAAAGTCTTTCGGTACACATGTACTTTTGATGACAACTTACCATCCCCAAGTAGATGGACAGTCATAGTTCATGATTCAGGTTTTATAAGACATTATTTGAACACACGTCCTAGAATATGGAGGTTATTGTGAGAATCACATACCCCTATTTGAGTTTTCCTATAATAATAGTTTTCAGGAGACGATTCATATGACACCTTATGAGGCATTGTATGGTAGGCCATGCCGATCACCCCTATGGTGGATGAAGGCAGGATAGGAAGTTATGTTGGGACCTCGTCTTTTCTAAGAGTCCACAGAGAAGGTGGTGTTGATTTAGAAGAGGATGGCTACAACACAGTCTCAGAAGAATTCATGGGTTTATTGACAAAGACACCATCTAGAGTTCATGGTCAGAGATTAGGTTTTATTACATGTCACACTAAGGATTTTACATAGCAGGATTAAGAGACCTATGATTTTTTCACGAAGATATATCGGTCCATTTGAGGATTTGGATAGATTCATGTCGGTTACCTATCAGTTGAAATTACCTAAAAGGTATGGGATATGCACAACATTTTTCACATTTTTCACCTATGACATTACTTTATAGACCCATCTAATTTTTTTTTACCTGAGGAGGTTGAGTTGGAGGAGGATGCATCATTCGAGGAGCATCCTATCTGAATTATGTGTTGAACTAGAAAGGTTCTATGTGGATATTATGTTCCTCTGGTATGGGTGTTGTGGAATCATGGATGAGTGTATATTGAGACATGGGAGAGGGAGACTAATATGTGGTCACAGTGGCTGGACCTATTCGAGGATTCTTCTTCTCCACCTTATTAGGGGAATTTGAGGTTTAATTTCATTTAGGGAGGATTTTCATATGAACCCTGATATTATTTTTCATGTGTTGATCTTGATTTTGGATGTTTTTGAGAAAAAAGGGATTTTTTTTGAAATTTTAGAATTACAGGCCATGTAATTAAGAGTACAAGCTGTGTACAGGTTTTCATGGGTAGCTGTGTACTGGTCGTGTAACGGGTGAGACATGGATGTGTGGGGTAACATGAAAGAACAGTAATATCGAGGTGCAGTTGAGGAAAATACACAACATATTCATTAATTGAATACACAATATAATTTTTCTTTTAATTGAATAATCAGACCGGGGTCGCCTCTATTACCTATAATTATCTTCTTCTTCCCATGTCTCAAAGATGAGAGTGAGGTACAACTGATTTTTTTCATGTGCCTCCCATTCCTCCATATGACCTATGATCGAGTCGTCGTAGGGTGTGTTGGAATCCCACCGGCATGTTATTACTTTTTCTATGGCCACTCATTATGATTTATTCTCTATCTCTCTCAATTAATCAAGGATGAATGTTTTTGATGTTTCAGTAGATATATGTCATTATAGGCTGATTCAAGGGTCGAAACCAGAGTATATCGATCATACAACATCCAGGTAAGTGTTTTGTTGCATTTAGCCTTTTTTTCTTTGAGTTTTATATGCCAAAGTACCGATTACCCATGTTTCAGTTATTTAATGTTATGGAAATTGAGACATGTACTATCTTCCTCAGATTGATTGTCGGATTAATGGATTTGTGATATTTTATTATGTGAAATTTCTTGTTAATGGAAGATCCCATGGGTGTGATTCATTGATTAAATGTTTTAGATTATTTGGCCTAGGTTTCCTATGAGGAAGACATTGTTTCCCAACCATTAATGATTGGATGGAACTACTAACATTTAAAGCTTGTTAAATTCTTTTGATATGCATTATAATTTTTTAGTCATCTAGTAGATGAGATTACATTGGGCTGAATGGTATAATTTTCGCACGCTCCAATTTCACAGGGATATGTTTACCTGCGGTAGTTAGACCACATGGGGAGTTGATGTTTAGTGCTTCTTCATATGTTCTTTTATATTTTAGGATACACGACCACATAGGGGGAATAACAGTGAGTTCTCCATTATAGTGTCTATAGATTACGCTACGAGACCACATTGGAAATTGACATGGATTGATTTCCTTGATAGTATGTAGTTACTACAGAATGAAAAATGGGGGAATTGATAGTGAGTGATTACACAAAGTGTTTATTAATTTTTTGGTATTATTTTTTCAGAGGAGATAGACTGTGTGAGATAACCATATGGTTAATGTAAATATTGAATGTTGTGATGCGTCTTCCAAGAAAAAGCATAAGCTTGTATTAGGTCCAATTATATTGTCTTATGAGATATATGTTTGTGGTACATACTGGATTAAATGATGACAATTAAATTCTAATGATTGTAACTGAAAACTATAGGATTGGTTACATTTGAGTACTCCTTATTCCATTGCTTCTTTTCCATTATATCCTATTATAGATACTCACTGACAATTATGCACAAATCAGGTGGTGGATGTCTATTATGATTTGTCTCACTCCCAGTTTTGGTCATGCTTTTGGACCTAAAAATAGTATATGGTTGTTGATATAGATAAGGGATGCATCCTCCATCATCTAGTATATTATATCTATGGATCTGGATAGCATCAGACCATGTTTAGGCTTTCAATGCTATTGGAGATAATTTTTTTTATTGAACTTGGTTATATTACTTTATTTATAGCATTGTGACTTGTTTGGATTCTTTCATTAACATATTGTGCATGAATCATTTATATATGTGTTGTAGTTGTTTGTTTACATTCAGTCTTCCATTGACTAATTATTGTATAGTATTATTGTTTCCTCTACTATTTTATGATTTTTTATTCTATTGTGCAAACTCTGTAAATAATGGAATAGTTTCACCACTATCACACCAAAGTCCCTCGATGACGGTCGGTAGCCTCTGGAATTTTTTGAAATGTGCATGAGGTCAAGTGACCAACTATGTACGGGGCACCATTATTAGCTCTCAGAACTAGGATGTTACACTATGAATAATCCTTTAGTCTAATGTGTCGATAGAAACAAATTCCCATTATACATTGATCATTGTTCAATATAACCTCCATTTTATTTGAATCCTAACATCTAATATATGTAATTTTTTATTGCATCCATAGAACCTACTAATTTATATTTTTGATTACACATATATTCTAAAATACGTAGTAATTAAAATTACATCATAAGATTATTATTATTCTATTTTACATTTTTGGATATTGTTCCATGATATCTATCACATTAATAATTTGATGGAACTGTCCACTATAATGTGAACCTTAATGTTCTGGGATAATATTATTATATAATAGCCATATGATCATGATTTAGTTATATTTTTTGATTGATTATATGATTTAATAACAACATCTCAATACTGATAAGAAGACTAGTATTCAACTCTTGATTTTTTCACTTCATAATCACTATAATGGGATCATAAAAGGAAATATTTTTTTTTTACAAAGTCCACATTTTTATATTTCATTGAATTTATTATACCTAAAATTAATATAGTTTTATATCATGATTCAATTAAGTATATTCATTTTCAATTATCATGAATACCAATTCTCATTGTGAGGTCGGATATATTTGGTGCATCATGTGTAATATGCCCATATATAATGACTCTATCAATGATTTATCCCTTGTAATCAATAATAGAAGTTGATATCTCGGGAACCATCCTTGAAATAAAACAATCAGATAAAATCAACAGATATGGTTATTAACATTATATTTTTAGGAAGTCAAAGATGGACATATCTAGAAAATATCGTAACATTAAGAATTTTAATATTTATATATAAGAGATATTAATATTAATTGCTTAAATTATACAATGAGAAATATGATGTGGTTGTTCTCATTATTGAATTCAAATTCTTCTATATGGATGTTTTCACAAACCAAGCTAGTGGGGCCCTTGCCGTGACTCCCATAACCCCAGTCCAATAGTCCAGGAAAAGGTAACAAGAACTATGTCAGAATATAACTAACTTGAGATTCATTGCATATGTACACGTATCCATGAACACATCTCTATGCCACAAAATATGAGATTTAAAAAATTAATAAAATATATGCATACAAACCACTCTCTAATCCAACAATGTATGAAAAATGAAAACAATGGAATGTAAACTAGGCTTGAATAAAATCTCCATAAAATAGCCTATAGGCCACACTGTCTAACCTATAAAATAATCGTACTAGTTCTACCAATGTAATCAACATGAACTTATCGTCTTTTACGAACTCACAAATTACCATCTGATCATTGACCTAGTCCGGGTGCACCTTGGATTCCATCAAATGGACGATGGTATGCACAAGAAATGACAAGTGCGGGAAAAGGTGATGTATGGGTGAGTATATGAATACTTACTACGAAACTCCAAAACCAAAAAGTAATAAAAAAATGAATATTATATTCCACTAGACCAAAGTATATGGCTGCATCATATAATAGGAATATCTAGTTATAATCAAACAAGACATGCAGTGTATATGTAAGTCACAACTACCATTTACCACCAGTATGGATCTAGATTGATGATACCATAATTCACTCATCTAAGAGTACTGAATCCTTGGACTGATTGACCTGATGATGCCCTTCTAAAAATTAATCTTCAATGGGAACCTTCATGATAGAGAGGTTTGTTTAATGTAATGACGATAAAAATCATAAATCATATGAAGATTATAGTCAGGTCCATGTGTTGAAGACAAAAACTCCATCTTGATTAACATCTATTGTGGAGGATTGATACATTTTAAAGAACGTCACACCAATACCCAAGACCACACTGAGGGTACAAATAAGGAATAACGTATCCTATTCTAGGCCTCTCATATGGGATTCAAACAACTTAATCATGGATTTCCTACTGAAGGGATCGTAATTCGATGTGTGGAAAATGATAATAATTAACCCTTATGGAAAAGATATAGGAACCAACCATTAAAAAACCTGTCAATGATATGGTTCAAAAGTTACCCAAGCCATATTTAATATTGTAAACTACATATTTTAGGGTCACACAACGTATCACTTTACCTTGGGTACTTCCAGTGTATAACGGACCATGTTGAAAGTACATGTCATGTGAAAATATAGTACATCGAATGTAGAAATGCTTACACATTTTATTCTTCTATCTAGGTTTAGTGTGTGTCCCCCGACTATGTGTCAATACATAGTGTCTACCCGTGTCCACCTTCTAGCATACAAGAACATGAGGTAACCCATGTATCTGCTCTAGGATGAGTTATGTGGTTGATTACACACCTTGTAGGACAACTGTCAACTCTACCCCATTCCCATGTACTCATAGAGTATACACAAAGTGGTTCATTAAAGAACACACATCATGTGTCCCATCCTAAACCCCATGTGTTCTGTATGAGGTATTCCTCCTTTATGTGCCTCATCCAATTCATCATGCATTGATTCAATGATTTATTAATCTCAAAACATATTATAATGGACTATCTACTCAACCAAACACTGATTCACATTGTATTGGGCCTTCAATTGGCTCAAATAAGAACCTTTAATTCATCTAATTACAACAATAAAAAAATTACATCCTGAATATCTATAATTAAACCACCAACTTCATCTTTGTACCTCTTTTAGGTTATCCTAGTGTCAGATATCTAATCTTGGATCATTATGAAATGAAGCAAAGGTGCAATGATCATTCGTTCATATCCAGGGAAGAATGATGAATGTACCAGAAAAAGGGGAATAGAAACACTTAGAACAAATCTAGTAATGAACATATAATATTGTTCATTATGGTCACTATCCATTCCCATAAGAGAGGTCAACCAAATCTAATAAGTACAATAATCAAGAATCAACAACTAATATCTGATATATAAACCATCGCTTACGAATGACCAAACCACAAGTTAATTTCTTCATTGGTTGATTTTCATTTTTCATTGATATTAATAATGGGGAAATAATGAACTAAAATCAAAACACCCAACCTAGGAATGGATTGTTCCCTATCGAGGATTTGTTGATGATGGCGATCCATCAAGAATGATCTCCGTCCACCATTCCATCATCGTCCATTGAGATATTTCTCCAAGAATCACTCTAGGAAATTCAATGATTTATCTTGGGTTATGAATTCATTCCACAGATCCCTACAACTATGGTTTGTAAAAAATAAAATGAATCTCTACATTGATGTGTATCATTAAAATAAAATAATTTTTTAATTTATATTTATCATTAAAATTACAAATAACTCACCTTCACATCCAACCTCCATTGGTAAATGTTAGGCCCCACCTGGGGTAAAGATGATTCATATAGAAAAATAGTTCCCTCAGATATCTAATATTGGTACCCATTCAGGTATAACTCCACCTTTTTAGGAAAAACAAACACACATTGAATTTAAAATATTTAATATATTCCAAACATTTTTCTAGGAAAACTAGACTTCAGAATTGCACGTCGTCTCACTGCATGGACTCGACATAATACTATGTAATATTTATAAAATAATACCTTGAATTTATAGAACATTTCATTCACCAAACCTTAGAGATTTACATCCTCGAACAGAAAAATAAAAATGCTACTAAAATTGGTGTGTGTACAATACCAAAATCTAAGCATTCTGATCCCAATTTCAATTTCGGAATTTCTAATGCTACCATCTAATATGAAACAATGGAGTCAATTTACCAGGATGGATCATATGCAATAGATCCTCAATTTTTACTCGTTACTCAGAAGAAGCCGCTCCATCCTATATTTCCATCCCACCCTAGTTGATTACATGTAATGGATCATGATCGTACCACCTATGCTACGACAGGTGAATGATGTCAAGTAACTGGTGAAACTCTGGGTTACACCTAGGAGATACTACAGCTCGGGAAGCCTATGAATTATATTTTAATGTCTAATTATCCTCAAAGACAACTTACAAACCCAGTGAAATATCTAGTTCCCACATCAGGGTGAGATCCAAAGGAACACACGGTCTCCTTCCTCAAACTCTAATGGGAACTGTTTCCTATCATTAAATTACATCATTAGACTCAATGTAATATTCATCTAGAGCTAGATGATATGCACCATTTGAGTGATAGCTTACAGAAACTCTGGGCCCATGAATATGAACTCTCTTATTTTATTCATGAAATGTGGTGACCTATAGTGTCACCCATACAGACCCTCGAATGGTTCCATACAAAATTTTGAGATGTTGGTGTGGTTATATACAATACTCCCCTAGTGGTAGGTGATCCTAACCATTATGATAGACATTTAACATGAATTCTCAAAACATGTCCTCCATAACCTGAATGGTCCTCTCCGTCTGGCTATTTCTCTTAGGATGAAACACTAGGCTCAGGTGTAACTGAGTTCCAAATTCCTTCTATAAGACATTACACTTCTTGGATGTAAAAATGACTCAGTATTTTAGACAATAATAGATGTAACTATATAAATCCTCACTATATCCTACACATAGTGGCATCACATGATCTTTATTTAATTCTACTCTCAAATAACTATGCCGTTTTCTAACATGGTGTGTCAGTCATTGACCAACCTTAAAACAACATGTCTTCTATACTAACGTGGTTATCCCATCATGATTTTAAGGGATATCCCATCCCACATCAATTATGCATCCTCATGGGTTTGAGAAAAAACCACTGGAATATGGTGATCTACCTTTAATTGATGAAAATTTAGGTATTGTGAGATTAACTCTACAACTCCGTTCTTCATTATTTTCCACAAGAAATGACATCATTGGTCCTAGAAAATTTTCTCCAAACAAGGGTGTACCACCAAAGGGGGCTTATGATACTCCCTCTCAACCTCATTATGCAATTCCATAGGAACAATTTTTACCCCACTAAAAAGAATTATGAGCCCCCCAAATTTCGAATATCCTTCAGTAATATGTCCTATGGATATCTGAGCATGCATGACCTCATAGTGTGTATCATAAATCTATGGCTCACATATTCATTGTTAGAGTGTAGGGGTAAAAAAACTCTAATTTATATAATCTACCACATCTCCATCCCCAATGGATAACATCAATAAGGAAAAATTCATTGATGCCTCATCCAGCAATTGCGAACACGATCTCCTACTGAGAGCATATTTATCCACATTCCCCTTCCCAGGAATATAGACGGTATCAAAGACACAATTATTGAAGAACACTAGAGACTAGCTTGGTTTCATATTTACACCCTTACAAGAGATGGTATACCTCTAATTATTGTGACCAGAGTGGATGATAAACCACTTACCCATCAGGTAGTGTTACCACATATTTAATGCAATGAATACCACATACAGCGCAAGATCATGGGTAAGGTAGTTCTAATTATGTTGTATCAAATGGAAATTGACATAATCAATCACTTATTTCTTCTTCATCATAACACAACCATGTCTGTTCCTTAATGAATTGTAGAACACTACGTACTCAACACCTTCCTCTGGAAATATAAAGAATGAGTCACACATCAATATATTCTTCAACTACCAAAAATCATATGGAAATTTCTCTATCCACATGAAATACTTCCCAATTTGATTCAATGATGTCATAGGTTCTGATATACTGGATAAATATTAGATCAATCTAGGGTAATATTTTACTATCCCATGGTATCTCTGAACCTCCATCAAACTACTATGTGGCACCCCAATTTACAATACCTTCACCATTGCATGGTTGGAATACACTCTTCCTTGCGAAAGTTCTTAAAAAAGAAATCATAATGACCATAGTGGAATATGAAATTCATTATTAGTATATCATTTATTTGTATACGTATCATGTGAAATAAAGATATGAGGTCAAACTTCGAGAGCCATTAGTCACCTCTCACATGATCGAAGAGTTCATTGATACTTTGAAAAGGATACATATTCTTCATCTCCACCTTGTTCAAGAACTAGTAATCAACCAAGAACCTCATGCTCTTTTCTTAAATCATGAAAAAAACTGGGGCAACCCAAGTTGAAACATTGGGTCTCATGAATCACTTCCTCTGCATGTCCTCTATCTGAACCCTCATCTCACGAAGCTCTATGGAAACCATATGATATATAGGGGTAGATATCAGTTCCATCATGAGGTGTATGCCATTGAAGAATTCATTCTCTAAATTATGAGGTAATCTTGAAAGATCTTTATGAAAGATGTCCTCATACACTGACATTATTATTTTTAACTCAAAACTCATAACATATAATGCTTTGATGTTTAGGCTATAATATTTATGAGTGATTAGTTGTACCCTCCTATGTTGCATGGGTTTCCTTCACACTGATAAAGTAAAACAACCTTGCAGCATTATGGAAACAACACACAAATCTCCTAAAATAGTCAATCTTGACATGGAACAATGATTACTAATAAAAACAAATAATGATGTCATAAGGCATCAATGATTCAACCAAGAGGTTCCAACTGAATCTATCATATCATCGGGAAATTTCAAACTATTGTTAATGAGGTGATATCATAAATTCCCCTATATCATGAGTCCCAACTGTAATGGTCAAGTAAATGGATATTCCAAAATCACATGGTCTCATACATGATACTTGGTCAAATGGAATAAATATATAATGTTTATATTGGTACGTTTTTTGGAGTTGAAAAGATACATATTGTACCTCGAATCAAACTTAGATCCCATGGGACATATTCCTCGAACCCATGAATCATTCCCCACTCTTTTCCTCTCTCTCCTTTTGCTTGGTGTGAACCTCTGGTGTGGTGGTGGTATTATGTTGAACATTCAACAAACTACTACTCTCCCAGCACCTCTTCTATGTTTCCACCCTACAGATCTACTTTCCCCTACCTCTACCTCTACCTCAGTGGTCCATACATTGTCTCTTTGTCAGTAGCACAATGGGTTGAACAATCTCGAGTGAGATGTACCCATCTGTCATATGATTAAAACAACATCTCTCAAGGATAACAGGATCGACCCATTTAACCATGAATTATAGATCCTATATCCTGGGAACTCCTCCAAAAACAACATCCAAATTCGGATCCATGATACTAACATCAGTTTCTTTCTGCCAATGTTTTTGCACCTTCTTGGCCACTGCTAACTATCACCAGCAGACTACGCCAAGCCAAGAAGCTCACCACCCCCATAGATTTCTTGAGCTCCCCAACATAAGAAGGAATGATGAAAGATATATTAATATTTCAAAAGCCTCTACATAGAACTGAATGAATTGTAGGATTCATGATGTGTTGATCCATTACAATATCAATTGAGTACCTGTAATGGTTGGTCAACCTCAATGAATAATTATCTACCATCATACATCCATTCATGAGTTAAGGCAACACATTTATATGCACAAATCACACTATAAATAAGGAAAACTACTCATTGATAAGGAACTAAAACTCTTTCCATTGGAGTGTTTCCTCTTCACGAGTCTAGAAATCCAAACTCAACCATCACATTTTCTTCTCGGCTGAAGGCTTTCATCAGGATCACCATCTGATAGGATGGTGTCATGACTATACAGAAATCTCGGGTCACTTCTTCAATCTAATCAATAGCCACATGAGGGCCAGGATTTAATATGAACTTGAGGGGTCTGTATAACTTCAAGTCATGAAGTGTTCTCAACCTTCAGTATTTGTCTGATGTTACAACGAGTACTAATGGTTTCTCTATAGATGGCGGTATAGGTGGTCTACCACACTAAGGTAATATTTTGGAAACTATTTTCTTTATGACATCCTCATCACTATGTGGGTCATCCTCATTATCATGAAACTGGATCCAAGATGATATGTTTCATGATTCATCCTTTAGAAAAACATGATATATCATAGTTAATGAGTATAATAGCATAATCGAGTCATGAAGAAAATGTAAATGAAAAATAATTATTATAGGTTACATGTACCATTGCATTCCCTGTAACTAGTGTACTCATGTACCAAGTCAAATGATAGGTCATCAGAGTCCTGGTGTATAGATATGTAGAACACTGCACAAACACTAGAGTCCCTTCCCTAAAAGACAACATTGAATCACATAAAACTATTACTCAAAACCAATCTGATAGTCTCCAGGTACTAATTTTGAACATACATGTAGCGACTTGTGTTTTTGGCCCTGTCAGACATTGGAATATTTCTAGGAAAAATTCCAGAGCTAGGTGCATAGACGGTGTGCGATTCCGAGGCCCGGTGTGCCCAGAATTAATTTTATAAAAATATTAAGTATTTTTATACTATGCACGTGGTGGGGGTGTAATATATCCTAAACGATAGCTTCGAACAGGAATCTGAGGGCACGATTGCGTTCGAAACGTGCCGTTTACCCTAGGCGGTGTGTAAACTTTCTGGGCGCGGGCCTGCGGTGAGAAACGCCACCAGGGGCGTTTCCGTAAATAAGTAGCAAAGTTAGTGTGCAAGCGTCGGCTCAAATAACGTCTGAACGGAGTCTCGGATGGAAAATCTGATTCCGCCGTTGTGTTTAGAACGGCGCGTTTACCCTAGGGGTGACCTTACTTTTGTTTGCATCGTGCGTCAGGTCCGAGGTGGGTTTGCCACCGGCGGGCCGCTGATATAAATATCTGCCCCCCCCCCCTTATCGTTCCTCTCGGCGTCCTTCGGCGTTCTTCGTCGTCGCTCCGCCGAATCGAGAAAACGTAGCGCCCACGTGCTCGGAATTCAACAGCGGACGTCCCAGGAGCACGCATCGGATGCTCTGGAGCACGAATCGGAGGCAGAACATCGGCGTTTCGCCCATGAGGTAGGCGGATTTGAGTTTTATCCCCTGATCCCATTTTTGCTGCGTTTTTCGGCAAATTGTAGCCGTAGCAGTGTAGATCGGTTCCCGAGGGTTGTGTAGATGCCTTCGGATCGCAAAACGGACCACCGGGGTGCCTCCGGCAGTCCGCGGATGGTCCGCCAGTGTGGCACCGGCGCGGCGGCGCCGGCACCGGCGGAGCCCGGCAGCCCGCGTTGGCGGCCGGTCGGGGCCGGCCCGACCACTATTCGCATATGGGTGGTCTTTAAACCCCCGTATCATGCTCTCTGGAAGTCGGATTCGCGCGCCGTTTGTGGAGACGCTACCCTGACGACGAGTCAAACCTTCCGGTGTGGGTTATAGGGTTTCAAGGTTCGGGATCGTGGCCCGGGAGCAAGAAACGTCGTATAAAATAATATTAATTTATTATTTCACGACATCGGGCCGTTGTAACTTCTATCCGGAGCGTCCGATTGACGTGCCGTCAGTGGCGTTGAGACCCTTATGGTACTACGGGCATTTTGAGATGGTTTCCAGGTGTTGGGGCTGAAAACGTGGTGCGGACCCCATGAGGCCGGGTTTTGGCGTTTGCGGGGAAACACAGCTTTTGCACCAGGAGTCTGATTTTGGCGGATGAATAGTCGATCCTGTGTGTTTTTCTGAGAGGATCGCAATGGTGCATTCCGTTCGATGGGTTTCGGAATCCAGGCATGGGCCCCACCAGAGCTGGCCTTCAGTGAATAATAACTTTTTCACTGGGTGTCTGTTTTGGACGAGTGGGTAGTCGATTCCGCTTGTTTTTCCGAGGGGATCGCCGTGGTGTGATCCGCTCGATGGGTTTCGGAATTGTTGTGTGGGCCCCGCATTAGCTAGCTATGGTGAATAGTTCCTTTTTCACCGGTGCTCTGTTTCGGGCGAGTAAACAGCCTATCCTGCATATTTTTCTGCGTGGAACGCGATGGTGGCCTTGGTTTTGGCCTAGGAGGTGCGCAGTGTGGCGTTGTGGCGGGTCACTCGGGTTAGCGACGTTTGGACCAGCAGTGGTTGAGGGTTCTCCCTTGGTTCGTTCCTACGAGTGTTCGTGTGGCATCACAACCTTCGTTTGGGTTTGTGATCCTCTCGACGGGATGTTTAAACTGTTAGAGTTGTGGTATCCATCCGGTGGGCCCGGAGCGGATCTTCTAGAATCTTTACCCTAGATCGGGTTCTTGGTATCGCTGTGACCGCTTATTCGTGGGCGGCGATCCCTATCTAGCAGGTTAACCCCGTAGGGTTTGTGGCATCATCGGAAATATTATACCCTACACGGTGGGCGGTGCTCAGTAGGGTTGTGGGATCATCGCGTATATGATCCCCTACTCAGCATGTGGTTTATAGTAGGGTTACTGTATCGTTGGTTATGCGATCCCCTAATCAGTGCGTGTTTTCGGTAGGGTTGTGGCATCGTCGGTTCGATCCCCTACATCGCGAGTTATACCAGATAGGGTTCTAGTATCATCGTGACAATCTTTATATGGACGATGATACTCTATCTGAGTGTGGAGCTTCTGTGGAGCGCTAGATCGGGTTGTGGTATCCCCCAGCGGATCCTGGGTGTGATCCCCTATCTGTAAGAACTACGTATGCCAAATCAGGTCGTGGTATCCCCCAGCGGACCCTGGGAGTGATCCCATTTCTGTGAGCAACGTATACCGGAGTGGGTCTTGGTATCCCCTAGCAGACCCTAGCGGCGATCCCCTATCTGAGGAGTTTGGTGGTGGTGTTGTTTCAGTGATGTTTCCTCAGTGATGTTATCTGACGAGCATGGTCTCTCGGGTGAGCGTCTGAGATGTTTGTTTGGGACTCGATGGAGTGTATCTCTCAGATGAGTGTCATCTAGTATGACAGTGTTCGTGGTGTAATCTCCTGGTTGGGACAGTTGCTGGTGATTAAGTCCAAACCTATTGTGGCTTTGTGGCGTGAGATGAGTATATCTGGTTTGTTCAAGGTGTATGTATGGGCATACACCTGAGCTAAGCTGGGCTGACTTGTTGTTTTTAGCCGAGGATGGTCACGAGATGGAGTTTCTCTCTCATCTGGGTTCCCTCTGACTAGGTTGAGCGAACAGTTTCCTTTTAGTTGCTCCCTTGGGTTTTGGGTTTTTGGGGTGCCTACTGAGTATGTTTATACTCACCCTTGCACGGCCTTTTCTCGCACATGTTTGTGTCTTGTGCAGACCACAGGCCCTTCGACGGAGTCCCAGGATGACCCAAAGCAGGCGGAGCTTAGTGAGCATGTTGACCAGGGTGTTTACTGGAGCTGTGCCGAGGGAGCTTTCTGGCGGGTGTTTGTGGCAGAGTTCCCCTTCATCGGAACAGGTTGGATACACTTTTGTAGTTTTCTTTTGGTGGGCCCTGTTTTGCCCTTGTACTTTTTTTGTCGCTCTCTGGGTGTGGGATAGTGTATGCATGCATTTACTTTCCAGTTTCTATATCTCTGCACTGTTGCATGGAGATGTTTGTGGGTGCATGTGTACAGGTACCTTAGGATAATTCCTCCCATGTGTGTGATAGCCTACACGGCACTGGTCACTAGCCCCTGGCCTATTTGAGGTGGGCTTGGGGAGTTGCGGCTGGAGCCCTGTTGGGTCGGGTTGTGACAGAGTGGTATCAGAGGAGGTTCCACCTTTGGGATCTCATAGCATAGCTGGTCTAGCTGTGAGCTTGGTTTGGGTTGCATAGCGGTAGTGTTAGGATGTTTCGAGTTTGGCTATCAGGCCAGGGACTCCAGTGTTGGTGCGGCGGCCGACGTATCCATACACCAGGACTCTGATAACCTGCCTTTCGACTCAGGACATTCGTACACTGGTCGCGGGGACATAATGGTATATGCATCATCTAGGACTGGGTTTTTGGTTTTTCCTTGTCCTTCTTGAGTCAGCTCTCCAGATATACTCTTTGACTGTGGTGCGTCTTGAATGTATTTCAGGATTTCTCCATGACGACAGCCAGCGAGGGTTCCGCAGCAGGATTGTGATGATGACTTGCCCCGTGTAGTGGCTGTGGAACAAGGAACATGTTCTGAGGTTTCACCTCCAGGTGTTCTTCCAGTTGTGCCACCACCTGTCGAGCAGCTCGTTGTGTCGGTAGTACAGGATGAGGTTGCACGCAGGCTGAGTGCGCTGCACGAGTTCCAGAGGGAGCAACCTCTGAGGTTCCGGGGTGATCCAGACCCCCAGGCATCTGATGACTGGCTTGAAGCCTTCACCCGAGTTTTCCGCCTAGTGTGGACACCTCCAGATCAGATGGTGGTCCTAGCGGCGAGCCTTCTGCATGGTTCTACCGGGTGATAGTGGAGTTTGGTGACGCAATCCCATTACGAGGAGACGCTCAAGTGGGAAGAGTTTGAGTGGCTCTTCAGGGAAGAGTTCTATCAGGTGCCGTTGAGGTCAGTGCGGATCGAGGAGCTTCTGCAGCTTCGACAGGGGAGCATGACTGTGTCGGAGTACTCAGCGAGGTTTACAGACCTTTTGTGCTACTCCCTGGATATGGTTCGAGACCCGTTCTTTAGGGATCAAACCTTCGAACAGGGCTTACGCAGGGATATCCGAGCAGGTGTGGTTTCCTTGTGCTTGCCCACCTATGCTGGAGTGCTGGAGCGACCGTTGGTGGTGGAGAGTTTTCTGGCTGAGCAGTTTCCCCCTGTTAGTGCTGGGAACTCGAGAGATGAGACTTCGATGGTCGGATCGGCATCTGGTAGCCGACGACATACTCAGGGGTCAGGACGTGGTCGACGTTTCAGGAGGCAACCCCAGGATGGAGGATCTGAGCCTCAGGGATCACAGGGCTCGTAGGCCAGTTTTGGCCAGCCGTAGGAGAGGAGGTGTTACGCTTACGATGGTCGGGGACATATTTCTAGAGATTGTCCGACCCGACGTGCTACTGAGAGGGAGCCGGTCGATGGACCGCCTTGGCAGAGGCAGTGTCTCGAGCAAGGAGGTCCGCAGGGTGGCGAACGTGGTGGTGGAGCTTCTGTAGCAGGAGGCAGTGGTAGGCAGTATCAGTTGCCACCACCCCCACCCCCAGCTGGTCCATGCCATGCTCAGGGAGCTGGGGGCCGAGGGCGAGGACAACTGCATGCCCTGGAGGCTATTGACCTAGAGGCACCGCGGGTGGATAGAGGTACACCTTGTGTCTTTTCTACTTACTATAGTAGAGGTTCGCCTTGTTCCCATTTGTTTCTTGCTCGAGTTTTGTTCAGGTCGTTGGTAAGACCCTGTGGGGGTGTTTTTTGGTGAGCTCGCTGGTGTGTGAGACCCAGTTGAGAGTCTGGTCGCTTTCGTTGTGCATAGATCATTTCGGGGACAAATAGTTCTAAGGGGGGAGGATGTAGAGACTGGGGTTTTTGGCCCTGTTAGACTTTGGAATATTTCTAGGAATAATTCCAGAGCTAGGCGTGTAGACGGCGTGCGATTCCGAGGCCCGGTGTGCCCGTAATTAATTTTATAAAAATATTACGTATTTTTATACTATGCAAGTGGCGAGGGTTTGATATATCCTAAACGGTAGCTCCGAACGGGAATCTGAGGGCACAGTTGTGTCCGGAACGTGTCATTTACCCTAGGCGGGGTTTAAACTTTGCGGGCGTGGGCCTGCGGTGAGAAACTCCACAAGGGGAGTTTCCGTAAATAAGTAGCAAAGTTAGTGTGCGAGCGTTGGATCAAATGACTTCTGAACGAATTCTCGAATGGAAAATATGAGTCCTCCATTGGGTTCAGAACGGCGCGTTTACCCTAGGGGTTACCTTACTTTTGATCGCATCAGGCATCGGGTCCGAGGCGGGTTTGGCACCGGCGGGCCGCTGATATAAATATCAGAGCCCCCCCCCCCCCCCCTCTACTGTTCCTCTCGGCATTCTTCGCCGTTCTTCGCCGTCGCTTCTCCGAATCGAGCAAACGAAGCGCCCACGAGCTCAGAATTCGACGGCGGACGTCCCAGGAGCACGCAGCGGAAGCTCTGGAGCGCGGATCTGAGGCAGAACGTCGGCGTTTCGCCCGCGAGGTAGGCGGATTTGAGTTTTATCCCCTGATCCCGATTTTTCTGTGTTTTTCTACAAATTGAAGCCGTAGCAGTGTAGATCGGGTCCCGGGGGTCGTGTAGACACCTCCGGATCGAAAGACGGACCACCGGGGGTGCCCCCGGCGGTCCGCCGAAGGTCCGCCGGCGCGGCATCGGCACCGGCCGAGCCCGCCGGCCCGGGGGGCCCGCGGCGGCGCACCCGCGGCGCGTGGTGGAGGGCCTCCGGCC
Organism: Viscum album; assembly: GCA_963277665.1. NCBI lineage: Eukaryota > Viridiplantae > Streptophyta > Magnoliopsida > Santalales > Viscaceae > Viscum > Viscum album. The sequence continues at coordinate 1,200,125,045 of OY728121.1, read as the reverse complement.
AGGGCAGAGGGCCGCCTGCTGGGGCGGGCCCGTGGCGGCAGCCGGTCCGGCCGGCCTGGACCGGCCGGTCGGGGCCGGTCCTGCCACTTTCACACACGGGGGTCTTTAAACCCCCGTATCATGCACTCTGGATGTTGGATTCGCGCGCCGTTTGTGGCGACGCGACCCTGACGACGAGGTGAGCCCTCCGATGTGGGTTTGAGGGTTTCAAGGTTCGGGATCGTCGCCCGGGAGCTAGAAACGTCATATAAAATAATTATAATTTATTATTTCACGACTTCGGGCCGTTGTAACTTCTACCCGGAGCGTCCGATTGACGTGCCGTCAGTGGCGTTGAGACCCTGATTGTACGACGGACGTTTTGAGATGGTTTCCGGGTACTGGGGCTGAGAACGGGGTGTGGGCCCCACAAGGATGGGTTTTGGCGTTTGCGCGGAAACGCAGCTTTTGCACCAGGAGTCCGATTTTGGTGGATGAATAGTCGATCCTGTGTGTATTTCAGAGAGGATCGCAATGGTGCGTTCCGTTCGATGGGTTTTGGAATCCAGGCATGGGCCCCACCCGAGCTGGCCTTCGGTGAATAATACCTTTTTCACCGGGTGTCCGTTTTGGACGAGCGGGTAGTTGATTCTGCTTGTCTTTCCGAGGGGATCGCCATGGTGTGATCCGCTCGATGGGTTTCGGAATTGTTGTGTGGGCCCCGCACGAGCTAGCTACGGTGAATAGTGCCTTTTTCACCGGTGCTCCGTTTCGGGTGAGTAAACAGCCTATCATGCGTGTTTTTCCATGTGGAATGCGATGGTGGCCTCGGTTTTGGCCTAGGAGGTGCGCAGTGTGGTGTTGTGGCGGGTCGCTCGGGTTAGCGACGTTTCGACTAACAGTGGTTGAGGGTTCTCCCTTGTTTCGTTCCTACGAGGGTTCGTGTGGCATCACAACCTTCGTTTGGGTTTATGATCCTCTTGATGGGATGTTTAAACCATTAGAGTTGTGGTATCCCTCCGGTGGGCCCGGAGCGGATCCTATAGCATCTTTACCCTAGATCGGGTTCTTGGTATCGCTGTGACCGCTTATTCACGGGCGGCGATCCCCTATCTAGCAGGTTAACCCCATAGGGTTTGTGGCATCATCGGAAATATGATCCCCTACATGGTGGGCCGTGCTCAGTAGGGTTGTGGCATCGTCGGGTATACGATCCCCTACTCAGCATGTGGTTTATAGTAGGGTTACAGTATCGTTGGTTATGCGATCCCCTACTTAGTGCGTGGTTTTGGTAGGGTTGCGGCATCGTCGGTTTGATCCCCTACATCACGAGTTATACCAGATAGGATTCTAGTATCGTCGTACCCATCTTTATATGGATGATGATACTCTATCTGAGTGTGGAGCTTCTGTCGAGCGCCAGATCGGGTTGTGGTATCCCCCAGCGGATCCTGGGTGTGATCCCCTATCTGTGAGAACTACGTATGCCAGATCGGGTCGTGGTATCCCCCAGCGGACCCTGGGAGTGATCCCCTATCTGTGAGCTATGTATACCGGAGTGGGTATTGGTATCCCCTAGCGAACCCTAGCGGCGATCCCCTATCCGAGGAGTTTGGTGGTTATGTTGTTTCAGTGATGTTTTCTCAGTGATTTTATCCGACAGGCCTGGTCTCTCGGGTGAGCGTCTGGGATGTTTGTTTGGGACTCGATGGAGTGTATCTCTCAGATGAGTGTCATCTGGAATGACAGTATTCGTGGTGTACTCTCCTGGTTGGGAATTTTGCTGGTGATGAGGTCGGTACCTCTTGTGGCATTGGGGCGTGAGCTGAGTATATCTGGTTTGTTCAAGGTGTATGTATGGGCATACACCTGAGCTGAGCTAAGCTGACATGTTGTGATTAGCCGAGGATGGTCACGAGATGGAGTTTCCCTCTCATCTAGGTTCCCTCTGGCTGGGTTGAGCGGACTGTTGCCTTTCAGTTTCTCCCTTGGGTTTTGGGTTTTTGGGGTGCCTACTGAGTATGTTTATACTCACCCCAGCACGGGATTTTCCCACACATGTTTGTGTCTTGTGCAGACCACAAGCCCTTCGACGGAGTCCCAGGATGAACCAGAGTAGGCGGAGCTTAGTGAGCGTGTTGACTGGGGTTTTTACCGAAGCTGTGCCGAGGGAGCTTACTGGTGGGTGTTTGTGGCAGTGTTCCCCTTCTTTCAGAGTAGGTTGGATATGCTTTTGTAGTTTTCTTTTGGTGGGCCCTATTTTGCCCTTGTACTTTTGCTGTTTCTCTCTGGTTGTGGGATAGTGTATGCATTAATTTACTTTCTAGTTTTTATATCTCTACACTGTTTCATAGAGATGTTTGTGGGTGTGTGTGAACATGTACCTTAGGCTAATGCCTCCCATGTGTGTGATAGCCTACTCGGCGCTGGTCGCCAGGCCCTGGCCTATTGGAGGCAGGATTGGGGAGTTGCGTCTCGAGCCCCATTGGGTCGGGTCATGACAATACATAATTGATACCACTATATCATTAACCATCCCAGTGGGGCTCGTGTCATGACTCCCTATTCCCACCTCTAATAGCCCATGGGCTCGTGAGTAGAACTGAGTATGAATATAAAAAACATGAGAGGCATTTTCCATGTATCTATATGAATACACAAATCTGTAATCCCCATGTATTGAAATGTATGAATGTTGAAAAAATAAAGGAATGAATTCAACTATCCAAATCAATATAGTACAACCGAAGTAAATCAAGGAGACTAAACCAGAAAAATGTATACACCCACAAAAATAATGTATTTAAACCAAAATGTCAATCATGTGTCCCAAATGTACTGGGATTTCTATCATAAGTCATAGAAACACCGTGGTCAGTCTGAAATCACAGTGTATTGTCTGGTCCTCTTCCTAGTCCTAGTCCTCCTAAGACTCCATCAAATGGTTACATATATTCACAAAACACACACATGGAGTAAAAACATGTGCTAGAGGGATTATAACAATATTCATCAAGAATACCCAAAACCACAATGAAATAAACAAGGAAAAAATATAGCCGACTCAAAACATGTTTGCGTCCATGTAATTTAACAAGGATAAAAACATATAATGAATCAAGACACACATTATTCAGGTAAATCACAACTATCACATTCCTCCACAAGGGATCAAACTTGTACATTCCAAATTGAACTCTTTTGAGAGTAGGTACTCCTGGGTCTAGTATCATCGATGACCAACGTACGAGAAGTATTATTCATATAGAACCTTCTTGAGAGAGAGATGTGTAGAATGATTTGAAATGAGATACAATATATAAGATGATAATCACAAACAGGGCTATCAGTTGACACCAAAAACTCGATCTGGATTAACCCTCTCTGTAGTGGATTGATGCTTGATGATGTTGGAAACATCAATACCAAGGAATCTACATATGAAATAATGACGGAATAGAGTGTCCTACTCCAAGCATCTAAGAGGAGATTCCAACAACTCTGTCCAACATGTCATATTGAAGGGATCATACTCATGTGGGTAGGAAACGATACCATATATCTTGCAGAGAATGAATATTATAATGAACTCTTATTGAAACATGTCTATCATATGGTTTAGAAGTGGCTCAATGCTTGTGGAAGATAACACATGGTGTGTATTAGGGTCACACATTGTGTCCCTTTACCTCAGGTACTTCTCATGTACAATGGCCCGTGTTTAATGTACATGGAATGTGAGATGATAGTACACCTCGTGTAGAACGTCTTACCCGTCGTTCCCTTCCAACAAGATTCCACCATTGTTATAACACCCCAAAGATTTTATGGTATGTTCCTCATAAATACATTCTATTCATTAGAAATCATATATTTCCTAAATCACTTAGTATTTTGTAAACAAAATCCTTATTTGTGAATGTTATAAGCAATCCATGAAATATAAATTTTCCACTTCTTTGTTTAGAATTTCGAAAAACCATAATCTATAATTGTGACAGTAAGTCATATGGAGTCTGATAGAACCAACAAGATTTTTTGATGAATAGTAACATTCCATTATGAATAGTAATTTGAATAGTAATATGACCCTTATAAATAGTAAATAAGGATAATATTTTATTTTCAAAAGGTAATAAGAAAATAAGAAGTTGTTTAATTTTTCAATCTAATACAAAACTAATTATACCGTTATATTGTTAATTTTTTAAAAAAATTAATTTTTTTTAAAAAATTAATTAAAAATAATGAAAAAATTATTTTCAAAAAATGTAGTTCATTTTTGAAGTATATACATCAAAAAATAGTTAGGGTGATGTTTTCGGATTTTTCTAAAATACATGAATTTTTTGTGAATAGTAAAAAATACAGATTTGAGTTTTCGATAGTTTAATGACGTCATAATGATGTAATAATTAATATAAAGGGATGGAATACATATGAACAGTATATTATTACATGAGGTGTCCCAATTGTCTTAAACCATTTTCAAATACCATGGGCATGCCCATGGATTTTCGAAAACCACAAACGAGGTGTCCATTTAAATTAAAAAAAACTCTTTCTAAATTACTATAAATACCCACTCACCCTCTCTATTTTCATTCATTCCAAACTCAATACCCTCGATGATAAGGAGGTATTACATCCCTTTGAGGCCTCCCAAGATGAATTTAAGCCCCCAAAGTCCCATCTTTAAAGATCTAGGAGTTACTCTACAAGGTAACAGAATCCTTCATTCTCTTCTTTTAGTTGACACTTCCTTCATGTTATTTATTTGATTTTCTTTCTCATATGATGGGGTTTGATTTTATGTGTTATTATTACTGTCCATTTTATTTCAATATTATGAGATACACTTTTTCTTCCATCATTTCATTTTATGAATTTTTAAGCGACGTTGTTTGGCTGCTGACTTTTCATAAGGGATCTCTCACCTTATCTTTTATTTTCATGTTCAACTCTTTTCTTATTTTATCCTCTCCTCCTATGTCCAAATGACAATGATAAACTCCATTATAATCTATATACTTATTTATTGTCATGTTAATGGATTATATTTCATCAATATCTTTACTCTCTCTTTTATTTTTATAAACGAAATCTGCATCCATGAGGTTCCAATATATATCCTTTATGGAAGACGAAGTTTCGTTCTTCACTTTATACATCATTAAATGTCTTGAAACCAATTTAATGGTTTAAAAAGATATTAATATATTTATTTAATCTCATTAATTTTCTATAATCCTTATAAACTCATAATATAAAATAATAATACAAATCATGTTCATTAGGAACAAAACGAAAAAGTTAATCTGAATATGTGTAATAAACATATAACTAATGAATCATCATCATGGTATATAAAACAAAATTATTATAGGATCATTTATATCTACTCAATTTAATTACTATGTTGTATTAACAATTCTGGATGTTTAACAAAATTTACAATGAACTTGTATTCATGAAAACAAGTAAAAGAATCATGAAAACCAAGGAATAAAATGATTCCAAAACTAGAAAATTGAACCACTTAAACCCATCAAAAGGGCCATGAATGAACCTAATAAGGTTATATGAAATAAATTATATTTATAGGAGGTTCAATATTTATTAATTAAAGAAGATATATTTTATTATACTCATCATTAAAACAAATGAAGAACACACTCGGGCATAAGGTAAGGGGTTTATTATCTCACTTTAATTTCTGTGATATTTTTATTGGTAACCACTTATTTATTGTATGTGGTATATTTGTACTGAATTTTGATATTTAATAACATGATTTGTTTAAATTCATGTTAATAAATTATTCATTTGAGTGTTATTATGTTCATGTCATATGATTCGACCAATTACATTGTGGTAACATACTTTGTCTCAGCTGCTATTTTGTTGTGACTAACTTTGTGTGGTGCACTTAACAATCCTTATGTGGATCACATACTACAAATTTGAGATGATTTTTAATTTGAATTTGTATTTATATTAAATATATATAACCTGATATTATAAATATGTTTGTTTTATAAACCGTATACCATTTTACATACGGTGTCAATTTAAAAAGTTATATTAATTACATAAATATAGATAAATCTATATACGATACACTATAGGGATATGGAAACGTCATATTTATCTTGTATTTAATCAATATATATTGAATGATTTGGAAATTAAGTGGCAGGTGGGGTGCATTTTAGCCCATTGATGCATCTGTAGATCTAATGAGACCAATCAGTTTAGCGACAAATCCTTCGAGTTTGTTTCCAAAAATCAAACGCATTTCTACCCCCAGAACTAAAGAGTATTAATAGTATTTTGGAATCATGTGCTAGATACATGACGTCCAATTAATAACAATTCACTTTATTCATTTTCATTCAGTAATATCCATGTGGTTTTCACTATGACAAAATCAATGGATGCAGACCCTTTCTCAGTCTATTAATGGCATGTGTTGTTCACTTATTCACTATGCCGTATTTTATTATGATTCAGTTATTATTAATTCATGATTATTCTATTTTTAACCCTTACTGAGCATTTTATATCACCCCTTTCACTATCTACCATGAACTTTTGATGAAGAGTGGAACAATTATTGAGTTCCTTTTGACGTAGTTTTTAGTTTTTATTATGTATTGTATTTTGTAACCTTCTCCAATGTAATTTGAGTTATGTTTATGTATATAGTTCTGTCAAGGCTACTTAACTGATCCATAAATTGGGATTTTCAGTCATTCAAACCATGACAATACAACACTTAATCAATGTCTCCGGTCAAGAGGGGTTGGGTGTTACACATGAACCATGGTCGTGTGGTTGTACATGTTGTGAACCGTTGTCCACTTGCACATGTACAAGTACATGGTATGACCATTGTATCTGATAAGGGCATGTCCGTGTGGTTAGATACACACCATTTAAGAATACCATGAAAACCACCACATAACCATGTAATCTGAGAGTATATGTCGAGATGTACATTGACAAACATGTGTTGTGTAGCCCTTACTATAGACTGTGTGTTCAAGAATTTTCAGAAATGAAGGTTCTTCCATAGTATGCCTTATCCAATCCATTTATCATTTTATTCCAAGGTTTTATCATTCTAAAAAGAGTTATACTAGCTCATCTAATCACTCTATTAATAATTAGAGTTTTTTATGCCTTTTATCAGATCAAAAAACAAGTTTATTTTCATTTTATTAAAACATTAGAATACGTGGTAACTCCCAAATCAAATCGATTTGACTGTCGCCATAATTTTTACAACAACACTAGGTCATACCAGTGTTTTATCTCTTATATCATATCATTGTACCATGAAAAAATTGGTGAAATGAACATTCATTGATATCCAATGAAGAATGAACAATGCACAGAAAAAATATGGGAAGAAAACAAATCAAACATCTCTGGGAAAAAATGTCAACATTGTTTTGTTTTGGTCTCAATACATTTCTATAGGAATGATCAATTAAAATTTAATTTTATTATAATAAGTAATCATTCTAAAATTTATGAAATCAATCCCATCTCACATGAACGATCAAACCGTAGGTCATCGTATTTGTGGTTTGATCTGCGTTCGATGTTGATTCGTTGAATGAGGAAAGAAAGAAATAAAATAACAATACCGTACACAAAAAGGATCCTTAACTATCATGTATTTGTTATTGAAAGATATCCTTCAAGGACGATATCTATTAATCATCATGTCCTCAATCATTGAGTGGATCCTCCATGGTTTTCTCAAGAGCATTAAGGTATTTATTTTGGGTTATGATTTCTAACCCGATCACCTTACATCTACATTTTATTAAATAGAAAATGTGTCTCTACGTTGTTTTGTAATTTTGTAATAAATTAAATTATTAATTAATTTAATTCACTAAAACATCAACAAACTATCTTCCACAACCATCTCACTCCGGCCAATTCTAGGCATTTTATATGGTAATGTCGCTGCTCTAAACACAATGGTACCCTTAGATTTCTTATGTGGGAACCTGTTTATATCTTATTCAACATCTTCAGTAAAACCTCCCTTGCATGATATTTAAAATAATTAATATATTTCAAATAGTTATACCAAACACATTGGGCAACAAAATAACATTCTGTCTCAGTGCCTTGTCTCGAATTAATTCCCAAAAATATTTTATAAATAATAAATGAAAAAGCACAGTTATTACTGGTATCATGAATATTTGTTCGACCCTAATATTTAGCATTAAGTACACTATCCTAATCACATTGAGAGAGAGTCCTGAAGGGTCACATAATATGTGTATCCATAAATCTTAAATAAAATACATCTAATTTCAACAATTTGAATATATTATATTCTCTATACAAAAAAATAATATTAATTCAAGATTCAATAGTAGTAAATAATCTAACAATAGTTATATAAGTGTTTTATATTATTTAAATAATTATACACAACTTAATTTAATTAAATATTTATTTATCTCAACTTTAAATATTATCATTGATATAAATATTTTTTTATTTTATAATCAAATAATAAATTTAGTTACCTGAAATTTAAATAAATATTTATTCCCATGATTTAGAATTTAATATTTAATAGAATAAATATATTTCTTTACCACACTATATATGATATATATGTTGATATAATTACTGAATAAAGAATGTTGATTTAATTAAATATTGATTATTCTAATATTTGAAAAATGTTACATGTATGGAATGATTGGTAAAGATGATAATATAAGATTATAATATAAGAATTAAATTTAAATTAAATATATATTGATAAATTTATTCAATTGAATTATATTTAAAATTTTTTCATGCATATAAATTCCATGTAAGGTAATAATAATATTATTAATTATATTTCGAAAGGTAAATACATTTGGTTTAATATATCATAGATGAATTGTGTGAAATTATCAACATAAAAAACAAGTTTTACTTATTTCAAAAATTTATCATTCAATAGTAATAGAGTTTTTACAGAGAACAATTACATTCAAATATATTTATCTCATGATTAAATAAGAAGATATATTTGGTTTTTATCCAAAACAAAAAAACCAATCTGTATCCCCTCCCTCTCAAGACTAGGATAACCAATGATTGAAATCCCCATGTATTAATAAATAACATTTACGATCAATATTGATGAAACAAGAATATTATTTTTTATGATAGTAATTTAATACACAACTATGACATCCAGACATTATGGAGCATATATGAAAACTACATGATCTATTTTAAATTGGATAGACATGGTGGAATGCTGGTGCAACTCAAATTCATTTTTGAATTTCAATGTCTACTTTGAAAAGTGAACTTCAAGACTATGATAATTCTTGAAATTAAAATTATTTTAAATTTACTATGGAATGATCATCTCCAATGTTACATGATTATTTCATTAAATTTATGTATGTATATTTGATATAAATTTAAAGTATTTTTCATGTTATTTTTGGTTATTCATTAAATTTAGAGAAATTCCATCATTAGGGATGGGAGAGACTATATTTTACTATGCGAAAGACCATCTTCTTAAACCAATGTGGTCAGATTATCATATGTAATTTTTTAATATTCATTGGTCAATAACAAATTACATTGTTCCTTTACTAATTTTACTAATTTTTTTAGACCATAATTAATTATAAAATCTTCATTTAAATACATATGAACATGGACATTCCATGAAATAGTAAATAACATATGTATAATCCATATAGATGATATATATATATTATAATTAGATGAAATGTGTACACTGTGGGGAACTGAGGAGTAAATTCTATGCCACATTATTCAATGCACCATGACCAGTGTGGGAGAATAGTAATGGGTTTTTTACAGACATTGAATCGATCAAACCAAATGTCATATGTCATGATGGTTAATAAAATTATTATATGGGGTACATTGTATATAATACAACATGATCATTCTATTGATTGTTTTGTGGTCAACAGACATGGTGTGTGACAAATTATATATATTATAGATGATCAAGTACATAATGGTTTCAGATCCCTATAAATATCCACCTTATACATTATTATTTCATTTATATTATTGGTTTGAATATAAATATAATTATTATCCTTAAATGATCATTCACCAACAGAGAATTGACTATGATGATGAGCACAATATACGTGTTTCATAAAAGGACATAACATATCCCCAAAATTATGAGACAAATTTTGATTTCAAGATAGATTTTTAAAATATATATCATATAACAAAATGATATAATCGAATAGAAGACATATGATATATGATATTAGATTTAGTTGTAAAATAATTCATAGATATCTTATCTCATTTTTTTCTCCCTTGGTAATCTTCATCAGATAAGTTTATAAGAATAGATCATCTCGCATGAATTAAAAAGGTTATTTTTCATTTTTTATTACTATATATGAGCATTTGTAACTTTACCTATATATTATGTTATTATTAATATATATAAATAGAATTTTAATTTAATTTATCAATCCAAAACATGATTACATCTATTCAATTTGAAGTAGTGTTCCATGGGTAAATCACGAGTAATATATAATTTTTAACAAATTATAGCTACATTTTGAGTTTTTTTAAGATGATATCTCATACCTATTTAGGAATTTAACATATATAATACATGAATTTCCATCATATAGATGTTATAAATTTAATTTGTAGAATTAATGACAATGATTTTTTGATCACATAGGACAATGGAAAGGGAATGTGACTATCTCGATGGTGTGATAAGGAAATTCTATATTATTGAACAATGATCACTTGTAGGATGATGATTATTTTATTAATATTAATAACATTTTACAAATAATAGTAAATGTTTTTCATGGTTATATTCATTGTCTTTCTGTATGTTCAAAAAAATAACATTGTGAAAGAGTCATAGAGGATTAGACAATAAATGTCCAGAAAAATATAGTTTAATTTTATGACAATTTTAGAATTGAACTAAATATTATGATAATGATTCGAAAATATATATTTTGTGTAAATTGGTTAATTAATATTCAGCTAAATATTTAATTACTATTTACATCTATGAAGTGATAAATATATTATTAAATAAATTAGAAATGAATAATTTACTTAATTTTCTAATTTTAAAATAGTCATTATTTGAGTTTTGATCATTGTTGAAGAGTACTTATGTGAAAACAAATATCCTAGCTTAGAATTATATATTAAATATTTGTTTTAAAAAAAACAAATTAAACTGTTGAATAAAAAATATATACATATCCATGAGTTGAGAACATTTGATATTTATAATAAAAATGATAATATTAGTATTTCTCAAATGTATTTCAAAGGAATAATAAATATGATAAGAGAAATTGTGAAATTACTTATTTGTTAACATAAAATTAACGATAAAGGATTATATCATTTTCCTATAGCTAATCAATTTTTTTAATAACACACCATTTTAGTGTGAAAATTTCTAATGACTTATAGAGAAATTTCTATATAATTCTGTCATGTTCAGAGAGGTTATTATTTTTCTTCATATAAATCTATTAATATAAAAAAAAAATATAGGATGGAGTTATTTATATAATCAATATTTAATATTATGAGTAGTAGGATCATCTATCCGAGCACACAGAGATTCCTATTTGGACATTCCATGGATTTGGAGTACATAAAGATCATAAATAGAGTGTTTTATTATTGGACCAACTATGAAAATAATTTTACACCATTAAGAGGTCAACAAATTATGAAAAATAAGAAAAATTACACTACATAAAAAAATCTAATATTTTTATAATGATTATAAATTTTATACAAAATGATACTCTCAATTGAGATTCCCGAATGTATTCTTAAATTCATAAGGTTTTTGTAAATAAATCAATGAAATAATATTGAGAAAGGGCCCACACAAATTCTGTAGAGCCCCAATATTGTTGAAGTTGTATCATAGAAATCACATATTTATTTAATAGTTAATCATTTCTATATTTTTTTGACAGGAATTTATTTATTATACAATCTTATATTCTATGTCATTATTCATTCATTAACATTTAAAAAAATTAAATGGTTAACAATATATTAATAAAGTTTGGATATAATCCATTAAAAGGTTCCACAGAGTCTTTTTGTATAGCATGGGATTACTGGGAACATGTCAGTGTACATTTTTTTGTATCCATATTCTTTTTATCTAGAAAATACAGGAGTTATTTCTGACATGTCATGTAGAGTTGGAACACTAAGTCATAATAGAAAATGTAATTACTTAATAAATCCACAACATGGAGGTATATATTATAAAAAATGTATTTTTTGAACAAACAATGTAATCTTCATAGTTTTGTAGTGAAATTCAAGGAAACCATAGAGTGAAATACATGTTTTGTATTTGTTTGATGATGTGTATGGATAGATAGTTGAAAAAAATTATTATTTAACAATTTATATCTAGAATTTATGTCTTTTAATAATTAATGATCACATGGTATACAAACCAATTCCCTAGGTCCATATCATGTTTGAACAAATAATAGAATATGTTATGTGTAGTTGGAAAATACACACCATGTAACTCATTCCCATTACTATGAAATAATAAATGATCCAGACCATGACTATATAAATTTATTAACTACAATAAAATAAATTAATGTATTAAAATTAATCAATATTAATTTTAGATATAACTACATAACAACATGTTTGTGAAATACATGACATTTCATGTACACACTAATACAACTAATTATAATGTACATGAAAAATTACTAAATTAGGTGGCATGTGGTCTAAAAGGATACACAAAATGTTTCCTTATGGAACACATTATTTAATTTTATAAAATATATGGAAACTTCTTTTACTAATTATATTTAATATTTAGGTAAATAAATTTATAAAAAATATGATATTAATTTTGAATAGAGATATTTAATTTTTCCTTGATAATGAATTATGAATTTAAATAATATGTATGTAGTTTTAAAATACGAATATATTACATTTTTTTATGATCATGAGAATAGAATGGAAAATATGTATATCAATAATTTTTATTTTAAATTAAATTGTATATATTTTTTTATAATTATTATTAAATTTAAAATGAGGCCCTACATTTCATTCCCTTCTATTTATTATGTACAGGTTTATGTTTCCATTTTTCCTTAAATTTAATCACCCATAACTAATAATTAAGTCTCCCTCACCTATATTTTGGAAATAATAAATATAATGATGGGGATGCTATGAAAGTGGAGGTGGTTCAATATAGTGTATATGTGAAACTAACTAGAAAGATAAAAAAGAACATATGTGGAATGTTACATCTAGAGGCATGTACCTATCAAAAGGAGTTATTTCAATTTTGGTAACAAGTTTTCATATAGTATAATCAATAAATAAACCATTATAAATCTAATTATCATACCATATTATTTATTTTGTGTCTTCCATTTTCACAGATAATTATTTATATTTATTTGATACATGTATGAAATCACTTAAAATCAATTAAATAACATGCACATTGTGTGAGAGAAAATTAAATGGAGTAATCATGAATATTTTATTCTAAATGATTAATAATGTATATGAAATAATAATTGTATTAATAAGAATGAAAAAAATAGAATAATAACAATTAACCATATGGATAAAAATCCAATAATAAATGTTTAAGAAATAAATCACCTTACATTTCCAAATTAATGATGGATCCAAAAAACATTGTTTCATTACCCATCAGATAATAAATATTATCTACAAGTTCTTATGATGATTTTGGATTGCGTTTATGAGGTATATATCAATTGAAGTAGAATCGTTTTGTACCTGGTGTTACTTAGAGGTAAGTGTTCAGGAAATTCAAGGCTACGATTCTTGTGTTTGGATTCTACACTATTAATCAATGTGATGAGAGTAAATATAGTTGGAAATATTTTTCTTCCTAAATACATTCATATAAACTACCATGACATCACCTAGGTTATGAAAGGGTAGATATGTATCTATTCCACTATAATATCAATAATATGATATGTTATGAGTCCAATGGTGGGGTTTTTTAGACATGATAAAATTGTGGGAGACTGATAAAAAAACATGTATATCTCACATAAGTTTGAAATCATGAAACAATAATAAACATGAAATTTTTTTAATTTAAAATGGAATGTATCATGATATCATAATTATCACCACTATCTATAATAGATATGGATATCATTCTCAAACACATGAAATTTTATGAAGGATAAAATCTCTTGGGCATTATATTACAACAATAAGGAAGCATTTCATTTTGAAATATTGTATTGTCGATTCATATATTAAGGATTAATGTGAGGATTTACTCAATTTTTATATGAAACACATGGACTATTTACTAGTTTAATAGTTTTTTATTGTATCCTTTAATACTATTATTCAATAAAGGAATTACGGTTATATGGATACCTAATTTATATAATATCATATACACCATCTCTGTCTTGAGAAATTGTGGGAAGAAAAATATGAGATATTCAAGGAACATCTAACATGAATTTTTTTGATGTTGTTATTATTGGAATTCATTGAGTCATGATGTATGATAATATTGAAAACATTGATATCATACCATTTATAATTCCAATTGAGTTTGAAACAATTCACAATATCATTATACTACCTTAGATCATATCAAGATTTTTTCTGATTTATAATTCAAAAAATGTCGAGAACTAACCCCTATAACACCTAACCACACCTCATAATGAAAATAAGGATATGAAGTGGGATAAATGTATGTTGGTTTTGAAAATAAAATTGAAAAAAAGGAAATGGGACCAAATGATTTATCCATATATAATTCTTCTATTTACTATACACCCAAAATGTGGAATATATATATATATACAATGGAGTAAGATATTGATGACTATTATGTGGAATGTGAGGCAATAGGATGAATTATACCTATATAAAGATGTATATAGTAGCTTCATGTGGACTTGGTATCAAGGGTAAAATATTTATTTCATCAAATAAGTTATAAGATACTAATTTGGGTTATAGCATATATATCTAAATAAATATAATGCTCGGATAATAAGAATATGGTGTGAGGTGTAATGGATTTATGTGCCACCAATGGGGTGTGATGAATACATTATATTTTTGATAATAACAATAAAAATTTATAATGGTTTTGATCTTGGTTACACATAATAGTTTTAATCTTCTATGTGTTACTAATAACATCATATCTATTTCAAAATTATAAAAAATGGGGTTTAATTAAAATATTTAAATAAACCCTAAATATTCATATAAATATATCATTTATGTAGGATGACACAAATTTGTAATGATATTTATTTTTTAAATTATGAAAACCATGTGTTTTAAATATGTAATATGTCAAGCTTATATAACTCATTTAAAACTAATTTGTGTAATTGACATCTTGATTTTGTAAATACGAATCATATGATTTTTTGTTATCTATGTGTTAGTCAATATTATTTTTTTAAAAAACCAATTGATAGATGTCATTCTTGTTTATAAGGTAATATGTACAAAACAAATTTTTAGGTAATCATGAAATATCTGCAAATCATTTAGAATATACAACCATAGATATATGTAAATAATTTCTTGTAAAATTAAGAGAAAAATTCTATTAATTCTATATTATTTATGAGGACTTGATTCGATACGGAGACGGAAAGGGAATTCTAGAATATAGTTGACAGGAAAAATGGTAATAAGGTGAAGAATATAATTATTAGATCGTGTTATTGAGTTTATTGACCATGACGTCGTTAAATAAATTTGGATTTTGGGAACTTATCCAAATTCAATCATCCTTATACACCACATTGGAATGGTGTGTGTGTGAAAATTGAGCTACACATTATTGGAATTTTGAGATGCATGATGAGTCTTGAGTTTCACCAATTATCATTTTTGGGATATAATAAATATAGTATGAAAAACACACTAGACCAGGTTTAATATAAGTTGGTAAATTGAATTCCATTCATTTTAATTTATACATGGAATATTATGTTTTCCAATATACACATATGAGGTCGTGATGGAATTTTCAGGACATATTTCTATAACAATATAAAATCCCATGATATTTGGTGTGTCATTAATTGTTTTCCTACTGAAAAATTTGTATAATACTTATATCAACCCTGAATTAAAATTTTAATTGCTGAAATAGACCGTTTGTAACTTGGGAGGAATCACATATAAAAAATTGTAAGTGGGAGAAAGATTTAATTTTAAGAATATAATTCTCATATATATATATATATAATAGCTCATTCATGAAAATTATCCACAAGTCTCTAGGGAATATGGTACTCTATATGTATAACTACATTACAGGAGAACTATAGAGAATTGAATAATAAAGAGATATGAGATTCTTGTCAACACATAAGGAGGTATATAGTTAGTTTATGATAATGAACCTATCACATACAAGGATTTAGTTATTTAATTATATGTTTGATGATATTTAGAAGCCATAAATTATTGAAATATTTCATATATTAGAAACAAAATTTGGATTTGGTATATCCTTAATTTTCTGAATATCCAATATTGTAAAAATAGGTGTTGAAGAGAAAATTAGTCATGGAATGTAATTTGAGTATCCATAATGAATGTCTCATGGATAATAGGATTATGAAATTTCAAATAAAGGAATATAATTAAATATATACTTGTGTAAAAATACTAAAATCATCAAACAAATCATTCAATAATTTTTATCCAAAATTATAATATTTGAAAAATGAGTTAAAAGAAAACCTTAGTTAATGGGAAATTAATGTAATAAGTCACTATAACCCATCTTTAAGGGTTTCTAACTCATGAAAATTGAAATATTATATCTAATTTATATCGATAAATTTATTGGTTGAAGAAATCATCCTGGTTATGGGACATTTTTTTAATGATGACATAATAAAATGTGGATTCATTAATATTGAATGAGAAAATTGTACTAAAAATGATTTAGTGGGAGTGAATATTTTTTATTTTTACCATGTTTTGATGAAATATTAATTATTATAAATGAGATAACTGACTTATTTCATGTAATGTTGTGGTTAATCTAGTGGAATTCCCTAAAAGGATTTGGTTAAACTAAATACATCATATTGATTGAGATCACTAATAATATATCTAAGAAGATGATTGAACTAAGCCAGTTTACATATATTACCAAGATAGTGAAGTTATTATAAATATATAAAATATATGATATGATTGGTTATAGTGTCACTTTGTAATTTTACTCTATAAAAACATGTCACCAGAAATAAGATGAGAGAAATAAGATAGAATGAGTCAAATACCGATTTGTGATAAGATACATCATGAATAATCTGTTATGAACCATCCTTGATATCAGATATGAATTTTTCATTCTATATAGATATGAATTATATCATAGAGACTGAAGTAAGATGATATTCAATTATATTATTCATTTTTTTGGTTTAATAAAGGATATGTTAATAGTTCATTGAGGAGATTAATGAAAAGTTAATTACGAGATATATTGATGTGTGTTTCTAGTCAACCATAATGAAATATTATACTTATTTATATTATAATAGAAAAAAATCTAGATATAATAAAATAATATGTATTCTTGACTTATTGATCTAAAATATTTTGGTGAATATATAACAAATATTTAATAATATATTTCAGTGAATATAGTCTTTATTTTCTCACTAATGAATAATGAAATGATATTTATCTACTTCAATAAATTATCAGTATTCATGGTTTAATAAATGTGGATGATGATTAATTTTTCATGTTAGCTATCCAAAAATGAATAATATATGAAATATAAAATAACAAAATAAGATTTTATTTTTAACATTCAATTTAAAAAATGAAAATTTAAATATAATATTAATAATATTTTTTTAGAATGAATTTTATTATATATTAAGAAATAGTTAATGGAGTATTTTTTGAATTAGTTATTCTTGATATAAATATATTTATAACTGATAGTATCATTCACTATGGTTTAGTTGTTATTTTCAAAAATACAACTTATTATGTAGAAATCCTCCCAGGAACTAGAGTGAAAGTTTTCTAGAGAAATCTAATGTTTTGAGAGATCGATTTTCTACCTATTATTGATAATTTATTTACATTGAAAACATAATAAAACTAAAATATGTATTCTCTATGATGCACATTGAATGAGATAGTCACTGCAATTTTTCATGCTTAACTCAATTATTACAATGGTGAGAGTATATGGTTTTGGTGTTCTGTGGATCACTTATAGATAGGTTTTATATTGTATCCTTCGTTATAATGATTATGCTCCATGAAGTCATCAGTAAATTCCCAATTAAAGAAATAATTACAATAATTAGTCAATATTCATCCAAATAAATTAATTAGTAAAAATAGGTGAATAGATCAAACCTATATAGATTCTATATTGCATTATTCAAGACATAATTCTGATTTCAGAGTGATAGATGGAATTTTTTTATAATAGACCTAACCAAATCTGTTTCCCACACTATAACCAAATATATTGATTACAAATATAGTTATATGGGATAGATATTATTACACATTGTGTATGGTATACACACTATGGAATGATAAATTTTTAATTAAAATTATATATTGAGTCCTTATGGGTGTTTTTTCATAGTCCATGAATGGAGTATTTAACGTGAAATAGGTTGTCTGTTCCATATAACACATTCATAGTCTTGGGTAATATATAAATTTACACGATGATGAATTTGAGTAATAATACATATAAATAATATTAATTCCATCATTAATACTGAATTGGATGGTGTGTTACTAGAGTAAAAAATAATTGAAAATATTTTTAGAGTATTAAATAATTAAATAATTATAAACCATTAATCTCAAAACCACATGACTTGTATAAAAATCATACACTTTGTGTGCATAACTAGAATTAAAATTAGTATTCCCCATATATTAATGGCTTTTATTGTGTCATAAATATCATGATTACTACAAAACATGGTTGATGTAGTGACACACCATGTAATATAATGAAATTATATGTATTATACATGTAATGAATTTTTATGGTATATTTCTTGGACAATAAAATTTTTATACACTTGTTCATTTATTGATTTCATAATTTATATAGTGTATTGGGATACATTATGGGGTTCTCCTTGAATAGGGTGTTTCAATGAATTGAAATATCACATACTATTACTTTTTTCAAAATATGATATGTGAAAATATAGTTATATATTTATATAACTATATTATTATTATTTTAAAATATGACATGGTGAATTTTTTTTTGTTTCAATGGGTATAATTGGATTATTAATTATGATTAATAGATAAATAAATAATATGATCCTTTATGTTTAATTCATGAATTTTTTTAATAATTAATCATGATTAGAAATGATTGTTTGAAACATATTAATGTGATTATTTTTCATCAATGTCACTAATAATGAGATTCAATCACAGTTAAATTTTTGGGTTTATTATAATTTAATATTAATTACATTTAATTTAATTTTATGTTGTTTTATATTAAATTAAAATTATGAACTACATTACATCAATCCATCAATTATTATGTAATGGCTTACATATTTCTTGTTTCATTTATGTAACCCCATATCCATAGCCTGGGTCACATATTTGTGGGTAAAAGATATTTGAAGGATGGTTATCCATGTAGGGGAGGTGGGTTATTACCTCTTTGGGGTGAAACCGACTTTGAATGATATATTGGTGTCATTTGGAATGATGTATCTCAAGGTAAGCATTACTCAAAGAGTTCCCCCTATGTTCTATAAGATGGTTTATCATCCTATCCATTAACATACCATTATAAAAGTCATTATAAAATAAAATTTATTTATTTTATTCTTCAATAAATTTGAATATATATTTAATTTTTCCGGAGTACATATTTCATTCTTAAAATAGGTCAGCTAAATTTAATAAATTATTATTCAAGTAAGATGAAATTAAACAATTATATAATGTGTGAATTATTTTATAATGTCATGGTCCAATATTTTTTATAAATTAAACTAATAATAAACAAGTCATGTAAGGGAAAAAATATTGAAATTTATGAATTTTAAAATATAAAATCACCTGGAGAATATTTGAATATAAAATACATCCACTACCATAGTTATGAATGCAACCATAGTTAAATATTCTAGTCCATCCAATGTTAGGTTTGTTTTAATTTATATTTAGTTTTAACATGAGTTTTGTGCTGAATAAACATACATATAATTCATCGAAGACTTCCAATGATGTACATAGAGCCACATAGAGGTGATTATTGAGGAAATAAATGTAAGGATTTTAAAATTTGGTAGTATATAAATATTAATAAGAATATTTTATTTTATTTGGTTGTAAAATATATCAACATAAAAACTTACAAATATTTTTTCATTACAACGACCGTGTTATCATATAGAAATATGGAAAATTTCCAATAGAACAAAAATGTGATAGGTTATTCCAAATCCATTGGTGAGGGATATTGTATTTGATAAAATATTAATAACAAATTATTACACCTTGTAATCATGTGTTTAAATCATAAAATATCCCGTTATTTTTTCATTAAAAAATATAATATTCATTGTCAATTATATACATGGGATATCATTATATATAACAAATTCTAGAATCATGCAAGCTCATTAAAATTAAATAATTTAAAATGTGTTTGCTTTACATACTAGTGACCCATATCCCTTGTGATCCTACAAAATAGGCTAGTGAGGAGAATCACATCCCTTTATATGACTTTATATATGATTTAGAATATATAAAATAACTCATGATACTAATTATATCAATTGATCTCAATAATCATCATTAATACATGAACACATATGACATATCTTCTTATAATCATGATCTTTTTTAGGAGTTCTAGATTGGATATATATACGAGATCTCCAAATAAAATTTCACATTAATGAATTTAGGGGATGCAATGGTGTGGAATCATGTAGTTAAGATGACTGGATCGATTGGGATTCTTGAAATAAATATTTTTATTCTATAAAAACCACATTTTTAAATGAAATTAAAAAATCATTTTTTGTTAAAACAATTTACAGTATTTTTAGTTAAAAAATTAATTTATTAATTCAGTTATTTATTATAAATTTTTCAAAAGGGTAAAATACCTCTTTAGCACATTGAAATATTATTTGAAATACTTTCAAAGTTTGAATCTATGTTAAAGTGGGATTCCAACACCTGTAGATCATCGATATTGATAGAATAAAAATATTTAATATATTTTATTTATGTGTGTTAAATTATTTTACAAAATAATTAATTACACACAAATGGTTTATCAAATGGGAAATTTGAGGCAACCGTTAGTTTGAGAACATTAGTTTTACCCTTGGTTGGGAAATTTTTCTTATCAAATTTTTTGGAATCATAGCATTTCATAACGATATTTTTCTTTTTAATTAACTTATTATTCCAATTTTACATAATATATAATTAATATCTCTCAAACAATTTATCTTTTGAGTAATAATATATATAAAATATGTAGAAGACATGTGGTTTAACATTAGAGGGGTAGACCTGAAAAGTCCTCTGGAAAGATGTTTGTGAAACAATCCACCACTTGAGGAATGTCAAACCGAGAAGTCCCTTAATCATCCAGATATAAAATAGCAATCTAGGTTGAATATACTCAAATCCAATGATGCTCTGGACCCTTTCTTCTCGCCGGGACATCCCATTCACCATTATGAAGAAATGATACTCCCTTAGGTGATGTGAAACTCACCCTATGGCGATAACTGATGATGACAGCATGGAAGGAAACTATAAAGTCCATTTTGCGAATGACATCATAGTCTATCATCTCTAGGACATAGAGGTAAAATTAAATGTGACACTTACCAACCTCTAGAGGGCACTCCTTACACAGGTTTAAACTCGCTATTATAGTCCCTAATGGATTGTCTAGTGTCAATGTACCAACAGAAGAAAAGAGGCAGAGCCCAATTCTCTCCACCAGAACAACAGGTAAAATGATATGGAAATCCCTGGTATTGAAAAATGCAGAAGCTGAAACTGAGGATACTAAGATCGTACCTCGACCTGTTGATGGTCCGGGATCCTGCTCCTTTTAGGTCTGCTCCACTGCAATGTTCTAGCCTTCGCAATGGCCCTGTGACCCTGCATGGCCACTCTATGTTGATCCACTCTACTGTCACTAAAAAACCAGTGACTGACCACTATGTCCACAACCTCCACATCGACATGAATGACCTGAAGAATTCCAGTTCCCTGAATGGTGACAAACTGGGGGTACTACTCCTGAACGCAGAGTCATTGATGATAACCTATCATCGGCTGCTGTTGAGAGGATCTGACAGAAGCACTGAAGGTGACCCATCTTTCCGCATGATCGGCACCCCAATGGGTATTTTGGCGATTCGTCCTTGTATGCCTGCTCTTTCCACACAGGTAGAAAACTACCTAGCTTCCAGAAGATATCTCTTACCTCCTAGGATCATCGCATGAATACTCCCTATAGTGCTTCCTACTATTAGTAGGTGGGATGCTAGCTCAAGATGCCGAGATTCCCTTGCTCACAAATCTGGAATCCCTCATATTGTGCTCTGTGATCAGTGCCTCGTTGACAATAGAAGTGATGGAATTCAACTAGAAATGTCCACATGTGATCGGATGTCATGCCTCAAAACATTGTTGAACATCCTTGCCATGAATAACTGATCACATCCTTTAATAGGTGTCAAGCACCGCCACTCAGTAAGGCGGGAGGAATAATACATAACAGAAGGAGTGCCCTGCTCCAGAATCATTAACAGTCAGGCTCGATCGGCCCTCAATGTCTCGGGATAGAAGTAGTCATAGAAGATGCACTGAAACTCATCCCATGTTATATCCTTCTTGAGCACCGCCTGTGAGATCACATCCCACCATCTCTTGGTGGATTCTCAAAGCATATAGGTAGGAAGCATGACACTCTAATTTGGAGGCATCTCCATATGATCAATGACCGTCATCATGGATTCTTGTAATTACTCCGTAGCCTAAGGCCCTACTTCCACTAAGAATGTGGGAGGATGATGTTGTTGGAAAACTCACATAAAATCTGCCATCAACGGGGTAGAAGGCGGTGATCCCTGAAAATATTGCATCATCCTCGTGAATCTATCCCTAAACAGTGCATCTGCACCAGTATTAGGTATAACTATGGGTGCCATGACTGGAAGAACAGGTGTATCTGCAAAATGACTCTGATCAACCATATCTTGCATCAGTTCACTACCCTGTAGCTGGCAGACAACCATAGGATGTCTTGGTGGCATGACTTGGCAAGGTCAAACACACCCCTTATATCTGGACTAACAGGGACTAAAACATTGAAGTGTAAGAAGGGAATAGGAGAAAGATGCATTTATGTTTTAGAAAACATTACTACATGGGGTGTAGAAACCCAACATGGTGTGTTCCCTTATGTCATTTACATGGGCTTTTACTTTTTCCCAACTAGGTCGTGTATCACCCCACACACATCATCTTCAACTAACACATGGTTTTTACATGAATCCTCTTCCCTTCCGGAGTTCCTCTACACGATTAAGCCACATGTTTATCCTAAAACAATACTACACTGTGTGTTCAAGATAGAAACAGCATGTACAAGAAAAGAATCACCTGTCCCGCGTTGTTAGTGACACGGCCTAACACATGACTCACATTACACTGCGAGTTCTTGGAGGACACTGTGTGTTTTGGAAGGGATAACAATGACCCATGTTTATTAGTTTCACAAGTGGATAGAGGGTAAACACCCCATGGTGTGTTCAACTGGTACATGATGTGTTCCCGACAGTACTTCCCCATATCGTGTCTCTATCCACATAACCTATCACACAGTTTGAGGCTACCTGGATTGTACATGGAGCACACGACGTGTACTCAAGAAAAACTGTTTATTCCAGAACAGAATAACACATGATGTGTAGTCAAATGTACACGATATGTATTCTGGATTTTTCGGGATAATAAATCTCAGAAAATACTCTAGAGCACAGAAAAACAATGAAGTGAACATTAATATGCCAAATTTCGATCCGTGCGGTCCATTACTCCCCTCTAATCAATGATTGGCATCTTATATAGGTTATAACAAGGTAAACAATGTAATGATCCTCCAAATTCTAGTCCATGAGAGCCCATAACACCTCAAGAAAAAGTGTTTGGAGTATAGTAAAAAAACCTTACACAATCAACACCCTATCAAACAATATGTATTTTAATAAAGGAATCTATCACAAAAACATGCATATTCTACACAAAATCGATCACAACAACACGTAATTGCTAATTAATCCTAGATGGTATGATAAGAATGCATGAAATGTGATTTCTAACAAGTGCCAATTTGAAGCATGAGTTGGAATACCCTCATCTCATCAGTTTGAAACCAAAATTGATCCTTAATAACACCATCAAGAATAGTACAAAACATGTGAGTCACCCAACGGTGAAATTCAAATCAACCGTAAAGTTGAAAACCTGAAAAATGTCAATAAAAGAGATATATTAGATTTTCCCTGTACACAAGTCAGCTACTCCCAGGAACATCTTTGTACAAATTACCTATTTTGTCCTATCCCTAGATAAAGGCTCCAATTAGTAAGTCATGAGAATATAATTCCTTTGATACCACTTTGTAATGAACCTATTCTGGAGGCCACCTAGAGGTGCCCCATACCCGGTTGGTCAAATGGGGTCAAGCACATTTCACCAAATGTCAGAGGATTCAGACTAGCAATGAGCTTCTTGGGTGTGATAGAGGGGAAACTATGGCCTCATTGGCAGAGTACACAGCAGATGTAAACCAAAATGTACAAGAGCGAAAGCAATAATAATATCGTACCAAAAATAAATAGTGGAAAACTGATAGAATAAGCTAGAGAACATATATAAAATGATGCATGATACGTATGTTTTCGGAAACAATGAAAAAAAGAACAATGACGAAATACAGTACTAAACCGAGTACAAAAGAAAAATAGTATTCAGCTCAACAACATCACAAGCCTATACCTGGTCACGTGCTCTACAGCTACAAAGCATGTCAAGTACCTGGAGTAGAAGGGTTCCTTCCCTTATCTATTCCAACAACAATATAATCTATTTGGGCTCAAATTCATGGCCCAAATAGGCTGTGAGACTAAATCCCAGTAGGCAACCACCATGAGTTCTATGCCTAATAGTCAGTGAATATATTGAAAGTAAAGTACGGAAGACAGTAAACAAGGAAGTACACAGGAGTAAAAAATCTACAGTTTCAAAGAATTTAAATCACCACATAACATGAAACAACTAATCAAAACAGATAAATATAATCGGGAAACTCATAGGGATGTACCCACAACCTAACCCCTCTGTTCCAACCTAACCATTTCTAGAAAGAAACTAAACACAAGGTAACCATCTGGAAAGTGCTCACAAACTATCCCCTCTCGTCCTACCTCACATGTTCAAGAAACCCTCTAGGAAGTACACTCAATCTATCCCCTCTATTTTAGCTTATCATTGACTCTCTAAGGAATCACTCACCGTCAATTCCCCCTCTAGTCTCGTAATAGTACTAAAATCTCTCTAGGGAAGCACTTACATCACATTTCGTTTGTGGCCCACGTCGAGGAACAACATACTATCTAAGGAATCAATCAACATCAATCCCCCCTATAGTCTCGCATCATAATAAGAAAAGACACTCTGAAGAATCCATTACATCCATTCACCCTATGGTCTATGAATTAGGTTCAGACAACCCTATGTATGTCAATTCAGAAAGCATCATGCATCGGCCAAAGTAAACCTCAAGAACATCTTGGCTAGAAGTCTACAACATATAATCATGTCAGAACAATTGTCACCCATCCTACCACACTAGAAATGGAAATTAAACAGCTACCCTATAGGCAGATTAAACTAAATGGTCAGAATTGGAAAACATGCATGTGAAAACACTTCCAATGCATAGTATTTATCCCTATTCACATTCAAAAACCTCTACTCAAGCATACAAGCCTGAATGAAAACAATAGGTCTAAAAAGGTAAACAAACAATACCCTATTCATGGGTATTGAGAAAATTTGCACATAAAACTCAAAGCCATTCAACATAAAGGCACAAACGACCTACCTCAATGTTATGAGATCGCTATAAGTGAACCTCAAGGATTGAATCACCTTTGAACGCCGAATATGTACAAAATTGTATAAAATGTTCAATATAGGTTGACATGAAGAAGAATAGGAATAAAACAATGATTCTCATGTAGAAAGGAGAATTCACTGATGCGAATCCAACACAACCGACGGTGTCCGATTTGGCGGATGGACGCTCACTCAAGAGTTCGTCGAAGATCCATGTCCATATAAAGCTCTTAGTCAAACATGACCTAAAATGTGAGATCTCTCAAGATTAGACGTGACCGCGATGCGATTAATGAAAAAAATAAAGTATAAGGTGTGTACATTTAAATTACAAGGCGTGTACTCACCATTTATGTACACTGCTTTATGCAGCCTCTAGGTCACCCCAACATGGCTGTGTGCTTGGCCACAACACGGCCAGCATACGACAACCCGCGGTAACTGAGTACAAGAAATTTACCCCTAAAGTACATGAAATGTTCTCAAAATGTACACGGTGTGTACTTCGAAAACATCCAGAATTTCCTTTTTTCTCAAAAATTTCCAGAATGAAAAACATACCTGAAAAAAAATCCAGGATCCTAAAATTAACATGTCATAATATTGTACTCTCATCTAAGACATCAGAAACCCCACTTAATTCCCATTATAAAAAATCCTAATGAATAATCCTATAGTGTATTAAAAATCATAGTTTCCCTAAATTAGAGTACAATCACAAAAATAAAATATATTTACTTGAACATAAAATTATATTTCTTCAGGAATTAGTAATATCAAATAAATAATCTCAAGATATAAGACAACATAATATTAACAAAATTTTAATTTTCAACCCAACCTAATGGAATATTTCATAATCAGTAATTTATATCTATAAAGTTGATAGATGTTTATTTAATTTATTAAATATAATCTATTATTTTTTATTTATGTAAAATAAGTATTTACTTAAAAAACTAAGGATGTAATATTTATTGGATAAAATTAATTTTTTTCAAAAAAGGATGAATCATATATATTTATTTATTGAATATATTTTTATTATTTATATTATTATTATAAATGGTTTGATAAATACAAATGATTGATGGGTTGATATGAGAGGCCTATCATGATGTGGATATTATTATAAAATATTATTAATAAAAATCATTTTTTATTTAACAAATTATCTTTACATGTCTTCATTTCTACACATGCACTATACTAGAATAGTAATATTATTTTTTATTGCATGGAGAAAATTTTGATTTAATATTCAATGTATGGTCTTCATGAAATTATCCATATTATACCATAGATATATATTTTCACATCACATATAATTTATCATTATTTAAATTGTTACACATGAGTTTTATTTTGATAGAGTTTTCTATCATGATCGATAATGGAGATCTCTCATGTTTCTCTCTCAAATGAGTTAATCTATCCATATTATACTTCACATGCAATGGTAAAATGAGATATAATTAATTAGTGTTGAATTTTGTTTCTTCAATGTGGTTATAGAATGATGATCAATTCATCTATGAAAGATCACATAGAAATATCAAGTACATTATGAGATCATAGGGCACATGTAGATAACAACAGATGGATGCTTTTCTAGAAGATCATGGAGGAATGATAGTGAAACTCAAATAGGTTTTGGAAGATTAAAATCTACATAAAATAAATAATTAAATAGAAATGGTATTTTTTTGTAATCAAATTTATTATAAATTTAATTTGAATATTTCCTTCCTATAGAACCTTGATTATTTCTTCCTGTTTCTTTAGGTAAAATTTTTAGACATATATATTAATCCTAATGTTATTATATATTATACATTAAATCCAATGAAACCATCCATGGGAATATAATAGATATAATTATACATTTCCTTAATCCATCATATATACCATAACATATCCTTAATTTCATAGAAATAATCAACAAAAAACATATCCATTATATAATTTAATTAAATCACATGGAATACCCATCATTTAACTATTTTTATTTATGGTATGACATTAAATGAAATAATTATAATCATTAATATATATCACATAATGATTTGTTACATACAATTTATATTGATCATAGGAAATGTGTGGAATAAATTAAATAAATGATTAAACCATGAATTTAGATATGATATACATATTTATGAAAATTTAATAAAATGTGATTATAATCATGTTATAATTAAAAATTATTTATGGATATTCCTAATATATATATTTATACGTTTACATTTTCGATTTATTTCAATTTGAGCCATTTCATATTTTATATTTATAAAGAATAAAATTTTAAATCCTTCATAATATGTAATATATGATATTTATAAAATCATTAACAATAAAAATTCACATATAATATAAGCATATTAAATAACCAAATATTAAATATCAACTTTATTTAAAATTTTAATCAAATCATCTTGTACATATTTTTTATTTATTTAAATAAGTTTTATATATAAGTTTTTTGATACATCCTGACACAAATTCCACTAAACCAGTTTTCCAATATGGTGGGTCACTAGACCAAATGCTTGCCTTCCCATAAAACAGAGGCTGACAGATCTAAATGAGGGCCCAGGAGGTGAATGTGGGGAGACTACAACCTCAAAGCAGTGTTAGAAAATAGTTGAAATAACTATGTATGATACACAATAGAATGTTAATTGAGTTGGGAATTAGTAAACAACTGAAATATAACAACCAGAAATAGTAAATGAAAAAATTTATAAAATCCCGAATATCTATACCATTCATTATAGAACTGGTAACCTTGTAGGCCAACCATACATATACAATAGTAAAAAAGAAATTAAAAGTAAAAGTGCATGGATCTACAACCACTGCCAAGACAAACACTGTACAAATTCTCAATACACTGTCAAACTATAGTTTTCCAATTAAAATAACCACTTGAGTAGCTCTGCCCAAAAAATAAACACAAGGTCTCATCCATATCCACCATTCAACTAGTGGTCAAAATTAAAAGTATACATAAGTCTTACACGTACCAATTCGGTGAACATTCATGATTGAGAAATAATCTTAGTAGATCCCCAAAAAATAAATTTATTAAATATGGTGTGATATGTGTATGAAAAAGAAACCATTCAGCCTCATAGAGACACAACTGAAAGCATGTAAAACAAATGTGAATCCATAGTCTAACTAGGACCTGTAATCACTATTGTCTTCTAATATACCACCATGGATTTTGATAAGTATATATTTAAAAATGTATAGTCACATACCTATACATATATACCTAGATTTGAATATTCATGATTATATGATTAAAACATCATGAAACCAAATCCGTAGTCAATCCTTTGGATTGTAATCGTGATGGAAAAGACATCTTGTTCAAGGGCCTTGAGATGGACATCATTCCACTCAGATGTGTACCATTAAGTTTATATATTAGTCTATAATCCCAATTGGCATTTACCTGCTTCATCCAACACCAGAATTATATATCTGTGAAAGATACATCACCATAGGGGGATTCTCATCATACACCTGGGTCCACACGCAATTGCCTTCTATCACAACTTTAATACCATAAACTAACATCCAATACGTTAATGAAGGATGACATATAAAAATGGTAAATCCAATGAGGAAGGATACTGTATACCAACAGTAAACACTTTAAAAGATCCTTGGTCAGAAAACACATAGCATTATACCATGAATCCAACCGAGACTTGGAATGTAATGTCAGACCATTCCAATCAATAAGTCACTAGTTGCAAACATGGAGCATGAGCCCGTGAATCCTAATGTGACTTGTACTACAATGTATGACAATCCCAACCTGTCTTTTAAGTGATCCTGAAAACTGTAATAATTCTAGTCATATAACATCCAGTATATGATTCTATCCATGGGATTCCTCTGTCATTAATCCATGTATCACACAAGGTGTAAGGAAACATCCAATTGAACCTGTCCAAAGCATTCATACAACTATAATAAAAGGTTCGACCAGTGTATAAAAACATTTCTAATAGTTACCATACTAGGCATCCCTCAATTGATCCATGGTTCCCTCATTAATTTTTTAAATCCTCCAAGATCATATGAAATATATAAGTGGCTCAAAAACTGATTTCTAAATATAATACCCTCATTGAGTCCATCAATGGAATTATGATCTTAATCCATGGTCACCCAAGGTATATGTTGAAAGAGATATATGTTCTAGTCCATGGTATTTTAACAGTGTCCATGTTCTCCCATTACTATTTACCAATTTATTCATTTATTTTTTAATTAAACATTTCCGTAGTCCTAAAATGGTCAAAATCCAAAATCATCAAGTATATCTCAATAGAAGGATACAAGGAAGAACCTTTGGTCATCACAAAAATGTATATATCATAGTATACACATAAAATGTCAATATCTAGGTATCATTTAATACCACTGGGTATACAAATCAATATAAAAATTAATATGGATTAGATGTCGGACATTAATAAAGCACATCTGGGAATCCCAATAAGCAATGAAAATGCCTGAAATAATGTTTAGAAATAGATTGAATTATGCCTCACGTTCATCTCAAAAACCAATAACCATGAAGGATCTTTTGTAAACATCATTAAATCAACAATAGAAATGTAAAGTTTTAAACATAAGAGGAATGGTGGCTTGAACTCCCATACCAACACTCCAGTCATATCCCCATGGAATTAGTAGTTCGGACCTGGTTAAAAGGTGATACCAGAACACCATCTCTACCCATACCCGACGTAGAAAAAATGGTCGATCAAACCACAAGAAACCACTGGGTCCTTGATGCCATGCACTGAACGGAATCATAATCAGGATACTCCATGTAAACCCAATCGAAGATATCCAGCATGGTATCCCTAGATAAATATAATGTTTAAAAAATCATACATGGGATCCTATAACAATTCCCACATATAAGGATCCTATATGGGACTCCTCATATCATCATAGGTAAAGAGAGATAGGTCATAGGTCATACAAGATCAAAAGTCTCAACCAGGTTAGTACAAAGTCCCAACCAACAATTTACCCCATGTATCACTCATAGGTGACAACTGAAAATGATTACCGAATGAAGAACCTCTATATTTTGAAATAATCAATAAAAACCCCATCAGGAGTCCTCAGATCACTCCATGGGTTTAACCATCCAAAAATATGTGGAAAACTACTATGAATGGACTACATATGGGTCTAAATCTAACTCCTAGGGAAGAAGTCATGAAAACCCTCCATAGGGTCACCTGAGGGTAGTGCATGCTAAATAACCTTGGTACACGACGTGTACACCCATCGTCCCACATGTTCATGTACTCCTGCTAGCCTACGCATGCAAATTACGCCACTACACATCATTTAATTATGGTACACAATGTGTACTCGGCAAGGGGTACATGCTAGATTCCCTCAATCGTATTGGAAATTTACCACGCCTTATCATGTATGTCTACATGGCATGTCACCCAAATAGGGAATGCATGTTTATCCCACAAGGCTGTGTACCCCTACATAGGAAGACATTCCCAGTTACTCGGACACATAACCATGTTGTAGTATAGGGATTTTACAACCCTGTAAATGGATTTTAAAACCATAATATCATCTACCTCAAATAGGATGAACACACAATGTGTCACCTTAGACTACACATTGATTTACCCATTTTCCCTTAACAGGAAACCCTTAGATCACCCAAATAACGATTTTAAACTCATAAAACTATTGAATGGGCCTCTAGAGGGAAAAGAATGAAATTTATGGATATAAAAAAATTAAAAATATTAAATGTGATTTTTTGGGGGGACGTAAATTGGACTACCTTCGAGAGTCATCTGCCAATTCATTTCTTGATTTCACCATCTAATTTTTCTATTCACTGACTGAGTGTTTCAAGGGATTCATGGTGGTTCCACCATATATTACTATATCATTATCTTTATCCCTATACCATCCATCTTTTTTCTAGTGATTTAGGTTCTCATAGGGAAGTACGTGAGATGAAAAATTACGATGGAAGGAACAAAAAAAGAAAAGAAATAAAATGATAATAAATTTAAATGAAATTAAAAGGGGATTGGGCCAACCCCGATTCCCAACATGTTCTTATAACTCGCTGAGTCTAAACTAATAGTTCTTGATTTAATAGTGGATATGGAAGCTTAGTCTGATGCTCAGTTCATTATTTATTTTAGAAAAACCGTTGGAAATAAATTAATATTTAATTTTGTAAAATTTAAATATTATATGTTCTACTAAAAATTAAAAATCTCGGATTCTTACTATACTGCTTTACCTGGGTAATGACCATATTTTTAGATAAATTGAGTTGTCAGTGAAAATATCTTAGATGACCTGCTTGGGGGAAAATACTATTTTACACCTCACAATGATCTAAAAGCCGAAAATAAAATTTATGATCAAAACTATAGTCTTAGAAAAATAGATGTTCTTACGAATTAACCTCCAAAAACCTTCACGTCCCAAAGATTCCTAGTGGAAGGACTAGCAAACATTCTCCCAACCTGAGAAACTCTACAACTAATCTATATAGACTTTCCAAATACCAACCTAATAGTTCATAAAACTACTATATCCTATGTGTGATACATTCAAATTTGATAAATATTGTAATCCCAACCATAGGAATATGCTAATAATCATCTTAAAATAACTATGTGCCCAACAGCCCAAAGAAAAAAATTAAGTTTAGATTAATTCAAGGTTCACCACCTTCAAATGGATGATGGTTCCCTCATAACAATATAGCATACATTACACCACTCCTCTATCACAACCTCAATAGGTTCTATTCCCTAATATGGAAGAAAAATTTAAATGAAATTGATCTTGGAATAGTGATAATGATCTATTTAGATACTCAATATGAATCATGATAGTTGATGACCATCTATAAACATCAGTACACTATGATTATACCAAGGGAGTGTATAGATCCCTCCATTCCATGCTCACATACTATCAAAATAATACCATGATTCTTCCACATTACAACCACCAAACTGTTACCCAATTCCTTTTATGTTGTTATCTCTA
The DNA here is from genome assembly GCA_963277665.1 of Viscum album. Lineage (NCBI taxonomy): Eukaryota > Viridiplantae > Streptophyta > Magnoliopsida > Santalales > Viscaceae > Viscum > Viscum album. Next base: position 1,200,091,667 of record OY728121.1, on the reverse strand, counting down.
CAACAAAGGAACATTCTAGCACAAATTCTGGTATCCAATCCCCATGAATGACTTGAACCATTAGTCCTCAAATCACACCCTACCACTCATTGATTTAGATTCAAACAATACCTTGTGCAACAAGTGGGTATCATCACCACCTGACATAGACACACAATGTCATTATAGTCACAATAATCTACCCACACTATTAGTAAATTAGAAATAGAGGAAACAATGGTCAATCAGGTACGAACCCAAATAATTTTACCCATCAAAACCATTCTCAAGGAACAAGATCCCAAGGTGAATCATTAAATACGCATTAATTAAAATCCTAATAATTAAGAAACTGAGAACCTACCATTCCTTGATCACAAAACAAGCGCAAAACAAAGAACAATGCCAAAAATGATGATAAAAACAATGTACAAACTCTCATTCAGGTTGACATCAATCATAACCAAAATCATCCTACAAGGGTCCTAGTTAAAACCGAGGGTGTCTCGGTATCCTACATTGGCCAAAATAACTAACCTATCACTATCTAGTAATTATTACAATGACCAAAAAATGACAAAACTGCAATCGTGACCCACATAGACCTTATTCCTCACTGAGAATCCTTAGAATGAGATTCACCCTAGAGGTCCAGTTCACTAAAAATTTCATAGAATCAAACAACATCACAAACACTGATCTGACTAGATAACAACAAACTAGAGAAAAAATACCCAAAAGGGTCTCAACAAAAGAACATCACATGCCACATCCACATAATAGGGTCACTACACCTCCCATGCATGAGGACTGAGTCATTAGCCTCACAAAGAACTCCTCCACAAAGATAAACATATCCATCCATTAGAATGATGTATGTGAATGCAATCCAAAATTAATATGCCTCTATAATCTATGAAATCACGGACATCAAGCCTAGATGATATGAATCATGCTTGCCAAATATGATGCATGAGATGACTCCTGCCTTTGTCGAGCAACAGTCAAAATCCATCCTCAGCCACTTTCCACTATCCATGAGCCATATATCCATTGTAAATCTTATCATTCACACAAACAATGTATCGTTTATGTTGAAAATTATATTGAACTATTACATGGAACATAAAAACAACAATCACAGGGCCTGGAAACACCGAAATCCTACTAGAACATGTGTTTTTGATGCACCATTCTAATATCAATCACATGTTAAAAAACATTCCAAATTCTCCCATCTACCATATCCCAAATAGTAATGAGAAGGAAAATAATATCATTTTTAACACATTTTGACATCCAAACCCGGATGCCACTAGACGTGTTCTCTTACAAGGGGTGTCACTAGGCATCTAGTGTTCCTCCACTTACTCCATAGGCTTCTTACTTGTAGTGGGGGACTAAGAGGTGATAGTGGGGGGACTATTCACACAATCATGAGAAATAATATATTGGAAATAACTAAGTATCATACACAAAGGAAAGTTAACAGAGTGCAGATGAAGTGAAAAACTGAAATACAACAAGATGTGATAATAAATGAAATTGAAATAAAATACCGAATAACAATTCAATTCAAAAAATTCTTGGGCACCCATTGGGTTGACAATAGAGATAAAATTTTACATTAAAATTGAATTTATGTAAATATATCCACTACCATCTTGGAGAAAAACCACATATTTTATCTCTACACATAGTCGAACTGTAGTAGCAAGATCAGAAGAACCCCTCGAGCAACTTCGCTCTAACTAGAAATAATGATCCTCTACCCTATCCACCCGGAAACACATTCCCAATATAAAAATCATATATAATGTTTAGACGTAGTCTGAGGTAAATATGTAGGGGTGAGAAAATATCTCATTTGACCAAGCATAAATGAATCTTATAAATGCGCTCATATAAGTGTATTTTAATGAAACCAATTAGCCTCAGTGAGACACAACTATAGGAGAGTAAAACCAACATGGAACCATAGTATACCAGGGGTTTTAATCCTTATCAACTAGGAATGTTCCACCATGGGTGTCTAAAACTATATAAAAACACATGTATAGTCCCATACATGTACATATATTCATAGATATGAATAACCATGACTATGCGAATCAAACAACATTAAACCACATCCATAGTTGATCTTTTGGTCCTAAAACCAAATCGAATGGACATCCAATGCAAGAAAAGTGAGCTCTATGTATTTCCACTGAATCCATGTTCCCATAAGTTGATCTCTAGAATCATATTCCCAATCGAAATATTTCTATCTCAACCAATGATCAAATTTTATCTATAAGAATGTGACATCACTGTAGTGGGATATTTATCCTACACCAAGGTCCACAAGTAATCACCCCAAATCACTATCTAGGATACAATATAAATATGGTAAATCCCATTAAGAAGGATAATATTTATCTATGGTAACATTATAATGAATGATATTGTTTACTGATGATAAATCATATAAAAGGTAATAGTTCAGAAAATAGAGAGCATTAGTCCATGAATATAATAGACACTTTTAATGTAATATCCAACCATCCCAACCCTCTCGTCACTAGTAGGAAAACATAGAAAATTTGCCCATTAATCCAACTGATAATCTAAACACAATGTCTAACCAACCCATCCTATCTCGTAACTAATATACAATATTGTAATCAATATGATCATATAAAAAACATGATATGAGTCCCTCCATTGAATTCATACGATGAGAATCCATGTATCACTCAACACATAAGGAAAAATCCCATCGAGCCAGTCCAAGGCATTCCTATAATGGAAATCCATGGTTCGCCAAGGGTATTCATTGATTTTCAATATAACCCATCAATAGCATCCCTGATGGATCCATGGTTCACTGAACATTTATATAATACCTTCACAAGGTTGAACACAACATTAGTTTCTCTCTAAGGGATTATAATATATAATACCGTAGATTATTACATCCCTGGAATTGTAATATGAATCGAGGGTTCACCCATGATATAAGGTGAAAAAGTCAGTTGAGCTCAACCATGGTATTTTTTTAGTGTTCTTGGTTCACTCATTATTATTTAACCTATTATTTTTTAAAGATTTAATTAAGGATTTCTATTGAAATGAAAAGGTAAAAACCAAAAAGCACCAGGTATGGCTCAATAGCTAGATACTCAGAAGCACCTTTGTTCCGAAAAAAAGAATATCTCATTGTATGAATATCCTAGATCATTATTTATGTCCATTGTAATACCTCAGGGTATACCAATAAATATCTAAAATAACATGGCACCACATTTGGAAACCAGGAATTAATGTATCTGCATCCCAGTAACAAATTTGGATCCCAGGAATAATGTTATGTCATCCCAATAGAATTGAAGATGCCTCACATCATGCTCAAAATCCACCAACCATGAATCACCTCTGCTGAACATCAATATAATAGAAATAAACTTGTCAAGGAATAATGAAATGACTAAGGGTGAACTGAACACTCATACCAACATTCAACCCACATCTCCAAGGGTTTACTAGTTCGTCATAGTTTCTATGGTGAAACACAGACACCATCTCTACCGAAATCCGATGTACAACTATGGTTTGGAAAATCCAGGGGAACCTATGGGGTCTGTTAATCCTATCCAAGAATGTAATCCTACTAAGGATATTCTAATTAAACAAGAGAAAAGGAATCCTACATGGTATCCTTAGAAAAAATTGAAAATGATTAATCAAACATGAGAAGCTCAAACAATAAAAAAGTATATGGATCATACTAGGTTATCCTTAGATTAACATAGGTTAAGAGATATATCTAGCATCTCATCCAATATAAATATTTTAAACTAGGCTGGTATGAACACCAAACCAATCATTCACACTACGTTTCACTCTCAGGCGAAAACAAAAAACGGATAATAGAGGAATAACCTCTTCATTCTGATTGAATCCTCAAAACACCCATTTGGAGTCCATGAATCATTCTACAAGTATCACCATTATGAGATAAATGGAAAAATAATAAAATGGACTACTCGTGGCTCCAATTTTTACTTAGGTGCATTAATGTAACATCCCAGGTAAATAAAGAATAAGACATATTTGATATTTATTAATATTTGTGAATTAAATATTAAATTTACGTTAAAGGGGTTTCTATGTTTGATAGCGTATCCGATACACAACAATGGGTTTCATTGAAATCATATGTTGCACACTAATAATATAATATTTTTATTATAAATGGTATTTAACTCATATTCATTGTATTTTTAGGAATGAATTAAAATAATTAAAATTTAAATACTAATGTTTGTTAAATTTATTTACATTTATCCAATACATTTTAGAGGCTTAAAATGTGAATGAATATAATTTTAAGCATAATTTACAACAAAAGGCCGATTTAACACCTTTTAATGGTGAACCATATTTAAATATAGTTTTCTTGAATTTAATACTTCTATATACCCAAATAAAATTCTTCTTTAGAATGGGGACATCAAAATTTACTTTTTGAAATATTTGGAAATTTTCGAGTAAACATAGTTTTTTAATGAATTATGTAACATATTGTATTTTAGTTCGAAACTGCACATTAATCTAATCTATTTACATAGTTAGAATAACATTTTTGTTGGGTTTAAAGTGTAATTAGAATATATTTTTACCATTTAATCCAATCTGGATCATTGGAATTAATTTCCCCTTGAATGTGAACATAAAAAAGTGTCAATCTTTTGATAGTTATTGTTTCTTAAAAACACACTATTTGGTTTGACAACGGTAATTGATTTTAAATTAATTAATGGCAATTATATGTTTTGAATATAGAAAAAATAGAAATCATTTTTGAATTTGGAATATCAAATATAGCTTAGGATGAATTTGTCGTATTTTTCAGAAAAACTTCAATTTTTGATGAATAGTGAAACCACTTAGTTGTAGTTAAAAAAACTGAATTTTTCATTTAAATGAAATTTTATAGCTTCAATGAATTGAATTTAAAAAATCCAACATACATAGTTCTTATTATTAAGTAAAATTTGTTTCAATAAGATGGAAATAAATTTTTATTAATAGAAACATTTGACTTTTATTTACCACGATTAAAGGTAAATAAGGTAATTCGAGGTAAAATGAATATTATAATAATTCAAAACTACCTTCACACTTTTTCTAACCTTATTGAATGAGTAATGGAAAACCATGGGTATCCTTGGGTATATTTTGGGATTCCATGGAGCCACTTATGAATTATAATGAAACTTTAGATTAATTAATTTAAGGCAATGGAAATAATGGAAAAAAATGATATTAGTAAATTAATTTTTATATGGTGTTATATATGTAATAATTTTTACTATAAATATTCATTGGAAATATAAAATGATTTCCTAAATCATGGTGTTTTTATATAATTTTTTTATATCAAATAAATTAAATTATTTATCACACAATAATGATGTAGTGTTTACGTCATTAATAAATCATTTAAATAAATAAGATTATAAATATTAAAATAACATCCAAAAATTTTCAATTCTTATTAGATGATTTTATTCCTAATATGAGTAATCTAATATTCTACTTTATAGATTTTTGGATCCTCATAAAATGGATATTATTATATAATAAAATAATATTTTCACACTTACCTAAAGATCCCCTCCTCCCCCTTATAAAAGGAGACCACTTCGAACCAATTCCTCACACCTCTCAAGAATTTAGTCTCGCCCAAACTCTATGCAGTTAATATCCCTACTTCCCTCGACTCCTTCTATAAGACTTACATTAGGCAGAATGCACTTCAAGAACTCTTTTTGGTTCAAACCAAAAGAATTTATCTAAAATAAAGGTAACTGTTTCTCTAAACTTTTTTTCTTTTATATTACATATCTTACCCCTAAACTCTTTTTATTAATTTATTTTATAACTAGACCAATATCCTAAATAAACTTGTATATTGTTATGAGGTGTATTTGAACTACACAAACACACACCTCCATCTAATTGGTGATGAACGTACTGTTTCTGTGAATGGAAAACTAACGCCTCACGAGATGATGATTGTTCGATTATCTCCTACATCCTATCATGGAGTCCATTAAGATCACACTATATTTATATATGATATATATTATGTTTATTTTTTCTTCTTGATTATGAATTTTTCTTTTATAGTTTATCTTTATTGTTTCCATTATGGATAAGCGTGATAATTAAATTTGAGGAAGTTCGTACTACCTCCCCTTCAAAGTGATTGGAATCGTTAATGCCATATGGGGGATGAATAAAGGATTAAGTTAATGATATTATATATAATACTATATATGATATTATATTGTAATTATAATATACCTATGTATCATTATTTTTTAATTCAATTTAATTAAGAAATAGAAATGAATGTAGTGTTCATGTGTATTTACGGCTTAACGTCTCCATGAATGGTGCATTTCATTTCTTACCTCCAAATGATATGTACTGTTGAAAAAATATATAATATATATATATATGATATATATGATTTCCAAATAATTAATATCATTCTTGATATAATGGACTATTGACCACATGGACAACTAGTAAATATAAGGTGTTCATCTTTGACTCAAGTATCAATTATCGATAAAATAATCATTATTAACATAAATGATTACATAATTTTTATAACATGGTAATAAGTTATATAAAAGGAATAATAAACTTGAAAAAGGTTCTTATGGAGGTAGAAATTATCTTTATTTTATTCTTTAGTAGATTATAGAATGATCCAGTCAAGTCGGACATGAGGTAAGGGACATCGTCTCAATCTCATTTCATTGAGGTATATTTTGTTTTAATACATGACTTTTTTTTATATGCTTTATAAACACAGTTGACTTTTCAATGGGAATATTTTTCTATGAATCATTTTACTAAATGAAATGAAGCTATGTTTCTTTTAACATAAGTGCTGACAACAACCTTTCCACCACAGCGAGTATAATTTTTTCTTTGACTTCCTTAACAAATAATAACTTCTTTTAAGGAAAGTAAATACCATATATTCTATTATGTATTTTGGTATTGAAATTTGTTTTGATAATGGAATTGTAATGTCAATATATTTAATTGATATATTGTGATTGTAATGTGGAAATTTTTTCATTCCATTATATTTTTTTATGTGTTATGTTTTTATAATGGTACTTGGAAATTTGACGGGTGGTTACGTGATAAACCAAATGAAGGGTGGTACTGTGAAAACCAGGACAGGTGGTTACGTTAAAACATCCAGTGCGTTGGGTATTGAAGTCAGCCATATGGCTATTCCATTTAGTGATATGTCTAGAAGTCGACCGTAATGTTATTCCATTTAAGTATGTTTATGTCCCCTATTACCTTTATATGTTATGTGTTCTTTATATGGGTTTTATGGTAAACTTTTGGATACAAAAGTGAAATTAGTGATCATTTATTCAAGAAAGATTATTTAGTACTTCATAAAGGTGAAAAGTATTAATTATGTTAAAGTATTCATGGTTTACTTGTTTTTTTAAAACTAATAGTTCTCCATATTTGTGTTTCCCTTACTGAGATTTTTATGCTCATCCCAATTTTTTTGAAATGCTTTTCACAGGTCATAATGTGGAATAGGGTGAACGAGGGGATCATGGAAAAGTCCTACTGTCCTTGTAACGTTCCTGATCTGGGAGACACTCAACGGGTGCACCAAATCCAGTTGGTCACATGAACTCAAGCGCATTTCTCCAAATTCCAGAGGATACTGACTTGCAGTGAGGGCCTTGGTCTGATAGTGGGGAAACTATTCACTCATTTGTCCAAGTGTAGAGCTGCAGAAAAGAAATATAACGTACTACAGTTGAAGCAGTAAACAATATACAACTGAAATGGAAAACTGAAATAAAGGGAACCATCAGTCATATATATAATGATGAATCATGTCACTAGTTTTATAAATACAACCAGAACATGATACAATACAACACAATGTACGAGGTAGAACAAAACAGAACAAAGAATAGTAAACAGAATTCAATAACATCACAAGCCTAATCTCGGTCCCATGCTCTCATACTCCTCTGCTACAATAATGTACCTGTATAGGGAATCATTCCCCTTTCAACACCTTCAGAAATATAGTCTGTTTGGGGAGAAGACATGACCCAAACATGGTGTGAGAAATAAATACTAGAAGGTAGCCACCAAATGCCAATGCCCAACTATTAGTGAAAATGTGCTGCAACAGTGTGCAGTAGTAAATGCAATAAACTAAGAAGTAATCAAAATTAACCAACTCTACCAGTTACATTTCCATTTAAATATTCATTTCACCATTCCAATCCCATGATATAACTTGGAATATATAATATATGAAAATTACTATGGTGAATATTCATGATAACAATGTCATCAGACATACAATCCATAACCTTAGGTAATCCGAATCGAAACCCACAAGGGATTCCCCACAGACATAATGGATATTTCCCACATGCATATGATGTGTTTCCCAAAGAAACAGAATCTACTGCCCACAGGCACAGAATGTTTGCCCGCAGGCTAAATGAGAGGCTGCCCTCAGGCTAAGAAAAACATCGCCCACAGGATAAACAAAACGCTACCCTCATGCTATGAAAAACACAACCCACATGATAAAGAAACTAGGCCGAGCCCAAATAATAAACAAAAAATCTATATAAAATTTCTCTCAATAAAAATAAATTCACATTACAATCATGACATACACTCGGGTATCCTTGCCAAACAGCTAAACAGAGGAATGCACCACCGGGGTTGGCTTGAATCCAAGCAGTGATCCCAACCAACAGTTTATAGTTACATTCAATTACCTATACAGTTCTGGGTATTTAAAATATCCAAGGCCTCATCTAGACGACATGCCAAACATGGGTTCATAGCACAACAATACACAATTTTAAAACCAAATTTGAAATAAACACCAAATAACATACCTCGATCTCCTCTGATCAATATATGCGAATGATGAATCCTATAACACCCATGAAAAGCAGAGATCATGGATAGACATTCACCCATTCAACCTGAAATAACATCCATGTGGGAAATAATTTGAAGGAAACACACAATGAGAGATAAGGGCTTACCCGCATGGTCTAAACCAGATCGTCGACAAAGGAATTTGAGTCCAAGTGTTTGGTCAGGGGCTCCTCCAAGGTATGGCCCCCTCACACATGAATTACCAATGTTCTAAGATTCCTCTATTGAAATAGGAGGCTAATTGCCATTTTAAGAGAAAAAACAAATTATAGGGTGTGTACTCTCAATTACACGGCATTTATTTTCATTTTTTTAGCTATTCCTCTGGTGAATACTTTTCACCACCGCACTATTCAGCTATCTACATGAGTACACGAAGTGTATTTCTGAGTAAATAACGTGTGTTGTTGCTCCTCTGGTGGCTACCACCACCACCATACTGTTAACTTTCTGACTGATTACATGGCATGTATATACTAACCACATGGTGTGTAGTTAGTTCTTACACCCTCCATTGCCGACAGGCCTACATTCCCTGTGTACTCATCCCACATGACCAATGTACATGGTGTGTGGTAAAGTACAAGGCGAGTACCCACAAATTTTGGTGTTTTCCCCATTTTCCTTATTTTCTCAAAAACACATAAGGGAAAAGCAAAAGAAGCGAATTGTACATCAAGAATAAGAATATGGTTCATAAAAACATCCCACCTTAAAGAAATTTGTCCCCAAATATCCCTTCCAAGGGGGTGAAGTTAAAGCTAAGAACAACCCTAGCCGCTAAGCACATATGTCGGTCTCCCACTACTATGTTTCTTACTACACTTGGTCATGCTGCCATAGTACCCATTTGAGAGGAACTGACTAACCCCAGAAAAACTTCATGCTTCTATCGACAATATGAATTGGATGCTCCTAAAAGGATGCATCGACCTGAATTTCATCCTCCTTGGGATGAAAGAAGTGAGACGTGTCTAAGTGATAACAACATAGCTGAGATACATGGAAGACATCGTGTATTGCATGATACCTCTGTGGAAACTGCAACTGACAAGAAATCGGCCCAAATCTCTACAGAATCTCAAATGGCCACACATACCTCCGTGAAAGCTTGCCAGGTATCCTAATATGCGTGTGTCCCAACCTCGGTGAATAACATAGGAAAACCTGATCACCGACCCAGAACTACAAGGGTCATCTGCAGCGATAAGCATAATATTTATGATGAGACTGTTCTGTAGCCATCTAATTCTGAACTAACTGGACCTGCTTTGAAGTCTCCTACATGAGACATGGTCCCAGTAAAACCGCCTCACCTAGCTCTAACCTGCATAATGGTGATCGACATGCCTTACCATATAATGCCTTGTAAGGTGCCATCTAAATAGTTTCCTAAAAACTATTATTGTAGGAATACTCAACCAGGGGTATATGCCTCTCCCAAGATCCCCCAAAGTCTAGGATTCATGCATGTATCATGTCCTCAAGCACCTGTATCGTATGATCGGACTGACCATCGGTCTGAGGGTGGTATGATGTGCTCAAAGGCACATGTGTTCCCAGTGCCCTATAATAACTTATCATGATACGAGACATAAAACAGATGTCCTTATCAGAATCGATAGAATGAAGAACCCCATGAAGATGGATGACCTCTCAGATATACAATTTCCCGAGATTGTCAACACCGAAGGTCTCCTTGATCAGCACAATGTGATCTACCTTTCTTTGTCTGTCTAAAACAACTCACATGAAATCACTTCCTCAAGGAGACTATAGAAACCAGGTCAAGAAGCCCATCACAACATCATCCCATTTCCACTCTAGAATGGGTAACTGTTGTAACAGTCCGGCTAGTCTCTAATTCTCATCCTTCACCCGCTGACAGGTTGATCATCTCGCATCAAACCAAGCTACCTCTCATTTCATACCCGACCACCAATATTGATGTCTCAAGTCACTGTACATTTTCGTAACTCTGGGATGCACTGCCCAAGATAATGCATGAAGCTACCACATAAACTCCTCACGTATATCCCCTCTAACCCACACTCGGCAATGGAAACACTGTACCTGACCATTGCCAATCGTCCAACTCGGAGGAGGAACCTCACTTGCGACCGACTCTCATAGAACTGTGCCTTCTGAATTTGATAGTTGTATGACCCTCACTCTATCCAGGAGGGTAGAAGTCACTATTAAAGAAGAAAGATAGGCTCTCACCTGACTAACATGCACCTCCAAATGCATCTTAGAGAACAATGCCATAAGTTGACACTCACCACTGGACTCCTTCACTACCTATATCTGAGTCCTCCTACTCAGTGCATCGTCTATTGCATTACCCTTACCTGGTGTATATGGAAGCTCAATGTCGAAGGAATGAAGGTATTCAACCCCCCATCTCATTCTCAGAATCACGTCAAGATGAGTAAAGATGTACTTAATACTTTTGTGGTCCGTATACACCACAAAATGTACTCCCAAGAGATAATGTCACCAATTGCGTAACACATAAAAAACTGCAGCCAACTCAAGATCATGCGTCGGGTAATTCCTCTCATTTGGCCTCAACTGCCGCGACCCGTACGCAACTACTTGATCGCCCTGCCTCAGCACTTCTCTGAGCCCAATACCTGATGCATCACAGTAAACAATATATCTATTCCCTTATTCTAGAAGTATTAGGACTGGTGATAATGTCAACCATCAATTCATCCCTTGAAAGGATGTCTTCCAAGCTTCTGACAAAAAAAACTTCACAATCTTCTTTGTCAAACAAATCAACGGTGCTATTATGTGGGAGAAGTCTTATATAATGTTAAAACAATAACCAGCCAGCCCCAAGAAACTCTGTATCTCAGACATGTTCTTAGGATGCTCCGAGGAAATTACTTCTCTCACATTCTCTAGGTCCACTATATTTACTGCCTCTAAGATAATATGACCCAGGAAGTGAATCTGGTCCATTCAAAAGTGGCACTTTGAGATCTTAGCACATAGAGGATTCTCTCTTAGTCTACATAGTACGATCTCAAGATGGGTAGCATGAACGTTTTGAGTGTGAGAGTATAAATAGATATCGTCCACAAAGACTACCATGAAAGAATATATATATCAGTGGAAAACACAATTCCTCAAATCAATAAAGGCTGCTAGTGGATTTGTGAGTTTGAATGACAAGACCAAGTACTTGTATTGACCATATCTGATCTGAAAAGCTGTATGCGGTATATCTGATGGTCTAACGTGAAACTAATGATATCATGATCTCAATTCAATCTTCAAGAATACTTGTGCTCCTTGAAGATGATAAAAACGATCATCAATCCTTGTCATGAGATATCTATTCTTGATCATCAACTTGTTCATATTCCAATAATCAACCCAAAGTATGAGGGTATTGTCCGCATTCTTTGAAAACATGTCATGCGAACCCCAAAGAGAAGTACTGGATCAAATGATTCCATTTTCCTAAAACTCCTCCAACTACCTCTTGAGCTCCTACAATTATTATGTAGCCATCCATTATGGAGTAATTGACAACGTTGTCACTCCAGGCACAATCTCAATAGAGAAATCCACCTCTCGCTCTGAAGGTAGACATAAGAAGTCTTCCGGCCAGACATCCCTAAAATGATCAACTATAGGATGGAAATCCTTCTGACATGTTACCTTATCATCCAGATATAAACTCACAATCTAGGATTTCACACCACCTTGCCCACGATCCTCGGGTATAGCTTCGCTTTCCTGGACATCCCATTCTCCCTTGTGTAGAAACTCTCCAACTTCTAGTGAATTAAAACTCACCCTGCGACAATATCAATATAAAAGGCTAGGAATGGTACCAACTGGTCTATCCTAAGAATGAAATCATATCTTGTCATCTTTAAGACTTATAGGTCCCATAGAATGTGACCCCCACCATCCTCAAGGGGGAATTCCTTGCACTGACACAAACCTATTGTTCTAATCCCCAACGGAGTGTCAAGAATCATAATATCCAATGAAGAAGAAACCCATAGCCAAAGGCTCTCCACAATGGGCACAAATATAAGGTTATTCATAGAACCAGTAGTGAAAAGTACTGAAGTCAAAACAGAAGCAACTAGAATAGTATCTCTGATAGTGTAAGGTCTGGGATCCTGCACATGTAGGGTATGTTGCACTGCATAAGCATACCCAGTGCTGCGGCCCTACGACACATCCTCGCTACCCTAAGACAACCCGCCCTGCTGGCTCTGATATCCTGATGTCTGCCTACAATGGCCACAACCACCACCTCAGCCTATATGTCCTGACGTGTTCCAATTCCCGACAGTGTAGGAAGCTGTTGGACCTACTTTTGGATGCAGAGTCTACACATAACTCCTCACACTATCCACTATTGTAAAAACCCTGCAAAAACTATAAAGATAACCCATCTTGCGGCATGCTCGACACCCTATTGGGCCACGTGGACACTGAGATATCTTGTTCCCCTATTTAACACACTGGTAACACATCACCTGGCCACCTGATGAGTTATTCTATCTCGTACAGCCACCGTGAGAGAAAATCATATGCCTCTTCCTCTTACTGGTAAAAATTGAAATCAAAACAGGTGCTGAACCACATTGGAATGAACCACTAGATTCCCACAGGTTCCACTCAATAATCAACGCATGTTTTAAAATAGCATGCACTGTAGGCAACTTGAAAACATTCACCAGCACATGTAAGTCATATCTAAGAACATCCTCAAAGCATATAAACTTCAATGTATCATCACGCACTAGAACATGTTCAAAACGATATAACTGGGTAAAGCGACCAAAATAATTTATCACTGACAAGGCGCCCTGCAGCAGATTCTAGAACTCTCAAGCCAAATCTTCCCTTAGCATCTCTGGAATGATAAAGTCATAGAAGTTTGCCTAAGAATCTTCCCACGCCATGTCTCAGTGATGCTCAGTCTGGGTGGTAACATCCCACCATATCTTGGCAGAATCACACAACATATATGTAGCACGCTTGACCCTCAACCCTAAAGGAATCTCTCGATGGTCAAAGATCATCTGCATAGAACCCAGCCAAGACTATGCAGCATGTGGTCCGCCATCCCCTGAAAATGTAGGCGGATCCTACTAATGGAATATGTGCGTCAGCTCTGCCATATATGTGGCATCTGGTGGTGCTCCCTGGAAGGTCTGCATAAACAACATGAAGCCTTGATGGAACTGCTTATTCATGCCTTCTTCTGGTGTAACGGCTGGCACCGCATCTGGAACTGCATGAGGATCCATCGGTAACCCGTGGTCTACCATCTCTAGAGTATAATGGTTCTCGCTCTCTTGGTGAACAAGTCGTGGTCATATCGACATCATGACTCTACAATTTCAAACATACGCCTCAAATCAAGATCATCATGTACTATGAAATGGAAGGGTAAGAAGGAAACTAGAGAAAGAAAACATTCATGTTTTAAAAACAAGACTACACGGTGTGTCTTATAACTACACGGCATGTTTCTTTAATTATTTCACATGGGTGTGTACATCTGCCAGAACTGGTCATGTAACACCCCAAATACATGACATGTTGTCAACACATATGGTGTGTACTGTAATTTTTCTTCCCATGCCCGAGTCATTTTACACGGCTTAGCCACATCACTCTTCTTAGAACGAGACAACACGGCCTGTATAAATTCTACACATCATGTACTCGACGAGCTTCACCGACCCATGTTGTTCGAGACACGGCTGGGTACACTTCTCATGTTACACGGCTTGTATCAGATAGACACGGCGTGTACGGCTTAAATTCCAACTACCCCTGTTGTTAGTGACATGGCCGACTACTCGACTGACACTACACAGCGTGTTACACCCACACACAGCGTGTACGCCACCCTGTTTCCCCAGCCACATGGCCCAGACCACATAGTCTCTCACCGGTCAAGACTACATGGTGTGCCCCACAGGTACACGGCTTGTACTAGAAAGGATAACACTTACCCGTGTTTTTAGTTACACGGCCAGATTCCCAGATTACACTACATGACATGTTTGGAGGTGACACGGCGTGTTTAAACGAAGATTCCTCTGTCCATGTAGTTAGTAGCACGAAAGACTCAAGGTCAACACAACCTGGCTTGTACAACTGGTACATGACGTGTTCCCTCAAGAACATCCTCATCCTATGTCTCTGCCCACACAGACGAGGACATAGTTAGAGACTACATGGTGTGTACATACAGTACACGACATGCACTTTAAAAAATTCACATCTTTTTGAACAGAAGAGTAAATTCCATGTAATAATAATTATGTGGCATGTATTCAAGGTTTTTTCGGACAGTAAGCCTTAGAAACTACTCCGGAGCCCCGAAATCCACTAAACAAAAACCAAAGTTCCGAATTCTGATCTGTGAGGGACCATACACCCCACCAACCAAAGCTTTGGCATCTTATACATTTTATAACAAAGTAAAAAAATCCGATTTTCCACGAAATTCTAGTTGATAAGGGCCCATACTATTTAGTAACCAAGGTTTTGGGTTCATTCACAAAACCTTATATAACAAAACCCCATCTAATAGCAAGTATTTTATCAAGGCATCTATCACAACAACATCCATTTTCTTGTGCAAAATCTATCACATTTACATGCAATTTATAATGCACCTAAATGGAATGGAAGCTATGCATGGAATGTGATTCTAACAAGTGCCTAAATGATAAATGAGATGGCATACCATCATCTCATCACATTAAAACTAAATAGTTCAATGGGATAAAAATATAAATAGAATATAACATGTGCATCACCAAACGGTAAATATCAAATCAATGGTAATAATAATAAATAGAAATTCACAATTTAATTCGTGGAAATCCGGACCTTACCTATACACAAGGTTAGCTACTATAGGGCACAGTTATTACCGAATACCTTAAAAATATATCTATTTTTTTTGTCACTGAATAATAAAATGACTCATAGAAAAGAAAAATCCTATGATACCACTTTGTAATTTCACGGATCTGGAAGCCAGTCAATGTGTTCCCTGAACTAGGTTGGTCACAATAACTCAAGCGAATTTCCATAAGCACCAGAGGCTGCTGACTAGAAGTGAGGGCCCTGGTATGATAGTGGGGAAACTATGCCCTCATTTTTCTAAGTTTATCCCAATAAGAAAGAAATATAACATACAACCGCGAATGCAGTAAACAATATACAACTGAAATGGAAAACTGAAGTAAAGGGAACTAGAAGTCATATATATAAAGATGTATTATGTCACTAGTTCTATGGAAACATCCAAAACCAGATACACTGCCATACAATACAATACAACTCAAAATACAAGGCAGAACCAAAGAGAACAAAGTAGAGTAAACATAATATAGCAGCATTACAAGCCTAAGCTTGGTCCCATGCTCTCTTACATGTCTACTACAATAATGTACCTATATAGGCACTCTTTCCCCTGTCAACACCTACAACAATGTATCCTGTTATAGTCAAAGAAATGAAATAAACAGGTTGTGAGAAATAAATCCCAGCAGGCACCCACCAATGGCCCATGCCAAACTGTTAGTGAAAAAGTACAACAGCAGTGTGTAGTATTAAATGATATAAACTAAGTAGTACTCAAAAGTAATTAACTCTACCAGTTTCATTGAAATTTAAATATTCATTTAAACATAAAAATCCTATTCTTTAACATGGCAGGTACAACATATGAAAATCACCATAGTGAATATTCAGGATAACACTATCCTCAGATATACAATCATTCCCCTCAGGTAATTAGAATCGAAAACCAAAGGTGTCTACCCACAAGGATAATATATATTTCCCACAAGTGTATTATTTGTCACCCACATGCATAGAATCTACTTCCCACGGGCGCAGAATGTTTTACCATAGGTTAACGAGACACTGCCCTCTCGCTATGAAAAACACTGCCCACCGGCTAAACGAAACACTGCCCTCAGGCTAAGAAAAACACTACCCACATGATAAAGGTATCAGGCCGAGCCCAAATCATAAACCATCAATTTATATAAGCATTATCTCAATAAAAATCAATGCACATTATAATCATGGAATACCCTCGTGTATCCTGGCCAAACGGCTAAAAAGAGGAATGCACACCCAGGGTGGTCCTCGATCCAAGAATTGATACCAAAGATCAGTTTATATTTACATAAAATTACATATAAAGGTCTAGGTTTTTAAAACAGCCATGGGCTCATCCACACGACACCCCAAAGATGGGTTCGTAAAACAAAAGTACACAGTTTCAACACTACAGTTGGAAATAAAAACCAGACCACCTACCTCTATCTCCTCTGATCAATATATGCGAACGACACATCATGAATCACCTGAGAACGGCATAGATATGGTATTAACGTTAACCCAGTGAACCTCAAATAACATCCTTGTGGGAAATAATTGGAAGGAAACACACATGGAGAGGGAAGGGCTTAACCGTGTGGTCCAAACGTGATCGTCAGCGAAGGAATCAAAGTCCCACTGTTCGGTCGGGAGCTCATCCAAGGACTGGCCCACTCTCCCATGGCTTCCCAACGTTCTATTCTTCCTCTATTGAAAGAGGATAATACTGCCCATTTTAAGAGGGAAAAAAATTACAGGGTTTGTACTCTCAAGTACACGGCGTGTACTTTTCATTTTTCTAACTGTTCTAATGGAAAATTCATTTCACTGCCACACTTTTCAACTGTCGACATGAGTACACGATGTGTATTTCTGAGTACATGGTGTGTACTGTCGCTTCGCTAGTGGCTACCATCACCACAATACTATTCAGTTGCTGACTGATTTCATGACATGTATATACTAAGCACATAGTCTGTAGCAAATGTTTACACCCTTCATTGCCGACAGGCTTACATGCCCTGTGTACTCATCCCACACAACCAATGTACACGGTGTGTGGAAAAGTACAAGGCATGGACCCACAAATTTTGGTGTTTTCCCCATTTTCCTAATTAAAAAAATACAGTTATGGGAAAAGGAAAAGAAGAGAATCATATCACAAGAATAAGAACATGGTTCTTACAAACAACCCCGCTTAAAGCAATTTGTCCCTGAATTTCCCTTCCAAGGGGGGTGAAGATAAATTTGAGAACCACTCTTGCCACTGAGCACGCACGTTGGTCGCCCGCTCCCAGGTTTTGTCCTGCACTCGGTCATGCTACCATAGCACCCGTACGAGAGGAACTGACCGACCTCAGAGAACCTTCGTACTTCTATCAACAATATTAATTGGATGCTTCTCAAAGGATGCATTGACCTGAATTTCATCCTCCTCGAGATGAAAGACGTGGGATGGGTCTGATAGCTAATGGCACATCTGAGATACGGGGAAGATGTCGTGTATGGCATGATACCTATGTGGTTACTGCAACTGATATGCAACCATCCCGACTCTCCCCAGAATTTCATATGTCCCCACATACCTCTGATAAAGCTTACCATGTCTCCTAATCCGCCTGTGTCCCAACCACGGTGAATCACAAAAGAAAACATGATCCCCAACCAAGAACTCCAAGGGTCGTCTGAGGGGATCAACATAATATTTCTAACGAGACTGTGCAGTAGACATCCCATTCTTAATTTACAGGACCTATTCTGAAGTCTCATGCACGAGACCTAGTCCCAGTAAAACTGCCTCACGTGCCTCTATCCAGCATATGGGTGATTGGAATGGAAAACCATATAATGCCTCGTAAGGTGCCATATAAATTGTTTCCTAAAAACTATTATTCTAGGAAAACTCGACCAGGGGTATGTGCTTCTCCCAAGAACCCCAAATGTCTAGTATGCATGCACGTATCATGTCCTCAAGAACCTGTATTGTATGCTTAGATCGACCATCGGTCTGAGGGTGGTATGATGTGCTTAGAAGAACCTGTGTAAACAGTGCCCTCTGATAACTTTTCTTGAAACGAGACATAAAACAAACATCCCAATATGAATCGATAGAATGAAAAACCTAGTGAAGACGTATGACTTCTCAGATATACAATTTCCCAAGCTCGTCATCACCGAATGTCTCCTTGATCAGCAAAAATTGATATACCTTGGTATGTATATCAACAAAAACTCACAAAAAATTACTACCTCGAGGAGACCTTATAAACCTGGTCATGAAGTCCTTCGTATCATCATCCTATTTCCACTCGGGAATGGGTAACTATTGTAACAGTCCGACTGGTCTCTAATTCTCAGCCTTCATCTGCTGACATGATGAACATCTCACAACCAAATAGCTACCTCTCCTTTCATACCCAACCACCAATACTGACGTCTCATGTCATTGTACATTTGGGTAACTGTGGGATGCACTGCCCAAGGTAAAGCTTGAAAATCCCGCATCAACTCCTCACGTATATCCCATGGAACCCACACTCGACCATGGAAACATAGTACCTCGTCATTTCTTATCATCCAACTAGGAGGAGGGCCCTCACCTTCCACCAAATCCGGTAGAACTGGGCCTTATGAATCTGATAGTTGTCTCATCCTCACTCTATCCCCGAGTGTAGAAGTCACTACTAAAGAAGAAAGATAGGATCTACCCTAACTATCATGCACCTCCAAATGAATCATAGAGAACAAATCTATAAGTTTACACTCAACACTGGCCTCCTGCACTGCCTGTATCTGAGTCCTCCTAATCAATGCATCAGCTACTACATTACCCTTACTGGGTATATAGGAAAATCTCAAAGTAAAAGAACTGAAGGTATTCAACCCACCTACACATTCTCAAAATCAATTCACGCTGAGTAAAGATGTCTTTAATACTATTGTGGTCCGTAAACAACACAAAATGTTCTCTCAAGAGATAATGTCACAAATAGCATAACACATAGACAACTATAGAAAACTGGAGATCACGTGTCGGCTAATTCCTCTCATGTGGCCTCAACAGCCGAGACCCATATGCAACTAATCGATCGCCATGCATCAACACTGTTATGAGCCCAATACCAGATGCATCACAGTAAACTACATAGCTCTACCCTTGATCTAGATGTATTAGGACTTGTGCTAATGTCAACCATCGTTTCAGCCCTTGAAAGGTTGTCTTGGATGCTTCTGACCAAACGAACTTCACACTCAAGTTAGTCAAACCAATCAATGGTGCTATTATGTGGGATAAGTCCTATATAATGTGACATTAGTAACCAGCCATCCCCAAGAAACTCGTTATCTCAAACATGTTCTTAGGCTGATTCGATGAAACTACTGCTCTCACTTTCTCCAGGTCCACTCCAATTCATTCCTATGAGATAATATTACCGAGGAAGTGAATATGGTCCTTAGAAAAGTGCCACATTGAGAGCATAGCATATATAGGATGATCTCTCAGTGTACATAGTATGATCTCAAGATGGGTATAATGGTTGTTTCAAGTGTGAGAGTACACCAAGATAACGTCCACGAAGAATACCATGAAAGAATCTAGATATTGGTGGAGCACCCAATTCATAAAATCAATGAAGGCTACTGGTGCATTCGTGAGTCTGAATGACATGACCAAGTACATGTATAGCCCATATCTGATAGGAAAAGCTGTAAGCTATATATCTGAAGGTCTAACGTGAAATTTATGATATCTAGATCCCTATTCAATCTTTGATAACATGTGTGCTCCTTGAATATGATCAAAATGATCATCAATACTTGGAATGTGATATCGGTTCTTGACCATCAACTTTTTCAGCTTCCGATAATCCACACAAAGTATGAGGGTATTGTCTAGCTTCATAGTAAATAGGACAAGTGAAACCCAAAGAGAAGTACTGGGTCGGATGATACCCTTTTCCTACAACTCCTCCTACAACCTCTTGATCTACAGCAATTCTGATGTAGCCATCCCTATAAGGAGGAATTGAAAATGGCATCGCCCCTAACACAAGCTCAATAGAGAAATCCACCTCTTGCTCCAGAGGTAGACATAAAAAGTCTTTCGGGAAGACATCCCTAAAACGATCAACTACAGGAGGGAAATCCTTCTGACATGTTCCCTTGTCATCCAGATATAAACTCACAATCTAGGCCTTCACACCACCTCACCCACGATGCTCGGGTCTAGTTCGACATTCCTGGACATCCCATTCACCCTTGTATAGAAACTCTTCGCCCTCTAGTGACTTAAAACTCACCGGTCAACAATATCAATCTACAAAGGCTAGGAAGGGTACCAACCAGTCCATCCTGAGAATGAAATCATAGACTGTCATAATTAAGACATGTAAGTCTCATAGAATGTGACTCCCACTATCCTCAAGGGGGAGCTCCTTGCACTAACACACACGTATTGTTCTAATCCCCAATGGAGGGTCATGCATCATAATATCCAAAGAAGAAGAAACAAAGACCCAAAGGCTCTCCACAATGAGCATAGATATTATGTTATGCATAATTCCAGTATCGAATAGTACTAAAGACAACATAGAAGAATCTTGAATAGTACCTATGACAGTGGAAGTTTCGGGATCCTGCTCATGTAAGGTATGTTGCACTACATATGCCTACCTAGTGTTGTGGCCCTGTGACACAGCCTGGCTTCCCTAAGCCGACATGCCCTGTTGGCTCTGATATCCTGATGTCTGGATACCATGACCACGACCACCACCTCGGCTTATACGTCCTGACATCTTCCAATTCCCTGATGGGTAAGAAGCTATTGGCCCTACTCTTGCACACAAAGTCTGCACAGAACCCCTCTCACTAGCCACTATTGTAAACACCTTGTAAAAACACTGAATATGACCCATCTTGCAGCATGATCGACACCCCCATTGGGTCACGTGGACACTGAGGTATCTTGTTCCCCAATTTACAACACTGGTAACACATCACCTGGCCACCCAATGAATTCTTCCAGCTAGTACAGCCACCGTGAGAGAAAATAATTTGCCTCTTCCTATTACTGGTATAAATAGTACCAGAAACTGGTGCTGAACTTCCTTGGTATTAACCACTAGCTTCCCACGTGTTCCACTGAATAATCAACGCCTGGTTTACAATATCATGCACTTTTGGTAACTTTAAAACATTCACCAGCACATCTATGTCATATTGAAGAACATCCTCAATGAATATAGACCTCAACATCTCATAACCCACTAGAATATAATCAAAATGATGTAGCTCGGTGAAGCAGCTAAAATAATTTATCACTGACATGGCGCCCTGCTGTAGATTCACGAACTCTCAAGCCCGATTTTCACTTACAATCTCTAGAATGAAAAATTCAAAGATGATTGCCTAAAAAACGTCCCACACCATGTCTCATTGATGCTATGTCAGGGTGGTAACATCCCACCATATCATGGTAGAATCAAGAATTAAATATATACCAAGATTAACCCTCCACCCTAGAGGAATCTCCAGAAGCCCGATGATCATCTACGTAGAACCCATCCATGACTATGCAGAATGTGGTCCGTCATCCCCTAAAAACGTAGGCGGATCCTACTGCTGGAATATGTGCATCAGCTCTACCATAGATGTGGAAGCCAGATGTTCTCCCTGGAAGGTCTGCATAAACATCATGAAGCCTTCATGGATCTGTGCATCCATGCCTACATCCGGTGTAACGGCTGGTGCCACATCTGGAACTGCTGGAGGATCCATCGGTAGCCCGTGGTCTACCATCTCTTGAGTATAATGTTTTCTTTTCTCTTAGCGAACAATTGATGGTCATATCGACAACATGACTCTACAAGGTCAAATATATGCCTCAAATGCATATCATCATGTACTAAGAAATGGAAGCGTATGAATGAAACACTAGAAATAAAACTTTCAAGTTTGATAAACAAGACTACACGACGTGTCTAATAACTACGTGGCATGTTTCTTTAACTCTTTGATATAGGTGTGTACATTGGCCAAAACTGGTCATATAACACCCCAATCACATGGAATTTTTTCTACACACATGGTGTGTACTTGAAATTCTCCACCCATGTCTGAGTCCTTTTACACGGCTTAGCCAAATGACACTTCTTAGAATGAGACAATACAACGTCTATAAATTCTATAATTCATGTACTCGACGAGATTCACTGACCCGTTTTGTTTGAGACACATCTGGGTACACTTCTCAAACTACATAGCATGTTCTAGATAGAAACGGCATGTACGACTTAAATTCAAATTGCCCGTGTTGTTAGTTACATGGCCGACTACTCGGCTGACACTACACGGCATGTTATAGCCACGCATGCGTGTACACCACCCTGTTTCCCTAGCCAAATGGCCACGTCCACATAGACTCTCATCAATAAATACTACATGGTGTTCCCCACAGGTACACAACTTCTACTAAAAAGGATAACATCAGCCCGTGTTTTAAGTTACACGTCCAGATTCACAGATTACACTACATAGCGTGTTTAATCAAAGATTCCTCTATCTGTGTAGTTAGTCGCACGACAAACACGTGGTCAACAAAACACGTCTTGTACAATCGGTACACGATGTGTTCCCTCTATAACATCATCATCCTGTGTCTCTTCCCGCACAAACTATGACTCGGTTGTAGACTACACGGTGTGCACATACAGTACACGACGTGTAATTAAAAAAATTCAGTTCTTTCTGAACATAAGAGTAAACGACGTGTAATTAATATTATATGGCTTTTATTCAAGGTTTTTTTAGACTGTAAGACTCATAAAATACTCTGGAGCCTAGAAAATCACTAAAAAACACCAAATTTCCAAATTCGGATATGTGAGGGTTCGTACACCACGTGAACCAAAGCTTGCCTCTAATACGTGTTATAAAAAAGTAAAAATGATGATTGTCCACCAAATTCTAATTGACGAGGGCCTATACTCTTTATGAACCAAGGTTTTGCGTTCATTCACAAAACCATACATAAGAAATCCTCATCGAATAACAGGTATTTTATCAAGGCATCTATCAAAACAACATCCATTTTCTAGCATAAAATCTAGCACATTTACATGTAATTTCTAATGAACCTACATGTCATTGAAGATATGGATGGCATGTGATTCTAACATTTTCCTAAATGATAAATGAGATGGAATACCCTCATCTCATTGGATTTCTACTAAATATAACCCTACGATAAAATTATAAACAACACACCACAAGTGTGTTACCCAACAGTGAAAATCAAATCAATTGTAATAATCATAAACAGAAAATCACAATTTAATTCGTGGAAATCCGGACCTTACCTGTACATGGGGTTAACTACTCCTAGGCACTATTATTTCCGAATACCTTAAAAATCTTTCTATTTTTGTTGTTTCCAAATAAAATAATAACTCATAGAAAAGAAAAATCCTCTCATACCACTTTGTAATGTCCCGGATCCGGAAGCCACTCAACATTTTCCCCGAACCAGGTTGGTCACATCAGCTCAAGCGCATTTCCCAAAGAAGTAGAGGCTATAGACTAGTAGTGAGGGACCAGGTATGATAGTGGGGAAGATATGCCCTCATTTTTCAATGCATAGTGCAGCGCAAATGAAATATGACATATAACTGCGAAAGCAGTAAACAATATACAACTGAAATGGAAAACTGAACTAATGGGAACCAACAGTCATATATATAAAGATGCAGAATGTCACTAGTTCTATGGAAACAACCAGAAATAGATACACTGCAATAAAATACAATACAACTCAAATTACAAGGTAGAACAGAACAGAAAAAAGCAGACTAAACATAACTCAGCAGCATCGCTAGCCTATGCTCAGTCACATGCTCTACAACTCCTCTGCTAAAATCATGTACCATTATATGGACTCTTTCTCCTGTCAACACCTACAACAATAGTCTATTTCGGTCAAGGACATGAATTAAACAGGGTGTGTAGAGGCCTGAAGCTTGACGTACATGGACATTACATTACTTTTGTGGAATACTTAATACATAACAAAAATAGACACATAAGGATCTTAACAGTTTAGTGTCTTTGGAAACTCGGAATATAATCATCTAATCATAGGGAAATATCTTAAACATCTCCATTAATTATCTTCCCCTTTTGCTTTCTTACCTAAAACCAGTATTTAATTCCTGGGGAAAAGAAAACATATAAAGGGTGAGATTAAATGCTCAGTAAGGGTAAGCATAGAGAACATTAAAAAATCCTTAGACATTTGAATGTTAAAAAATGAGCATAAAATCATTACATCAAAATCTTGAGGAATGACATAAAACATGGCAGTAAGTAAGGCATAGATCATGAAGAAACAATAATCATGATAAAATATCTTGGGAATAAAACATGTAATTTTCGCAAAACATTAATCACATGATATGATTTTCATAGTAGGCAAGGGATTGCGGCCAAGACCATCTTAGTGGACAAAGTGCCTTATTGAATCTGGTTTACCTTCTGTTCCAGCCCTGTATTACTGAACCATATTAACTTTCCATTTCATCCATGTCGATCCCATGCGATATAAATCTTTACCCAATACATTGGGGGAAGATATAGGTCCCACCCATATCATATTTAAATCATTCTTACGTGTGCCACAAAATCATAAATCATACATCATAGCATAACCCATATAATAGAATGGGATTCTTAAACATCATGCCATCATAACATAATCCATAAAAAATGGATATCATTTCATCATTAGAAGAATCAAACCATGTAAATAATGGATACATTATTCTTGAAGCATAAACATATTAAATAATGTCATTTAAGAAGGAAAATATTTTTGATAAAACAATTGAAATGAAATCTTGATGAAAATATCCTTTCTTCTTCAAAATCATTTTTATTTCACAAAATGCCAGACAATATTAAAAGAAAATGTTTTTGTTGAAAATAATCATTCAATCTTGTATAGGAAGAATCATGAAAATGGGGTGTTATGAAATTGTAAAAATATGTTCACTCCGTATAAGTTAAAAATAACATTCTACTCGTACTTTTGTCAGAAAAGTCAAAAAGTACCACATATGGTAAACAAAAAAAATTTCTTACATACCATGTAGTGAAAGTTAAAAATCGGTAAAAAGGACATTAAACTTACAAGAAAACATTTTAATAAAACTTTGACATTGATGATAAATATGACCCCAGTAAATACTTACGTATTAGAAATCTCGGATAGAAAACAATTGAGATTGTAACATTATCCCTTACCTTAGGTCTGATATCCTTAGTACGTATTAAAATCTCCTGTATAATGATTTAAATGATTTCATTGACTTATTAATGTATCATATTCATTGTTATGATATCATATATGGCTCACTTATGACTTTATATTACCCTTTGTTTTGTAAATCCATGTTAAAGCAGCATTTTCGGTAAAATCGATTCATTTATCGTATGTGTTTTGACTTGTTGTTCTTGAAATTATTACTTATATCCTGATTTACATAATTTCATAATGTAAAAAATTTATTTATATCTAATAAATATTCCGCATATACATATATATGATAGATTGATTAATGGAATGAAATACACTGTTCATGGAGACAGCAGGCCGTACATACGCATGAATAATGATTTCGTTTCCTTATTGAATTGAATGGAATTATGTAGATGAAAAACATACATATACATATATATATATATATATATAAATCCATTATCATTAATATGTCATATATTTCATTATTATTCAGTATATATACTTTATAATCATTCATGAATGGTTAACATGGAGAATAAATCTCATCACATCGTGGAGACGGTAGTCCGTACGTACGCACGAGCGATTATATCACTCCCATGATCGTGGAATTGTATAGAAGTGTATGTATAATACTTAAGAATCAATATCACTTTACAATAATCATATATAGTTATTTATTTAAACCATTGTACCAATCCATGTAAAGTGGTGGTGGAAAACAGATTACACCACGGTGTGGAGACTGTATTCTGTACGTACGCACGCGAGGTGATTTCGTTTTCCGTAGGATGGATAGAAGGTGGAATAGGGTTGTTTCATATTTATAATAAAATATTAGTATATGAGTGATACTTATGTTATTACTTCATAATGAAACAACTAAATAAGAGTAAATAGAAGAAGAAATAAATTTGAAAGAATCTGTAATAGATATTACATCTTCTTCGATGCACCTCCATTAAACTTCTTCTTAGGGTACTAGGGTTGGTCTTTTGAAAAAACCAGAACCTATATGATATAACTATAGAGGTTTAGAAGAGGAATATTCAGGTTTTGGCAGAGCTTCATGGCTCAATATGGTGTGTAGAGAAGTGGGAAGGGGTTACCTTTTTATAAGGGAGGAGAGGGGCACCATTGGAAATCTTAAAAATATTAAATTATAATAAATCTAACCCCACATAAAATCCTCCAAAAATGACACATATTCAAATATTAGATGAGATAGGGTTGTAATCTTATCAAACATTAAAATTTAGACATGTAGGAAATTTATTTTAAACATTATCAACTTGATTTATCCTAATTTAATATATTAAATTTATTAATAGTAATAAGATTCTAAATTTTAAATTGTTAAAAATAATTACTTATGTGCTGTGAATTATCCATAATTAGATAATTTATGACATTTTCGACTATATAAATTTCAATTTATAATTTTTAAATATTTTTGAGATTTTTAAACAATTTAATAATATGTTATTTTTATAAAATAACAATACTGTCAATTTTGAGACTATTCATTTATTTGAATTTAAATAAAATCCAAAGGGAGGATATATTCGAACTAAAATATTTAATAGGTTACTAACATGTCATAGTAATCTATAAAATTAGTGGAGAACATTAAATACTTCATATAATATTTATTTTACTATTTGCAAAACCATTTATTTGATATTTCTCTTAATAAAATAATTAATACAACATTTTTGTATAATTATTAAATATACTTATTTTTTTGCATAAAAATTAAAAATAAAATACTAGGACAATGGTAAATCTTATATATTTATTTAAAATACATTTAGTCGAATTTATCTTCTAAAACACCCAAATTTTAAATTGTGATATTTATTAAATTATGAAGGTGACAACTTTGACATCATATAAAATAAAATAATATAAGTTTCATAATCACTTTTATAAGACTCCAATAATTCGTGTATTCGGTCATCAGATGATTTTGGTGTATATATACAATACCAATAAGTTTTTATCAGGTTTGTGGGCCCTTTAATATGTATTACTATTTCAATAAAAACAATATTATTTATTTGTTACTAAATAAATAATTTCTGTATCATTAATGCATAAGAAAATAAGGTAATTAAGTAACACATAAAAATTACAAGTAAATTAACATTATAAAGAAAATAATATTAGCTTTAAAATGAGTATTTATAACCGAATTTATATTCTGTATAACCTTATATTAAAAATACTGTAATTATTAAAGTTTGAGTGAGACATATTTCACTTTTCTTTGTATAAAATAAACTAAATGTCTTAATCACATCCAATTGGGTTATAATGGATTCCATTTCGACCCAAAAATGACTTAGGACGAAATATAATCATCTAATTGTATTAATACAAGAGTTGGGGTATTTTATATTATTATATTTACTCTTTATTACACGATTTACCTTTAACGATGGTAAATAAAATTTACTGTAGTTACTATTATTAATGCCAAAAAATAAAAATTATTCTATTAATATAATTTGTACCCACTGATTCCAAATATGGAATCCATTTTTCAAAATTCAATACACAAAAAGTTTCAGAAATTAAATTAAAATTAATCCTGTTGTCGAAAGAAAAGGGGTTTTTGTTTAAAATTTTGCAAAATATTGAATAGATTTAACCTACGAATTCAATGTAAAATCAATGCCAATGAAATAAATTATATTAAACGGTAAAAATATATATTATATTTATAATTTAAAACCATTCAATATAATAATTTAACAACATAAATTATTACGATGAAAAAAGTTGTTTTTAATTAAAATATAGCGTGTTTTTACTATTCATTAAAATATTAAAGTAATCAGAACAATATGAAAAATTTATCCAAGGTGAAATTTTATATCCTGATTCCATAGAATAATTTTATTTTTTAAAATCTAAATTATAAACATTTCAAAAACTAGATTTAATGTGGGTGCACCATCAAAAGGCGGAAAAACTACATTTTTTGAAAAATACTTATTTTACCTTAAAAATTTATTTTGTTCTCATACCATGTTGTAGAAAATGTGTAAGTTGAATAATAATGTTATAAAATTAAATATGTTATTAATAATATTCATAACGGCTAGTTCGTGATAATATTATAACCATATATCATTGTTTAGTGATACCCGGTATTGCGTACAACACATGTTATCAAGGAAGGTCGTGATTGCGTGTAATGCAAGCTAAATCAAGGATGAGTGTAGTGAAAGACTCTTTTGTTATTGAGTATAAAAAAATACAACCATATTTCATTTATACATTGAATATATATATATATACATACACAGGCAAGGTTGTGTAGATTAACAACTATCAAACTAACTTGAAATTGTGTGTAACACGATCTAAGAATAATGTTGCGTATATTTCATATTAATACGGTGTTGCATATAGCACAAGATAATCTTGGTGTATCATAAAACACAATACATTAAATTAATTAAAAAGAATACTTCTCATAAAATCTCAGGGTGTTACAGGGTGTGAGAATTAAATCTCAGTAGGCACCCACCAAAGGCCCCTGCCAAACTGTTTGTGAATAAGTGCATCAATAGTGTGTAGTAGTAAATGAAATAAACTAAGAAGTACTCAAAATTAACTAACTCTTCCAGTTACATTGACTTTAATATATTCATTTAACGATGGAAATCCAAATCTTTAACATGGAAGGTACAATATATGAAAATCTCCATGGTGAATATTCATGATAACACTGTCCTCAAACATACAATCCTAACCCTCTGGTAATCAGAATCGAGACCCTCAGGTGTCTACCCATAGGAATAATATATATTTACCATAGGCATACGAAGTGTCTCCCACATGTATATAATCTACTGCCCCTAGGCACAGAATGGTTTCCCACAGGCTAGACAAGACACTACCCTCAGTTAAGAAAAACATTGCCCATCGGCTAAATGAAACAATACCCTCGGGCTATGAAAAACACTTCCCACATGAAAAATGTACCGGTCTGAGCCCAAATAATAAACAAAAAATTTATATAAACATTCTCTCTATAAAAATAAATTCACATTATAATCAAAGAATACCCTCGTGTATCCTGGCCAAATGACTAAATTGAGGAATTCCCCCCCCCCCCAGGGTGGTCCTGGATCCAAGAAGTGATCCCAAACAACAGTTTATATTTACATCCAATTACCTATAAAGTAATAGGTTTTTAAAACAGCCATGGACCCAACCACATGACACCCCAAAGATGGGTTCGTAGAAAAAATATACACAATTTCAACAACAAAGGGGGAAATAAACACCAGACCACCTACCTCTATCTCATATAATCAATATATGCGAACGACACATCCTGAAACACACGAGAACGGCATAGCTCTGGGATAAATGTTAACCCATTAAACCTCAAATAACTTCCCCTTAGGAAATAATTTGATGGAAACATAGAAGTATAGAAAAGGGATTACCAGCGTGGTCCAAACGTGATCATCAGAGAATAAATTAGAGTATTTGTGTTCAGTCGGGAGCTCCTCCAAGGTCCGGCCATCTCTCCCATGGCTTCCCAGCATTCTATGCTTCCTCTGTTGAAAAAGGAGGCTAATTCCTATTTTAAAAAAAATACTAACTACACGGCATGTACTCTCAAGTACACGACATGTACTTTTCATTTTTCTAACTGTTCCTCAGGTGGTTACTTTTCAACACCGAACTGTTCATCTGTCGACATGAGTACATGACGTGTATTTTTGAGTACATGGCGTGTACTGTCACTCCGCATGATGCTACTACCATAACATTACTTTTCACTTGCTGACTGATTACATGGAATGTATATATTAAATACATGGTGTGTAGTCAGTTCTTACACCATTCATTGTCGACTGGCCTACATGCCCCATGTACTCATCCCACACTGTGAAAGTACACAATGTGTGGAAATATACATGGCGTGTACCCGCAAATTTTTGGATTTTCCCGATTTTCCTTATTTTCTCAAAACAAAATAAGTAAAAATATAAAGCAGAGACTCATACTCATGAATAAGAACTGAGTTCTTACAGTCATAAACCTGAAATTAGACATGACTCTTTTTTTCAAGAGTTCTTTTTGGTGAAAAAATGGAATCTGAGTAGAAGTTTCTACTTTGTATTTTTTTAAATGAAAGATAATAGTTATGTCCAAATTATCTAAAAATATAAACTTGAAAAGATTCTCAATGTGAGTTTTTCAATTATTTCAAGATTATGTAATGTTTTAATGGCGTGCCCATATGGTTGGTATCCGAGGTTGGTTTAGATAAATTTTAGAGATGGGGTATTGTAAAATGAATATCCATAAAGTTATTTATGTTAATATTGAAATTATATATCATTTACATATTACCATGTTGCTTTTCTTATGATATTGCTATGTTCAAAATGGTTTTTTGGAGAGGAAATAGGGAAACTATGTTGGGATGAAATCAGGAGGAAGACAAGCTTCCAAATCACCAAACTGAGATGGTTGAAATCAGAATAGAACTGTTTGTTGTAGTGATGGAACAATTGACTCAGGCTATAAATGGTGGTGGTATCCATGCATGAGATCATCCAGATCAACCGTAGAGGAACATGTCAGTAGTGGATCATTTCATGAGGCAACATCACCCATTATTTAGAGGATCATCTTACCCTGTGCTAGTTGAAGGGTGGATTAATTAACTAAAGAATATTTTTGATGTTATGGGGTGTTCATAACATCAAAAGGTTCGTCTTTCTACTTATCATTTTGAAGGTGAAGATAATCAGTGGTGGTCGATGGTGAGAAATATAATTGATAGTGAGATGATTGATGCTATTGATTGGGATGAATTCAAAGGTATTTTTCTTGAGAAATATTTTCCTATGGTGGTTCGTCATAGGATGGAAAAAACTCTTGGAATTATGGTAGGAGGATGACTTAGTGGCTATTTATGAATAAGTGTTCACTTGACTGGAAAGTTATGCTCCAAATTTCATCCAAGATCTTGATAGTAAGATAAATCGATTTTACTCAGGACTGAAGCAATGATATCGAAGAGCATTAGCCTCTTGTGAGTCCAAAAGTTATGAAAAACATTTTAAATGTTCGGAGAAGGTTGAAATGGAGTTTTTAGATGATCATGTGTTCTTTGAAAAACAATAGAATAATATGTTTAGTTGGGAGTCAATGGGAATGAATTCATCAAAGAAACATGGAGGTAATAAAATTGAATATCAAACTTGTGAGAATTGTGGTAAAAATAATCCTGGAGAATGTTTTTAAATTTCTGGAATGTGCTTCCGGTGTGGTAATTCTGGTCATATTTCATGTAACTGTAAGGAAGATGATCAGGCAGGCAATGAAAATCCATTTGTAAGATGTCTTATGTGTAATGAAATGGCTCATTAATCAAATGAGTTTCCAGTGAAGAACTCAACAAAGGGAAAGAAGCCAGACTACATGCATAAAGGGGTGCTGAAATCCTTTGAAACTAATTCAACAAATGTTGGGCCATCGAACAATGTAGTATCAGGTACATTGTTTGTTTGTTCAGATTATGCCAATGTGTTGTTTGATTCAGGTTCTACAAAATCTTTCATTTTATAGAAGTTTTCTAGTAAATTAGGAATTCCATCTCAAGATATGAATAGAGAACATTTGGTAAAAACACATTGTGGAAATTTAGAGATAGAAAGAAAAGAGAATAACCTTCCTGTCCTTGTGTGCATGAAGAATCTACCTGGAAACCTTATTTTTTTTTTGCCTCTAGTAGTATTTGATGTTATTTTGGGCATGGATTGGCTATATTTTTATCATGATATGATTGACAGAAGAGATAAAGAGGATTCTTTTCAGAATGATTTATAGTTTGTGTACAAGAATGAACCCTTGCTTTTGATAAAATATCAAAATGCTGAAAATCTAGTAAAATATGGAAATGAATGTTACCTTGCACATATTGTTGAAAATAAAGGAACTATTCAGATTAATGATGTTCCAAAGGTAAATGAGTACCTTGATTTTTTTCCTGACGAGTTTCCTGGTATTATACCTAATTGGGAAGTTGAATTTAATGTTGACTTATTTATTTATGCTAATCCAATTTCAAAACCCCCTTATGAAATGGCTCAAATTGAACATTTAGAGTTAAAGAAGAAATTGCAGGAGTAATTAGATAACGGTTTCATTTGACCTAACACATTACCATGGGGTGATCCAGTCTTGTTTTTTAAAATTAATAATGGTTCAATGAGACTTTACAATGATTATAGATCATTGAATAACGTCACTGTTTAGAACAAGTATCGTTTTCCTCATATTGATGATTTATTTGATCAGCTCCATGGATCATAGTATTTTTCGAAGATTTATTTAACGTCGGGGTACCATCAGTAAAATGTCAATTAAGAAGACATTCCAAAGACCATGTTTCGTACTAAATATGGCCATTTTTAATTTGTATTTATTCCTTTTGGTTTAACCATTGCATATGGTGTATTCATAGATCCTATAAACTGAAATTTCTGTGAGTTCTTGAATAAGTATGTGGTTGTGTTCATTAATGATATTTTGGTTTATTCTAAAAGTAAATAGGAACATGAAATTAATTTAAGTGTTGTCTTGCAAACATTTAAAGAAAATAAAATTTAGTGGACATATAGCAAGTGCGAGTTTTGGTTACGAAAAACTTCATTCCTCGGTGAAATTGCTTCAAAAAATAGCATAACTGTTGATCCTGCTCAAAAAACGTTTTTGAGGAATGGCCAAGACCCACAAATATAACCGAGATCCGTATTTTTCTGGGATTGGCAGGTTATTACTGGATGATGGTTGAGAATTTTTCACGGTTATCTAGTCCATAAACTATGTTAACTAGAAATATTGTTATGTTCATTTGGATAAAAGAATGTGATTATTGTTTTCAGGAATTGAAAAGAAGATTGGTGACTGCTCTAGTTTGGGAACTACCATTTAGAAATTGGGAGTTTGTTATCTACAATGATGTTTTGTTGAAGGGACTTGGATGTGTCCTTATGCAGAATGACTAGGTAATTGCTTATTCAACACGTCAGTTGAAACCTCACGAGTAAAATTACCCTACACATTATTTGAAATTATCTTTTTTTGGTTTTTTTGTTTTAAAATTTTGAGGCATCATTTTTAAGGAGTAAAATATGAAATATATACTGACCAATAATGTTTAAAGTATATATTCACTCAGATTTAATTGATCAAGAGACAGATGAGATGGATGGAATTAATCAAGGATTATAATTGCACGATCAATTACCATCCAGGAAAAGTAAATATTGTGGCTGATGCTTTGAGTCGAAAAAGTATGGTCTCATTAACCATGTTATATTTGGAACGAGATCCATTGGTTTTTTAACTGGTGAATTTTGGCATAGAAGTTGTTGGTGCAAGAAATTCATCTATCATGAATCAAATATTAGTGAGATCATCTCTATCAAAAAGAATAAATCATGAATAGAAATAAGACAATGTGTCACTGAAAAAGGTAATGTTGGTCGAGAAGTGTATGTTTTCTGAATTTAACATTTATGATGACTGTGTTTTGAGATTTTTAATGGGATTATGGGTGCCTTGTAATTCACTTTTGAAGAATGAGTTGTTCTATAAAGCTCATAGTTCCTTGTTTTTAGTTTATCCTGGCAGTACTAAGATGTATAATGATCTTCATGAGTGTTACCGATGGGATGGAATGGAAAGAGATATTGCTGATTTTACTATGAAGAGTTTTAATTGTCAGCAGGTTAAAGTAGAGAAACAGTTACTGAATGGGTTGCTTCATCCGTTACCAGTGCTAGAGTTGAAATGGAAATATATATCCTTGGACTTCATTGTGGGATTACCAAAGACATCTCAAGGTAATCATGAAATCTGGGTTATTATTGATCGATTTACTAAATCCACTTATTTCCTTTTTATTCAAGATACATTGTCTCTAGATCAAATTTCTCGGTAGAATGATACAGAGATAGTTAGGTTGAATGGAGTTCTCCTATCGATTGTATTTGATCGTGATCCCAGGTTTACTTATAACTTTTGGAAAGGCCTTTAGAAGTCGTTGGGTACTAAAATAAATTTTAGAACATCTTTTCATCCTCAATCAGATTGGCAATCAGAATGAACAATTAAACATTGGAGGATATGTTACGTGCTTTCTAGATGGATTATCAGGGAATATGGGACCAACATCATTAATTAAATTAATATTCATATAATAACAGTTTTCATTCCAGTATACGGATGGCTCCACTTGATGCATTATATGGAAATCCATGTTGAACTCCATCTTTTTGGGATGAAGAATTTGAAAAGAAGCTGAGGGGAAACGAATTGGTAGAGGATATGGTAGAGAATGTTTAGTTGATTCAGAATCACATGAGAACAGCTCAGAGAAGAATGAAAAGTTATGCAGATAACCGGAGGAAGGATATTTATTTTCAGGTAGGTGATCATGTCTTTCTCAAAGATTCCCCATGGAAAAGTGTGATGTGTTTTGTTATGAAGGGAAATATGAGTCCGAGGTTTATCATACATTATGAAATTTCAGAGAAAGTTGGATCAGTGGTGTACAGAGTTAGATTACCTTCGTGTTTATCCCAGGTACACAATGTTTTTCATGATTCAATGTTGAGAATGAATATACCAGATCCGTCTCTTGTTTTGATCCCAAAGGTAGTTGAGTTGGAAAAGATTTTTCATTATGAAGAAAAACCAATCCTGATTATTGATAGTAGATTAAATTTGTTGTGGAATATGGTAATTCACCATGTAACGGTTTTGTGGAAAAACCATATGGTTGAAGATGCAACGTGGGAATCTGAAAATTTTATGAGGGATAAATACCCAAATTTATTTTGATATGTAAAATTACGACGATGCAAATCCCAAAAGGGGGAAGGATGTAACATCCCAGGTAATTAAAGAATAAGAACTATTTCATAGTTATTAACACTTGTGAATTAAATATTAATTTTAATTTAAAGGGCTTTCCATGTTAGATAGCCCACCTGATACGCAACAACGAGTTTCTTTGAAATCATACGTTGCACACTAATAATATTATATTATTATTTTAAAATGTAGTTAACAACTAGCTATTCTATTTGAAGGAATGAAAAAAACTAACTATAATATGATTATACATGTTTGTTAAATATATTTACATTTATCCAATAAATTCTAGAGGCATAAAAAGTGAATTAATCTATTTTTAAGAATAATTTTCCGGAAGAGGTCGATTTACAACCTTTTAATGGAGAAACCTTTTTAAATATAGTTTT
This sequence comes from Viscum album, assembly GCA_963277665.1. NCBI lineage: Eukaryota > Viridiplantae > Streptophyta > Magnoliopsida > Santalales > Viscaceae > Viscum > Viscum album. The sequence goes on along the minus strand of OY728121.1, from coordinate 1,200,055,169 downwards.
GGTCAGTTTAATATATCCTATATGACCAAATAAAATATTTCATTAGAATTGTAATATTAAAATTTACTTTGTGTAAATTTTAAGAAATTTTCCAATTAAGGTCATTTTTTAATTAATAGTGAAAAATATGTATTTTTATTCAAAATTGTGTTTTAATCTAATCTATTTATATGGTTAGATTATCTTTTTAATTTTTTTAGTGTAAATATAATATATTTTTACTATTTAATCCAATATTGTTTGTTGGAATTAATTTCATTTTTAAAGTGGACATAAAATAGTGTCAATCTTTTGAAAGTTATTGTTTCTTAAAAACATGTTATTTGATTTTACAACAGGAATTAATTTTAAATTAATTAATGCCACTTCTATGTTTTGAATTTTGGAAAAATAGAAATTATTTTTAAATTCAGAATATCAAATATAGCTTAGGCATAATTTTTGGAATTTTTCTGAAAAATATCAATTTTGATGAATAGTGAATCCACTTAGTAGTAGATTAAAAAATTGAATTTTTCATTTAAATGAAAATTTACCACCTTTTTTAATATAATTTTGAAAATACTACATAAATGGTTGTTATTAGTAAGTAAAATTTGGTATAATAAGTTTAAATTAATTTTGATAAATTGTATGATTTACTTTTATTTACAGCAGTTAAAGGTAAATAGTGTAATTGAAGGTAAAATGAATATTAATATAATTCCAAATTACCTTAAAACTTGTCCTAAACTTATTTTATGAGTAATTTCTGACCATGGGTATCCTTGGGATTTTTTTGGATCCCATGGAGCCACTTAGGAATGCTAATAACACTTTAGATTAATTAATTTAATGTAAAGGAAAAAATTACATAAACAAATATCTTGTAGTAAATTAATTTTTATATGTTATAATATATGTAATAAATTAGGCTATAAATATTTTTTGGAAAGATAAAAGTATATCATACATCATTATATTTTATTTATAATTTTTATATATTGAATAAATTAAATTATTTATGACACAATAATGATGTTGTTTTTATCTAATTAATAAATCATTAAAATAAATAATATTATAAATATTAAAAAAATATCCAAAAATTTTCCAATACATATTTTATTATTTTATTTCTTCTATGAGTCATCTTATCTTTTAATTTAATGTTTTTTGGACCTTTAGAAACCAAATATCATTATATTATAGAATAATATTTTCACACTTTCCTAAAGAGCCCCTCCTCCCCCTTATAAAAGGAGAGAACTTCAATCCAATTACTCACTGCTCTCAAGCCTTTAGGATCATCCCAAATCAATCCAATTAAGCTCCCTACATCTCAATACTCATCCTAGAATCCTTACTTTAGCCACAAGACACTTCTAGAAGTCCTTTTGGTTCAAACGAAAGGAAGCTACCCAAATTAAAGGTAACAGTTTCTCAAAACATCATTTTTTATTTTACTTATCCAACCCCTTAACTCAGTTTATTCCTTTATTTTATAACAAAAAATTATCCTTAATGTACTATTATTTCTTTAGTATATTTATTCGAACTACACTTACAAACACCTCCATCTAATGGGTGAAGAACATACTGTTTCTGTGGATGGAAAGCTAACGCTTCACGAGATGATGATTGTTCGATTATCTCTTACCGCTTATAATGGTGGCCATTAAGATGAAACTATATTTTTTATATGATATATATATTTTTTATGATTTAATCATGATTCTTTATTTTCCATTTATAGTTTACCTTTATTGTTTCTATTATCAATAAACACGATAATTTCATTTAATGAAGTGCAGACTACATCCCCCTCAAAGTGATATGACTCTGTAATGCCTTATGTGGGACATATTAAGGATGGATTTAATGATATTATATATGATATTATACTGTAATTATAATATACCTATGTATAATTATGTTTTAATTCAATTACTACATGAAATATTAATGAAAGTAGCGTTCATGCGTACGTATGGCTTTCCGTCTCCATGAACGGTGCATTTCATTTCTCATCTCCAAATAATATGTAAATTTTTAAATATATATATATATATATATAAATAATAGATATATATGATATGTATGAAATATAAATAATTAATGTCATTTTGGATATAATGGACTATTGACCACATGGACAACTTGTAAATATAAGGTGTTCATTTTTGACCCATGTACCAAATATCGAAAAAACGAACATAATTAAAATAAATTATTAATAATGTTTATAACATGGTAATAATTGATATAAAAGGAATAATAAACTTGAAAAAGGATTTTAATCAATTATAATCTAACTTTAGTTTATTATTTAGGAGATTAAAAAATGATCCAGTCAAGTCGGACATGAGGTAAGAGACTTCATCACAATCTCCTTTCATTGAGGCATATTTTGTTTTAATACAAGACATTCTTTTATATGCTGTATAAACACCCTTGACAATTAAAGGGGAATATTTTCCTATGATTCATTTTACTAAACAAAAAAAGGAATGTTTCTTTTAACGTAAGTGGTGACAACGACCTTTTCGCCGCTGTGAGTATTATTTGTTCTTTGGATTCCTTAACAAGCTGTAATGTTTTTTTATGGAAATTAATACCATATTTTCATTTATGTATTTTAGTATTGAAAATGGTTTCCATAATGGATTTTTATGTCAATATATTTTTGTGATATATTGTGATTGAAATGTGTAAATGTGTTCATTCCTTTATATTTGTTTTATGTGTTATGATTTTATAATGGTACTTGGACATTTGATGGGTGATTACATGATAAACCAAATTACGGGTGGTGTCTTGAAAACTAGGACTGGTGGTTACGTTATAACCTCCAATATATTGGGTATGGAATTCGGCTATATGGCTATTCCATTTGGTGATATGTGTGGAAGTGGACCATATGGTTATTCCATTTAAGTATGTTTATGTCCCATGTTACCTTTATATATTATGTGTTCTTTATATCAGTTTTATGGTATCCTTTGGTTACAAAAGGATGTGTAGTGATCTTTTATTTAGTGATGAGTATTTACTAATTCATAAAGGTGAAACTTATTACATATTTTAAGGTATTCATGGTTTACTTGTTGTTTTGAAAAACTAACAGTTTTCCGTTTTTTTATCCGTTACTAAGATTTTTATAGCCATCCTAGGTTTATGAAATGTTTTTTACATTACATTATGTGGAATAGGGACATGAATGGGATCAAGGAAATGTCATGATTTCTTAATCATTGAACTAGACATGACTCTTTTTTTCAAGAGTTCTTGATTTTTTGAAAAAATGGAAACTGAGTAGAAGTGCCTACTTTGTAATTTTTTTGAAATGAAATGTAAGATTTAAGGCCTTATTCTCAAAAACACTAAACCTGAAAAAATCTTCAATGTTATTTATTCATTTAATTCATGATTATGTAATGTTTTATGGTCGAGTCCATATAATGAAGACATGAAAAACATTCCATGGGGTCACAAGAGGGTATTACATGACGTGAAACCTCAATACACATTGTGTACTCCCATCAGACCACATGTTCACGTACTCCTTCTAGATAGGGTGTATAAAATCTACATGTATAGTGTGTTTATACAACATGTTGTAGATTTATGTGTCGCATAATTGGAATGACCGTTTACATGGAAAATCCATGTACCTCTACATAGAGTGTCACCCAGATAGGGCTCAGCTGTGTATCCCATATGACCATGTAACCCTTGATAGGTAGACATACCTAGGTGGTTAACCACATGGCCATGTACCATTTCATGGCATGTAAACCAACGTACACAGTGTGTAATCGCAATAGATCATTTTCCCCAATCACAAAGAAGACACAAAATGTCACCTCGGACTACACGTCATGTTAACATATTTCAAAGTACTGGAAACCCTTGGATCGCCCAAATCACATATTTAAACCCCTTAAACTACAGATGTTGCCTCAAGAATACACAATCAAGAAATAAATGTCTATAAAAACCTGAAACAATACTTTTAAATGGTATTTTCATAGAAAATCAAAATGGGCCTTCCTTCAGGAAGAAAACTATGAAGCATCGTTTGATTTATCCATCCATGGCCAACATATGCCTGCTCACCCCATCGAGGTTATCACCGTGATTACGACCTCTATTGCAATCTACCTATATTTCTCTATATCCCTCTCATATCTCTGTTGTGTGGTACTATATCCCTATGATTTTGGTACATGAGAAGAAGATGGATGATGTAATAAAAGAAAACGAAAGGACATAAAATTAAGAGAACCAAATATGAAGGAAAAGGGACATAGGCCATCCACAAAACCCATATTGAGTTTATACCTCAACCATTATATAGAGACCATTTTAGATTCGACAAGGGATAAAATTCCCATCTAATGATATGTTAAAATGATATGGACGAATTAACCGACATGTATAAAAAATATTTTCAATTTAAATCATTAAATATTATTTATTCTGCTAAAATTTGAATTACTTGGATTCATAAAAAACTTATTTATAATGGAAAACACACCATTTTGGGACAAAATGAGTTTTTAGAAAAAATATATAAGATCAGCTCTAAGAGGAAACAACCATTTTACACCTAAAAATAATCTTAATGAATGAAATCAAATTTCTACACAAAACCACATTCTAGAAAAACATCAGATCTTATATTAATAAATGATGATCCATTATAAATATACAATAATTTATTTATTTTTTATTAATATAATGATTATCAACTATTTACTAATAGATTTTGTCACACATAATTTTTTATTTTCATTCTAGGATTAATTACATTTATGGGTCTCAATTTATATCTCGTAAGAACCAGGTGCGATGAGTCTCTATTTTAGAGGTAATAAAATACTTATTTCGGGTCTAGATTATTACATTTTGTCTCCTTGGGTTTCCTTTAGAAAAAAATAGATATTTTTTTCATAAAACTGTTGGCTCCCAATTGGTGAACATTTATGGAAATCTTTCCCCTTCCCATGTATCCTTGATTCCATGTGTTGTTTTGGGACAGTGGCTAATGCATTGTTTTCAAATGGTTTAAAAACCATGATTGATATATATGTAGTAGTTTCATCATGGATAAATAGTGGTTAATGGTTTATACACGAGTTTTATAACCATGGGGTCACAACATGCATGATATTCGGGCCAATCAAATGTTCAAAATCCCCTTCTTGTCCACATAGGATTTAACAATTATTCCTCAGAATTCACTCCTACTCCAGATAATTATCTACAGGACCTTCTACATGATACCATCAACCTATTAGGAAGAAACATTGGGTGAATTTGGTTACAATTATTCAAGGAATCATCAAGAAAGTCCTCATCCTTGTGGTTTGATCGTCATTTCAAGGGTTTTATACATAGTTATTTGTGGTTTCATTTCACCAAAGGGTAGGGTGGTAATTTTACGGCTATATAATGTTCCTTGGGGATAGATGTATACATTTTATGTTTAATATTTCCATTACATTTTAATGGGTTGGTGCATTTGGCGTATCATGATTTTTTTTTTGGATTTTTCCACTCTGGATGTAGGTTGTTTAATGATTAAACAATTTTCTATTAAATTTACCATTTTTCTCTATGACTATGTTATATTTAATTATTGTGTGGTTCAAAACATTATTTTGTAGGGTTTTCATAATTCCTATATAATTAGTGAGGAGTTTCTAATGAAAAATTATTCTGTTATGTGTAATATTTATTTTATTGTTTCTTAACTTTTTTTATTACCTCAATAAGTGTTATAGAATGGGTTTTCAATGGAAAATATATTTTTTATGTTCTTTATAGTGTAATTATAAAATAAAATTGGTTTTTGTGGCATGATAGCTCTTATAATACAGCGTTTAATGTGAATTGTGAATCATGTAAATGTCGGAAATATTGTATCGAAAATTGTCAAGGATATTATATGGATGTGTGAGGGGCCTGGCCCGTTGAGATTATCTGTTAATTATGATCATTTTATATAATTTCCTAAATGGGTGTTAAGTGATTTTTATGTGAGGAGATATGTGTTTTTAATTGGTTTTGGTGTATAAAATAGAAGGTGTATTTTTTTGGGAAATGGTGGTTAATGTGTGTTGGTTTGTGAAAGTAGTGATATACTGTTGATTTTTCAATGTATGGAATGTCTGTGTGAATGTGATTAATTTTGTGACATTTGAAATAAGGGATTTATCAATTAAGGAATCTCGGGTATCTAGATGGACTGACTACATCTTGTACTTTAGAGATTTAGAAGTTTTGTAGTCTTAGTTTCATTTATAGGGATTGAAAATTACTAAAAAAACAATGAAGATTATTTGAGACCACTAATCCCATTGGGTGTCTCCTCCTTGTGGATCATTTATGAGAAATATATTATTTGGGTATTATAAACAACAATTTAGTATGTTATGAGATTTTTGTATCCCACTCATGCTAGATTAATTCTATGGATATAACCCAAATTCTTTCCTGGTACATGAGACATATATTATTTTGTTCTATCTATAGGATTATATTGGAACATAAGTGTATTTCATATTAATGAAATTTTATTTTATATAAAGATTCCTTTTGATATGAATCATTTTAAAATGTTTTTCCCTAAATGAATCCATGATAAAATGGTTTCATTTTATATTGATTCCCTTGACCATGGATCACCATAAAATGTTTTTATTAAAACTAAATAAACGGATTTTATATTAATAAACTTGATAATTTATAGTTCAATATAATGGAAAATAAATCTTTTCCTTTCTATTTCATCCTACTGGGATAAGGCTCACATCCTACACATACAATTTGGTGTATTTTGACCTTATTTATGGCCAAGGTAAAGGCCTGATGTTTTTTTGGATATGTTGGTGGATGTGGTTTTAGTCTGATACCCCTAATTTGCATTGATGTTTTTGGGATGTATTCTGTCTTCTTTATCATTTTATTTTTCATAGATTTATTTAATGTGTAAACAATGAATCTCAGAATTTTGGGGTCATAATTGGATTTAGTTATTTTTTTGTGATGGATATTTTTTTAGTTATTTATGCTTTTATAGAAATGTGAATTCATTCACAATGTATAATAATGATACCTAGGTATGGGCTTCCAACCCATGGGGATCGAGAACACCCTTGGGGCCATGGCACATATATTGTCTAGTGTCGGGTTGGATGGAAAATAGTCTTCGTTCATGATAAAAATGGTATCAGATTAGTTCACTTGTTTTATGTATTATTATTATGGAATTTGTCAAGATAGAACAGAGCTATGGTTGTTGGTAATTAATTACCTAGATATTAGTATGGTAATTAGTGATCGCACCTCATGACAAGACATGAGTTTTATGGGGATGTTATGTTCCCTTTGGTCCTTATAAGTTGTCTATTTTTTAAAATGAAATTTTTGTTGGGATAATGGTATATGTGATCTCACTAGGATTGGCATGCCATGTTGATCTTGGGATATATTCATATAAATCACTCTATTTTAGTAGTGTGATTATAATATGGTTACCAACAATATTTCTATGTTACCTCGTGACACAATATTCCTCTTATAAATTTAACTATTTCTCTTACTATTCTATGAATTTCATTGAAAAATAATCGTTTTCAAATTATAAATTCCAAATTTTAAAGTGGATATCTGGTAATTTTTGGGAATGAGAAAAATGATTTCTATAATAATTTTATGGGGGAATTTTAGTACTATATTTCAATAAAAGGATTTTTTATAACTGTGAATGATAGTACCGAGATCGGATTTTCATAATCAATAAATGATTTTTATCAAAATTGGTTGTATGAAAATCAGAATACAGTTTACAATTGAATTTGGAAATTTGTTTCAAATAAGAATATAATAATTTTTAATCAAATGGATTTAAATGAGATGAATTTTTTTGTGATGCAGAAAGATGTCTTGAATTTGATCATGCTTTTTGGTGTGATGTGTGGAGTTTTAAAAATGCTTTTGACATTATGGTTATTGGAAATTTGAAATGTTTAATTAAGATGTATAATTTGTATGTGTATTGAATAGTTAATGGTGTGGGTTGAATGTTTTGTTTTGGAATGCAATATATTTTTATTTTTTACATTCGGTATTTCCATGTGTGATAACATGAATAGATATATAGGAATTGTGGATGGATAGTGGAATGAGTGGGTAAGTACACATATTGTAATGAATAGATGATTGATCAATATGGAATGAATATATTCATGTTTGAAACTCAATAGATTATGATCAGAGTGTGCAACCAAAATTTTTTTTTTAACTTTTAAAAATTATATTTAGTATAGATATGATTTTATAATAACGGTTAGTTTTTTACTCAGTATGTAGTTAGTTTTTAATGAACATTTCAATGTTTTCGGTTTGAGAGATCATTATATTTAAATGTGGCTTCAATTTTGGGCTATTATCAATGAGTTGGTATTGAAATAATGGTAATTTTTTTCCTTTGAACATTTTTTGTGAAGCCATTGAGTAGGTTCCCTTTATGTGTTATATATTCATTTGCGATATGTTTTGTTTGATGGAATCATTTTATTGGGATCTTAATTTCCATGAAGGCTACTGTACTCCCCTATTAGATTTAATGGATATTCAAAATGTATACATGGGTAATTCAATTTTGGCTGACCATACATTTTACCAAAAAAATACCATCTTCCTGAGATTCAAGATTTGATTCCTCCTATGTTTTATAGTCATTTGAATCCTCTCAAAGATGAAGAGTTTATGTGGATAGTTGAACAAATCATTAGTTTTATTGATTTATATGAGTTGTTAGGGGTGGATATTTTCACCTCCATGTATAAATGTCTATTCTAGAAGAGATGATGATAAATGAATTTTTGGAGAGTGGAAGGTAGCCTAAGGCCTCTAATTCTAGATACATTTTTAAAATACACTCATATATGTCGTCATCTTGATTAATCAATGTATAATGCTATTCCATCTATGTGGAATTTCTTTTTATAAAAGGTTGGTGTGAACCTTTGATTAAAAAGGGTATTTTTGATTCTCATTTGAATGACCATTTCATTGTAATTTTTCTTTATTAGTGATGGTTATGTTTGATTTTCGTTATCTAGTGTTTCCTTTCTCGCTTCAGATGTGAAAGTCAGATTCAGACTCCTTCAAGATCCTCAGTTTAATGGAAGTGTTTATTTATCCAAGTAGTTATATATTTTAACATTATCAAAGGAGGTCTTTCCATGTGTTTTGGTCTCCATTTATTATGGTTCAAGGTAAAATGATATAGTTCATATAAATGTAAATTTTTTTCATTGGTGAATGCATCATTTTCTAGGGAATTGAGTTTTTTTGGGGTGTTGTACTTTTTTAGTTTTTCTTCGAATGCTGTGTGGTCATAAATGAGATTTAATACTATGTTCTAGAAAAAAATAACCAACATATAGTTGTGAGGAAGGAGACGCTTAAACCATGAGGGCTCCATTCATAGGCCTTAGTGTGAATCTCATGCACAATCAGAATATATATATTGTGTGAGGGACCATGGTACACCATGGACCCATGGTTGGATTCAAAACTTTCAAGATTCTATATTGAAACTCCTTGGTGTGGTGAAGGTTCCTCAATGGTTATTTGGAGTCATGGATTTTCCATTTTTATAAATTGTTGTCGTTTTCGTTGAGTTTTCATCCGTAGAATCCTGTTTATATTTTGGGTTGTGATTATCTAGAAATTGTCGCATACTATGGGGATGGTAATTGGCACAGTTCGTTATGATTTTTGTGTGTTTAATTCATTGGCCCCCTTAGGGTGGATATTTGGCCTATAAAGAATGGATCATATGTTGGAAAATGTTGGTATTCCAAGATTGTTTTCACTAGTTGGTTATTATTATTGGTTCATATGATTGGGAGACCCAATACTGGGCTCTTTGAGATTTCTTTTACAATAATTTGGCTTTAGTTCATTTAAAATGGTGGGGAGTCCATTCAGTCCGCCCCTTGTGAATAATTTTGTTCATTTTTTAGTTTTTTCATTTATGTGGGTAGTCTAATTTAGAAATATTAAATTTCGAGGACCTCCCTTGAATAAACATTGGGGTTGGAATGTGCCAAGAAGGTTTGTGTGGAAATAGTGAGGAAGTTTTCTTCAATAAGCGTATTTGGAATGTTAGTTTCTTTCCAATGAGGGTTATATGATTTTTTTGATAACTTCTAATGTTTTCTTATATTAATACGTGGTTTTACATAGTGAATATAATTCCATTTCGTTTGAACAACCAAATAGATGTTTTTCCTCCCCTTTGGGGGTAGAAGCCATATAGAAGGGAGTTTATTCTACCCTCATGAGTTTAACATGCCAACATATTTTTGGGGTAATATTGTCCGAATCTAATATGATACTAATTAGGAAATACATGATTTTTGGATGCATTCAATATTTTAATTTTGGATCAAGGATTATTTTCATCCTTTCAACATCTAGAAGAATTATGGTGGGGAGAATTATTACATTCTATTTTTTATTTTTGTTTTTGGATTCAGTTCATTTTTTTATATACTTTTTTTCTCTAGAGAACAATGTGTGAAATGTAAAAATTAATGATGAAATATTCTATTTATATTTATTCTAGATTTTTTCATTTCTAATCCTTGGTTTTCTTATAAAAAATTGTGAAATAGGTTCCTTCAGTTAGTGTCAAACTATTGGTGCATGATTAAGGATGTCGTGTTCCCTGCCCAGGTAACCGTGTATCCATGTGTTGTTTTATGATTATTTCTAACTCTATGTTAGCACACTGTTTATAAAAAAATCTTGATAACTATTAGTTAGGGGACTCTTTTATATAAAGGGTATTATGGGTGCCACATGATTTGTCAAACTGTATAGGTAAAATGTGCACGATATCCTGAAAATTATAATTTTATAAAATCCCATTATGTCATATCGGGATTTAACACTTATTTCTCCCGTTTCTATCGATATCTAGGATTTTTGAAATGGTATCTCCTAAAAAATTCCCTATACCACTTGGAAAATAATAATTATGTGATATTTTCGATGATTTGTCAATGAATCATCATGTAATTCATCCCTCTCTAGGTTTCTTCCACTTTTATAGAGTTTCATCCATATTTTTCAGTGTTTCAATTCTAATAATTGAAGGGTGACACTTTTAGGGATCGATCATGTTTGTCGTGGATCAATACTAACATTTAAGGTTTAATCATTTTATTCATCGATCCATGTGGGTGGTGCGGCTTTGGATTCACATCAATTTTTAGATGTTCATACACTCAAGGAAGGTGATTTCATGCTTCATCATATTTGGAATGTTTTAAAATTATTTTTTGGACCCATAAAGTCTTATAGAAATTTATTGTGAGGAGAGAAATATGTTTTTAAGGGTTTTAAGGATGAAAAAAAAAATTAAAGTGAAAATTATAAGTATTAGTGGTTATGCATTGTGTATTTCTTATGCTATTGATTCTTAAATGTGGTTTTTTCCTTTTAGGGAATGTGTGGAATGAGTTTTAAAAATAAAATTATGGTGTAGACTTTTTTTTACAAGTGTTTTAATTTTAAAATGGGTTATTATGGAATTATTTTCCATGTTTTGAACCATTCAATGTGAATATTGAATTATTTAAATGATGGAAATCTTATTTTAAAAATTGAACTGGTTTATATATGGATGTGAATTGGGATTGGGCCACGGAGTTGGGTGGATAATTATCGTCATTATTTGTAATATTCCAATTTGTGTTTAATAATTTTTCAGTTGTGTAAATTTTATTTTCAAATGGTTTTGGTGTATAAAATTTAATTTAGATTATTTTGGAAAATTTATGTTTCCATGTGTAGGTTTATGAAAATAGTGAATTCACAGTGTCTTTACAAGAATTTGAATGAGTGTTGTAATGTGATGAATTTTGTTTCATGTGAAATGTGGGATTGATAATTAATGGAATTTTAGTATCTAGGTGAGGTGACTAGATCTATTATTCTAGTGATTTAGAAGTATCATTGTCTTTGATTCACTTACCTGGATTTACAATTATGTCACAATATAATAATGATGATTATTGGAGACAACCTTGTCCTTATTGTATGCCCTCCTAGTTGATTGTTCATATGAAATCTACTAGTCATGGTTTTTATACAACAACTCACTAAAGTACGAGGTTCTAGAGTCCCACACAAGCTATATTTCACTAACATATTTACTCATGTTTCTCTGTCGTGACATTAGACTTATGTGAGGTGTTTCAATCTATTGGCATACAGTAGACCATGAGTGTATTTCATTTTAATGAATATTTATCTTAGTATATTTTTTCCTTTGCATATTTTACATTTAAATGTGTTTTTACCAAAAAATTTCAATGGAGAAATTATTTATTTTTATTCACCTAATCAAGGTTCCCATTAAAATAATTTCAATAAAAATTTCTAAAAGTATGTTACATGAATGAAAATTTTAATTTATCATTTAATGTTATATAATAGAATCCTCTATTTTGGGCAGAATCATTCTATGCTTCGGATCACAACCTATAAACCATAGGGTGTATATAGACCTCATTATGTATGACCCATGCGAAGGAATGATTAGTTTTTGGATTTGTTGGTGGTGGTTCTATTAGGGTGATTCAAATTCATTTTTCATGGTGCCATTTAGGATATTTTATGTTTTTGTAATGGTTTTATTTTTTAGTTTTTTTAATGTGTAAACATGGAATTGGAAAATTGGTGGTCCATATTTTTATTTATTTATTTATTAATGTGTTTATTATTATGTTGGTAATTTATGATTTCCCATAAGTGTAAAATAGTTCTCAAAGCATAATTTTGATTCTCATGCAGTAGTTTCCTAGTCGTTAGGATCATTAATACCCTTATTGCCACACCATAGATCGTGTCATGTGTTAGGTTGGATGGAACATCGCCATGGATCATCACAAATTAATAGTACATATTAATATTAAACATACAATATATCATCAGGATCATTTATGGTATAGATTATATCAATAAATAGATATTTTATGGTCTTAGAGAGTCTATTTTAATTTTTTGTTTTTACAATTTTAAGGAAAACCCCACTTCCTTAATATGAAACTCTTGACATTTGAAAACCTCAATCCCTTATACATAAGAAGTGCTTTTTGTGAGAAATTATTCAAAATACTATTTGAAAAATTGGAGTTTGATTCGAGTTTCTATGAAATTATTCTTATGTAAACCCAAATTCAAACCACACCATGTATGTTTTACAAGTAAACCACATCATACTATAACATTTTTATGATTATATATTTTTGGTGAATCTTTTAAACAATTTTATTTGAAAAAATTTTATTTGGATTAAAAATATATATAAAAAGATTACAGGTCATCTGAAAACCTACATTTTAGTATGGAAAAATTCATGATCCAATGCCATTTAAAAAATTAATTTCATGGGTTGGGAAATAAAATACCATATTTAATAATATATATTTAAATTCATTCAAATTAATATAGAATAGACTCAGATATACCAAAACATGATTTAAAGGCGAAAAAATAATCATTATATTAATTTTAATAAATAATTAAACCCAATTTGAGACAAAAAAAATTATCATTTATAAAATAAGGGAAATGAATAGTGTATACATTTTCCTTAAAATTTTATGGCTGTTTCTGATTCCTCAAATAAGAATTATAAGGATATTTGATGATGAATAACATCAAATGATGATGTTTTAAAAGATGAATAAATCTTTTTAACAAACTCATGTTCAAGGATTCAGTTAATAATCATTAATAATAATGCTTAAGCTTCTAAATGATTTATTGTCATTGATAAATGTTGTTTACTTTGAATGTTTTCCAGTAAACTGGTGTTCATATAAGAATAACCAACAAACTTCATAAAATTTTAACATTCCATCATCAAATATTTTTAAATCAATATTATATATTGATAGAGGCATAACATGAAAACTTACATGTATGATAAAACAAGTTACTTCATTTTCTTATTAAACATAATTTTCTTTGTGCTAAAACATCACGTACTAACCCATTACTATAATGTGGTTTACAATTGCTCTATCTATGGTAAACTTATCATCACCATGTTATATTTTTATCATTTGGGAATATTTCTAACAATTAGTTAATTTACATATGTTATCATGTTGTGTGTGTAATATCTTTTGGTTTTTTATTTAGATGTATAGCTTTATCATGTTGTGATGTGAGAATATAGGAAAATTAATTTAAATAATTTTCTACCAATTAATAAGATAATGTAAAAGGTTTTTTATATGAATATTTATGTTTAGAGTTAGTTACTCTGTTTTAATTTAGAAATATAATTTTTTGATTTATCTGTATTGAATGAAAAAAATGTGGAAATTTATTTACATGAATTTTTAATATGAAATATGGGTTGTTTTTTATAGTATATCAATTCTAAAATAGAATAAAATTATTTCTAAATGTGTTTAGTTTTTTCCTACCCCTCCCCAAAATTAAAAGTAATGTATAGGTATATGATAATACAAAATTCCAATACTAAGTGTATGAATTATAAACTATTAACTTCCATTGACAATTAAATGATCACAGATTACTCAATGTTTATTTAGAGAAGGTTTTATCTCATAACATTTTGAATTAACTAAAAATTCCGTCATCACATTGAAAATATAATTAAAAAAAATAAATTAAATGAAGAATAGAGAATGATTAACGTTATGAAAGAAAGAAATAGTTAATCATGTGATATTATGTTTTGTAGATATGAGTTTATATTTAAGTTAATTTATATATATATGATTTTTATTCATAAATATCCATGAAAATTTTCATTTCCTTATTTATATTGTATCTTGTTATAAATATATTAAAAACATTTAATGAAATATAATTGGTTGTTTTATATATTTTCCTTAATGTTTTCATGATTTCATGATCCTATGTAAAATTTTAATGATTGTATTGATTCATATGTTATTATAAATTAATTTTATCATGTTGATAATTTATCATTATTATTTTCCATATATATTTTTTTTATCATTATTTTCATATTAATCACATCTTATAGACATTAAATAAGAGTCAATCTAATTATATGATATATATTATTATAATAGATACATTATTATGGGTGATAGTGGGAACCATTACAAATTTTTTGAAAATAATAATGATTAATCTTCAATAGAAAAAATGATTATATTCTATAAATTAAAAATTATATGATTTATGCAGCCTTTGTAGACAATAATAAATTTTAAATTTACCTCACATTATCTCATTTTAAATAATCTAGATGAAAAAAAATGCCATCTATTCCCTTGTATTGATCAACTATTATAAGTTATAATTTATTTAGTCCATGAATCAGTATGAGTATTTCTTCTAACAACAAAATGATTTTCCCTAGATGTGTTGATTATAAGATTTGTGGTATTCCTCGCAACTCTATCCTCACATGTAACATTGATATCCATGTAATCTTCAATAGTCAAATACACTGGGTAACCATGTAACTCCTTGGATGTAGTGGTGTCATTTCCATTCAATATATGTCGTTATATGTTAATAATTTAATTTTTTAAGAGAAAAAAATATATTCATACGAATGAGACATGTTGGAATTTTTTTTGATCATGAAAAAAGTGAATTAAAGTAATTATATTAGGGTATATTATTACCCAGTTGTTGACTAGATACACCCATAAAGAAACACTTCTAGATGTAATTCCATAGATACATACTTCTCATACCAATCATGGACATCTATTTAAATAAAAAATTTAAAAAATCATATGTTTTGTGTCTTGGAGAACATTGTATCAAATACCATATTAACATATATAATTCCATAATAATTAAATTAAATACTTTATCATTAAACCTTTATAGACATGTATGTAACTTTTTAATATGTGATATTATCTAAGGATATACATAGTAAAATGGCAGTTCTAAAAATTATAGTAAATAGATAATCCAATGTAAACATAAAGATCAAAATAAATAGTAATTTTGACTTATTATAGATTATATCATGAGATCATTACATAGAAAATACATAATATAGAGTATTGGAAAATAATATATGAATATGTAATACAATGAAGTCTATGAGTATGACAGGGTATCATAATATAGGAGGATAAAAAATAATAATATTTGTTGTCTAAAAGAGGAATTTCTTTGAATTTTTAAACAATAAAATATATTTTACCACTATATAATTTTTAGGATAAAATCTAAGAAATATAACATTTTGATCCAATATTACTACACATGCACCATAATATAGGGTACAAATATTCATTTAACATTCACTACACATAAAATCACCTGAGATAAAAGAATTACCCAATTAATTCATGGAATATAAAAGTCTTGGTTTAATTTATTACAATATAATATTCCTAGAATACGTGTATCATTTTAAATAGTATAATATATCAAAAATAATTTCTGATAACAAATATAAAATATGATATAAATTAAATCTATATACAATTTTCTTAGTATAAAAATTATAAAATTAGTTAATTTAAAAAAAGGACAAAAAAATCAAGTTTTTTTTCAAAGAATAATTTAATCCATGAATAAAAAACATTTGATAAGTGGAAGGAAATGTATAAAATAGAATTATCATATAAAAAAGGAATTAAATATGAATCATTAATAATGAGATTTTATTCTATTTAATAATAGAAAAAATCAAGGTAAATATAGATTTCATATAAATTTGATAAAAATTGTGAAATAATTATGAAAAATTATTCATGTGGTAAAAAATGTTTAACATAATAGAGGGTTTAAATGGATGAGAACTCATAAATTAAAATAAATTAAAAAATATGACTGATGTGTCTTCCAAATAAATTTTAGTGGTTCATAATTAATCTTAATACTCTATGGATTATAAATATAAAAAATATAATAGAAAAATCTATAGAAGAAGTGATATGGTTATAAAGCTAGATTCATTGAATATGATAGCCCAAAATACTATCTTATATGAAAAGGATATCTAGATAATATTTCCATAGAAATTTTTTTAATGTATTAAAATTGATGAAAAAATTAAATATGTAAATAATATTGAACCGAATTTAATTGATTAGAAATTCCCTATATGTTGTTTCTAATAGAATGTCGGCACACCTATTTATGTTATAAAGTCATACACTATGCTTTGAGAGTGTATAATTTACACTATAAAAACTATATTCTTAGTATCCAATCACATATTTTATAAATTGAGAAATTTAAATAATAATCAACATATGAACAAGTGTTTAATCTGAATAAAAAATAATTATTAAAATCAAATATACATGTAGAATAATAAATTGATACAAGTGATTAAAATATATAAAAAACACATGGATCACCTAATATGATAATACAATACAAAAATTAAACTAAATAAAATAAAATAATAGAATATACTATGAACACTCGGTCTCACCTCAGAAAATTAACCTTAAATCAAATCAAATTATAATGGATAGAAATCATAGAAATTATATCTCATGAATGTGTAACATAAGGTCATAAAACACACTAGGGATCCTTTATTGGTTTTCAAGAAAAAATTTATATAGAGAATTACCATTGTGGGTCATCAAATATGTGATAACATGTAATGTGTGTATTGGAGATAATGAATTAATAACATATAAGAATATGTTTTTGGTAACATTTGCTAATAAGGACAAATAGATGCCTTACCACACCTAATTCATCCAATTCTAGTTAAATCAATCATCTTAAAATAATCCAATCAATTGTTTCACAATTATGGACTAGGATGAACTATATTTTCTTGACTATTACCATATCACTCAAAATATGTTCCCCTATAAAGTCCAAATCTCATATGCCATCTCTTACCACTACCTCTATCATGGGGTGAGGTCACATATGATGTCCAATAAAACATATTATTCCACCACCCTCTCACTTGGGGTGAGGTATTAAACCTCATCTCATTAAAAATTTCATCACATCACATTATCAATTAATATTATCTCACAAAACCATATCATTTATCAACCCCTTCTCACTCTTGGTAACATATTATTAAACGCAATCTCATTAGGCTAGGCCTCATAAAATAACCTGAGCCAATACCATCTCAGAATGTTTAGACACTACCTACACTCCATCAATAATGGAAGAGTCTATCAATAACATCCACTGACAAATCACACCCATTAAAAGTGATATTATTCCAAACCACATCACTAATTGATTTGCCTAATATAAAACTCATCATTAATAATATGGAATTGTTATAGAATATAAACACAAAAATAGAAATATAATTATAAAACACTTTCTTATATATATCAATCAATTCAATAAAATATAGAATAAATGTAGTGAATACACAATATAGTGGCTCATTATCTACTACCCTGACCCATCTCACTATGATCAAACTTCCCTAGTGTATCCCATAGTTTCAAATCATCAAATAAGATCACATTAACTATTTTAAACAATCTATATATTATTAAAGGAACCGATTACACCCATACATACATATGCTCCCATCCCTCTAAGCCTATTAACAACTCATATGGGAATAAAAAATCAATATAATTATTCTATTGTCTATCATTAGAACTCAAAGGATCATTCCATGGAATATAAATCACATAGTCCACTTATTAGGAATTCTCTACACACATCCCATAAGTTCAGTAGGTGTTTCCAGACATTCACTACCCAGAGGTATCACATCCCACGAGATACGAAATCCAAACCATGCATTCTCCATTATTAATATATAGAATTAAATATTTTAATAAGAAACTAATAAACCTTATAAAACTAAATTTTTCTCAACTACCATCAATAAGATATATCTAATACATTCTATCATTATACTGACTAAGTCCCATTCATTAAAGACATCCATTCCTCCTAAAGGAATTTTCTTAACCCACAAAATCCATATCACCTACACTATACCAATATGTGTGGGAACCATGAGTCTATATACATTACAATTCTATTTTTATATAATTCAAATATTACCACACCCTTCAATACATTTATCTGAGGTGATCAAAATATGAGAGTCCATCAAACATCTCAAAATGCCCCAACAAAGGACACTTAATACGTCAAAAATGAGTTATATATAATATAATGGTTTTTATACCAAACTATATATTTCATCCCCTGACTTTATAACAAATAGTCGACTCTAAAAAAACTAAGACAATTTTAATTCACTTAATTAATACATGGGAGGATTATTCCAAGCTATATCAATCTCTATGACTCACCCATGAAGACCCAATAACTATTAAACATAAAATTATTCAATGTAACATAGAGGTTTTATAAAAAATTTGATATATAGATTGATATAGAATAAACCCCCGTAATTGAGGATATATGATCCCATTCGACAAATATAATATCATTGCTAATTATTATTTACATAAAATTTTTATATTAGAAAAGAAATACTTATAGTGTATGTTATTACAAAATAATTTCAATATTCACATGATACTCAAAAATGAACTATATATTTAGTTATATTTTCTAATAGGAACCTCCTACATTTGCTGGAATTTTAATTTGTTGAAAATGGATTTCAATGATCCTAAAATGTTATGTGGGAGATGGATTTAATTAATTGGAGATAAAATAGTATGAACTAGATAATAAATATAATAGTGTCGGGGGATATTTTGAAGAGTATTTCCAGTCAAATTAATAAAATATTCATTTATTCATTATGGGTTTACTAATTCGTTTTTTCTATGGTGACCATATCTAAATAAGGTCTAATAATTCAAAACCATACATAATGGAATAACTATATAACTATTTTCACAACCCTTCAGTTGGGAAACATGTTTCTCCTACATTTAAACACCCTATAGGGTGAAACACCCTTCTATATATCTTAACAATCCCCCCCAAGAAACATTCACATTAAATTCCATCATTCATGAAACAACACCTCTTTATAAGAATCCATTCACAAGGTAATTCCTCGACTATTATGTGATCGTGAATGATTATATCAAATTTAACCTCACTCATGGTCACCATTACATAATCCCTTAATTGTATTGGATATATTCATTTAATTAGTAATATAATATTATATTTCCTCTATAAAATATCAAATTAACACTAATGTGGTTTGATTTTCTATATATAGTGAAAAAAATATCCCCACTCTAAGGCCAACTCCACATATATTCAACTACCACTCCCATAATCTACAAAAATGAAAAATAATGTGAACAAATATCACATATGGATTTCTCAACAATTATATGTTTTATCAAAATATTGTTTCTAATAACACACAAAACTCTATAGTAAAAATTATTTCGATTGAATGTATCGAACCATAAATTAATATTTCCATAAAAACTACAAACAATACAGATTCTCATAAACAAAAAGTACCCATGATGATCCAGGATATTATATTTATATATAAAATTACTTAAATATACTTATCATTTATAAATATGTTTTATATTTGATCAAATTACCCTTTGAGTATAACCGAAAATACTAGCTTCCCTACAAAAAACTGAATATTTTCCACTAAAAAAATCATCTCACAATGAATGAAAGATCCTATACGGAACCCATCATTACACACTCACATTCATTTAGACAAAGACTAATATATATCATTAGTTAATTTTACATAATATCTAACAATAAAAACATGATATTGTCTCCTATAACACACATGATTCCACCATAAGATTGAAATTAATGAAACATAGCAGATATAACTAGAAAACTCCCAAATAAAATAATTTAAAATAGAAATCTATTTTCCTTTTCAAAAACCCAAAAAAAATGTATTCAATAATATCTAATAATATGAATGGATCATGATTACTTCCACAATAAATTTTCTATTATAAATGTCCATATTATAATTTCATGAAAATATAAATATTCTCAACACCCATGGAGAAATATAAACAATCACAATATTCAAAACAATATAATTTAATGAAATCACAACTACAATTTAAAACAATAGACGTATCTTTAATTCTATTATGAATCCATAATTATATACGACTCAACCTACCAACAATAAAAAAGGTGGAATACTCATGCCTCTAAAATGTCATGATTTATTTGCATCATTCATAATACAATAAAACCAAGGCGTTCCTCAGATGAACATTTATCTCCAAAATCAATTCTCATCATTCAATTAATCATGTTTTATCTAATATTGTGGTCAATAATTCATAAAAAAGCCTAAAAAATTTCAATAATATCCTATTTATCATATATAATATTTGATTCTATCCAACTTCTTATGGAACACAATCTCCACTGATGGAACATATTTGATCTCAATTCTAGCATCCTACAACTATTATATTATATTTATTGAATGAAATCATTAAAATTACACATTTATACGAAGGGGGTTTTATTATGATATGGTAAATTTTTATTGTACCATAGTTATTGCATTCATTAAAATCAAGATCCAATATACCTCTCCATATAGAAGTTCCATCACCTTGTAATCCATCCCATGGGATTATGATTCAATAAACACATTCATTTATATAATTCACAATGAAATACCATTATGATGAAATATTTTTCAGATATAAATATTCATAACATACCAATATGCAATGTTTTAAAAAAAATATCCCTCTACTGATGTTCCAAAGTGACATCCTACATGGATTCACTAACTCATTCAAATCTAGTAACATGAAGGTCAGACATCAATGACCCATGAATTCTCTCATGTATCCATAATTTCATATATAGAAACTCATAATTTGATTTTAAAACAATCTTCTCCATGTATGAAAACAAATTTCACTTCATAATCACACTATCTCTTGTATGGGTTTCACAATATCATGGATATATAATAGGCCTCATCCCAACTTTGCATCCAACTTCCAAATATCAAAGCGAACCATATCTAATCCAAAAATTGTAACTTATTTTATATTAAGAACATTTTTTTATATAATTTATAATTTAATTTTTGAAACACATAAGTAAATAGAAATTTCATCCTTATTCCACTTAATCATCACCCATATATGATGAATCCATGACATAGTTAGTTAAACATTGGTTGAAAAATCTATAATAATATAAAAACACCAAAATCTATACACCAGTAACAAAAATAATGATGGTCTTTCGATCCCAAAACAATAATCTTTGGAATATCCCCATGTGTTTATTATGGATTGACCGTTGTCATCATAATGTTATGGTGTCATGTAAATTCATTAACCATCACTCCACAGAAAAAAGCTATCATTTTCCTATTAGAACAAGTACCTTATGGATATTCATTATGACATGACTTAATTAACTGAACATAATGGCCAACATCCCAGTTTAGTTATCCCACTATTTCATAATATTCATCTTTGATCGGGTCCCCATCATGATCCACGACAAACAACTCATGAAATTATCAAAAAAATATTTGATTCAATCCAAAACCCCACCATAATCACTCTAAATTAGAAAACATTATATCATATTTGAGTGCCACAATCCAATATTTCTCATTTAAAGGATTTACATAATGTTAAAATCCCCACAAAAAGGGGCCGAATCCTAGAAATGCATCTTAAATAAAATCTACTACAAGGAATCCACTACATACCAACTAGGTGGAAACCATACACCACACCTTCCCAAATATGTGATCGTTTTATTAGAAAAAATTTATAAAAACAAAAAATAAAATTTAATAAATTAAAATATCAACAATATGTTATTTTTTAAAAATATATGTTATAAATTAAATTTTAATAGATTAAATAATATTTTTTATATTGTATGTAAATATTTTTTAATGTCACCCATTCTGAATAACAATTTCATAAAAACCATTCATACATTTAAGACTATTCATAAATAAAAACATTCATGCACATGATCTGATAAAATATAATTGGATATTATTATGAATTTTATTTTTTAGTCTTTCCACCCTAGGATAATTGAAAATACATAAATAACCACTAGATAACTAATTATTAGCGTATATAAGTCATCATAATATGTGTATTTCAATGTAATAAAAACAATAACAAACCCCTAGAAAAATAGATTTCATGTTGGGAAATGATTCCATGATTCACTTGTCTAATATTCATTTAATCATTGAATCTTTTCTATATTTGAATACAAATACCTAAATACTCATAAAACTATGAAATATTCATTTATAACAAATTATAACAATGTGACACAAATCTACTGAATATATCCCTTACCAGGTTTTACACAAGACCATATCCACAACTCCCCATTTAAAGAGGTTATAAATTAAAAGAGAGATATTCTATCACTAATAATGGGTTTATGATAGTCTCTATCTCATTATATACAATATTATGGTAATAAATACATCAAATAAACCTTATGGAACATGAATGTGTTTTTAGTGAATAATAAATCATCTTAAATACCCAATAATAATATACCATAGAATAATAATACCCATTATAAAAATATATATAAATAAACATATTGATCACCTAATAATATTTTATTATATAAATATGATAAATTAATAAAAAATATAAGATGAATTATCATTAATGGTGAGGTACCTCCATTGAAAATTTCTTAAATCATTATCTTACAACCTTAGCTTGATAATGTGGCCATCCTATCACCTGAATTTGAAATTTATGTTCAATGTGATCATAGGGGATCCCCTACAAGTTAACAATGAAACATGAAAATTGGGCCCCACTAACAGAGTTCCTCATTTATTTCAAAACATATAGTGTGTGTATGAATGAAAAATAAACAATAATGTACAAAAACAATGCTATATGTCATTATGTGATAACTGGAAGACCATGATTCATAAAATAATATTCTCTTGTTATACAAATCATCAATGTTCCATAATGTTTACATTCACTCATTTCCAAAACATATTTAAAGTGATTATCATTTATCACACTATGGTATACCCATATTGAACATCTTTTAAGGACATCAATCATCCCTTATTCCAATAATGATTCAATATAATTATTCTAAAACAACACTAGGAACATAATTATAATTCAATGGAAAACAAACCACTCAAACAACATTCCAAAATATCTATATGATCAAACGATAATATAAATAGGGGTCATCGTGTTTTCATTACCGAAATTTAGAACACCACCAAAGGGATACATGAGCCATTCAATTATGAGTTATAGAAACAATAAGAACCATCCACTCATCATCATTCTAGATAGTCATGTGATGTTGAAGCATTACATGACATATTACTAAAGAATTATGTGATTACACATATTTTGGGAAACAAATTGAATTCACATATACACTTTCCAGTGTAAGGAATTAACTAGAATGAAAAAAATAACCATCCCTCAGACCCTACAAATTGATAAAATAATCTATAAAAACATAGGATATTTATATGTTCATTACATATCACTACACCCATTAAAAACATTATCCAATTCCCTCATCCCAAAAGATTCCATAACCATAAAAATAGGCCACATCCTAGAATAATTTAAACTAACTAAATGATTTATATCGACTATAGGGTCTAATGGACCCATCTAGAAACTGTATCTATTGTTGAAATTGTCACATGACCACATTCAAATCACCAAAACAAGAAATATACACTCAATTCACACCTATGATGCATTACCCAAACCAACATTTCCCATTTCTATAATCACTAATGTTAGAATCCTTCTCATTTGAATTCACATGACATAAAAAAATGTGAAATGTAGTGAAATATGAAATAAAATACTAACTATATAGATATCAAAATTATCTTATTTTATAAAATAGAACTATTCATCCTTATAATACTAAAACTATTTTAATAGAAAAACAAGCATTAAATTGTGGAGAGAACAAAAATATTGGTAAAATCACAAGATTCCATGAGAGGACATATAGACTACTATAACCTCTACTCAAGTAATCCCATTATTTAGATAACATATATATCATAAATGAAAAATGCTTTATTAATCACAAAATATAATAATAGATAGTATGAAATTTTTTCTAGAGAGGGGTTACTGGTTATTAGTTATTTGGACTAATAAGGATGGTCGTTGACATTTTAACTGTTTAAATAAAATCATAAAAATGGGGATGTATTGTGGAAAATATTTCTAGTTTATATTATAATTACCATATTCGAGAGAAATTTAATAAATAGCAAACACCCATTGGTGAATGATGATATACCGTCTCAATACATTCTCCCATATTGAGTAGAATAATAATATTTTCCACAAATATCCTCCATGATAAACACCTGTAAATATAATGAAAAACCTTCCCCATTGACCGTAATTTATAGTGAAGTCCATAAGTCTTGGTATAATAACATTATCATTAAAATACCTTGTTGGTGAAATACATTATCTATGGAATAATCACAATTAAAACAAAAAAAATAAATCATATTGAAATCAACAACGAACAATCTACTCGGTAGTGAAATTATCTATCATATAGATCCATAATGTAATCATTCATATCCTCTACACCATTCCAAAATGACACACAACTATCATGGGTCATGGAAAAAACTTTTTATCACCTAACCATTGTTTTATGGATAACCATAGGTAGTCTCCCAAATAGGAGTTCCCACAAAATAGTATGACACCTTTGGTCTCTATTGAGAAAATTGTTTTTTTTAGAAATTGAAAATTTAAAATCAAAAAAAAGGATGACATAAAGAGACAGAAGTGGTGATTTCGTTACCCAATTCTATGATATATGATTATTTTATTTCTTTTTTTTTAATATTTTTCATGATAAAATTGTAAGATAAATAATCATTAATATCATCATCCCTCTCCCCTGGTTGGATGATGAGTGTTAGAATAACAAAATTCAAGTCTCATATTTATCTACTATTCTTAAAATGTTTCTTTTTATATTAGATCTAATTTATTATTAGTGGAACACCCAGAATATGTTTTTCTCCCAAATAATCAATAATTCCCTCCCATATTTTGTGCATGTGTTTAAAATCTCAAATAAATCTCCACCAAACCCAAGCATGAGCCAGTGTACATTGAATAGGAAATGTGGATCGGGATATGTATCTTTAACCTTGTAAGATTAGTTATATTTAATATAACACTATAACAATTGTATTAGTAAATTATAAATAAAATAGATTTGATATCAGATGGAAAAATAATGGATTTCAATTCAATTAACCTTTATAACTATACCACAATGTTCTACGTCTAACAACCCCATATAATAAATATAAAGCAAAAACCATCAATCGATGGGGAAGTAAATTTTAATCATTAGGGGAAAGGCATCATATGAAATAAATATATGAAAATCAATTCTGGGAAATAAATATCAATCAATTCATTTTCTAGAACTTCTCTATTATTTTTTCTCTTATCAATAAAATAGGAACATTTATATAGACTCATGGAAGATCCATTAGGCCGATATAAATGTGTCATAACATCATTCTAGGTTAAACCAATTCATAATAATTGTCTTCCACCATTATTATGTCCAACCATACTATTTTGATAGTAATTTCCATATTTGCACTGCGTAAATGATATTCAGGACATATAATCAATGTGTTATAAAATTGATCTCTAAAATATTTCAATTATTGAAAAATTTATTCATGATTTGTAATGAGTTGTGCCAAATATATCCAAGAAAAATCCATGGATAGATACAATTATTGATAATCATTTTGAATATCATATAGATGAACTATTCTATATAATTTGATCTGGATTCACTCAGAATCAAACTATATCTTTATTTTTTCACTTCATACATGGTTTACCACTTTCCTTCTAATTTTAGGCAGCTTTATTCTGTAATCATTAATTTAGGGTGAGGATGCATTATATAAAGGTGTGACATGAAATGATGACAAATCACTACATTATTTACTTTTTGTTTGTGTTATGAATAAATATGTAATCCAAACATAAATTTAAAAAATAGTATAGAAGATAATTTTTTTTTGTTAAAGTATTATGTCTTATATATAAAAGTATATGAAAAATTAACCTATCAATTCCCAAACATGTAAAAAATTAATGTCCTCATTCATGTAATCCCTACAAATTTTAGTGGAACATCAAGATTCCAATATTCAATTACCAATTAATTTGAATCAAATGATTTTTAATAGATTTTCAATATTTCACACGTAACAAAAAACATCAATTCAAATGCAACGTCTTATTCAATGATATATCAAAATTAGTTATTATAAAAAACACAAAGTAATTATTTACAAAAAAAAAATTATTATTTTGTCTAATCACTCATTATAAAAAATAAATCATATATACAATATTTTCTTGAGTACATTATCATTTTCCATTGGAATCAAAGTGAACTCTTTTCCCCACCATGAAATGAAAACAAATCATATAAAATCACGAATGGATTTTAATGAAGGTTATGATGAATATGTGGCATAAGGTTGTGAGTATTTTATTGTTGAAAATATTAAATATTAAAATGGATGATTTATCTCTAAAGCATACTTCATGATATCACAAGTATGTTTGATGAAAATCTCCTCTATAAAAATGGTTATTCCTACTTCCTTGGACTCAGAGTGTATCAATGAAAATTTAATTTTAATGAATGAGTTACACATTCTGGAT
Source organism: Viscum album (assembly GCA_963277665.1). Lineage (NCBI taxonomy): Eukaryota > Viridiplantae > Streptophyta > Magnoliopsida > Santalales > Viscaceae > Viscum > Viscum album. The sequence goes on along the minus strand of OY728121.1, from coordinate 1,200,027,450 downwards.
TTTTTAATTTTATTTATTTTTTATGTATATATTCATATAATAAATCTCACATCCACCACCTTCCAATATACTATTTATAGATCATCAAATTATTTTATTTATTTTTGGTTTTCCAAAAAATGAATCCCATCATTTTTTTCATATTCATTTTTTATGAATGGAAATCAATAAGTACAATGGACGAAATATTATATATTTTCAATTCTAGAAATAGAACCACCCTCACACACACTGTTTTCCATAAAATGTAGTACATATTTTGTTGCCTGACTCCCCACGCCCCACATATACACATTGAAATGTCATGCTAGAGGTTAATAATGGATATAAATGTCCTTTAATGTGGAATATTCAATGAATGTTTATTTATATATTCTACTGAGAAATATAAGTTTTAATATTATAGTTAGTCCATATATATTTTCTTAGTAATAAAAATTTCCGCAGTCATTTTAAATGTGGATTTACATAGACATTGATATATATATATATTTATAATTCAAGGCTATGTTAGTATCATGTTGTAGGATCACTCTAGAAATATTATAATGATATAAATAGTATTGTTTTTTGTCAATAAAACCTCTCCATAATTGATAATTTAGTTTTTTAAAATAACTAACAGCATGAAACAACAACAAAAGAATCAAAATAAATTTCGGAACATCGAATTATGAAAATGGTAGGGAAATTTTACATACCTAGTTGGACTAATAATACAAAATAATGAGTCACTAAATAAATATCAATGAATCAATATATTTATTAAACTCTACTTTATAAATATTCAATTTCACTAACAAAAAATACAAAATAATGTGTATTTAATGATACTTGTGTCTCATAGATCATCCAATTGATCTATGAAATCTAACAGTGGTAATTCAGTTTTCATATAAATGATCAGGAAGAAATTTTTTAAAAAAATTGTGAATTTAAATATATTGGATTAAAAAGAAAAATAACTTTATTAAGGATGCATCTGTTGCATTGAACATTTCATGTTCAGTCTGTTTTCCACTACATCACATTTTTGATGTGTGTCCATTTCACAATGTGCATTATGTGCAGGTTCTCTATTCATGAAAAATTAATTGAACTCATTTATAGAACTAAAAAATATGATTAAAAACAAATTAATGTATAATTAATGTTCATTCATGATATAATATAATTGGTGGTAATATATAACTAAGTGAAAAATTTTTGTTCCACCCAAAATCGTTTTTGTTTAACATCATTCGTTCAACATAGAAAATTAATTTTTTTGGAAAATTATACACTAAATGATTCCCTCATCTAAAAATAATCTATGTAGTTTCAGGAGTAATTTTTTTTAATTCATGTTAATATATATACAAATTATAATTGATTCATTTAATAAAATGTAATGGAAAAAACATCATTGTTTCAATTCATTTAATATTATGTTAATGAAGTTTATTATTTTTCAAATAATTCATAAAAATTATTCAACATCATCCACACTTATGGGAAATTGAACTTGATGAGGTAAAAATAGTATCTATTCATTTATGAAAGTGATATTACCATATTCCTTTTGAATAATTTTTCCATTCATAGAATAAAGAAGCTATCATTATATCTCTATTGTAAAACATCATAAAATTTATCCCTTTATTCATTTTGTGTTTATTATGAAGACATGATAATCCAATACAAATAGGATTTATGATCATGGTTATTAGCACTCCAACACACACCATGAATGTTTGTGCATCCATGATTGTTTATGATCTATCCAGATAATTTTTCAAATATATCGTATGATGACCCTTTCATTGTGTATGATGTTTTTAAATATTTGAATTATTTCCCTTCAATTGATATTGAATATTTCACTCTATTTTTTTGACCCACGTAACCATGATTTTTTTTCATTTATATATATATAATAATGTGAAACATGTATATTTTGAAATTTATTGAATATAGATATATATTTCTATTATGATCCATTGTCTCATTGGTATGATTTAATCCAATTAAATAATATATAGTTTTACTATGGAGTTAATTGTATTTTTTCAACTCATATTGTATAATATGACATTATGATTGAGCCTATAATATTTAATAGTCCTTTGTAGCTAGATCTATCTAGTAATCTGTGAGCAGTTGTTCATTTTTAGATTTTTTTCATATTTACATATTTATATCATTACCAGATCATAATATTTATTCTTGAATAGATATTAATAAAATATCTGTGATTTCGGGTGTTATCTATTATTCAATATTGAATTGAGATTTTCCTAATTTTAGGAAACCAACATTAATTGTAGTATTTTAAATGAAAATTTATCATCAATTTTTAGTTATTTTTTAGGTATTCCAGATTCGTTAGTCATTTCTATACAATATTTATGGGAGATTAAATTTAGTTATTTAGACTTCATTGTATTCTTATTGGAGTTAATTAAATAGAAATTCACTCAACTATCATAGAAATCAATTGAAATGGATTTGTTAGGAACATTGATGATTTTTTTATTCCTTTATGATTAAATGCACATGGATGATGGGTGATTGTGATGAAATCCTATCCTATTCAGTGGTTATAATATATAAATTATATATATATAGAAGATATATAACATCCACAATAATGTCATCCAATACCTTATCTAGGAAAATATAACACCTCCTTGTATGATGGACCACCACCGTAGTTGGTTTTAGAATTACAATATTTATGGATGTAAATATAGAGTGGCGAATGGAATTTATTAAGTAATCTAAATCACATAATATATAATCAAATTTCAAGATTATATAGTCTAGGTAATATATATATTTTTTGGAACCTTTTTATATATTTGGTGGTTCATTGAGGGATAAGATTTTTCTAACCCTTATAATTCAATCATATAAATATAGTCATCATCTCTTGGTTCATAGATCCTTTATAATAAATATATATTTTGGAAATTACAAAATCTGTAATACGAGAGAGATTTTGATTTATTATTTTGGAATGGTTTATTGAATATGTTTTTTATGTGTCTACTCTTTAAACCTCAAAAACCAAATGAAATAAAATGGGAAGGGTTCCATATTATTCATTTTTGTTCCCTAAAATAATTATAAGGGATTGTTTTTTTCATTTACATATGAAATTTATTACAATTATTTCATTCCGATGGACTCCATCCTTTTATAAAAAATGAGCTATTGATGGATTCTCAGAATTTTTAGCATTACGTAGTTTAGGTGACTTGATATAATTTTTTTATAACATTTTAATAAATTTCATGCATTATGTAGGGTTAAAAAATATCCTTCATGATAGGTTCCAATATTCATGATAAGAAATTCCATCAAATTTGTTAAATGTATGGATAAATCATTAATTTTATCCTTCAAACCCTCAACACCAAAATATATTTTTGGTTATCTATTGATGGTGCGAGGGTTGATGGCTCCTCAAAAATCCCCCAATTGGAATGGTGGTGGTTGAATTATTTTTTTAAAGTGTGGTGGTTTCTAATAATTCAGTTACTTTAATAGATGATTTTCTGGTTATTATTTTTGAATGAAGGGTTTGGTAAGATTGTATATTTATCCCAATTGAGTTTTGGGTTGTTGTTGCTGATTCCACTAGAAATTACATGGTTGAAAGGATGTAACACAACATTCTACCCCTACACTATTGGACACTAGACTGTGTGATGACAGTCTGAAATAATCCATGTACCAAATATTTCCATTATTGATACTTCACCTAATTGAAATCCAGCTATATCACTGAACTATTGAGTTTAATAATATCAATTCTAAATAAATCTATTATATCGTATGTGCTCACCTCATGGATTCCGATCAAGTGAGTATGTCTGGATAAAACATGAGATGGATTATGATGAATCTTCTCCATATAAACTATAGAATATACATGTGAAATATCAATCAAGGATCCTCTAGAAGATAAATTTGTAAGGATACAAATATATTGAGTAGTCCACGATAAAATATATCTAGGAAGTATATTTCCTCAATATTTTGATTTGGTTGGATATAAAAGATCTTATCAAATTCATCATAGTAATCATTAATTTTATCATCTATTGATCGGAAACTACATTAAATGTCCTTTATCATAGATGATCTCATGGATATATTGAAAAATATTTACATGATGAATCTTTTAATATATTACTAAAAATATACCTGTCTTAAATTCTAACACTACAACAATTTCCTTTACACTACCTCATGTGAGATGGGGAATTACCTCCACATTACATGTTATTTGAAAACTCCATGTGATCTAAAGTAGGAGGAAATCTTATTGAATTTTATTAAATTACTATTCAGGTCCACTCCATCAATAATATTGATTTTATGAGGAATTTGTATCATGACAAATGGATATTTAAAATCATTTTATATGGTAGGGAAATCTAGTTTATTTTTATTTTTTGTCAATTGTAGTTCACAATGATCTCATTGATTATGCTTTCGATTTTGCACCATTTTTTCAGTTTTGGGTTGATCCCAAAATGTGTCACATGAATATATGTGGTCTAAATCAACAATATATATATATATATATTAATATTTTGTTTTATTAATTAGTAATGTGTTTTAATAATATCATTACAATTTTTAATTAAATCATGTGTATAACCACAATAAAATCAATTTTTTTAGTTTTTTTTAAACCACGAACTCCTTGAAAATAGATCCATGTTTGAAGCATTACATTCTTGGGGATTGGAAGAATTTTTTTTACAGATGTAATGAATATTTGTTAACACTGTATAGCCTGTAGAATTTTTTTTATTTTTCTATAAGGTGGTGGCATGAATTGGATTCTCAATTCAAGCCCCCTGGGGAGTTATTAAAAAAGAAAAAGTAGCAATACAAACATGAGGTGTAAAGAACATACACTAGTGGGGAGTTAACAGGGATACAAAAAGGTAGATCAATCATATAAAAATATAAAATTAATGACTGCCAAATAGTGATCCAAAAAGGGCATCATGACCTTCCTTCTAGTAAGTAGTTGAACCATCCATCTCTATCTTTCCATAGTTCTCAAATTCCTCATCAAATTCCTCAAAAAAATCAATGGATTAATCAGATAATAGAATGTTAAATAAAATATGAAACCCTGAAAACCAAACAATACAGAACTCAGCCAAATAGGCAGTTGAAGAAGAAAGAAGTGTCTACTGTTTCCAAACAAAATAGCTATACCATATCACACACAGATCCAAATCAACCACACTTCAAGAAAACAGATCCAGCAATGTCTCTGAAATAAATGCATGAAAAAGAAAGAGACATCACTAAGATCAAGTAGATTTGATATAAATCTTCATAAATTCGTTGAAAATGAAACATTTTTTATTAAGATATTTTTCAGCAGATATCACATCCTATTGAAGCTCTTGATGGGAAATTTCATGTTGCATTTCCATATGATTTATCCAATCCTGTATCTCTTGGTCTATGAAATTATGTGAGAAATAATATAAAATAATGCTTGTGGTATCTATCAAAGGTTTTTCTTGCACTTTTTAAGTAGATTCCCGCTTGGAAGCATCCGATGATCAAGTCACAATAGTCCTTTCTGTATGCAAATAATCTATACGTCATCGTGTATTCTATGGATTTGGAGTGACAAATAAATCCTCTTACACCATTGGATTTTTCCTTTCACGACTATAGGATTTAAATATGACCCTTCAATTTGGCCAGGCTTATCCTCTTCATCAACTGAGGAGTCACTTGCATCTGAAGCATCAATATGAACCTTACGTCCCTCCTCTTGAGACATTATGTGATCACTTTGTTCCTCAATAGTGATTGGATCATGAAAAACTATTTCCCTATTATAATTTTAATGAGAGGTCATAATTTTAATGGGATATTATTTAACGATGGGAGGGACAATAGTGTTGTCAAGGACATAAGCTATGAAATGTGAAATTTGATTTTCCTGGGCATGGGTTTGGTCAATTCCGATATGTTTTTCCATTTTTTCCTTTTGGGAGATATTGGAAGGGCCATATTTTCTACTCTATTCCACCCAAGTGGGGTTCCAATTGTTATGACATACATTACTTTTACCACAAATGTTAGATGGGTTTCCATGTATAAGGAATTTGTGACAATAATTAGGCACCCTCTCATAGAAAATCTTCTTAGAGAGACCATGTTCACCGCTTTGAAACTATATGTGTGATGGAAAAAGTTGTGAAAATTCAATTTTTATACATATTCTAGAAATATATGGTCTGGAAATGGATTTTGTTTCTGAATCTAACCTCAAGGGATTTCGAATAAAGCGAGCAGTAGGAAATAGTGCCACTTGATTGAACAATTGAAGGGGAAGCTTAGGAAAACCTACCCAAATCAGCACTACAGGATACTCTGCATACATATCCTATTCTGGTTTCCATTTAAGAACGTTTATCAAAAAACCACAAAAAATCCATGATCGCTTGACCCACAACCTAAAATACTCTTCTTTTGAGACAAATCTAAAGATAACATGTGTAGGGTTGAGGAGACCTATATGAAAACCTGTCAATACCAAGGATTCCATTGAAGATCGAAAATACTTAAATGAAGGTATATGATTAAAAAAATTTCAATGAGAGCAATGTGCAAGTCTGATGTAAGAGATGTTACCTCTTCTGTTAAGAATGATATTGCTGCTTGTCTGCGATGAGGAAGAAATCTGGGGTTTATAAAAACATCACATACCACATTAACAGGAAAAGATACATCTTCAACTGATCCCCTAGCCACCACATCCACAATTGATCTGAGATTAGTATTAGGTTTCGTTATTCTCATAGGGTTCTGGCCTCACCGTGTATCAGTCTCCTCCATCCTCCCTCTGCCTCTGGAATATGACATCTCACAAAATAGTTTGTCATGTTTAGATTCATATGACAAATATGATTTCTATTAATATTTTGAAATTAATAATATAAATAAGATATAATTTATTGATTATAAAATTTAATGAATGATGGTGACCAGAGTAGGTTCTGTCAATTTTTTCATCCATTATACTAATTTGGAACCATATTTTAATGAAAATAAATTACGGCTAAAGAATATTTATTAAAATATTAATTGATTGGTAAATCCATGTTGATGAAAATTTTAAAAACCTATATCTATGTGATATAAAAAATATCAAAATAAATTTTAAATTTCTCTTGATGAGATAGTAATTTTTTGTAATTAACAATTGGTAACAATTTCTAATTGTTGGAACCCTTTAATAGTGTTAGTTTTGATAATGAAGGAGGATTTATTGTAAATTATCTTTATCTAAGGATAATATATGAAAATTCTAGGATCTTGGGATATAACTGTCCATTTCAATGTTGTCTCTTGCAAAGAGAATGGATAACTAGTATCAATATAGCCATCCTAGTGCCATATACTAGCTAGGGTCTCATTATAAACTTTTTATTTTGGATATTTGAGGAACAAATGAAAATTTATTCAACATGGTATTTGAGAAGGTGCATACCCCATTTTACCATGTTATAGTGTTTATGAACCAATATACCATCTTTCATTCGCTAATTTAATAACCTTCTATTTTGATTGATTATATATATATTCAACGATGAATTAATTGTTTCTCTTTTTATTCAACCAATAGATGGTGGACATAGTAGATTATGCTAGGAATATGGGTTTATATTACTAGAGTAATGAATTAAAATTGATTTTAGTAAATATTTAATAAAAAAATAATAGGACATTAGAAGCCATCAAGGGTGGAGAATGTTATGCAAACCACCTGATTCTATATGGATAACTGCCAATCAATCTAAAGTAATAGAACCCATGTTTTTGTAAATAATAAGCTCTTCCTGAAGCCCTCCGCACTGGTCAAGTGCATGTACTACAAAATTTTCCTCCCTCCAAATGTGAAGGATATTATAAGCAAAATTAGTCTCTAGCCAAAATCTTCAGATTTGGTAAATCATTTCCCATGACACTTCTTGAGGACGAGGAATAGACTTAACCCAAACCTCATGATCTGATTCAATATTTTCCACCAGAAAGTTGTGCCTTCTACCCATTGAAATACCAGAGAGGAGTGCCAATACATCTGAACCTATGGAAGATCCCAAGAATAAGATGGAACAGAATCACAGTTGGACTATATCTAGAGATTGATGTTGTACCCCTCCGCCTCTCATCAAACCCAAATAAATGATTTGTCTATGTTCAACATCTGAAAATCTGTAGTATGAATCCATTAGATCTATAGAGCCCTTATAATTCTAGTAATTCATTATTGGTAAAGAAACTTACATCCATATTGGATGACTACCATCCCTTCATGATCAGACTGAGCTCAAAAATCAGTGGCATCAGTCTCATTTTTGTGAATGAAAATGAGACCATAGAGACCAACTAGACATTATGTCATGCTTCCCAAGGGTCCAAACAGTTGAAGAGAGAATGATCTCCCAAGCCATACATTCCACCAGCCAACCCTCTGTATAATAAAACTAGGACTCCAGGTATGCATGAAGCGAGAGTTTCTACCCAAAAATACTAGGATGGTGTCGAAACAAAAACCATAAATGCAATCCCAATCACTCTGATATTGAATATGATAATCCATCTCATCCTCTTGTTTCATAAAAAAAATCAATGAGATACTGTTGGGATCACTTCTATAACATGGAGAAATGTATAGATCTGAATGAGTGAGATCAAAAACCTAGTATGGGTAAACATGTTAGATGACAATATATGACCATAATTGTTAATATGATGAAATTATTGTTATAATCAATATACATAATTATATCAAACCCAGACCAAACCCATATCCAAAAATAATCATATGTTATAATATATTAATCATTAAAGATAATATAAAAAGATGGGTGATTATGTATCAGAAAAGAAAATAGTGTCCTGAAAAACCCCCAAAACGATCTTCTCAGGTTAAATAATATTTTTATTTTTAAAAATTTTTGAGGAAATTAATAGTATATGATAATTAACAAAAAATGGTAAACCTGTGGTATAAGAAAATTAAAAAATGATTCATTGACTATGTTATCGTATGAATGATTTCTAATGATTATGTGGTTTTCTATTATGATTAGTGTCTATCCCAATAATATTTATAGTTTCAGTCAACAGATATAACCTATCATTACCATCCTAAAATAGAATGTAATGAGAAATGAAGTTATTGATGATAATATCATGCAAATTATACTAGATAGTGGGTTTATAACGTTGATATTATTCTCATGGAACATTACATATACGTGAAACATATATAGAGTCATAATGATCATAGGATGGAACAATTTATTGTTGAGTGGTTCATGAGGAAACAAGAACCTTCTATTAGTTGATATAATATTGATCTAGGATATTTTAAATGTATCAACATGATTTGGGTTAAATTTTCTATTCTTCATTGCATAGATCAACAAAATATTTTCCAAGAATTTTATTATAAGGAAGGCAGAGAGAATAATTTTTGAATCAATATTATTAATAAGAAACAAGACAATAAATGAATCTATTAAATGGAATTATATTAAGATGATATATATAAGTAAGTAATTATGTTATATTTTATTTACATATATGTAATTGAAAATCCATGTGCTAAATAAAATATAATGAGAATATCATTGTACATTTATGTCAAATTTAAAAATAATTTCAAAGTATTCAACTAGTTTTATCATTATTATAGAAATAAAAAATGACTGATTGATTGGTGTCATTAAAACATATAATTTAATGGAGTTAAATATAAGATAAATTAGTATCTATAATGAAATATTTTTATGTTCACCCATGGTATATGTAGAAATTATAGCTTCATGGTATTCCTATGGTTTTGATAAGAAAAAGAAGATCAAGTCTCATGAAAACATGTATAAATCACATTGTGTAATCATATTCTAGATATATACATTTCATGAATTTGTGGATAAACATCAATGTAATTTCATTAAATGAATTGTTATGTGGTTTAAATATGTAATGGTGGGATATAACGAATTTGAATATGAAAATGTGAAGAATGGGATGATTAATTCAATAGAGGAGAAGAGGACACTAACAAATGCACCACACACTCTCCAATGCATCAAATTAAATGAGTATGAGAATTAAACAATGAAATTTAAGAATATTAAGGTTTATATTGATGAATGGAAAATTAATATTCTTAAAACAATTGAAAAATTAAATCATAGGCAATCATGACCAGAGATGTAGGTTTTTCCAATGTTCAATTGAATGGTATAATTATTATCTATGCCAAAATAGAACAAACATATTTGATATAACATATACTACTTTTTATATGGAATTATAAATTGGTATCGGATTAGTAGACCAAATATTATAGATTATGTGCGCGGTGAATCTCATAATGGTTTATTGGTTACTTCTAATGTCAATATTTCCGTACAGATTGAATTTTTTTATGTTGTTCCTATAAATATTATAATTCTCCAATTAGATGAGTTTTTTGTTTTTATAGTATAATATTGGATTAATTTTTATGTAAAATATAACCATTTTTCTATAAGGGATGTTACATTTCATATTTATAATGAATCCATTCTTATTAATCAATGATTGAATCAATAAATATTTCCCCTCAGAATTAAAATTATCTTGTGGGTCATAATTCATATCAGTAATGGATAATTAACTATATTAATTGAATAGATACTCTAAATTTAATACATTCATTATTTTTGGTTGTTTTTTACAAATTTTTCTATGAATTTCTTATTCATCTACCGATTTAGGATGTTCACTACTCAGAATAACTCATACTCAGTGTTACAACCATTTCGTAAACACCTTTTAGAATACCATCAATTGAGTTCCACTAATTGAAGAACCAAAAAAAATATTATTAGGTTATTAATTTTTCAAATCTCTTCATCATGGTTGAAAAAATTATTTTTTCAATATGAATGATATATTAATGTGGCATCGTAACAAATATTGAGAACATGAGAATATCACTACCCGGAATAAATACCATTTACCCATATATAAATAATTTTCATGATCAATTTTAGGGAGATCAATAAATTTCCAATTATGTTGTTTTATATAGGAATGACCAATTTTGGGCCAAAAGTGAATAAAAACACAAGATATCATTTTATGTGATGTATAAACACTTTTAATTTATAGTTAATCCATTATGTATTGAAAATATACCTCAAATAATTATGGATATAATGTATAGTGTCTTCTGATATTACCTTAATCATTTTTTGATTGTATTAATATATGATATTTTTATATATTCAATGTGAAATTACAAGAATTAAAATCACTTCATAATTAAGCTGATGACCATTATGATGAAAATGATGAATAAAAATTTATCAATTGTGAATTTTTTAATTTCAGTGATTCATTCTTATGTCATGTAAACTAATGTGATGGTATTTCAATGGATCCTTCTAAAATGAATTTAATGAGATGTTTCATATACAAATCATAGTTAGTGAGATCCATATTTTTCTTATGATTGACATGATAGTATTGTTCTATCATGAAGAATTACTTACAACCCTATAATACAGTCCTTTTGTTTCCTCCAAATGGAAGCAGTTTATATTTGATGGATGAATGTAAAGAAAATCAGTATAACATAATGAGTTATATTTTAAAACAAATTCTTATTAAATTACAAAATAGTAGATATGGGTTTTTAGTATATACTGATGCATCAAATAAAATACATGGAAATTAATCATGATAAATGAAATGCTTATATATTACATCTCATGAAATTTGATGTTTCATGGAAGAAATTAAATGAATCTTAATTTTTAGATGGTACTTCAAATTTTAAATTGAAATAAATACAGAAATTATATTCCTGATGAATGGATTGATATATAAAAAAATATAAAAAAAAGTAATGTATATATTTACTAAAATAGAGTTGGATAAGTTGTATAGTTGATGGATAATGTTGAGTAACGATTATTAATAAAAAATACATTACCACCCAAGTAAAGTAAATAAAGTGGAAATTTTTTCTAGATAGAACAATATTGTTGTTTATATTTTATATAGATAAAAATGATATTATTTTTATAGATCTATAGGGGATTGATCTAATATTTTTTAATGAATGAGAATGATATTATATTTCATATATTAATTTTCAACCATACCCGGAAGGCTCAGCCAGCGGAATACCTTTGACCATTTATTAAAATAACCAAAATGTACAGAAAACAAGAAAATCATGGCAAGGACACTATAAATCATAGAAATCAACCTCGTCACCATATTCCTGATGGAATGTTTCGTCTGCAGTAGCTCATTCCCACTATGAGCTTTTATAATGCTTCAGAACCTTAGCATTCTTCCTTATGAAATTTATATTTTCCAATGCGAGCACACCATAAGAGTTTCAATTCCCTTCTGCACGCAATTTCCATCCTTTGAAATGTTCTCCCTCTTAGAGGATGATCTAGTAGTAGCTAGGTTCGGTAGGTATGAGTAATATTTTGTCATTCGTCTTTTTGCTGGATCAGTCAACCTTCCTTCACATGCAGTCAATTTAATTTTTTCACTTCGAACAATATCACTATAATATCATCTGGTGACAACACTCACATTCTACTTGTCACTATCAGAGACACTTCCCCATTTTCCTGTGATGCGCATGGAACCCACTCTTTGGTAACTATCAGATCCACTAAACAACATACCCTTTGAAACTGACACACACCCTCCCTCCTCTGACTGCAATTGTACATCAATCAGCCTGATGAATTTAAGGGGGAGTTCTTTTCCACAAAAATCATGATGCTCTTTCCCAAGAATCACCTCAATTTTTGTCGTAAGAGAAAAGGGGACAATCTGTATCCTCTTAGACACATCCCTTTGTGAGCCTTCCTCAATGGGAGTATTCCTCTCATTCTCCATCACCTCAAATTTTTTTTGGGTTGAAATAGAAATAACATATAGTTGACCACTACCATTGACATCATGAAAGGACCGCTTCCAGCCCCCAAGATCTTATTTCAGGTGATCAAAGACCTGTTGCATAGTAGGATTCAAAGAAGACTGCACCTCCTTCACCACAGCTGTAGCCACCAGAGCCTGCACAACCTCACCTTCCACAGCCTGATGCGACTGCCCATTCACCCTCACTCCTTGGTCATATGAGACCAAATTTCTATCCTATTTCATGAATACTGACTGTAGAAACTTCCCCTCACTTAAACCATTTAATTTTCACCCACTTAAAGAATTCCCAGGCTGAACCTCAACCCACAACTCATCCAAGCCATTGTTTCTAGAGCCACCAGCACCCATTTCCACTACTCCCAAATTTCCAGTCACATTCCTGCCACAAACGACAGGCGCAATATGACCAAAACGACGAAAATTTCTACAGTAACTCATCCAGGACTCAAATATAACCTCCTGCTTCCACCGGAATTCTTCCCCATCCGTTATCCACCCCAATTCATAGGTGGCCTCGCCACATGGACTTCAACATAATTTCTTGGACATACGGGGAACACAGGACCTCCACTCTCTGATCAGAATAGAGATATCTTTTAATAATATCCCAATCACACACAATATTGATTTTTTTTTGAAATGAAATAGGGAGAGTAGGGAGACTGACCCAGGATGCGACGATAGATGGATCACGTCCCATATGAGACTCAAAGCACCAGCAAAATAGAAGGAATGAAACTTTATTGCATCATCAGGATCCCCCAGACCAGGTGACCACAAGATCCTCCTCCAATTGAAACAGAATCATAAAGTGACACCGATCAAGAAGCGTGACCACCGCGCGTTCTTGTAGCTTCCAGAAACCAGAGATAAAATGATAAAATTATTAAACTGAAGGTTGATGATGGTGGAACCTAGCTACCAACGTGAACTTGCAAAGGTCTATGAAACATGTGAGCTCTGTTGGGGATAGAGGGAGATGAGGTGCATCCTGAAATAAATCGGGGACCTTCGGAGGCAACGAAACCTTTGGGAAGGATGGGAGAGATTCAGGGTTCGAAAATGGCAAGAAAGACTCTCTCTTACTCTACAAATGAACTCGCGAACCACCCTCCTCCGATCGAGAGGAGGGAGCAAGATCGTGCCCCATAAGGGTTATGCCATGGTTATGAGGGATAAAAATATAATAGTGGTGTATAAGGATGATGTAAATATATAAATATTGGTGAGAAATATTCCTGAGTCTTACAATGATTATTATAGAATGATCCACTTTTGGAACCGTGAATGTTTCCCATCCCTATCATATTTAATGAAGGAGATATTAATAAATAAATGTGTTTATCAATATATATTAAAGTTAGATATATGATTATATATATAAGGAATTGATAAATTTTTTCTGGTGGGAAAAAATGATAAAGGATATTGATGAATATTTATCTCGATGTGTGGTATGCCAGTACGTTAATCCTGGTTGAAAAATGACTTAAAGGACTTTAAAACCATTACCAAAACCATGATGAAAATGTATAAGTCAATATCTATTTTTTTAATGAGAATCCCAACACATCAAAAGGCCATAGTTATACTTTGGTTGTAGTTGGTCAAATTACACAGTCATCACAATTAGTTTCAATTATACAATACATCTATCATTATCATATTGTATGAATATATTATAATTATGTGCTAATGTTTCATGTTGTACAATGTTATATTGTATCTTATTTGGATATGAGGATTACCATGAATAATTGGATATTTCTATAGTAGGATCCAGATATAGAGTTTGCATTCAGTAATACATACCATCCTCATAATGATGGTCAGTCTGAGAGAACCATTATATTACTATAGGATATGATGATATATTTTTCTAGAGATAATAATTGTCTTTGGTATCAAAACATTCATGTAGTTGAGATTTAATATAAATATAGCTTCGAATTTATTATTTTATTGTCTCCTTATGAAGTCACCAAAAAAATGAAATTAAAAAAATCTATGTTACATTTGTGATGTTATATAAAATAATGCTATTGGGAATTGTTTTATCTAAAACAAATTGTACGGAAATTATGATCCTTTTAATATAACTTAAACGTAGCTCTGATATAAATTATTTATTTTCTGATATTCATTCCTGTGATCCAGTGTTTGATGTTTGTTGATATTGTGTACTTATGAAAATCACAATTGAAGAATATTGTGATATATTAAATGAGGGGAATAATGGCCCCATGGTATATTACAGTTTTTGAGATTCATGAATGATTCAGCATGGAAGGATATCATTTGGTTCATCTAGTAACCCTTTCTCAAGAATATGGTATGTTCCATTTTTTCCTCATGAGGTATTATATACTTTACCAATCACATGTACTAAACTCATAACCCATATTACTAAATAAATATATCACTTATATGAAAAACCAATGATGATTCTAAATCATAGATAAAATGTTCAATGGAACAAGAACGTTCTCCGGGTAAATGATTTGTGGAAAAGCCACTAAAATGTGGACGATATACAAGAACCTATAGATATGATGATTTAGAATTATCCTTAGGTTTTTGTATTGAAATAACCAATTTTTTGGTAGTAATTATTTTTAATGGGGAGTAATGTAATACTCTGGTATTTTAGTATTTATTATTCAAATAAATTTAATTTCATAAATATCATGCATTAAAAACAACAACATTATTAATGAAATTGTTGAATTCTACTAGTTAATTTATATTTAATGAGATATTTATTTCCCATCCATTGGAATGGTGGGTATGATTATATATAATTAAATTAAAACAAATATATTGTTTTCAAATCTATATTATTAATTCATTTGATTCCAATTAATTATTTATGAGAACAATACCCAATTGAAAAATAATGAAACGATTAAGTGAAAATCGTATTTTATATGCCCAATTTGATTATATGTAAATAAAGAAAATTAATAACTATTTGTGAAATATATTACTGAAATTTATTTGTTAAGTATTATTTTAAATGTTTTATGAGTCATATAATTTTTTTCTAGGTGCCGGATAATAATGAAACAAGTTCGAGGTTTAAAAACAGTTATTTTCTATAATAGAAGATTTTTGCCTCATTTTGTTTAGATTGTATAAAAAATAATACCCACTTCTATGAAATATTTTTGAATAAATGAAATTAAATATTTTATAATTACCTGAGAATTTTGTTATTTAATTTTCAAACAATTATGTTTTTCAAATAATTATTTAAAAAACCATTATTTTTATTAAAAATTTTACATACATTGAAGTATTAACAATGTAACCTTCTTTTAAATTGTTTTATAATTTTAAATAGTTACATTAAAATATTATTCATATCATTTAGTAATATGGAGATATATTTTTTGGAATTTTTTAAAAGAAATTATACTTATGATTAATTTTTCATAGAAACACCCACTTTTAATAATGTTAGTTGTTTTAATATCAAATTAAATTCTATCATACCTATGAAATGAAATTTATATAAAGTATTGAAATATTTTAATCATAATATGTAATTATCTATATTTTCATCATTATTTACTTCGAAAATATATTGTTATCATAGTATGAATTTTTTTATCTGGGTTATGATTAAAACAAGTTTATCGGTGGTTAAACTAAAATTAGAAGTGTTAAAATGAACTATTAACTTGTCTAATTTATATTATTTTTACTTATTTTAAACATATATCATATTATGTATTATAATTGATTAATTTAGATGATTCTTTATAAGAACATTACATGTCATTATTACAAACAATGAAAAATTAGTTGGAACCAAATATTATATATTTCTTTTAATTATCCATTCACCAAAATTATTCATGATTGGTAATTATATTTACCAAAAAATGAAAAATATTAACAATTTAAAATTTATCCTATCCACATCCTAGAATAATTATTTTTATTATAGAACCATTTTTCAAATTCAATGGGTATAATCCTAAAGAGGTAGTCTAAAGAAGACATATCATTCTCAACCAAAAATTTTTATTTTATTACTTATTTCACATTCTCCAAATAATAATTCAAAATGATGTTATAATAAACAAATTTTCTTATATATAATGAGATATCATTATATTTTTGCTATTATCTATATTAATCTCCTCTTCATAAAATGGGAAACAAAACCCTCATTTCTGTGTAAAGAGGACTACTACCTGAAGAATCGATTTAATTAGTTTAACATAAACTCATCTCATAGATGATTATGATGATGGACTTAATGGTCATATATGATATTCTGGACATAATCATTACTTAATAATTTTAATATCATAAAGTTAATATTATCTTATATTTCATTTGAAAATGATATTTATGCTCATGTGTACGTGTGGACTACTATCTCCACAAAGAGATGAAACTTATTATTCTTTTCAACATTATATTAAATTTAATAAGGATATATTTGATTAATATCCATAATTATTATGATATAATAATTTTCCCTTAATGGTTAATTGTTATTTACTATTCCTCTTCTACATTCAATAATAAATGAAAATAAATTTTTTTGTATATACGACCTATGATCTCTATGATCAATATAATTATTTTTTATTAATGAATTTTATAAATTAATATAAATATTTGTAAAATAAATAAGTATGATATGTATATTATAATAATATTTCTGAGTGATTTATCCTTTATTATGTTAAATTTCCAAAACCACTGAACCGAACCATATGTGAAATGTGACGTAGTTAATATCATAGTAGTATTTAAATAAAGAAGTTTTAATAAATGGATGATAAATGAATTTATATAAATAATATATGGAATTATATATATTTTTATGGATTATTAATATATTAATATAAATTATATATTCATTATACATGGGGTATGAAAATATCTAATGGAAGTTGCAGATTAATTAATGATTTTACATTTTAATCTTTTTAAATAAAGTTTCATTATACTGGAATTTACATTGAGGAAATTAGATTATTGATATCTAATAAATAACGTTCATTTTATTCTCCTATAGTTTTTTTATTTTATTATTTTTTTAACTTTACTCAACGGAAGTATTCATGAGATTAAAATAATTTTTTAATGGAAAACTGAATATAATTAAAAATCTTCTCGAGAAATAATTCTTAATAATCCATGCATTCTAATTTTTTTTTTCAAATATTGTTTAATATTCTCATATGATTGATTAATTTAATTTCTACACATTATTTAATTAACATCTAAAATGTTTGAAAATGAATACTCATGGAATTTTTAATGAGTCCTTTTTTGATTATTTTCAAAAAAAATGTGAATGGAATGTTTTCTTTTAACTAATATAGCATGACTGTAATTTCCTACCATCATAAAAAATGAATTATTTTAAAACCCATTAAAATTTTCATTTTCATTATAAGTTAAAATAATTTCCATAAAAATTTTTGTATTATTTAAATTATTAATTAAAAATGAAATGGTTTTTCCTTAAAAATATCCAATGATAAAATAATGTAATTTTTCATCTATGAAATCATAATTTTCTTTAGATATGATTTTATATAGATATTATAAAATTATTATATTCTTATTCATTCACTATATGTTTAATGATTTTATGGAAAATGTGTTTATGAAACTCATTTATCTTCCATGAGTTTTTCTATGATGAATTTGATGAAATTGTAATAATATAATTTTTGATTACATTGGATATGATATCATGGAATGATGAATGTTTTATGGTTATCTGAAACATTTATATATGGTTTTCATTATGTTTTTTGGTTCCATTATAAAGCTATGATAGTTCGTTCCATTATTAATTGATGATAGGTGATCCTCTTATAGCCCTTTGATTCACTGAATAATTTCTTACATAACATGGGATGACTATGAGAACCATGCCTATGTTTTTGACCATTGTAGTATGATTTTATATATTCTGGATCTATTATGGAACACATGTGTTGATGAATGAATTTTTAAATGGTTTTTGTAGTTATCATTAACATATAACATGGTTTCTGTACATACACTACTGAAAATACGGCAATTAGCGACCGCCATTGGCAGTCGCTGTTGCCTCATCGCTAGAGGCTTTCAGCGACCGCCAATGGCGGTCGCTATAGAAGGCCGGCAGATCGGCCTTCAGCGACCGGCAAGCGGTCGCTGCAGCCCCTCTGCCGGGCACCCTATAGCGACCTCCATAGGCGGTCGCTAGTCAAAAAAAAAATTTATAATTTTTTTTATTGAATTGAAGATATAAATATATATATAAATATATATATAAAAATATTCATATATATACTATTAAATACAATATTTTAAATATATATATATATATACATAATATATATAATATATTTTAAATGTTTTAATATATATATAATATATATATAATATCAAATCATTGTGCTATAATAATTTAAAAACTTTGATTCAAGAAATAATCTCATTTCAGATCTTTCGGAGCACGTTTGCTCCGAATGGGACCGCCGCACGCCGTTTTGGTGTTTTATGGCGCCGGAAACGCGTTTCCGGCTACCGCGGTCAAACGGCACCTCTGAATGAGGTGCCGTCTGTCCGACCATTTCACAATTCACGCCCCGGATGTTGTCGTACGGTTTCGTGGCATTCGGAGGTCGTTCGGGTGGTTTTGATCCCCCAACGCGTCATTTCAGCGCGCGTCGCGCTGCTGAAAAGGACACAATCGGACGTGCCGCACGCACCGCACGTCCGATGGACGTGCGGACTCCTCCTGCATCTCAGGAATAATATTTCTATCGTTCCCGTGCGGTTTCAGGTCGTTCGGAGCCCGTTTGCTCCGAATTGGATCGCCGCACGCCGTTTTGGTGTTTTAGGGCGCCGGAAACGCGTTTCCGGCCATCGCGGTCAAACGGCACCTCCGAATGAGGTTCTGTCTGGCCGACCATTTCACAATTCACGCCGCGGATGTTGTCGTACGGTTTCGTGGCATTCGTAGGTCGTTCGGGTGGTTTTGACCCCCCAACGCGCCATTTCAGCGCGCGCCGCGCTGCTGAAAAGGACACAATCGGACGTGTCGCGCGCACCGCACATCCGCTGGACGTGCTGCCTCCTCCTGCATCTCAGGAATAATATTTCTATCGTTCCCGTGTGCTTTCAGGTCTTTCGGAGCAAGTTTGCTCTGAATGGGAGCGTCGCACGCCGTTTTGGTGTTTAATGGCGCACGAAACGCGTTTCCGGCCGCCGCGGTCACACGACACCTCCGAATGAGGTGTTTTCTAGCCGACCATTTCACAATTCACGCCCCAGATATTGTCGTACAGGTTCGTGGAATTCGGAGGTCGTTCAGGTGGTTTTGACCCCCCAACGCGCCATTTTAGCGTGCATCGCGCTGCTGAAAAGGACACAATCGGACGTGCCGCACGCACCGCACGTCCGATGGACGTGAGGCCTCCTCTTGAATCTCAGGAATAATATTTCTATCGTTCTCGTGCGGTTTTAGGTCGTTCGGAGCACGTTTGCTCCGAATTGGACCGTCGCACGCCGTTTTGGTGTTTTATGGCGCCGTAAACGCGTTTCCGGCCGCCGCGGTCACACGGTACCTCCGAATGAGGTGTCGTCTGGCCGACCATTTGACAATTCACGCCCCGGATATTTTCGTACGGTTTTGTGGCATTCAGAGGTCGTTCGGGTGGTTTTGACCCCCCAACGCGCCATTTCAGCGCGTGCCGCGCTGCTGAAAAGGACACAATCGGACGTGTCACGCGCACCGCACGTCCGTTGGACATTCTGCCTCCTCCTGCATCTCAGAAATAATATTTCTATCATTCCTGTGCGGTTTCAGGTTGTTCGGAGCACGTTTGCTCCGAATGGGACCGCCGCACGCCGTTTTGGTGTTTAATGGCGCCAGAAACGCGTTTCTGGCCGCCGCGGTCACACGGCACCTCCGAATGAGGTTTCGTCTAGACGACCATTTTACAATTCACGCCCCGGATATTGTCGTACGGTTTCGTGGCATTCGGAGGTCGTTCGGGTGGTTTTGACCCCCCAACGCGCCATTTCAGCGCGCGCCGCACTGCTAAAAAGGACACAATCGGACGTGCCACGGGAACTGCACGTCCGCTGGACATGCTGCCTCCTCCTGCATCTCAGGAATAATATTTCTATCATTCCCGTGTGGTTTCAGGTCTTTCGGAGCACGTTTTCTCCAAATGGGACCGCCGCACGCCGTTTTGGTGTTTAATGGCGCCCGAAACGCGTTTCCGTCCGCCGCGGTCAAACGGAACCTTCGAATGAGGTGTCGTCTGGCCAACCATTTCACAATTCACGTCCCGGATGTTTTCGTACGGTTTCGTGGCATTTGGAGGTCGTTCGGGTGGTTTTGACCCCCCAACGCGCCATTCCAGTGCGCGCCGCGCTGCTGAAAAGGACACAATCGGACGTGTCGCGCGCACCGCACGTCCGCTGGACGTTCCGCCTCCTCCTGCATCTCAGGAATAATATTTCTATCATTCTCGTGCGCTTTCAGGTCTTTCGAGCACGTTTGCTCCGAATGGGACCGCCGCACGCCGTTTTGGTGTTTAATGTCGCCCGAAACGCGTTTTCGGCCGCCGCGGTCACACGGAACCTCCGAATGAGGTACTGTCTGACCGAACATTTCACAATTCACGCCCCGGATGTTGTCGTACGGTTTCGTGGCATTCGGAGGTCGTTCGGATGGTTTTGACCCCCCAACGCGCCATTTCAGCGCGCGCCGCGCTGCTGAAAAGGACACAATCGGACGTACCGCGCGCACCGCACGTCCGATGGACGTGCGGCCTCCTCCTGCATCTCAGGAATAATATTTCTATCGTTCTCGTGTGGTTTCAGGTCGTTCGGAGCACGTTTTCTCCGAATTGGACCGCCGCACGCCGTTTTTGGTGTTTTATGGGGCCGAAAACGTGTTTCCGGCTGCCGCGGTCACACGACACCTCCGAATGAGGTGCCGTCTGGCCGACCATTTCACAATTCACATCCCGGATATTGTCGTACGGTTTCGTAGCATTCGGAGGTCGTTCAGGAGGTTTTGAACCCCCAACGCGCCATTTTAGCGCGCGCCGCGCTGCTGAAAAGGACACAATCGGACGTACCGTGCGCACCGCACGTCCGATGGATGTGCTGCCTTTTCCTGCATCTCAGGAATAATATTTCTATCGTTCCCGTGCAGTTTCAGGTCTTTCGGAGCACGTTTGCTCCGAATGGAACTGCCGCACGCTGTTTTGGTGTTTAATGGCGCCGGAAACGCGTTTTCAGCCGCCGCGGTCACACAGCACCTCCGAATGAGGTGCCGTCTGGCCGACCATTTCACAATTCACGCCCCGGATATTGTCGTACGGTTTCGTGATATTCGGAGGTCATTCAGGTGGTTTTCCCCCCAACGCGCCATTTCAGCGCGCGCCGCGCTGCTGAAAAGGACACAATCGGACGTGTCGCGCGCACCGCACGTCCGCTGGACGTGCTGCCTCCACCTACATCTCAGGAATAATATTTCTATCATTCTCGTGTGGTTTCAGGTCTTTCGGATTACGTTTTCTCCGAATGGGACCGCCGCACGCCGTTTTGGTGTTTAATGGCGCCTGAAACGCGTTTCCGGCCGCCGCGGTCACACGGCACCTCCAAATGAGGTGTCGTCTGGCCGAACATTTCACAATTCACGCCCCGGATGTTTTCCTACGGTTTCGTGGCATTCGGAGGTCGTTCGGGTGGTTTTGACCCCCCAACGCGCCATTTCAGCGCGCGCCGCGCTGCTGAAAAGGACGCAATCGGATGTGCCGCACGCACCGCACGTCCGATGGACGTGCGGCCTCCTCCTGTATCTCAAGAATAATATTTCTATCGTTCCCGTGCGGGTACAGGTCATTCGGAGCACGTTTGCTCCGAATTGGACCGCCGCACGCCGTTTTGTTGTTTTATGTCGCCGAAAATGCGTTTCCGGCCGCCGCAGCCACACGGCACCTCCGAATGAGGTGCCGTCTGGCCGACCATTTCACAATTCACTCCCAGATATTGTCGTATGGTTTCGTGGCATTCGGAGGTCGTTCGTGTGGTTTTGACCCCCCAACGAGCCATTTTAGCGCGCGCCGCGCTGCTGAAAAGGACAAAATCGGACGTTCCGGGTGCACCGCACGTCCGCTGGAAGTTCTGCCTCCTCCTGCATCTCAGGAATAATATTTCTATCGTTACCGTGCGGTTTCAGGTCGTTCGGAGCACCTTTGGTCCGAATGGGACCGCCGCACGCCGTTTTGGTGATTAATGGCGCCGGAAACGCGTTTCCGGCCGCCGCGGTCACACGGCACCCCCGAATGAGGTGCCGTCTGGCTGACCATTTCACACTTCACGCCCCGGATATTGTCGTACGGTTTAGTGGCATACGGAGGTCGTTCGGGTGGTTTTGACCCACCAACGCGCCATTTCAGCGCGCGCCGCGCTGCTGAAAAGGACAGAATCGGACGTACTGCGCGCACCGCACGTCCGCTGGACGTGCGGCCTCCTCCTGCATCTCAGGAATAATATTTCTATCGTTCCCGTGCAGTTTCAGATTGTTTGGAGCACGTTTGGTCCGAATGGGACCGCCGCACGCCGTTTTGGTGTTTAATTGCGCCGGAAACGCGTTTCCGGCCGCCGCGGTCACACGGCACCTCCGAATGAGGTTCCGTCTGGCTGACCATTTCACAATTCATGCCCTGGATATTGTCGTACCTTTTAGTGACATTCGGAGGTCGTTCAGGTGGTTTTGACCCCCCAACGCGCCATTTCAGCGCGCGCCGCGCTGCTGAAAAGGACACAATCAGAAGTGTCGCGCGCACCGCACGTCCGATGGACGTGCTGCCTCCTCCTGCATCTCAGGAATAATATTTCTATCGTTCCCGTGCGGTTTCAGGTCTTTCGGAGCACGTTTGCTCCGAATGGGACCGCCGCACGCCATTTTGGTGTTTAATGGCGCCCAAAACGCGTATCCGGCCGCCGCGGTCACACGGCACCTCCGAATGAGGTGGCGTCTGGCCGAACAATTCACAATTCACACCCCGGATGTTTTCCTACGGTTTTGTGGCATTCGGAGGTCGTTCGGGTGGTTTTGACCCCCCAACGCGCCATTTCAGCGCGCGCCGCGCTGCTGAAAAGGACGCAATCGGATGTGCCGCATGCACCGCACGTCTGATGGAAGTGCGGCCTCCTCCTGTATCTCAAGAATAATATTTTATCGTTCCCGTGCGGGTACAGGTCATTCGGAGCACGTTTGCTCCGAATTGGACCGCCGCACGCCGTTTTGTTGTTTTATGTCGCCGAAAATGCGTTTCCGGCCGCCGCAGCCACACGGCACCTCCGAATGAGGTTCCGTCTGGCCGACCATTTCACAATTCACGCCCAGATATTGTCGTACGGTTTGGTGGCATTCGGAGGTCGTTCGGGTGGTTTTGACCCCCCAACGAGCCATTTCAGCGCGCACCGCGCTGCTGAAAAGGACAAAATCGGACGTTCCGGGTGCACCGCATGTCTGCTGGAAGTGCTGCATCCTCCTGCATCTCAGGAATAATATTTCTATCGTTACCGTGCGGTTTGAGGTCGTTCGGAGCACCTTTGGTCTGAATGGGACCGCCGCACGCCGTTTTGGTGTTTAGGGGCGCCGGAAACGCGTTTCCGGCCGCCGCGGTCACACGGCACCTCCGAATGAGGTGCCGTCTGGCTGACCATTTCACACTTCACGCCTCGGATATTGTCGTACGGTTTCATGGCATACGGAGGTCGTTCGAGTGGTTTTGACCCCCCAACGCGCCATTTCAGCGCGCGCCGCGCTGCTGAAAAGGACAGAATCGGACGTACTGCGCGCACCGCACGTCCGCTGGACGTGCGGCCTCCTCCTGCATCTCAGGAATAATATTTCTATCTTTCCCGTGCAGTTTCAGGTTGTTCGGAGCACGTTTGGTCCGAATGGGACCGCCACACGCCGTTTTGGTGTTTAATTGCGCCGGAAACGCGTTTCCGGCCGCCGCGGTCACATGGCACCTCCGAATGAGGTTCCGTCTGGCTGACCATTTCACAATTCACGCCCTGGATATTGTCGTACCTTTTCGTGACATTCGGAGGTCGTTCAGGTGGTTTTGACCCCCCAACGCGCCATTTCAGCGCGCGCCACGCTACTGAAAAGGACACAATCAGAAGTGTCGCGCGCACCGCACGTCTGATGGATGTGCTGCCTCCTCCTGCATCTCAGGAATAATATTTCTATCGTTCCCGTGCAGTTTCAGGTCTTTCGGAGCACGTTTGCTCCGAATGGGACCGTCGCACGCCGTTTTGGTGTTTAATGGCGCCCAAAACGCGTTTCCGGCCGCCGCGGTCACACGGCACCTCCGAATGAGGTGGCGTCTGGCCGAACATTTCACAATTCACGCCCCGGATGTTGTCCTACGTTTTCGTGGCATTCGGAGGTCGTTCGGGTGGTTTTGACCCCCCAACGCGCCATTTCAGCGCGCGCCGCGCTGCTGAAAAGGACACAATCGGACGTGGCGTGCGCACTGCACGTCTGATGGACGTGCGACCTCCTCCTGCATCTCAGGAATAATATTTCTATTGTTCCCGTGTGGGTACAGGTTGTTCGGAGCACGTTTTCACCGAATTGGACCGCCGCACGCCGTTTTGGTGTTTTATGGCGCCGGAAACGCGTTTTCGACCGCCGCGGTCACACGGCACCTCCGAATGAGGTGCCGTCTGGCCGACCATTTCACAATTCACGCCCCAGATATTGTCGTACGGTTTCGTGGAATTCGGAGGTCGTTCGGGTGGTTTTGACCCCCCAACGAGCCATTTCAGCGCGCGTCGCGCTGCTGAAAAGGACACAATCGGACGTTCCGCGTGCACCGCACGTCCGCTGGAAGTGCTGCCTCCTCCTGCATCTCAGGAATAATATTTCTATTGTTCCCGTGCGGTTCGAGGTCGTTCGGAGCACCTTTGGTCCGAATGGGACCGCCGCACGCCGTTTTGGTGTTTAATGGCACCGGAAACGCGTTTCCGGCCGCCGCGGTCACACGGCACCTCCGAATGAGGTGCCGTCTGGCTGACCATTTCACACTTCACGCCCCGGATATTGTCGTACGGTTTCGTGGCATACGGAGGTCGTTCGGGTGGTTTTGACCCCCCAACGCGCCATTTCAGCGCGCGCCGCGCTGCTAAAAAGGGCAGAATCGGACGTACTGCGCGCACCGCACGTCCGCTGGACGTGCGGCCTCCTCCTGCATCTCAGGAATAATATTTCTATCGTTCCCATGCAGTTTCAGGTTGTTCGGAGCACGTTTGTTCCGAATGGGACCGCCGCACGCCGTTTTGGTGTTTAATTGCGCCGGAAACGCGTTTCCGGCCGCCGCGGTCACACGGCACCTCCGAATGAGGTTCCGTCTGGCTGACCATTTCACAATTCACGCCCTGGATATGGTCGTACCTTTTCGTGACATTCGGAGGTCGTTCAGGTGGTTTTGACCCCCCAACGCGCCATTTCAGCGCGCGCCGCGCTGCTCAAAAGGACACAATCAGAAGTGTCGCGCGCACCGCACGTCCGATGGACGTGCTCCCTCCTCTTGCATCTCAGGAATAATATTTCTATCGTTCCCGTGCGGTTTCAGGTCTTTCGGAGCACGTTTGCTCCGAATGGGACCGCCGCACGCCGTTTTGGTGTTTAATGGCGCCCAAAACGCGTTTCCGGCCGCCGCGGTCACACGGCACCTCCGAATGAGGTGGCGTCTGGCCGAACATTTCACAATTCACGCCCCGAATGTTGTCCTACAGTTTCGTGGCATTCAGAGGTCGTTCGGGTGGTTTTGACCCCCCAACGCGCCATTTCAGCGCGCGCCGCGCTGCTGAAAAGAACACAATCGGACGTGGCGTGCGCACCGCACGTCTGATGGACGTGCGACCTCCTCCTGCATCTCAGTAATAATATTTCTATCGTTCCCGTGTGGGTACAGGTTGTTCGGAGCACGTTTGCACCGAATTGGACCGCCGCACGCCGTTTTGGTGTTTTATGGCGCCGGAAACGCGTTTTCGACCGCCACGGTCACACGGCACCTCCGAATGAGGTGCCGTCTGGCCGACCATTTCACAATTCACGCCCCAAATATTGTCGTACGGTTTCGTGGAATTCGGAGGTCGTTCGGGTGGTTTTGACCCCCCAACGAGCCATTTCAGCGCGCGCCGCGCTGCTGAAAAGGACACAATCGGACGTTCCACGTGCACCGCACGTCCGCTGGACGTGATGCCTCCTCCTGCATCTCAGGAATAATATTTCTATTGTTCCCGTGCGGTTTCACTTTGTTCGGAGCACGTTTGGTCCGAATGGGACCGCCGCACGCCGTTTTGGTGTCTAATGGTGCCGGAAACGCGTTTCCGGCCGCCGCGGTCACACGGCACCTCCGAATGAGGTGCCGTCTGGCTGACCATTTCTCAATTCATGCCCCGGATATTGTCGTACGGTTTCGTGGCATTCGTAGATCATTCGGGTGGTTTTGATCCCCCAACGCGCCATTTCAGCGCGCGCCGCGCTTCTGAAAAAGAAACAATCGGACGTGCCGCGCGTACCGCACGTCCGCTGGACATGCTACCTCCTCCTGCATCTCAGGAATAATATTTTTATCGTTCCCGTGCGGTTTCAGGTCTTTCGGAGCACGTTTGCTCCGAATGGGACCGCGGAACGCCGTTTTGGTGTTTAATGGCGCCCGAAACTCGTTTCCGGCCGCCGCGGTCACACGGCACCTTCGAATGACGTGCCGTCTGGCCGACCATTTCACAATTCACGCCCTGGATATTGTCGTTCGGTTTCGTGGCATTCGAAGGTCGTTCGGGTGGTTTTGACCCCCCAACGCACCATTTTAGCACGCGCCGCGCTGCTGAAAAGGACACAACCGGACGTTCCGCGCTCACCGCACGTCCGGTGGACGTGCTGCCTCCTCCTGCATCTCAGGAATAAAATTTCTACCGTTCTCGTGCGGTTTCAGGTCTTTCGGAGCACGTTTGCTCCGAATGGGACCGTCGCACGCCGTTTTGGTGTTTAGTGGAGCCTGAAACGCGTTTACGGCCGCCGCGGTCACACGGCATCTCCAAATGAGGTTCCGTCTAGCCGATCATTTCAAAATTTACGCCCCGGATATTGTCGTACGGTTTCGTGGCATTCGGAGGTCGTTCGGGTGGTTTTGACCCCCCAACGCGCCATTTCAGCGCGCGCCGCGCTGCTGAAAAGGACACAATCGGATGTGCCGCGTACACCGCACGTCCGATGGACGTGCGGCCTCCTCCTGCATCTCATGAATAATATTTCTATCGTTCTCGTGCGGTTTCAGGTCGTTCGGAGCACGTTTGCTCCGAATTGGAGCGTTGCACGCCGTTTTGGTGTTTTGTGGCGCCAGAAACGCGTTTCCGGCCGCCGCGGTCACACCGCACCTCCAAATAAGGTGCTGTCTAGCCGACCATTTCACAATTCACGCCCCGGATGTTGTCGTACAGTTTCGTGGCATTCGGAGGTCGTTCGGGTGGTTTTGACCCCCCAACGCGCCATTTCAGCGCGCGCCGCGCTGCTAAAAAGGACACAATCGGACGTGCCGCACGCACCGTACGTCCGATGGACGTGCGGCCTCCTCCTGCATCTCAGGAATAATATTTCTATCGTTCCCGTGTGGTTTTAGGTCGTTCGGAGCACGTTTGCTCCAAATTGGACCGCCGCACGCCGTTTTGGTGTTTTAGGGCGCCGGAAACGCGTTTCCGGCCGCCATGGTCAAACGGAACCTCCTAATGAGGTTCCGTCTGGCCGACCATTTCACAATTCATGCCCCGGATGTTGTCGTACGGTTTCGTGGCATTCGGAGGTCGTTCGGGTGGTTTTGACCCCCCGACGCACCATTTTAGCGCGCGCATCGCTGCTGAAAAGGACACAATCGGACGTTCCACGTGAACCGCACGTCCGCTGAATGTGCTGCCTCCTCCTGTATCTCAGGAATAATATTTCTATCGTTACCGTACGCTTTCAGGTCTTTTGGAGCACGTTTGCTTCGAATGGGACCGCCGCACTCTGTTTTGGTGTTTAATGGCGCCCGGAACGAATTTCTGACCGCCGCGGTCACACGACACCTCCGAATGAGGTTCCCTCTAGCCGACCATTTCACAATTCACGCCCGGATGTTGTCGTACGGTTTCGTGGCATTCGGAGGTCGTTCGGGTGGTTTTGACCCCTAACGCGCCATTTCAGCTCGCGCCGCGCTGCTGAAAAGGACACAATCGGACGTGTCGCGCGTACCGCACGTCCGATGGACATGCGGCCTCCTCCTGCATCTCAGGAATAATATTTCTATCGTTTCCGTGCGGTTTCAGGTCGTTCGGAGCACGTTTGCTCCGAATTGGACCGCCGCAGGCCGTTTTGGTGTTTTATGGCGCCAGAAACGCGTTTCCAGCCGCCGCGGTCACACGGCACCTCCGAATGAGGTGCCGTCTGGCTGAACATTTCACAATTCACGCCTCGGATATTATCCTACGGTTTCGTGGCATTCGGAGGTCGTTCAGGTGGTTTTGACCCCCCAACGCGTCATTTCAGCGCACGCCGCGCTGCTGGAAAAGGACACAATCGGACGTGCCGTGCGCACCGCACGTCCGCTGGACGTCCTACCTCCTCCTGCATCTCAGGAATAATATTTCTATCGTTCCCATGCGGTTTCAGGTCGTTCGGAGCACGTTTGCTCCGAATGGACCGCCGCACGCCGTTTTGGTGTTTAATGGCGCCGGAAATGAGTTTCCGGCCGCCGCGGTCACACGGCAGCTCGAATGAGCTGCCGTCTGGCCGACCATTTCAGAATTCATGCCCCGGATATTGTCGTACGGTTTCGTGGCATTCGGAGGTCGTTCGGGTGGTTTTTACCCCCCAACGCGCCATTACAGCGCGCGCCGCA
Organism: Viscum album; assembly: GCA_963277665.1. Lineage (NCBI taxonomy): Eukaryota > Viridiplantae > Streptophyta > Magnoliopsida > Santalales > Viscaceae > Viscum > Viscum album. The sequence continues at coordinate 1,199,997,493 of OY728121.1, read as the reverse complement.
ATGCTGAAAAGGACACAATCGGACGTGCCGCGCGCACCGCACGTCCGATGGACGTGCGGCCTCCTCTTGCATCTCAGGAATAATATTTCTATCGTTCCCGTGCAGTTTCAGGTCGTTCAGAGCATGTTTGTTCCGAATTGGACCGCCGCACGCCGTTTTGGTGTTTTATGGCGCCGGAAACGCGTTTCCGGCCTCTGCGGTCACACGGCACCTCCGAATGAGGTTCCGTCTAGCCGACCATTTCAAAATTCACGCCCTGGATATTTTCGTACGGTTTCGTGGCATTCGGAGGTCGTTCGGGTGGTTTTGACCCCCAAACGCGCCATTTCAGCGCGCGCCGCGCTGCTGAAAAGGACACAATCGGACGTGCCGCGTGGGGGCTGTACGGGGGTGGGGGGGGGGGCTGTACGGGGGTTCGGGGGGCTGTACGGGGGTGTGGGGGGCTGTACGGGGGTGCGGGGGCTGTACGGGGGTGCGGGGCTGTACGGGGGTGGCGGGGGCAGTACGGGGGTGGCGGGGGGCAGTACGGGGGTGCAGGGGCTTGTACGGGGGTGCGGGGGGGCTGTACGGGGGTGCGGGGGGGCTGTACGGGGGTGCGGGGGGCTGTATGGGGGTGCGGGTGGGGGGGGGGGTGGCTGTACGGGGGTGCGTGGGGCTGTACGGGGGTGCGGGGGGTTGTACGGGGGTGCGGGGGGGCTGTACGGGGGTGCGGGGGGTTGTATGGGGGTGCAGGGGGCTCTCCGGGGGTGCAATGGCCATCCCATTGATTACAAAAGTGAAAAATAAAAGTGATAACATCTAATTAATACATATTTCTTTTATCGATACCGTACCGAAATTTATAAAAAATATATTGGATATTACATAATCTATAATATCAAATTTATTGATCTGTTGGAATTAGTTCGACTTTTTCAAATGTAGAATCATTCAAGATTATCTGATCAAAAACACAATATGTGTATAAAATATTTAAAAGACCACCATGGATGGTAATAATGCATTACATAAATGAATAAAAAAAGTACATCAATGTCAACTCTACCAGTAAAAAAAACATATCTCGTGAATATATGGTGCGTCACGCGTTGTCATCACTGCTACCTCCTTCAGGTGGGCCAGGTGCCTACAACAAATAAACATTATAAATATTTTAATAACAAAAATAATTTAAATTAATTAAATAAATACAATATGTATCTACGTCGTATGATCCCCTGTACCATCAGCTCGACGCACATATTCCCGCAGTGGTCTAACCTCAGCTATCAATTGCGCATTTGTCTCCTCGGAAGCGTGCAGCCGTGCCTCAAAATCTGACATCTGCTGTGTCATATGTGCAACAGCAGGACCGAAAACCGCAGCGCGTGACACTACAGAATGAGGAATCCCTGCTCCATAGGTCAAACAATAGCCATGCCCGTCCCGACCAATAATGCGATGAAAGATCTCATCCCGTCGCATGGGAAGCTGTCGCTGGTCATCTGGCAGATGTTCTAACTCAGCTTCAAATTGATCCTTTGAAATATTTAAATATATATAAATATACATATGTTAATATATATATTTATGTAATTATTGGTAAGTACAAACACTTACTATCAATGCTGCAACCTCTTGATCATTACGATCACGAGTCCTTATCCACACCGACATTTTATCAGTTGCTGCACCTTGCCCTCGATACTGTATATTAAAAGAATATAAACACAAAACCATATTAATTAATAAATTTAAAAATGAATAATATATACCTCATGTCGGATCTGAGACACGTGACGAGTCCCGAGCCTGTGAGCTGGTCCCTGCAACGCTCGATTCTCCGAATGGCATGTTGACACCTCCTACATTCAATTCATTCAAATTTCAAACAAATCACATATTCTTGAAAATATATATACATCAAAATAATTAATGTAACTGAAATCTCATGTTACCTGATTGAGCTACAAACCTGAAATGGAGGGGAGATGAAGGCAGTGCTGCGAGGGAGAGGAGGCAGCGAAGGGGAGCCGGAGCCAAAGGCGGTGCGGCAAGGGAGGGGATGGGCGGCGGCGATGGCGGGGAGCTGGAGGAGAGGAGGCGGTGAGGGGACGGGGGATGGGCAGCGAGGGGGGGGGGTGTCCGGGGTCGGGGGGGGGGGGGGGGGCTGTCCGAGGTGCGGGGAGGGGTGCCCGGGGTGTCGGGGGCCTGTCAGGGGTGCGGGCAGAGGTGTTCGGGGTGTAGGGTTGTCCGGGGTGCGAGGGGGGGGGGGGCTGTCTAGGGTGCAGGGGGGCTGTCGGGGGTGCGGGGTGTGGTGTCTGGGGTGCAGGGGGCCTGTCCGGGGTGTGGGGGGGATGTCCGGGTTCGGAGGGGGGTGTCCGAGTGCGGGGGGGGGGGGGGGGGGGGGGGGCTGTCCGGGTTCGGAGGGGGGTGTCCGAGTGCATGGGGGGCTGTCCGGGGTGTGGGGAGGCGTCCGGGGTGCGGGGGGGGGGGGGGGGGGGCTGTCCGGGTTGCGGGGAGGCGTCCGGGGTGCGGGGGGTGGTCCGGAGTGCGCGGGGGGGGGGGGGGGGGGGCTGTCCGAGGTGTGGGGAGGCGTCCGGGGTGCGGGGGGCGGTCCGGATGCGCGGGGGGGGGGGGGAGGGCTTTCCGGGGTGCGGGTGTCGTCCAGGGTGGGGGGGGGGGAGGGCCGAGAGGCCGGAGGGTGGCGGCCGGAGGCCCGAGGGTGGAGGGCGGTGGCCAGAGGCCGGAGGGCCGATGGCGAGGGACGGCGGGCGGTGGGGGAGGGCGGGCAGCGGGGGAGGCCGGGCGGCAGGGGAGGCCGGGCGGCGGGGGAGGCCGGGCGGCGGGGGAGGTCGGGCGGCGGGGGAGGGGAGGGCGGCGAGGGAGGGCGGCGAGGGAGGGCGGCGAGGGAGGGAGGGGGTTTGGGCGGAGGGAGATCGAGGGCGCGGGGGGGGGGGATTTGATAAATATATTTCTTTCATATATTTTAAAGAATTTTAATAAATTAATAATTATATATCATTGATTATCATTCTAATTTTAAAATTTAATTTATTTTTTTGTTTTATGTTAGGAAACAAAATATACTTGAAATATTAATTATTGGAGGATTAAATATGAGAAAAAATACACTTCACTCCATGACTGATCTTATGCAGCATGATATTGATTTTTTAAGAGGAATTTGTTCTGGAAAATTGAGAAGAACCATTACATGTCATTTTATGACCCTACACATCATGGAATTATCAAGAGAGGCAAACACCACCAAATGAATTTATGAAGTTATTACAAACTGTGAATCAAAATTACCCATTGTGAATCGGGAGTACACATCATGAATGTAGTCAATGATTCAATTTTAATTACATGATTCAGGATAGATTTTCACAATAATTGGAGAACACATATCTTGATTCGATTAAATTTAACCTAGTTACACATCATGTAATGACTGATGTGCAGAAGAAAAAAATCATGATGGTGTGGGCCGACATTTTGACAGTATTTCTTATAATAGGTTCCTCCATCCACCCTTCTAATACACTCTGGACTAGAGGGAGAATGTGTGACACCAAGGGGAGGTCACCAGATAATGGAGTTATTATCCAGAGTAAGGCTTCATAACTATTTATTGATACCATTATTCATCGGGTATTGATGCCCCTCGATCTCCTTATTTCTAGCATGATCAAGTAGTCATCGTAGTGTTGGATGATGTAATTATACCAGGAGTGAAGCATATAGATTATTTCAATTAATTTTTCATCTTTTTGCATTGTTTCCACCCATTTAATAAATTCCAATGTTCTGATTAACATATTTCAAAATCATTAAATGTGATTTACAGTTTTTTATATTATTACATCAACTGATTAATTTAATTTTTGTTAAACAATTAAGAAACATAGAATTGTTATATTAAAATACAAATTTTATTATCCTATACCTATGGTTGAATCTTGTAGATGACCATTCCAATAGTGTAATGATAGGATTAATGCAGAGAACCTAGACCAAGGATCATAGCTGACCTAATTAAGACACCAAATCTGGACAAATGAATTTTCAGTTGAACTCAATCACATGAACATGAAAGTCACTAAAAATGGCATGCCTCTATCATTATATTAAAAACAAAATCATTTCTATTGTTTCTTTCCTTCTCTAAATGAAAAACAATTTCTATTTCCATTTCCTTATTTAATTCACCATTGAATGGTCGACACTAAGATTGTCTATATTTTATGATTTTTGGTTAGTATTGATTTATTATATAAATTACAAAATTCGGTTATCCTTGTAGGAATTAAGGAAGCGCCTGTAGGCTTTCATGGAAACCCATCAAAAAATATGATCATCAAAGATGGTGACAATTTTTTTTCCAGGAAATTCTCTATGATAGAATGTTTTGATATTATGAAATATCAAAATATTAGTTGATCGTTATATTATCCCATTTTAGATTCATTATCAATTCAACATAGGCTCTTATCATTCCGAACTTCAATTGAAACTTTTTCAAGATCATGAAATGATTAATGATTCTATCTAGCATAAGTACATAGAAATTATTTCAAATCTACTGAACATAGTGGTCCTAAATGTGGATAAATATATATCTCATGAGGATCAATTTGTGGATAAATTTCAAGTGTTATGTTAATTTTATGGGGCCTAATGAAACATCAAAATATTTTATGAATCAATATTTTTAAATAAATTAAATTTCATTGATACGATTCATTACATGAAACAAATTTTTAAATGAAATAAGATATACAATTAATTTAATATTGTTGATTTTGAGAGTTATCAATAAGATGATGGATGGAGTCGAGTAACAATTATTAATAAAAAATACATTACCACCCGTGTAAATAGAATAATGTGGATAAAATTTCTTCAATGAACAATATTGTTTTTTATCTATTATATAGATAAAAATGATATTATTTTTAATGATTTACAAATAAATGATCTAAAATTATTTTCTGAATGGGAATGATATTATATTTTATATATGACTTTTCAACCATATATCTAGTTGAATATAAAAGTGGTGTATAAGGATAATGAAAATATACTAATGTTGGTGAGGAATATTAATGAGTTGTACCATGAATATGGTAGAATGATTTACTTTTGGAACAATATATGTGTCTCATATCTACCATATTTAATGAAGGACATATTAATGAATATTTTTAATTATCAATATATATTTATATTGAATATAGGATTATATATAAGTAATTGATAAAGTATTTCTGGTGGGAAAACTTGATAAAGGGTAATGATGGAAATTTATCTCGATGCGTGGTATGTTAGTACATTAATCCTAGGAGAAAAATGACATAGAAGATTTTAAAACCATTAACAAAACCTTGATGAAAATGGAAAAAATTGAAATTTATTTTTTAATGAGAATCCCAAAACATCGAAAGGCCATAATTATATTTGGGTTGTAGTTGTTCAAAATAAAAAGTCATCACATTTAGTTTCAATTAGATAATACTTATATCTTTATCATATTGAATGAATATATAATAATGATGTGTTAATTTTTCATATTGTAACATATTATATTGTATGTTATTTGGATATGCGGATTTCCATGAATCATTGGATATGTCCTTAGTAGGATCTTGATATAGAGGTATCATTCAGTTATACTTACTATCCTCCGATAGATGGTTTTCTTGAGAGAACCATTATATTACTATCAGATATGATGATATATTTTTCTATAGATAATAACGGTTTTTGGTATCAAAACATTTATGTATTTAATATTTAATATAAATGTTTCTTCGAATTTATAATTTTATTGGCTCCATATGATGTCCCCAATAGAATGAAATGAAAAAATTTATGGTACTTTGATTATGTTATATAAAATAAAGCTATTTATAATTGATTTATCATAGAAAATGGTAGATAAATTATGATCCTTTTAATATAAAATCAACTTATTTGTGATTTAAATTATGTATTTTCTGATATTCAATTCTCAGATCTTGTTTTTGATGTTTCAGATATTGTGTACATATGAACATCTCAATTGAAGAAGATTGTGATATATTAAATTAAGGTAATAATTATCCATTGGAATATTACCCGTTTGAGATTCATGAATGAGTTAATATGGCATGATATCATTTGGTTCATCCACTAACCCTCACTCAAGAACATTTTGTGTTCCATTTTTTCCTCATGATAGATTATATAATTTACCCTCCCCATGTACTTAACTCAGATGTCATATTATGGAAAAAATATATCTCTTATAGGGACAAGCAATTGAGATTCAAAATCATAGATAGAATGTTCTATAAAATAAGACCGTTATCTTGGTAAATGATGTGTTTTAAATCCAACAAAATGTGTAAGATATACAAGAACCTTTAGATATAATTATATTGAATAATGAAGTATAATATAACACTCTAGTAATTTAGGATTTTGTATTCAAATAAATTTAATTTCATAGATATCTTGAATTACACAAAAAAACATGATTGATGGAATTGTTGTATTCTATTAGTTAATTTCTATGTAATTTCATAGTTACTTCCCATACATTAGAATAGTGGGAATAATTATATATAATTAAATTAAAACAAATACATGGTTTTCAAATATATAAAAATAATTCATTTTCATTAAATATATTATTTATGAGAATAAATACCAATTGAAAAATAATGAAATGATTTTATGAATGTAAGATTTTACATTGACAATTTGATTATATGTTAATAAATTAAATTAATTACTATTGGTGAAATATTTTACAGTAATTTATTTGTTAAATTTTATTTCAAATGATTTATCTGTCATATAATTTTTTTTTCTAGTAAAGGGATAATAAGGAAACATATTCTAGGTTTAAGAACCATTATTTTCTATAATATGAGTTTTTTGTCTCATTTTGGTTAGTTTTTATAATAAATAATATCCACTTCTATGAAATATTTTTTGTGAAATGTAATTAAATATTTAAATAAATATTTTATAATTATCTGATAATGTTTTTATTTTATTATCAAACAATTTTAACTTTCCAATGAATATTAATCAAACACTTGTTTTTATTATAAGTTTTACTTATATAGAAGTATCTACAATGTATCCTTATATTTTATTGTTTTATTAATTTAAATAGTTAAATTAAATTAATATTCATCAAATTTTGTATATTCATGTAATTTTTTTTTAAAAAAAATTTATTATACTTATGAATAATTTCTCATAGAAAAACCACCATTTAATCAAGATAGTTGTTTTAATATAAAATTAAATTTTATTATATCTATGAATTGTGTTTGAAATAAAGGATTTAAAAAATTAAACCAAAATAAGTAATTTTCTATAATTTCAACTTCATTTACATCGATCATAAATTGTTAACATAGTAGAAATTTATTATAGGGGTTATGGTTAAAATGACTTTATAGGGAGGTTAAACAAAAATAACAAGGATTAGAATGACCTAATAGCTCCTCTATTTTATATTATCTTAACATATTTTAACCATATATCATATAATTTTTTATAATTATGTAATTTGTATGATTTCTTATAAGAACATGACATGTCATTATTATAAACAATGAAAAATTAGTTGGAGCCAGATATCATATATTATTTTTACAATTTTCCATTCACCATGCTTATTCATGATTGGTAATGATTTTTTACCATAAAATAACAATATCAATCATTTAAAATATATCCTAACCACATCCTAGAAGAATTATTTTTATTACAAATCATTTTTTCCAAGACATTGGCTACAATCTTTAGGAGGTAGTATGAAGAAGACATATCATTATCAACCAACCATTTTTATTTTATTACTCATTTCACGTTCTACAAATAATTACTTAAAATGATGTTATAATATCATAATTTTCTTCTATAGAATCAGATATCAATATATTATTTTTATTATCTATATTAATCCCCTCTTCCTTAAAATGGGAATCAAAACCCTCATTTGTGTTTACAAAGGACAACTCCTTCAAGAACTGATTTAATTCCTTTAACATAAACGCATATCATAGATTATTATAATGAAAGATTTAATGTTTATATATGATATTGTAGGAATAATTATTAATCAATAATTATAATATAAATTTTTAATTTCTATCTTCTAATTCATTTGAAAATGATATTGATGCCCATGTGTACGTTTGAACTACTGTCTCCACAATGTGATGCAACTTATTATTCATTTCACCATTATATAAAATTTAATAAGGAATTAATTGATGAATATCAATAAATTCTAGGATATTATAATTATCCCATAATGGTTAATTGTTAATTACAATTCTTTTTCTCCATCCATTGATAAATAAAAATAATTTTTTTGGTATATAGAACCTATGTTCTCTATGAACGATATATTTATTTTTTTATAAATGAAATTTATGTATGAATATAAATATTAATAAAGTAAAAAATTATGATATTTATATTATAATATAATTTTTATGTTATTTATCCTTTATTATGGTAAATTTCCAAAACCATAGAACCAAACCATAAGTGAAAAGTGAAGGAGTTAGCACCAATAATAGTGATTTAAATAAGGATGTTTCAAAAAATTGTTGATAAATGAATATTTATATATAAATAATATAAGGAATTATATATATTATTGAGGATTATTAATCTATTAATAATAAATATTTAGTCATTATACATGGGGTTTGAACATAACTGATGTAAGTATGATATTAGGTAAAGAATATTCATTTGAACCTTTTTTAAATCATGATTTTTTAGTCTTGATTTAAATAGAGGAAATTATATGACTGATATCTAATAAATACCATTCATTTTATTCTCCTCTAGTGATTTTTTTCATTATTTATTTTTATTTTACTCAATAGAATTAATCATGAAATTAAAATAATTTTCAAATGGAAAACTCAATATAATTTATAATCCTCTCGATAAATTTTACTTCCAAATCCATTATTTCTAAAAATGTTCTAAAAAATTGTTTAATATTCTCATATGATAGTTTAATTTAATTTTTACCCATTTTTTAATACATATAATTTTTTTAAAGGACTATTCTTGGATATTTTTAATTATTTATTTTTTGATTATTTGAAAAAATGGGAATGGAATTTTGTTATTTAACTTATATAGAATAAATGTAATTTCCAACCTTCATTTAAACTAAATTATTTTATTAACCCATTATATTATTCATTATCATTTTATAAGAAAATAATATCGATATTTTTTTATTTTGAAATGTTTAATTAAAATTTAAAATGATATTTTCCATAAAAATAACCAATGATAATTTAATGATATTTTCAATTTATTAATGAATAATTTAAGGTTAGTTATGAGTGTATATAGATATTATACAATTATTATGTTCTTATTAATTCACTATATGGTTAATGATTATGTGGATAATTTGTTTATGAAACATAGTTATCTTCCATACATTTTTCTGTGATGAATTTTATGAAACTCTAATGATAAGTATTTTGATAACAAGGGATACGAAGTCAGGAAATGATGAATATTTTATGGTCATCTAAAACACACACACACACACACACACACATATATATATATTATATGGGTTTCATTATGTGTTTTTTCGTTCCATTATAAACCAATGATTATTAATTCCATTATTAATTGATGATTAAAGATCACATTATAGCACATTGATGTAGTGAGTATTGTCTTATATCACATGGTATAACGATGAGATCCATGAAAATGTGATGGAAACTGTGGGATTATTTTCTATATTCGTGATCTATTTTGGCATGCATGTTGTGATGACTGATTTTTTAAATGTATTGGTAGTAAACCATAACATATAAAATGGTTATTGTAAATATATTGGGGCCACAATTTTACAAAATTATCTTCAGGTCCATGATTGATTTATGATTGAATTCCATCTTGTAATTCATTAATTTTGAAATTCTTAATCAATTTTCAATGAATGGTTCTTTTTATAAAGAATAGATGTTTGTGGAGATTTTATATTCGGGTTATTAGAAAATACATATTCGATTATATTATTCTATTATAAGTTCATCGATTTATATCTCCGATGAAAATTTATATGATTATCAATATATTGCCTTCAATTGTGTATTTGTTATATATAATGAATATTAAAATAAAAAGATGGAAAATCCAAGGACTATATAGTTTGAATCTAAGACGATTTTGGTTAATCATTATAACAAATTAGGGGAGATAATTAGTGTGATCACATTGTATAATTAAATTTCTAGATATTGTCCTTTATTTTGGATAATAAAAAGATATGATTTTTTTTGAAAAATGTACTTACATGGAACAATATGTGTGATATAAGTTTGGTAGTGATATATTTACAGGTAATAATCCCCAAACATTTTGGTCGAGTACATGTAATCTATGATCCTAGTGCATTATGAGTGTGCCACTATCTTGTGCTAGGTTTTTCTTCAACTTGGTATATTAATTTGTTAACTAATATCATCTTAATAATCCATTATGAATAATTTGAATAGATTATTATCTAAGATTACATAGGATGATCATAATTTTTCATAGATTTAAACTAACATTTCATTATTTTTTCTTATAATGAATTATTTTTTAGGATTATGTTGAACCCCACTATGGTTAGGTTTTCACAAAATATAATTTTTTCCATCAGTAATTATTGGAACCTGAATAATCATTGTAAATTTTGTATATGAAAGACAATGAAATAATTGTATATTATATAATCAAAATGTTATGTGTGTTCTTATTCTGAATAAATTTTAAATGATCATGATACATTATAATGTGATAAATCATTAATAACATTTCATGGATCAATGTGCAGTATAATATAACCTAGATTCATTTATGATTTAAAATCCAAATTATTATTGTGGCCCCACTTCACCAATAATAGATTAGTGATGTATTAGTGACACAATGAATATATTTTCTATTCACAAATTAGAGATACATGAAAATGTTTTTCTAGAATTTTTTAATTTTTAAGGTGATGATGATCATTGATATAACCTCACTAGTAATAAGAGAAAATTGGATGATATTAACTATATAGAATGTGATGTGTTGTAGAATATATTTTTTAGTTTCTAATTCTCTATTATTCTACATATAAATATGTATATGGAATTACAACATGTTATAAAAAATGAGGATGATCCCATTAGTATATATTATGGTAATTTTATAGTAGATTCATGTTATGCTTCAGGTTTAGTCACTACCCATACTAGAATAATTGATCAATTTTTTATCGTGTAAAACAATTTCTCAGAATAGAATTTAATATATTATACATTTTTAGTGTTGATGAAATCATATGATGTGAAGTCAATATATATATTGAAATATAACATCCCCACAGATATAATGGATTTTAATAGAATTGGATGATCAAGTCTCTTGAAAAATCAATCAAATAAAATGTTAGAATGAAATTATAGTATTCCAAATGCATGAAATTTGAGAATAAACACCAATTGAAAATCATTAATGGTATATATAGTTTTTTGAAATTTATAACAGTTTGACATAATGCATGAGAATATATTGTGGGGCTGACTGGTTTAGTTAATTCAATGATGGTGTAGTGGTAACAAACTAATGCACCACTATATCTCTATTGATTCAAATTAGATGCGTATTAGCATTATGAAAACTAGTGTAAGAATATGTAGGTTTATATTGATGATCAACATAAAAAATTTAGATAAATGGAAAATAGAAATCCCAAAAATCATGACTATCCAATGGGGTGACAACAAATAAATTGTGAAAGGTAATGTTATTCTCTGCTATATTATAGAAAATGAATTACATGATTCTGTTTCTAACCCTAAAATTACAAATAATTAATTTTAAATGTGTATTTAATGAAAATATTGGTTGTTATATATTTAGATTTTGGAGAAAAATCACAACAGTATGATTTCTATATATCATTTATATAGTTCCTCTATTATTTAGGAGTGTTGGAATATGATCCATGTAAATCACATGATTATCCCGTTAGTTGAATTTAATGTATGTATAAAAATGTATTGAATTACCATATATGTATACTATTTCTATTATTTAGTGCGAGATAAATAATTTCATATTTCAAATGAACCAAATTCATATTTATAATTTCAAGGATTAATAAAAACTTATAATGGATGATATATATATGACACGGATCCTTATTGTTATTCACAATGACTATTTGACTTAGATGGTTGGGAAAAATTCAAAATCATTGAGATTAATATTGTACAAGTGTTTTTTGATTTCATTCCAATTGAATTTTTTGATCTTCCTAAAGAAAAAAATATGGTTAATTAGTATAAACCATGCTCTGTGTCATAAAAATTTAAAATAATCATTATAGAAAGCCCCGAATTGATTTTCTATAAATTACTATTAAAATGTAGGGAAATCATGAAAATGGAATTTTTACAGCCAATTGCATCTCATTTTGGGGGACCAATTACATCTCTATGAATAAATATTGAGTAATGTTCCTATACATTAATTATTGTGAACATAACAATCACACTATCATGAATAGATATTCCCATCCCCATATAATTTTATTTTCAATTATGATGTTGTAAATACATATAAAAAAGTGAATTTATATATTGGTACTATAAAATTTTTATTATAAATGAATATATATCCAATAAATCCTTTCAAGAAGATACAATGATTATGAATTTATATTCACATCATTTGATTCTTCAAGTTTCATTAGCATATTTACTGATATAATGAATAGTTTAGTGGGATATTAATTCAATTATATTTTGAAAGTCTTTAGAGATTATATTTTTATATACTGTAAGGGTGGGGAAAAGATTTAATATCAATGGAGAATTGTACAAAAGTTGCCGTGGTTGGAGAATTTGTATGGAAGAATTTCCACATCTGAAATTTGGATTCAGAAGGATTCTTTCATTTGACATATAATATCATGTGGAAGTATATAAATGGATTTATCAAAGAAATATGTCATAGAGAAATGTCCAAGAACATCTTCATTTACTAGGATTTATATCATTTTTTGGGATGTATATTATTAAATAATTTTTCAAAATTTGTCACATATTTCTAATTCACTCACCAGGCTAACATGGAATGTTTCCATGTTCCATTAACTGGATGAATGTTAGGGAAATATAATTGAATAAAGGATAATTTTTTTCAACGTACATGTTCTTATATTATTCTACAGTGGAGAAGGATTTGTGATATATTTTGATTCATAATAAGTTGGATATTGATATATAATCATAATGAATAATATAATTATAGATTACACATCATGATAATGGAATATTATTATGTAAAATTCATCAGTTATGGATTTAGAGATTGATGTTTTAATTTTATAATTAAATATATGGTCCCATTAAAATTATAATGAAAAGAGTGATTTATATAATTAAAATATTTGTTTAAAAAATATTTTCATATAGAATGTTTTTAGTATTCAACAATAAAGTTGGATTGAGTTGATTAATGTTTATAAATGATCAAAACATTAGCACCATATAAATAAAAAAATGGAATATCCTCTTAGTAAAATGGATCAGACAATTGTATCTATTATGAGGATAAATTTTTTTCTTAATTATCAAGGCATTAATGTTATTGATATTAATATATTTATGTCACGGGAATGATTATATAATTCAAAAACAAAATTTCAACCATATATCTATTTGAAGGGTAGATTCATTTGAGGAAGATATCGAACTACAAATAAAATGAGATATATTATTGAGTTTAATCCTGATTGGGATTGAATGATACAGAGGAAGTACCAATTTGCTGTATTTTACATAAAATATTGGAAGAATGAGACATTGAATGAATCTCATAGTTCATCATTCTCTATTCACCCTAGAATTACAATGATACATAGAGATCTGAAAGTGTATTCCTATTGCGAAATAAATGAAAAATGATATTATAGAATATGTTCCATGCTGCGTGAAATGTCATCATGTTATGTTTGAGAGACATTAGAATTATGGGTTGTTACATCCACTACAAACACCATAATGGATATAAGAAATCGTCACCATTTTTTTCATAATCATACTCCAAAAAAATATCATTAATCCATAATGTTATTTGGGTTATAGTCAATCAAATAATAATGTTATAAAAAAAAATTAGTATTAGAGAACACTTTATTCTTGATCATCTATCCAGAACATAAATTAATTTAATTATTGTTTTTATGGAGTACAATAATATATTTTATCATATCAGAATAAGAAATTTAAATATATTAATTGGACAATTCTTTAGTATGATCTGGATAATGAGTAATGAATTAGTTCATATTACAATCCGTAGATAGATGTTCAGTTTAATGGAACCATTCAAACTCTAGAGGATATACTAATATCATATCTATGGTATTTAATGGCTATTAAGATCAGGAACAAACAATATTCAAGTATTACTGAAACAATATCTTAGAATTAGGTGTTCATATTTCTCATTATTATTCCAATAATGTAATAAGGGGTGGATGTCTCATTTTCATTGATAATGAAAAAAATAAATATATTGGGAACATTATAACTGTGGAAATGGACAATATTGTTAGATCAATTCAAAAAATACATCACGATAGATCATAGTTGAAATAAATTTCTACTAATTGATATGTATATTTCATGTATATATTTTAAGGTGTTTTAGTTAGTCAATTGTTGTGATTTATTTATAATATTTTCATTTTTGGAATAAATTTACCTGATTTAGGTGTTATGGAAAGAAAAAAAGTTATTTGAAGAAGTAATGAATAGCGGAGAAAATATCTGCAAAAATACACTTCACTCCTCGAACAAATAAAATCCCCAATAAACTGAATTTTTTAATACTAGTTTTAGAAGGAAAATGATTCCAAACACGTACACATCACATAATGTCAGTACTTTTCATTACGTCATCACGAGAGGGTGTCAACTCTAGGACAAGACTTGAAGTGTAGAGACCACAAACTGGACGTACATGTACATTACATTACTTTTGCAGAATACTTAATACATAACAAAAACAAACACAAAAGGACTGTAATAGTTTTGTGTATTTGGAAACTCATAATAAACTCTTCTAATTGCGGTGAAGGATCTTCAACATCTCCCATAAATATCTTCCCCTTTTGTTTTGTTAGCTAAAACCTTTTTTAAAATACTGGTGAAAATAAACATTATTAAGGGAGAGCTCAAATGCTCAGTAAGGGTAATCATGGAGAACATAAAACAAATCATATACATTTGAACTTTAAAAAATTAACATAATGTTTAAACATAAAAACCTTGAGCAATGACATAAAACATGGCAGTATGTAAGGAATGGATCATAATGAAAAAATAATCATGAAAAAATATCATGGGAATAAAACATGTAATGGTGGAAACCATTAAGAACATTTTATGGTTTTCATAGTAGCCATGGAATTGCTGCCAAGAAAATCATAGTGGACAAAGTCCCTTTATGAATCAAGTTCAATCCACGTTCCAGTCCAGTATCACTGAACTAGACTAACTTATTATTTCAGCCATGTCTATCTCGCGAGATATAAATCTTTACCCAATCCATTGGAGGGAGATATCATTCCCACCCATCTCCTAATGAAATTATTCTTACTTAGGCCACAAAATAAACATAAATCATTCATCATAACACCAAGAATAAAATGTGTTTCAAAAACATCGTTCCCACATAACACAATTCATATAAAACAAATGGATATCATTTCATGATAAGAAAATTGAATTCATTTAAATCATAGATACATTATACTTGAAAAATACACATATGAAATAATTTCATCTTAGATGGAAAATGGTTTTGATAAAACACATGAAATGAATTCTTGAAGAAAATATACTTTCTTCTTAAAAATCATTATATCTTCAAAAAATGTCATGAAATTTTAAAAGAAAAGGTTTTTTTAAATAGTCATGAAATCTTGTGGAGGATTTATCCTGAAAATAAGGCTTTATAAAACCATAAAAATCCATTCATTCTATATAAGTTAAAAATTCAATTTTCTCGTCATTTTTACAAAAATGTCAAAAAGTACCTTGTATGGTAAACAAAAGAAATATTCCTTACATATCATGTCGTAAATTTTAAAAATGGGTAAAACAGACTTTAAAAATACATGAACCCATATTTAGAAAACAAGGACATGGATGATAAATATAACCCCAATAAATACTTACGAATAAACAATCTTATCTAAAAATGAGATTGGAAAAGATATCCCTTACCTTATGTCTGATATGCTTCGTATGTATCCGAAACTCCTATATATTGATTTAAATAGAGTCATTTACTTTTTACTGAATCATATTCATTGTTATGATGTCAGATATGGTTCACTTAGGTATTTATTTTACCCGTAAATTTGTCAATTCCATGTTAAAGTAGCGTTTTTGGTAAAATTGTTTCATTGATCATCCACGTCTTGCCTTATAATTATTCATATGATTACATAGATCATGAATAATAATTTACAGAATGTTAAGCACTATTTATATGTAATATATATTCAGAATATAAATATATATAATAGATCGATAAATGGAAAGAAATACACCGTTCATGGAGACGGTAGACAGTACGTACACATGAATTCTGGTTTTGTTTCCTTATTAAATTGAATAGAAGTAAGTAAATAACATATATATAAGTCCAGTATCATTAATATGTCATATATTTCATGATTATTTAATATATATTCTTTATAATAATTCTTGATTGTTTTACATGGATAATGAATCTCATCGCGTCGTGGAGACGGTAAAGCGTACGTACACAAGAGCGATAATATCATTCCCATAATTATTGAATGCAATTAGAGTGGATGATATAATATCTCAGAATTAGTATCATGTTACAATAATTAAATATATTTATTCCTTACCCCATCATACACATCCAAGTATGTTGGTGGTGGAAAAACTGATCACACCACGCTGTGGAGATCGTATTTCGTACGTACGAACACGCGGTGATTTGGGTTTCCATAGGATGGATAGAAGGTGAAATTTGGTTGTTTAATATCTATAATAACATATCATTATATTAATGATACTTATTTTATTACTTTATAATGAAACAACTAAATAAGAAGAATTTTAAGAAGAAATAAACTTGAAATAATCGGTAGAAGAGATTACCTCTTCTTAGACGCACCTCTTTTATGATTCCTATTAAGGGACTAGAGTTGGTCTATTGAGAAGAACAGAACCTCCATAATTATTCTAGGGTTGTGCAGAAGATAAATGGAAAAGGGTTGTCCAATATTCAACGATCAAAATGGTGTTAGGAGGAGAGGGAGGAGGTTCCCTTTTATAACGGAGGATAGGGGCACCTTTGGAAATATAAGAAATATAAATTTATAATAAATTCAAACCCCACATAAAAACCTAAAAAATGACTCAATTCGAAGATGATATATGATATGGTTGTAATATTATAATCCAATAAAATTTAGACATTTTGGGAAGTTATTTAAAACCTTATCTATTTGATTTATCCTTATTTAATTTATTTAATCTTTTTTGTGGTAATAAGATTCTAAATTTCAAATTGTTATAAATAATTACTTATGTGTTGTGAATTATCCTTAATTGGGTATTATATGAAATTTTAGACCATATAAACTTCAATTTATTATTTTTAAATATTTATGTCATTTTTAATCAATTTAATAATATGTTATTTTTATAAAATAACAATAGTGTTTATTTTGACACTATTCATTTATTTGAATTTAAATAAAATCCAAACAGATGATATATATTCGACAAAATTTGTTTAATATATTCCTAACATGTCATATTCATCTATAAAATTTGGGGAGAACATTAATTAGTTCATAAAGTGTTTATTTTAATATTTATAAAACCATTTATTTGATATTTCTCTTAATAAAACAATTACAACATCAATTTTCAATAATCATTTAATATACTTATTATTTGAATAAAAAATTAAAATTAAAATTATATGATGAAGATAAATATACTTTTTTTAATAATAATATTTTTACTTGAATTTATCATCTTAAAATCACAACATTTAAATTTTTATATTTATTAAATTATGAAGGTGACATCTTTGAAATCATTTAAAATAAAATAATATAAATGTTGTAATTGGTTTTATAAGGCTCCAAATGGTCCCAAAATCGACCTTTGGAAGATTAGGGTGTAGATATACTCGATCTATAATGTTTGGTCATGTTTATGTTTCTTTTGATAGGTATTGATATTTTAATAAAAACTATATTATTGATTTTTCACTAAAAAAACATTCGACATCATTAATGTATAAGCTATTAATGTAATTAAATATTTCTTAAAAATTAAATATAAATTTTGATGAAAAATAAAGAAATTTTAGATTTCAAATGAGTATTTATAATTGAATTTATATTCTGTATAACCTTATATTAAAATAATCTATTTATTAATGATTGAGTGAGGCATATTTCACTTTCTTTAAAATAAAATAAATTAAAAGTCTTAATCACATCCAAGTGGGTTCCAATGGATTCCATTTCGACCCAAATATGACTTAAGACGAAATATAATCATCAAATTATATTATGACAATTGTTAGGGTAATTTTATAAAATTATTTTTACCCCTAATTACCTAATTTACCTTTAACTGTGGTAAATAAATTTTACCGTAGTTACTATTCATAATACCCAAAAATAAAAAGTAGCCTATTAACATAATTTGGACCTACTGATTCCATATATGGAATCCATTTTTCCAAATTCAAATTACATAAGTTGATGAAATTAATTTAAAATAAATCTCGTTGTTAAGAAAATGATTTTTAAATGTTAAAACGATGAAAAAGATTGAAATGTTATTACATATGAATTTAGTGTAAATATAATTCTAATGAATTAAATTATATTAAATATTAAAAAAATATTCTATTTATACTTTAAACCATTTATTTTTATAATTTAAACATATAAATTATTGTGATGAAAAAATTTGTTTTTAATTAAAATATATCATGTTTTTAATATAAATTAAAATATTAAATTTATCAGAATAATATGAAAAATCGATCCAATGTAAATTTTTATATCCAGATTTTAATGAAGAATTTTATTTTGAATAATTAAACTTATAAACATGTTAAAAACTAGATTTAAAGTGGGTTCGCCATCCAAAGGCAGCAGAATTGCATTTTTTAAAAAATACGTATTTTACCTGGAAAATTTATTTTATTCTCATGTTGTGTTATAGAAAATGTGTATAATTAATTATAATGTAATAAAATTAATAATTTATTTAATATTATTCATAACGGGTAGTTCAAAATATTATAATAATATATCATTATTTAGGGAAACCTAGTATTGCGTACTACACACACTATCGAGGATGGTCGTGATTGCCTGTAATGCAAGCCAAGTCAGGGATGCGTGTATTGAAAGTTCCCATTGGGGTTGAATACAACACAAGAAATCAATGAAATTAAAAATAATAATTCTCATAAAATCTTGGTTTGTTACATTATACCGCCCTAAAAATGAATTTCACCCTCAAAATTCGTCGGGGTTATAAATGGTTACTACTTGAAAATTTCTTTCACAGAAACCCACATCGTAAAAAGGGATACTAAAATTTAATTTTAAAAAGTGAGGTATGAAACATATCGGTAACCCTAATTAACACGTCACTGGGTTACCAGATAGGATAACATATGTGAAAATATGGATATGGAAGAGAAACCTAGCCATCCTGATCTGATGGAGAGTGGTAGTGAAAATGGCTAGGAAAATCCAACAATCACAAAGCCATATATTTATGATGATATAAGGTACCATATGATTCATTAGATATAAAGACACTAGGAAAACATTTTTGTTTTTCAATATCATTTCTCTAAAGATAAAGAACTAGAATTTGAATAAATACTTTATTTCAGTACAATCTCATCGTTGTTCGCGCCTTGAACAATTTACACTTCATCTCTTAATGAAATGAAGTTGAATTTGTCATTATTGATGTGTTATAAGATCATGTGATAGAATGATGGGTCATTCCATCTGTCTCAAAAAAAAGATAGCAAACTATTTCAAATATACATAATTACATATATGGTGAGGTTAATCATATATAATTCATCAATCATACCGCATAATAAAAGAAAACTAGTTTATACTAAACATGGACTTCCTGTAGTGTCACGACCCGTCCTCGGGGCCCATGCCTTGACTAACCCAAGCCCTCTTTCCATAGGCCAGGGGAAGGCGACTAGCACCAAAGGTGTAAATCCCAATAATTGGGAAGGAATTGACTTTATAAAAGTAAACAAAACAGCATAGAGTACAAGCGGAAGCAAAACACTATGTACAAAAGAAAGTGCTGAAAAGTAAATGGGCCAGAATACATACCCAAATGAAAGTGCAGCTACAAATGAACGAAAGTACAACAGAAAAAGGCAAACAGCTGGAAGAAGGAAGCAGCTCTTGGGTCGTCCTCCTCGGATCCTACCTGAAGGGTAGGTATAGATAGCACAGCTCCTGGATCGCCCACCACAGATCCTACTTGAAGGGTAGGTACAGATAGCCTTCTAAACGCTCTCGCCCGTCAACCTTCTCCGTGTGTCATCTCGCCGTGAAGTCCTCCTACAGATACTGACTCGTCGTGTAGTCCACCTCCGGGTACCGTCTAGTCCTCGAACACTCGGCCTCTGTCAGCACTGCCCGTCGTCTGTAATCAACACGAGGTGCGGGCATAGCCCGTGCAGGGGTGAGTATAACGATACTCAGTAGGGACCCCGAGACCCTCAAGGTCTCACTAAAACCAACAAGGATAACCACTACCTAGGTATATGCCCATACATATACCTATGTTATCAAGTGACCCATCTCAATCATGAGGTAAACACAAAGGTCAAAAGTCTCAGCTCAAACCAGGCTTTTCATCAACGAAACTGTAACTGATGAAGAGCCCCGTCTCTGGAGTGTACAGTGGTCCTGTCATGACTCCGAGGTACTGCTCACTAAACCAAGTCTCTGAGGTACTCCTCGTGTCTAGTACCGCGGTTCTGCTTCCAAATACTGGGTGCTCCGTCCGCTGTGGGTCTGCTTCCAAATACCGGGCGCTCCCCCTAATAGTCTACAGAGGTACTCCTCCGGTCGAGTACCAAGGGATTGCGGCCAACTACCAGGCGCTCCGTCCGCTATGGGTCTATCGCCAAATACATGGCGCTCCATCCACTGGGCTAGTTGACTCACTCCAAGTCGAGTCGGTCAAGCAGTCATCAGGTCTCATCCGGATACACGGTCTCCGTACTCCGCGCGCTCGTCTCCGTGAGGGTCCGCTCCACGAGCTACTGGCCAAAACTCCAAGTATCTCAAAGTCCCATGAAGAAGTATTTCAAAGGACCTCGTGGTCATAGGGGTCTCAACGCAACAGATAGCGCGTCAATCAGACGCCCGGTCTGTGAGTTTTTAGCCTTTTCGTCCCAGGGGCTCGGTTGGTTTCGTGAGTGAACCAACCCGGCCATATCTCAACTGTACCCTAAACTATCATAGGGTATACTCATAGGGACCATTTCTCAATGTGATCACCAACGCCGCTAACGGTTCATCAAACGGACGTCTGATATCAGCTTTTCCGGTCCAGGGGACCTGTTGGATTTCGGGTACAATCCAACCCGGCCATATTCCAACTGCATCCAAAACTCGGGCGAAGTATACCAAAAGTTACGTCTCGTCAAGAGGAATTCGACGAAACAGACGGCACGTCAATCAGACGCCCGGTCTGTAAATTATTGGCTTTTTCGTTCCAAGGGCCCGGTTGGTTTCATGAGTGAGCCAACCCTACCGTACTCCGACGGAATCCAAACCTCAAGCGGAGTAAGCCAAAAGATCCGTCACACTTAGAGAAATTCAACAATGTCGATGGAACGTCATTCGGACGTCAGAAGCTCAAGATATAGGCGTTTCCGCTCCGAGGGCCCGGTTGGTTTTGTGTACAAACCAACCCGGCCGAACCCAAAGTTCTTTTTAACCTTGAGTGTAATATACCAAAACGACCGTCTCGATCCAAGGATCGTGTTGTCGCTGACAGTGCATTGATCGGAGGTCTGTATCCCATGATATGGGCATTTGAAACAACTCAGTCCCAAAATATGGGGTCTTGGCGCAGCCCGACCTGACCCAGCCCGACGACCCGACCTGACCCGGAATTCCGGCGCGGCGGTGCGGCTAGCGTGGCGGCCCGGCGGCGCTGCCAGGGCGGACATTGTGCTGCGCTTTCCAAGGGAGGGGCGTTGGCCCTCCATTATGAAAACGGCTGCCCCTAAATTGGGGTCGCTTGAAATCCAGCTGGGGGAATTAATTCCCCCGACTCCCCCTTGTCCAGCCAGCCCGACCTTGCTGGCCGGTTTCTGCTCAACGGGACCAGCGATGGTCGGTCCCCTTCAAGCTCTGTCGCCGGTGGCCCGGTACCGGCCGCTGGTCACCCTGCTCTGCCGCGGCCCAGAACCGGTCGTGGACCTTGTCGTCCGGCGCGGTGCGATGACACCGCGCACCTCCGCCGCGGCCCTGCTCCGGCCACGGCGTCTTCGATTTTCTTCGACGCGGCACGATGGTGTCGCGTTCTTAAACTTCTTTACATGGCGCGGCGTGACAGCGCCACGCATTTCCTTTCGCTCGATTCCGTGTGGTGCGACGGCACCAAACCTTCATGAACCAATCGACAAAGTAATCAATCATAAAAATTAAGGAGGAGGGTCGGCCATGATTTTGAGGTATGACACCCTCGCGTTATTTGATAACAAGCAGCTAAATCCACGAAGATCAACAAGTTGGTATTCACAAACAAATAAATAAATAAAACCCCTACCTCGGTTCAAGAACGGTGCACGTTAAGGAGCCGCGGAAGACGAGCGTCGTGGAAGTCGAGCGTCATGGAAAACAAATGTTGATTCTGTTGTCGTCAAGGTGCGTTCAAAGAGGAAACGTCGTTGGAAGAAGACATCGTGTTCTTCGGCAAAGATGTTCTTCGTTGAAGAACAGTGTTCTTCGTCGGAGGTGTTCTTCGTCGATGTTGAAGATGAAGAAGACTTAAAACTTAGCCCTTTCTCTTCCAAGACTCCACCACAAGAACAATTAACCCCAAAATAATATAATCCACCCACTTATTTTATTAACCCAACATAGGTTTTGAATTTCAAGAGTTTGAAAATTCAAAACCCACATTTAACTCACTTATGTTGTTCACATAAGATGTTATAAAATTAATGAGGTGATAAGTTTACAAAACTTAAATGGGGGGTTTAGAGGGGTTAGGAAAGTGAGGGGTTGGGCTCATGGGGGTCCCACCCGACATTATCCTCTCAAGGTTGGTTGTCACATGTGGGTCCGACTCCCAACATCCTTACGTAGGATAAAACTACCAAGTGGGAAAAATAAAAATTGTTAATTTTTCTTTCAACTACCACAAATATTAATAACTCTCCACGTGTAAATGAAACTCCAAAACAGGAGTTCCTAAGCAATTATCGGCGCTGCGGTTCCATCGGTACCCTCAGAATTAGATTCCTGGCACCGGTTCAAATGTTAGAAATTCCCGCTCGTTCGTTCACTGAACGTACCCGAGCTAAACTTCGGATAGAAATTCCAGAATCATCGTGCCTCGGAATCAGGTGCCGTCAAAAACTGCGTTCTTGTAAAATCTCAAAGAAAATTTAGAAAAAATTTACCTTGAATTTTACAGGTCTTTAGATTACTCCCACCTCAGGGATTTACGTCCCCGTAAAGCTCCAACATAAACTAGGGATACAAAAGCGGTACTGAGCACGCATCTGAGCCTCCCGCTCTCATGTGCTCACCTGGAGGTTCCCGTACTACCAGAGAAAGTGCACCCGAGGAATTTATCGTCCACGTAGGATCCGCTCCTGTCGATCCTTGATCCCCACTAGAACCTCCATGGAAGTAACCCCATCACCATTGTCCTACTCCTCAAGGTCGATGATATGCGAAGGGTCAAGCATGTATCTCCTTAGTTGAGATACCTGGAAAACATCTAGCACCTAGTGCAGCTGAGGTGGATGGGTCAAGCGGTAAACCACCTCGGCTACCCTGATGAGGACCTAGAAAGGTCCGTTGAACCATGGAGATAACTTGCCTCCCTGGCCACATCTCCGTAAACCTTGTCGAGGTGAGACCCGTCTAAGGACGTGATCGTCATCCTCGAACTCTAGAGGCCTCCAAGTCCTGTCAGCATAAGGCATCTGTCGGCCCTGTGTTGCCCTCATCCGCTCTTTTGGATGACCTGGACCTTCTCTAGTCTCACAAGAGCTACTATGATTTCTTCTTTGCCGATAAGAGAAATCTGGTCTCATCCCCTGGATAAACCACATTCATTGTCTAATACAGTCAATCCTGACATGAATGATTCATTCATGCCATGGATTACATCGTAAGGAATCGACGTAACTACCAAGAGATCCAACTATCACTCTCGCCTCCATGGGTCGAGTTACACTGTGGGCATCAGTGTGAGGTCACTAGGTCTCCTCGAGTAGAAATCTCGAAAGTGAGGGTCAAGTCAACAGTCTTAACCAGGACCACTCAGTATCAACCAAAAAAAATGACAGGAAAGAAAACTTTACAAAGATAAGTGTCTTTTCATTATTGTAGCTCATAGTACAAAGAAACAAAGCAACTACAGACAAACATTAACAAAACTAGAAGAAACAGGATCAATAGACTCTACGTCAGAAGCTAGTCCCGCTCCTGTCCATCTACTTTCGGAGCTCCATGACCATAGGCCTCAGCTGCCTGATGTTGAGCTCTCCCATGTCCTCTTATCCCCTGCGGTCAGGGTGGGCCCCCTGGTGGTGAGGGTGGCAACACCCCGAAGCGTCATCCCCCTCCAGCTGCATGACCAGCTCCTCTTCCATGGCTGCCTGCTCCTTGTAGTCTGACCTGATCAAACCTCTGCCTCTGGCTGGGAGGTTCTTCATTTAACCGCTGGTCATCTGCATGGCGGGTCGGTTAGTCACGTGCCATGTGACCAATCCCGCCGCAGGAGTAACACTGTCCACTCTCAGCATGACTGGCTCTGACTCCACCCTGGTTCCCCCACACAACTGTACCTGAGTCGTGAAATCATCCACCAGTAGGTCTGGTCCTCATGGACCTCTGTGTCATCTGTCTACTACCTACTGTAGAAGACTCTTCCACATGCGGGTAGTGGTGGGTCCTGTTGCTGGAGACTGCTCAGCAAGGAAACTCTCCACTAAGAGGGATCTCTCCAACACCCCTGTCTGCGTCGGAATGCTATGAGAAACAACAGTAGTTCTAATCTTTCACCTAATCCCCTGCTCGAAGGTTCAGGCCCTGATGAACGGGTCCCGTACCATATCTGTGGAGTAGTGCGAGAGGTCTGTGAATCTTAATGAGTACTGTGCCACTGTCATGCTGCCCTACCGCAGCTGAAGTAGCTCCTGAATATGCACCGCTCGAAGGGTGTCTGGTACAATCTCTGCCCAGAAAAGGCTCTCGAAGTCTTCCCAAAGAAGTGTCACCTCGTCATGCATCTGGAGCATCAGGCTCCACCATCTGCCTGCTGCTGCCTGAAGAAGGCTGGCAGCAAGGATCACTATGAAGTCTACCGGCGTCCCTACTAGCATGAAGACTCTCACCACATCCTCTAGCCAATCCTTAGCCGCCTGCGGGTCCGTCCCTCACTGGAACCTGGGTGGTCTCTGGTGCTAGAACTCGTGCAGTGCACTCAAGCGACGTGCACTCTCTGCTGATGTGTCTCGTGGCATCGGTGGCCCAATGGGTTGTAGTAACGCTGGTACCTCTGCTGGTTCCTCAACTGGGATAGGGCCCTGTACTGAGGCCTCGTCGCTTGGTGGCCTGTCAGTACGTACCACTCTCGTGGCTCTAGCTGGTTGTCCACGGGGAGGCATCCTGAAGGGAACAAACATGACATGGTCAAAAGACTTATACATGGTGAGTTGACTTGGTCTGAGATTATATTTAAATAAAACTTTTGGAAACACACATGCAATCAGTGTTTTCGTGCACAAAGTCGGAAATCAGTTGTCAGGGTCCCGGTGTATGGATACGTCGGCCGCCCGCATAAACATTGGATTCCCTGAACTGAAGACCACACTCGGTACCCTTAACACTATTGCTTCACATGAAATAAAACATATGAGTTATAAGTTCTGTGGTAGAACTGACTCCTTTGATACCAATTTGTCACGACCCGTCCTTGGGGCCCGTTTCGTGACTACCCCAAGCCCGCCTTCCATAGGCCAGAGGATGGTGACTAACACCAAAGGCGTAAATCCTGATAATTTGGAAGGCATTGACTTTATAAAAGTAAACAAAACACCACAGAATAAAAGCGGAAGAAAAACACTAAGTACAAAAGAATGTGCTGAAAAGTAAATGGGCCAGAATACAAACCCAACTGAAAGTGCATCTACAACTGAACGAAAGTAAAATAGAAAAAGGAAAACAGCTGGAAGAAGGAAGCAGCTCCTGGGTCGTCCTCCTCCGATCCTACCTAAAGGGTAGGTACAGATAGCGCAGCTCTTGGATCGCCCGCCACGGATCCTACCTGAAGGGTAGGTACAGATATCCTCCTCAACGCTCTCACCCGTCAAACTTCTCCATGTTTCGTCTCACCATGAAGTCCTCCTCCAGATACTGACTCGTCGTGTAGTCCACCTCCGGGTACCGTCCAGTCCTCGAACACTTGGCCTCTGTCAGCACTGCCCCTCGTATGCAACCAACACAACGAGGTGCGGGCATAGCCCGTGAAGGGGTGAGTATAACGATACTCAGTTGGGACCCCGAGTCACTCAAGGTCTCACAAAAACCAACAAGGATAACCACAAAGAAGATATCAACAGATAACCTCTACTTAGGTATATGGCCATACATATTCCCAAGATATCAAGTAACCCATCTCAATCATGAGGTAACACAAAGATTATGAAATCAACGGATAACCACTACCTAGGTATATGTCCATACATATACCTAAGTTATCAAGTGACCCATCTCAATCATGAGGTAAACACAAAGGTCAAAAGTCTCAGCTCAAACCAGGATTTTCATCAACGAAACTGTGACTGCTGAAGAGCCCCGTCTCTGGAGTGTATAGTGGTCCTGTCACGACTCTGAGGTACTGCTCACTAAACCAAGTCTCTGAGGTACTCCTCCTGTCGAGTACCATGGGTCTGTTGCAAAATACTGGGTGCTCTGTCCACTGTGGGTCTGCTGCAAAATACCGGGCACTCCCCCTAATAGCCTACAGAGGTACTCCTCCGGTCGAGTACCGCGGGTTTGCTGCCAACTACCAGGCGCTCCGTCCACTGTGGGTCTACCACCAAATACCGGGTGCTCCGTCCACTGGGCTAGTCGACTCACTCCAAGTCGAGTCGGTCAAGCAGTCGTCATGTCTCAGCCAGCTACATTGTCTCCGTACTCCGCATGCTCGTCTCCGAGAGGGTCCTCTCCATGAACTACTGGTCAAAAATCTAAGTATCTCAAAGTCCCACGATGAAGTATCTCAAAGGACCGGCTCGTCATAGGGGTCTCAACGCAATAGACGGTGCGTCAATCAGACACCTGGTCTGTGAGTTATTAGCCTTTCTGTCCCAGGGGCCTAGTTGGTTTCCTGAGCAAACCAACCCGGCCGTATCTCAACTATATCGCAAACTCTCATAGTGTATACTCATAGGGACCATTTCTCAACATGATCACCAACGCCGCTGACGGTTCGTCAAACAGACCTCTCATATCAGCTTTTCCGTTCCAGGGGCCCGGTTGGATTTCGGGTACAATCCAACCCAGCCATATTCCAACTGCGTCCAAAACTCTGGTGAAGTATACCAAAAGTTCCGTCTCATCATGATGAATTCAACGAAATAGACGGCACATCAATCGGACACATGGTCTGTGAATTATTGGATTTTTCGTTCCAAGGGCCCAGTTGGTTTCGTGAGCGAACCAACCCGACCGTACTCCGACGGCATCCAAACCTCGAGCGGAGTAATCCAAAAGATCCAACTCACTTAGAAGAATTCAACAAAGTCGACGACACATCATTCGGACGTCCGATGCTCAAGATATGAGCGTTTCCGCTCCGAGGGCCCGGTTGGTTTTGTGTACGAACCAACCCGGCTGAACCCAAGGTTCTCCAAAACCTTGAGTTTAATTTACCGAAACGACCGTCTTGATCGAAGTATCGTGTTGCCGCTGATGGTGCGTCAATCGGAGATCCGTAGCCCATGATATGAGCATTTGAACCAACTCAGCCCGAAAAAATGGGGTCTGGGCCCCGCCCAGCCCGACCCAGTACCCCCTGGGTCAGCCGAACCAGGTCGACCCGGCCCGGGTGGCGACCCGGCCCGACGACCCGGACAGACCTGGAATTCCGGCGCGGCTGGCGCGGCAGCGCGACCTTTGTGCTGCACATGCCAAGGGAGGGGCGTTGCCCCTCCTTTATGAAAATGGCGGCCCCATAATTGGGGCCGCTTGAAATCCAGCCGGGGGAATTAATTCCTCTGGCTCCCCCTTATCCGGCCGGCCCGACCTGGCCAGCCGGTTTCTGGTCAACGGGACCGGCGATGGCTGGTCCCCTTCCAGCTCCGTCGCCGGTGGCCCGGTACCGGTCGCCGGTCACCCTGCTCCGCCGCGGCCCGGAACAGGCTGCGGCCCTTGTCGTCCGGCGTGGTGCGACGTCACCATGCTCCTCCGCCGCGGCCCCGCTCCGGCCTCGGCGTCTTCGGTTTTCTTCGACGCGGCGCGACAGCATCGTGTTCGTAAACTTCTTTCCACGGAGGGGCGTGACAGCGCCGCGCATTTCCTTTCGTTTGATTCTGTGTGGTGCGACGACACCACACCTTCCCAAACCAATCCACAAAGGAATCAATAATAAAATTTAAGGAGGAGGGTCGGCCGTGTTTGTGCGGTCCGACCCCCTTGCGTTATTCGATAACAAGCAGTTAAATCCAAGAAGATCAACAAGTTGGTATTCACGAACAAATAAATAAATAAAACCCCTACCTCGGATCAGGAAGGATGCACGTTAATGAGCCGCGGAAGACGAGCGTCGCGGAAGTCGGGCGTCATTGAAAACGAATGTTGATTCCGTTGTCATCGAGGTGTGTTCAATGAGGAAAAGTCGTTGGAAGAAGACTCCTTGTTCTTCGGCGGAGATGTTCTTCGTTGAAGAACGGTGTTCTTCGTCGGAGGTGTTCTTCGTCGATGTTGAAGAATAAGAAGACCTCAAACATAGCCCTTTCTCTCCCAAGTCTCCACCACAAGAACAAATAACCCCAAAATAAAATAATCCACCCACTTATTTTATTAACCCAACATAGGTTTTGAATTTCACGAGTTTGAAAATTCCAAACCCACATTTAACTCACTTAAGTTATTAACATAAGATGTTATAAAATTAATGAGGTGATAAGTTAACCAAACTTAAATGGGGGGTTTATAGGGGTTAGGAAAGTTAGGTGTTGGGCTCGTGTGGGTCCCACCCAACTATATCCTCTCAAGGTTGGTTATCACAAGTGGGTCCCACCACCAACATCCTTACTTAGGATAAAACTACCATATGGGAAAAATAAAAATTGATAATTTTTATTTTCAACTACCCCAAAAATTAATAACTCCCCCCGTGTAAACGCAACTCCAAAACAGGAGTTCCTAAGAAATTATCGGCGCTGCGGTTCCATCAGTGCCCTCGGAATTCGATTCCGAGCACCAGTTCAAAAGTTAGAAATTCCCACTCGTTCATTCACATAATGTACCAGAGCAAACTTTGGATTAAAATTTCGGGCCCACCGGGCCTCGGAATCAGGCGCCGCAAAAAGCTACATTCTTGTAAAATCCCAAAGAAAATTTAGAAAAAATTTCCCTTGGATTTTACGGGTTTTTACATGTAGGACAGTGGAATGGGATAAAGGCATGTCACAGGTTGGTTGTGGGTTTGATTCCCATGGCTTTTTCTGATGCGATGGGTTGTCGCCCATCCTATAGGTTGTCATTTTTCTAAAACTATATTATTATAACATTCCATCAATAATATCGAAAAAGTTTTAGATTTAAAAAATACTAACTTATGTCCATTATAATCCATTTCAATCATTAGGCTTATCCAAAATATATTTGTCCAATATCATATTACAGTGAAAAAGATTACCAGAGAGGTCATATAACAAGCATGTGAATACCATCATTTATCTCCCTTATATAAGAATATATATATTTTTTATCACATTAGAAACATGTGAATACTTTAATCATGTATTCTTACCATAGAACAATAGTGAAGAAATGAATGTCATCAAATATTAACTCTCTCGACATACCAAAATCCCAAAATTTCTACATACTCAAGGAATGATATAACATTGTCCTTATATAAGTCATGGGCTCATTTCATTTTCAATTTATCCCATCATTATGCGCATATCATCTTATATCCAAAAAATATTTCAATAACTTTTCAGGTTTATCGGTACCATATAATTATTGAAAACCAATACATAGATACTATAAAATTCCACGATACCATAAATGAGATTCCATGAAACTATTTTGAAATCCCATTACATAAACACTTAATCATTCCACAACATCATTGTCATACTCAACATCACAAATAGTGAGAACATGTGATGTCCCTTTATTCTTTTTCTTAAGAGGTTGCTCACATCGATCATCATTATCCTTTGGATTAGGGCATTGATTAGCATAATTCCCCATTTCCTTGCAATTGATGAACTGAAGTGTTGGTGGAGTGTTATCTGTAGTCTTTTCTCTATTCTCATCATTAACTACCTTTTTACCATTACTTCGATACTAAACTACTCGATGACCTTCTTCTCCATAGTTAAAACATTTTCTAAACCTTTTAGAAATTCTCCACCATGATTCACTCCACACATTGAGCACAACGAAACATTCATATTCTTTTCACCATTGTCATGAGATTTCTCCTTGAACTCCATCTTTTGTTTTTTTGTCAAATCCATGAGGTGGATATGTAGCACCAACTTCTAGTTCTTCCTTGATAGCCAAAAACATGATTTCTTCATAGCTACTGATGTCTCTTATAGCTAATTCCCTTCGAAGACTCAGTTTTTAGCCACAGAAGAATCGATCAACGTTACTTTCTGGTTGGATGATAAATCTAGATGCATACCTTGCAATCCTTGTAAAATTCGACTTGTATATACCAACAGATTCATCATCATTTTTCTAAAGCTCCAGGAACTCCTTTTACAACTTTGTTCGACGAATACGAGGGATGTACTTATTGAAACACATGTTTTCGAACTCGTCCGATTCCATTGATTCAATTTCATTATGGGGAATTGTATTCTTAATTAGACTCCCCACCTGGTCTGCTTCACCTTCTAAATGGTAAACAACCGGAATGAATTTTTCATGTTCTGAACAGAAAAGAATGGAAAATATATATTTTCAATGGTACTGATACATTGTTCAGAAATAGGTGGATTAGAAGACCCACTGAAAGAAGTTTGGAGTTTCCTCATTAAGGACTCAATAGAATGTTGTTCCCTTATCGGCTCATTTGGAAGTCCAAAATGATTCATATCTTGCGTATGTATAGAAATAATATTTTTCACTCCATCTCCCATAACATTGGTTTTTAGAGAAGTACAATCATTGCATTGTCCATTGCATTGATCAACATGGTTTCTTTGGGTTCCATCCATTGTCTAAAACCCCAAAAGAATAGTGTAAAAGGAAAAAACCATACTAGGGTAAACAACAAAATAAATGGGCAGTACCTTCAATATCTAACATCTTAGGGTTAATTCTAATATCTTTACCGTAATTCTAGGACTATAAACAATACTTATACATAACCTTGGTGACATCCCTAGACATACCCTAGAAATATCTCTAGGGATCTCACTAAAGTTTTCACATCCTAGTTTCCAAAGGTTAACTAAACCATTTCTCTAATACCAACTGTAGAGACCCCAAAAATGACTTACATGGATATTACATTACTTTGGCAGAATACATAATACATATCAAAAATAGACACACAAGGACAGTAATAGTTTAGTGTCTTTGTAAACTCAGATTATAAACTTATAATCATGGTGAATGATCTTCAAAATCTCCTATAAAGATCTTCCCTATTGTTTTCTTACCTAAAACCATTCATTAAATTCTGGGGAAAAGAAAACATATAAAGGGTGAGCTCAAATGCTCAGTAAGGGTAAGCATGGAGAAAATAAAACAAATCATATACATATGATCTTTAAAAAAGTATCATAATATTTAAACATCAAAATATTGATAAATCACATAATACATGGCAGTAATCAAGGAATAGATCATAAAGAAACATTAATCATGAAAAAATATAATGGGAATAAAACATGTAATTGTGGAAACCATTAAGAACATGTTATTATTTCCATAGTAGCCAAGGCATTGCTGCCCAGACCATCTTAGTGGACAAATTCCCTTTCTGAATCAAGTTCACTCCCCGTTCCTATCCTGTATCACTGAACCGGATTAACTTGTCGTTCCAGCCATGTCTATCTCAAGAGATATAAATCTTTACCCAATTAATTACTGGGAGATATAGGTCTCACCCATCTCATAATGAAATCATTCTTACTTGTTCTACAAAATAAACATAAATCATTCATCATAACCCAAAGAATAAAATGGGATTCATAAATATCATCTCATCATAACATAATCCATATAAATAAAATGTATATAATTTCATTATAAGAAAATTGAAACCATTTAAATCATAGAGACATTATAATTGAAACATTCACATTTGAAATAATTTCATCTTAGATGGAAAGTGGTTTTGTTAAAAAACTTGAAATGAATTCTTGAAAAAATATTTCCTTTCTTCTTCAAAATTAATTTTTTATCACAAAATGTCATGAAATTTTGAAAGAAAATGTTTTTTTGAAAATAGTAATGAAATATTTTGGAGTAAGATTAATGAAAATTAGTCTTTATGAAACAGTAAAAATCAGTTCATGCTGTACATGTTAAAAAAACATTCTTCTCGTACTTTTTTCGGAAAAGTCAAAAAGTACCTCATATGGTAAACAAAAAATGATTACTTACATACCATGTAGTAAAATTAAAAATTGGGTAAAAATTACTTTAAAAATACATGAAACTATTTTTATAATATAGGGACATGGATGACAAATATAACCCCAGTAAATACTTATGAATAATCAATCTCGGATAAAAACGAGATTGGAAAAGTTATCACTTACCTTATGTCTGATATGCTTCGTATGTATCCAAACCACCTGTATAATGATTTTAATAATGTCATTGACTTATTACATAATAATACTTATTTTTATGATATAATATATGGTTCACATAGGTATTTATATTAACCGTTCATTTTTCAATTCCATGTTAAAGTAGCGTTTTGGGTAAATTCTTCCATTTATTGTCCGTGTCATGAGTTGTAATTATTCATATGATTACTTAGATGATGATTACTTATTTATAGAATTTAAAACATGATTTATAAGTAATATATATTCAGAATATAAATATAAATAATAGATCAATAAATGGAAAAAAATACATCATTCATGGAGACGGTAGGTCGTACGTACGCATGAACGATGTTTTCAATTCCTTATTAAATTGAATTGAAGTAAGTAAATAATATATACATAAGTCAAGTATCATTAATAAAACATATATTTCAGGATTATTTTATATATATACATTATAATCATTCTTGATTGGTTATCATGGAGAATGAATCTCATCGAGTCATGGAGACGGTAATCCGTACGTATGCACGAGTGATAATATCATTCCCATAATTACTGAGTGGAATTAAAGTCGATGATATAATATCTCAGAATCGGTATCATGTAATAATACAAATATATAGTTATTATTTACACCATTATACCCATCCAAGTATTTTGGTGGTGGAAAAACTAATTACACCACGGTGTGGAGACTATATTCCATACGTACGCACGCGCGGTGATTTCGTTTTCCGTAGGATGGATAGAAGGTGAAATTGGTTTGTTCCATATTTATAATAACAGATCAGTATATTAATGATATCGGTGTTATTAATTTATAATGAAAAAACTAAAGAAGAAAAAGTTGAAGAAGAAAGACACATGAAATATTCGGTAGAATAAATTACCTCTTATTAGACGCACCTCTTTTATGATTCCTCTTAAGGGACTAGAGATTGTCTATAGAGAAGACCAGAACCTCAAAAATGAATCTAGGGAAGTGGAGAAGTGAAATGGTCAAGGTTTGTCATATAATGAAGGCTCAAAATGTTTTGAGGTAGATAGGGAGGAGGTTCCCTTTTATAAGGGTGGAGAGGGGCACCTTTGGAAACATAAGAAATATTAATTTATAATAAATTCATACCCCACATGAAAACATCCAAAAATGACTCAATTAGAAGATGAGATGAGATAAGGTTGTTATATCATCATAAAATAACATGTATACATGTTATGAAGTTATTTAAAACAATATCAATTTGATTTATCCTTATTTATTTTAGTTTATCTTATTTGTGTTAATAAGATTCTAAATTTTAAATTTTTATAAATAATTACTTATGTGTTGTGAGTTATCCATAATTTGGTACATTATGAAATTTTAGACCATATAAATTTCAAATTATAATTTTTAAATATTGATGTAATTTTTAAACAATTTAATAATATGTTTTTTTTATAAAATTACCATAGTGTTAATTTTTACAATATTCATTTATTTGAATTTATATAAATTCCACAGAGATGATATATTTGAACCAAAATTTTTAATAGATTTATAACATTTATTATTCATCTAGAAAATTTGTGGAGAACATTAATTTTTTCATAAATTTTTTATTTTAATATTTATAAAACCATTTAATTGATATTTCTCTAAACAAAATAATTACCACATCATTTTTGTATAATCATTTAATATACTTATTAATCGAATAAAAAATTAAAATTAAAATCCTATGATGAAGATAATTTTAATATATTTCATAATAATATTTTTCTACAATTTATCATCTTAAAATCAAAACATTTTAAAAGTAATATTTATTAAATTATGAAGGTGACATCTTTGATATCATTTAAAATAAAATAATATTAATGTCTTAATCAGTTTAATAAGGCACCAAA
This sequence comes from Viscum album, assembly GCA_963277665.1. Classification (NCBI taxonomy): domain Eukaryota; kingdom Viridiplantae; phylum Streptophyta; class Magnoliopsida; order Santalales; family Viscaceae; genus Viscum; species Viscum album. The sequence goes on along the minus strand of OY728121.1, from coordinate 1,199,962,207 downwards.
GTTTCCAGAAATATTACCTTGGATGATTAGGGTATATATATACGTGACCAATAATATTTGGTCATGTTTTAGGTCATTTTGATCTGTATTTTTATTTTAATAAATACAATATTATGGATTTTTCAATAAATAAATAATTTCTACATCATTAATTTATAAGCTATTAAGGTAATTAAATATTTCATATAAATTAAAAAAAAATTACCATGATAAAGAAAAAAAATTTATCTTTAAATTTAGTTTTTATAATCGAATTTATATTTTGTATTACCAAATATTAAAAATAATCTAATTTTTAATATTTGAGTGAGACATATTTCACTTTATTTAAAATAATATAAATTGGAGGTATTATTCACATCCAAGTGGGTTACAATGGATTCCATTTCGATCAAAATATTCCTTAGTACGAAATTTAATCTTAAAATTATATTAAGAAATGTGTTAGGGTAATTTTATAATATTATTTTTACCCTTAATTACCTAATTTTCCTTTAACAGTGGTAAATAAAATTTACTGTAGTTACTATTCATAATAACCGAAAATAAAAAGTGGCCTATTAACCTAATATTGACCTAATGATTACAAATATGGAATAGATTTTTCCAAATCCAAATCATAGTAGTTTCATAATTTAATTTAAAATTAATATTGTTGCTACGAAAATGAGTTTTAAATGTTAAAACGTTGCAAAGGATTGAAATTTTTTTACATATGAATTTAGAATAAAATTAATGCTAATGAATTACATTATATTAAATGTTAAAATTATATTCTATTTATATTTTAATTCCATTCAATATTATAATTTATCCATATAATTTATTGCGATGAAAAAAGCTTTTTTAAATTAAAATATAGTGTGTTTTTATTATTCATTAAAATATGAAAGTTATTAGAATAATATGAAAAATCTATCCAAAGTAAATTTTTATATCATGACTCCAAATAAGAGTTTTATTTTGTCAAATTTATATTATTAACATGTCAAAAATTATATTTAAAGTGGGTGCGCCATCAAATTGCGGAAAAACTGCATTTTTGGAAAAATACATATTTTACCCAAAAAATTTAATTTGTTCTCATACTATGTTCTAGAAAATGATTAAGATTAATTATAAGGTTATAAAATTAAAAATGTAGTTAATACAATTCATAACGACTAGTTAATAATATTATAATAATATATCATTTTTTTGTGAAACCTGATATTGCGTACTGTAGACGCTATCGAGGAAGGTCACGATTGCGTTTAATGCATGCCGAGTCAGGGATGCGTATAGTGCAAGCTCCCTTTGGTGTTGCATACAACACAAGAAATCAATGAAATTAAAATGAATAATTCTCATAAAATCTCGGGTTGTTACATTAATCTAATACAAGGTGTGAAATACAATTACATAACATGATTTTCCAGATCAGATCATGAATAGAGTCATGTTTTCATATTTAATTTTGACATTCAATAGAGATTAAACAACATGGAGGAGAACACAGAACTGGATTACACAAACTGTATCCATGTACATATAGTGTATATACTGAATTTTTGTAAAAAATAAATATGACAATGGTTGTTATTTTGATAGGATAACCTATTAAAAGATGACATTGTCGGCCCTTTAAATAATCCATTGACCATAGGGAGAATGTGTGACACAAATTAGTTAACTAAAGAAAATTGAGATACAATTTAAAGTCTAGGTTCACCAAAATTCATTTCCACATTTTTTCTTCAGGTATAGATGCATCTCGTTCTTATCATTCCTACTAAGGGGGTGTAATATTTAATGTTCATGGTCAGTTTGATTGTTGGGGGAGTACAACATAGGTATTATTTCTTTTATTATTATTAACGTTTTGTGATTTTTTATAACCATATAATCAATTACAATATTTTTCTTTTGTTATTTAATGATCATTTTATGTGATTTCAATGGTTTTCTAATATTTTGTAGATTTCCATTGAACTTGCGAAATTATTGGATTGTAGAAGGGGTCCATAACTAAGGATCCATATTTATCCAATTCCGAAACCAAAACGGAATAAATGAATTTTCAGTTGAATACATAGAACCCAAACATGAAAATCACTAATCCTAGAATGCTTTTATCATGATATTAAGAACCCAATCATTTATGTAGTTTCTATCATTATCCATTCTAAAACAATTATTTTTATTTTCATATTTAATTTAATAGATATGATCATCATTGATGGTTTGACATTCAATCTTTCAAGATACAAATTTTTAGTTACTTGTGAGTATTTTTATACATTATTAAAATTTGTTTACCCCGTAGGAATTAATGATGTCCCAGATCTAGTAATTTTTTTCCATTACCAAGGATGTTTTATAATTTGGAAACATTAATTTTGAATTTATATAGACATTATAATTTTAGTTCTAATTTTATACATGTTCTGACCGGACCATTGTTTCAGGAAACAACCAATTTCACAAATATTCCACTTGAGGGAAGAAAATTTCATAAATTTATGCATTTTACCACATCATTGAAAATACCTTACACAATAAGAAAAAGAAGGATTGCCACGGTGAACAAAAAACCAATACTTGGAGACAGCAATTTGAATGAGTCAATCATGAGCTGGGCTTACCAGCTGGTACTAAATTTAAAGGAGGAAATCTATGGGAAGAAATAATGATAAAATATAAATTACCATAAAAATGGTGTGTTAGTAAATGAATTATGATACACTCAGTCATTACTAAACAAATTTAGATAATGTCAGTAGCCATCCATGTTATTACACATTCACTATAATTCACCAGGCTTTATCATGAAGACTCAAACTCCCATATTAGTTTTTATCTAAAGATATGTTACACATTTCATTTAAAAAAAATTCACAAATGATATATTTAGTCTACAATAGTTTAAATTATCATTGATTTAAAAATCATTAGAGGGGATATATAGTCTTCCACAACATTCAATCATAACCTGGGATGATAAAGTAAGGATGTTTTAACAATGTCTTTATCACTGTCATTTATAATGGACCGATGGGAATGAATTCTAAATTTTGATAAATTAAATAAATATTCAATATATAGTTCATGAGAATTTTTCATTGGTTTAATTAGATAATTTTCTCATCATGGAATTGAAATATGGATACTAATTAAAAAATTAAAAAATGGTCTTTGGCAAGGATATCATTTAATAGTTAATGATTCTTCAAAAGGTTTTCATATAAGAAAGAAAAATTAAGAGAGTAATGTTTTTTGGATGATAATTCCATCACTCATTTTCAATCGAAGACCTAATTATGGTATGTGTTAGGAGAAAAGATGTTGGATAGTAGATTTTTTCCATAGAAATGAACACCATGAAGAAGATAATGGATTCGATGATGGCCAATCAAAATCTCCAAGGTATGTATCATTTGGTTACAAATTATTTAGATTATAATATTCAAAATTATGTATATGGATAGATTCCATAAAATACCACAGGATCTGAATGAAATTCATGTATAATAATTTTAGAAATGTCAATTCGGATTTAAACCTCTACACCAAGGGCCAACACTTACCAGTCATGTTCATTCAGTGGAATAGACCCTTGAAACATTTATGACCACAACCGTAGATACACATAATGAGTTGAAATCAAATTTCAGAGTTCAAGGTAATGCAATCATATAATTTAAAAAATACTCAAAAAAATAACGATTCAATGACTAATTTAGAATTTTAATTTGGTCATATTTCTAAGAAAAATATGGAAATAAAAATATTATAGATTCTCATATTCCTGTGAAATAATGCTTTGGGGGATTTAAAATCCATATTTCATAGAAGTGGAAGGAATACAAGAGAGAAAAATATAAAATTTTCAGGAAATATTGGACAACATGTAAATGTAGAAATTCAAGAAATACATAAGGAACAGAAGGAAAATCATGAGGAAGAAGCACCACCACCACACCAACAACCACCAACATTCCCATATCAAGAAAAGTGTGTGGATATTGATGAGGAAAACAATTTTTATATATGTTCAAGAAGATACATATCAACATACTATTTTCTGAAGTAATAACAATAATTAAATTTTATTTAATGTTCATGATTGATTTGGTGATGATGAAAAGAATATTGATGAATTATCCACCATTTCATGAACAAGATAATGTTCAGAAGTATATTCAAAGACCCTAACAATGTAGAAGATGTAACACCCCAGGATTTCAGAGTGTGTTATTTCTTAAAAATAATTCAATAACTTGCACTACACGCAACACCGAGTTCAATCACACCATTAAAAGAGTTCATGAATAGTATTAACTACATTTTGAACTTTATATAATCCTTATAATTTTAGAATCCCTATTATGAGTTTCTTAGTCAGATTGCAAGAACAGATTCATTTTCAGTATTATCAACTTCTAATAGTGAAACCTTTTTAAATACAATATTTTAATCTTTTTGACTAAATTGGGACATCAAAAATTTAAAATGAAACATCCCAAGCTTCCACGGTACGCTTTCTTTGAGTAATACAGTAGCGTGTGTTGTACGCAACCTTGAGTTTTAACACACACCACAACCAATCAAACTAGCCGTTATGAATAGTAATACCTAATTTTTGAAATTATATATATTTTATATTTAAAAATGGACTTCATTTTTGGATTCGGAATATCGAAATTAGCCTAGGGTGAAATTTTGGTACATTTCGGATAACTTTTATATTTTGATGAATAGTGAAAATTACTAAATTTTAATTAAAAACAACTTTTTTAATCAAAATAATTAATATTGATAAATTATGAATTTGAGTGGTTTTAAAGTATATTTAGAATATATTTTTACCATTTAATATAATGTTGGTCATTGGACATAATTTTACAATTAAACCGAACATAAACAAGTGTCAATCTTTTGGTAGTTATTATCTCTTAAAAACACGCTTTTTGTTTTGACAGCGGGAATTAATTTTAAATTAATTTCTGCCACTTCTGTGTTTTGAATTTAGAAAAATGGATTCCATATTTGGAATCAGGATGTTCAAATTGTGTAAATAGGTAACTTTTATTTTTAGACATTTTGAATAATTACTGCGGTAAATATTTTATTTACCATGGTTAAGGGTAAATCCGGTAAATAAGGGTTAAAAAAATAATATTATAATAATACTAAATTACCCTAAAACGTGTCTTAACCCTATTGGTTGATACATAGTCGACCATGGGCATCTTTGGGTCTATTTTGGGACCCCATGGATCCACTTGTAAGTGATAATGACACTTTATTTTAATTAAGTCAAAATGAATACAAAAATGACACAAGCATATATCTTTTAGAACAACAATTTTTACATAGGGTTATACATGTTGGATTTTCCATTATAAATATTCATTAGAAAGATAAAACGATTTCCTACATAATGATATTTTATTTATAATTTTTAGACATTAAATAATTTATTTTATTTATGACACAATGATGATGCAGTAATTACTAAAATAGTAAAAAATTAACATAATTGATATTATAAATACCCAAATAAATATAATATGAAACTTTTAATGAATTAAACTAATTTTCTAGGATAATATGATCCATTAGGATTGATTTAATTGACTTTGTTCGAAGTAATCAATCTGTTATGAGTTTCACAAAAATCAACTATTGAATAGTGTCAAAATTGACATAAAAGAGTTCTTAAAACAAATATTATATTATTAATTGATATTAAATTCCTAAAAATCTAAGGTTCGGCCAAGAGACTTATATTATGATAGGTTAATCATTAATGGACCACTTGGGGGTCGCTTGGATGTATATAGTAAGTTTATTAACCATAATATATAAAATACAAAGAGACATTGTAAAAGTGAAACTAATTAACTTAGAGTTAATACTTAAAGATAAGGTTAATATAAGTACCCAAACCTGTCTAAATTCTATTGGATGAGTTGTTTTCGACCTATCCCCACCTCATCCTTTGAATAGTCAACTTTGGAGCCTTTAGAAACCGAATATGAATTTATTATAAATTAATATTTCTAGCTTTTCCAAAGGTGCCCCTCACCCCTCTTATAAAAGGGCACTCCTCCTTCCCATTTCTTCACACCTTCAAAGCCTTTTGGTTCGGCCAAAATCTGCCCAAATACTCTCCCAACATCCCTCAATACAACCTAGAGGCCTTAGTTTGATCAGAAAGCCAACCTAATGAGCCCTTTTGATCAAATCAAAAGGAAGAACCCGAAGAAGAGGTAATGATTTCACCACCCTTTTCTAAGTTCATTTCTTCTTCCACTTCTTCTTCCTTTGTTCTTACCATTCTGAAATAATAACTCCAGTATCTCACATATACTGTGATGTTATTATAAATATGGTACAATCATATTCAGTATTCTATCCACCCTTTGAATAACATGTCACCATACGTGCGTACGTACGGCTTACCGTCTCCACGTCGTGGTGTAATTGTTATTCAATATAATATTATTTGGATGGGTATAATAATGATGTGTAACTCATGTAAATAATAAATATAACATGTTAATGATTCTGTATATATGATATACCATCCATTTATATATTATTTTAATATCAAAAGAATGATATTGTCGCTCGTGCGTACGTACGGACTACCGTCTCCACGAACGCGATGAGATTCATTCTCCATCGTATCCATTAAAGTATAATTATCATTTGATGATTTAAAAATGATGTTTAAGGACTGTATATCATTCTGGATATGAATAAGATACAACAACCATGGCTTATGTAACAAAACATATAAAAGAAAATGAGTAAGTTAACTCCCGAAACGACGATAATTCTAAGATATTATTAACAAATCAATGTTAAAAGATCATATATGATATCATATTAATATATATGATTCTTGTATAATTTAATAACAACTATTTCACCATTATACAGGAGGTTAACCTACCCCATCCAAGGAAAAGTACAAGGTAAGGGTTATTTCACAATCTCTTCATTATCCGAGGTTGTTTATACGTAATAATCTACTGGGATTTCTTTATCATCCACATCCATGTTTCTTCGAAATGTATTTAAAAACATATTTATTATTTAAAAGAATATGGGTTAAATTCATTTATACCCTTGTTTTACTTTTTGTAAGAGGTTTATAAAGGAATCTTTCCGTCATTTTCAAAACAAGGTCCTTTTTAACCTTTTCGACAGAATTAAGATAAGAATGTTTTTTTTAACTTATACGGCGGGTGCGGTTATTTTCCGCCGTTATAAAATCATCAAAGCTTTCCTTACAAGCTTACAAGAATATTTTCAAGAAAATGTTTTATTTTATATGGCTCTTAAATGATTTCAAAAATAGAAAGAGATATTTCTCTAAAAAGTGTTTTGATTTCATCTATGTCAACATCCTTTAATGGATTTTACGCTTATTTGAAGTTGATTTATTATAATACAAAACTTCTATATTGTATTGAAGGTTTTGTGATATGTTTGACTGTGGATGTGCTATTTTATACCATTCATAGTTTATGGTGAAACTATTGACATTTTGTATGCTAGTTTTAATCCGAATGTTTATGTTATATTTCAAACTTTTCTTCAGATGAATGTGCTAAACAAGTATGTTCCGGGTTGGGGACCGGTAAAAGTAAGCCCTCCAGGTTGGGGACTGGTAAAAGTAAGCCCTCCAGGTTGGGGACTGGTTAAAGTAAGCCCTCCAGGTTAGGGACTGGTAAAAGTATGCCCTCCGGGTTGGTGTCCGGTTATTAGAGGCACTCCGGGTTGGTGTCCGGTTATTAGAGGCACTCCGGGTTGGTGTCCGGTTATTAGAGGCACTCCGGGTTGGGTTCCGGTTAGAAGTAACCCCTAGGTCTTGGGATGAGGCCTAGACAAAGAAATTAACGTTTAGCATTATGCATTCCAACATTATGAAAGTGGTTATTGATTTTTGTATGTGATTATTCATTTAGTAGAATATCCATGTGAATAAGTAAATGGCATTATTTCATTTTATTTATGCCATACCATGTTGAAAGTTCGTATTTAAAAGGCTTTTGTTTTAGTTATACATTGCCTTAAACGTTTATTCTTATTTATGAAAGTTTCCACTTTATTGTTATCCTTACTGGGCATTTGAGCTCACCCCTTTTTTTTATGTTTTATTTTTCCCAGGATGTGAAGAAGTAAGTTATGAATGTCCTGCAGGGATTTTATGAGGGGTTAATAGTGTGGATTGTGGAAATATATGTTGTTGTATTAGTTTTTCATTTTATGATGTAATGTAAAACTTATGAATATATCTAGTGTTTCCAAGGCTACTAAACCAATCGGTCTTTCGAGATTTGATCTTTCTTGTGATCATGCCAATGTTATGAAGTAATGCACCGACTCTGGGTAGCTGGGGTCGGGGCGTTACAGTTGGTATCAGAGGAAGTTTAGTACAAACCTTGGAAGCTAGATTTAGATAAACTCTGATTAGAGCACATAGACCTAAGATGAACTTTGAGGATTAGTATAGAAGAACTTCCTAGAATTTTGGTATTGTAGAGATTTTGTGAGTTTTCCGAGCAATACATCCCTGTCTGGATACGAGCAGGTAGAGGCGGCTCTGGCACAGATGTACCTAGGGGTAAAACCCGAAAACACCGCTTTGAGCTAGACTCGAACGGGAACTGGTGCACGACAACGGGCCTTGCTGCACTCTTGGTTATGACACTCCCGGGGGATATGCTTAGGATAACTCTCATTTTCTTTACAAATCATTATGAAGGGTTTATGAGTATATACTTCCTCAAAGAAAACATTTTTATGATTATGGATTATATCCATAAATAGTTCAATTTATGTTAAGTGTTTTATAAGTATGGGATTATGTATTTTGATTCATAAACTGATCTAGTTTATGCCATTGTTTAGAAATGGCGCCCAGTAGAAGGAATGAGAACTCCAGAAATACACATGATTCAAAGAGAAGGAAGGATCATATCTTTCATGGTCTTAAGCTAGAATTTATAAGAGAAATAGTCTCCCATGTATTATCATCATATGAAGAAATAATATCATGTGTTGATAAGATAAGTAAAGAGTTTACTGAGTCCTATGGCTTTGAAGGGAATCAAGAGAAGAAAAGGATGGAAGAGAGAAAGATGGATAAAGGGAAAAGGGAAAAGAAGAATTTTCCCATATGTGGTAACTGTGGAAAGAAACACCCTGGAACTTGCCTGAAAGGAATCGGAGTTTGTTATAAGTGTGGAGGAAAAGGGCACAAGGTACGTGACTGCAAGGGTAAGAAAATGGTTTTAAATGTACAATGCTTCATTTGCAAGGAGTTTGGACACTACGCGAACCTATGTCCCAGTCATCAGACTATGCTGAAAATGATGTTATTGGATAATAATCAAGTTATGATACTACCACAGATGAAGAGGAATGATTAGAGTTCTTATGTTGATTATGTCAATTGAGTGTTGTATCAACAATGTACTTGTTACAATAATTATGGAGTATATAAGGATTGTACTGCAGTACTATTTCATTAAGGACTTGAGATTGTGTGGAACAAAGAAAAGTGACTCAATAGCAGGATAAATTTTTGGAAAATATATGGTTGAGAGAATGATAAATCATAACATAGTTCTGATACTGAGGTAGTGATTTTGGAATAATATGTGATTGTTTTGGATAAATTATATTGGATATTCCTGACTACCCTGGAACTGATTAATGATTTGTATATTCCATCATTGTTGGGGTTTAAAACATTTTTGGATTAATGAAGTATATCCAGCTTTCTATATGGAATAAGGGAGCATGAAGGTAATCAATAAGGAATATGGTAATTCAGGATGTTTCGGTGTATTAAAAGAATACATGATGAAGGTATTCATATGCTATTACGGGGTAAAAAGGTTCTACATTATGTTTACCTTACTTATAAATGTTGGACTGTGAGTTTGGATAGAAGTATTTTGGATAGTTCTAGTTTGGATTATTTTGGATTGCCATAAAAGGACAACCCGGAGGTCGGGCGGCAACCCGTCGCGTCCGGCAAGGCTGCGAGACTTGGACCCGAAACCGAAGGGCGACAAGGGTGTATCACCTACCACTGGCCCACGAGATGTCCTGGATTAAATAATGTAGTTTTTATTAAAAGATCTTGTAGATGAATTATAAATTCATTTATTTTGGAACCCTATACGAATAGTGTAAATAGAATTTTTCTTACATTCTATTATCTTTTAGAGTGAAAGATGAGTTTGTGGTAGAAATTTATTAATGGATAAAACTATAATTATAAAGTAAGTAAATCTCCTTATGATCTTAGTCAATCTCATAAATAGATTCCTCAATATTAAGAAAAGCAACTTAGAACAAAAATGTTTTCCTAGATGGTACCTTAAATCATCACTAATTTATGGCTTTGGGATTGTTGGCCTTTTCATAGCCATGTTCTCTACCACTCTCCATCAGATAATTGATGGTTATATTTCTCTTCCATATCCATATTTTCCTAAATGGAACCCTAGTATGTGTTATTTTCGGTAATCTTCATACTTTCCACTCTTTATTTTAAATAGAGGCCTCATTAATTCATTTTTCGATGTGGGATTTCAACTAAGATATTTTGAAATGTCAAAAATGTGTTGTCCTAATACCCTATATTTTGTTGAACCGATGGTACTTCAAATCATCATAGATTGATGAGTTTAAGGACCTCAATTTTATACTTGTTTGTGATTGATGACCTCAATCACTACCTATAAATATTTACGTTTTTCCTCCAATTATATGTCTCTAATTGCCACCAATGTTCTTCTAATCGAGATCATAATTTGGTGGTGACCCTTTCATTTATCTTTTCCTCATATTAAGACTAAATTTTAGTAACCCAATTTCCGATGTGGGTTTTCCCACAAATATATTTTCTACTTTCAACCTTTTATTTTCGAAGAACAATTTCAAATTGCGAGGACGCAATTTATTGAAGGAGGGGAGAATGTAACACCCCAGGATTTCAGAGTGTGTTATTTCTTAAAAATAATTCAATAACTTGCACTACACGCAACACCGAGTTCAATCACACCATTAAAAGAGTTCATGAATAGTATTAACTACATTTTGAACTTTATATAATCCTTATAATTTTAGAATCCCTATTATGAGTTTCTTAGTCATATTGCAAGAACAGATTCATTTTCAGTATTATCAACTTCTAATAGTGAAACCTTTTTAAATACAATATTTTAATCTTTTTGACTAAATTGGGACATCAAAAATTTAAAATGAAACATCCCAAGCTTCCACGGTACGCTTTCTTTGAGTAATACAGTAGCGTGTGTTGTACGCAACCTTGAGTTTTAACACACACCACAACCAATCAAACTAGCCGTTATGAATAGTAATACCTAATTTTTTAAAATATATATATTTTATATTTAAAAATGGACTTCATTTTTGGATTCGGAATATCGAAATTAGCCTAGGGTGAAATTTTGGTACATTTCGGATAACTTTTATATTTTGATGAATAGTGAAAATTACTAAATTTTAATTAAAAACAACTTTTTTAATCAAAATAATTAATATTGATAAATTATGAATTTGAGTGGTTTTAAAGTATATTTAGAATATATTTTTACCATTTAATATAATGTTGGTCATTGGACATAATTTTACAATTAAACCGAACATAAACAAGTGTCAATCTTTTGGTAGTTATTATCTCTTAAAAACACGCTTTTTGTTTTGACAGCGGGAATTAATTTTAAATTAATTTCTGCCACTTATGTGTTTTGAATTTAGAAAAATGGATTCCATATTTGGAATCAGGATGTTCAAATTGTGTAAATAGGTAACTTTTATTTTTAGACATTTTGAATAATTACTGCGGTAAATATTTTATTTACCATGGTTAAGGGTAAATCCGGTAAATAAGGGTTAAAAAAATAATATTATAATAATACTAAATTACCCTAAAACGTGTCTTAACCATATTGGTTGATACATAGTCGACCATGGTCATCTTTGGGTCTATTTTGGGACCCCATGGATCCACTTGTAAGTGATAATGACACTTTATTTTAATTAAGTCAAAATGAATACAAAAATGACACAAGCATATATCTTTTAGAACAACAATTTTTACATAGGGTTATACATGTTGGATTTTCGATTATAAATATTCATTAGAAAGATAAAAAGATTTCCTACATAATGATATTTTATTTATAATTTTTAGACATTAAATAATTTATTTTAGTTATGACACAATGATGATGCAGTAATTACTAAAATAGTAAAAAATTAACATAATTGATATTATAAATACCCAAATAAATATAATATGAAACTTTTAATGAATTAAACTAATTTTCTAGGATAATATGATCCATTAGGATTGATTTAATTGACTTTGTTCGAAGTAATCAATCTGTTATGAGTTTCACAAAAATCAACTATTGAATAGTGTCAAAATTGACATAAAAGAGTTCTTAAAACAAATATTATATTATTAATTGATATTAAATTCCTAAAAATCTAAGGTTCGGCCAAGAGACTTATATTATGATAGGTTAATCATTAATGGACCACTTGGGGGTCGCTTGGATGTATATAGTAAGTTTATTAACCATAATATATAAAATACAAAGAGACATTGTAAAAGTGAAACTAATTAACTTAGAGTTAATACTTAAAGATAAGGTTAATATAAGTACCCAAACCTGTCTAAATTCTATTGGATGAGTTGTTTTCGACCTATCCCCACCTCATCCTTTGAATATTCAACTTTGGAGCCTTTAGAAACCGAATATGAATTTATTATAAATTAATATTTCTAGCTTTTCCAAAGGTGCCCCTCACCCCTCTTATAAAAGGGCACACCTCCTTCCCATTTCTTCACACCTTCAAAGCCTTTTGGTTCGGCCAAAATCTGCCCAAATACTCTCCCAACATCCCTCAATACAACCTAGAGGCATTAGTTTGATCAGAAAGCCAACCTAAGGAGCCCTTTTGATCAAATCAAAAGGAAGAACCCGAAGAAGAGGTAATGATTTCACCACCCTTTTCTAAGTTCATTTCTTCTTCCACTTCTTCTTCCTTTGTTCTTACCATTCTGAAATAATAACTCCAGTATCTCACATATACTGTGATGTTATTATAAATATGGTACAATCATATTCAGTATTCTATCCACCCTTTGAATAACATGTCACCATACGTGCGTACGTACGGCTTACCGTCTCCACGTCGTGGTGTAATTGTTATTCAATATAATATTATTTGGATGGGTATAATAATGATGTGTAACTCATGTAAATAATAAATATAACATGATAATGATTCTGTATATATGATATACCATCCATTTATATATTATTTTAATATCAAAAGAATGATATTGTCGCTCGTGCGTACGTACGGACTACCGTCTCCACGAACGCGATGAGATTCATTCTCCATCGTATCCATTAAAGTATAATTATCATTTGATGATTTAAAAATGATGTTTAAGGACTGTATATCATTCTGGATATGAATAAGATACAACAACCATGGCTTATGTAACAAAACATATAAAAGAAAATGAGTAAGTTAACTCCCGAAACGACGATAATTCTAAGATATTATTAACAAATCAATGTTAAAAGATCATATATGATATCATATTAATATATATGATTCTTGTATAATTTAATAACAACTATTTCACCATTATACAGGAGGTTAACCTACCCCAACCAAGGAAAAGTACAAGGTAAGGGTTATTTCACAATCTCTTCATTATCCGAGGTTGTTTATACGTAATAATCTACTGGGATTTCTTTATCATCCACATCCATGTTTCTTCGAAATGTATTTCAAAACATATTTATTATTTAAAAGAATATGGGTTAAATTCATTTATACCCTTGTTTGACTTTTTGTAAGAGGTTTATAAAGGAATCTTTCCGTCATTTTCAAAACAAGGTCCTTTTTAACCTTTTCGACAGAATTAAGATAAGAATGTTTTTTTAACTTATACGGCGGGTGCGGTTATTTTCCGCCGTTATAAAATCGTCAAAGCTTTCCTTACAAGCTTACAAGAATATTTTCAAGAAAATGTTTTATTTTATATGGCTCTTAAATGATTTCAAAAATAGAAAGATATATTTCTCTAAAAAGTGTTTTGATTTCATCTATGTCAACATCCTTTAATGGATTTTACGCTTATTTGAAGTTGATTTATTATAATACAAAACTTCTATATTGTATTGAAGGTTTTGTGATATGTTTGACTGTGGATGTGCTATTTTATACCATTCATAGTTTATGGTGAAACTATTGACATTTTGTATGCTAGTTTTAATCCGAATGTTTATGTTATATTTCAAACTTTTCTTCAGATGAATGTGCTAAACAAGTATGTTCCGGGTTGGGGACCGGTAAAAGTAAGCCCTCCAGGTTGGGGACTGGTAAAAGTAAGCCCTCCAGGTTGGGGACTGGTTAAAGTAAGCCCTCCAGGTTAGGGACTGGTAAAAGTATGCCCTCCGGGTTGGTGTCCGGTTATTAGAGGCACTCCGGGTTGGTGTCCGGTTATTAGAGGCACTCCGGGTTGGTGTCCGGTTATTAGAGGCACTCCGGGTTGGGTTCCGGTTAGAAGTAACCCCTAGGTCTTGGGATGAGGCCTAGACAAAGAAATTAACGTTTAGCATTATGCATTCCAACATTATGAAAGTGGTTATTGATTTTTGTATGTGATTATTCATTTAGTAGAATATCCATGTGAATAAGTAAATGGCATTATTTCATTTTATTTATGCCATACCATGTTGAAAGTTCGTATTTAAAAGGCTTTTGTTTTAGTTATACATTGCCTTAAACGTTTATTCTTATTTATGAAAGTTTCCACTTTATTGTTATCCTTACTGGGCATTTGAGCTCACCCCTTTTTTTTATGTTTTATTTTTCCCAGGATGTGAAGAAGTAAGTTATGAATGTCCTGCAGGGATTTTATGAGGGGTTAATAGTGTGGATTGTGGAAATATATGTTGTTGTATTAGTTTTTCATTTTAT
The DNA here is from genome assembly GCA_963277665.1 of Viscum album. Classification (NCBI taxonomy): domain Eukaryota; kingdom Viridiplantae; phylum Streptophyta; class Magnoliopsida; order Santalales; family Viscaceae; genus Viscum; species Viscum album. The sequence continues at coordinate 1,199,947,162 of OY728121.1, read as the reverse complement.
GATGTAATGTAAAACTTATGAATATATCTAGTGTTTCCAAGGCTACTAAACCAATCGGTCTTTCGAGATTTGATCTTTCTTGTGATCATGCCAATGTTACGAAGTAATGCACCGACTCTGGGTAGCTGGGGTCGGGGTGTTACAGAAGATATGTCTGGGTAGTTTTTCCTTTCTGATTATTATTGGTAATTTGGAGTCTTGTAGACAATTATATGATTTCTGTTCTAGTGTAAACATCATGTCTTATGAATCATTCAAGAGAATACGATTGAAGGGTATGAAATGTACTCGAGTTATGATTCACCAGGCTTATAAAACCGTGTGATGTCCACAAGGAAAACAGGAAGACCTCATCATTAAAGTAGAGGATGAGTTTTTTTTTCTTTGGGATTTTCTAGTGTTGAAAGTGGATGAAGAAATTCAATAAATTATTTTTAGAAGACTGTTTTAAGCAATATAAAGGTAACGTATTGATTTATACAATGGAGAGATGAGTTTAGGATATGGATTATTTGATGTAATGTTTAATTTTTACAGTGTGATGATGTAGTTTGAGGAATAATTTAATGTCTTTTCAGAAGGTAATTTACTGAATAAAGAGGACACTTTTATCCATAATAAATGACATGATCTAGATGATGAGAAATGTGGTTAAGGAATTTTGAATAATCTGATGAAAGATAATAAAGGGATGGGAAATATAATTACTGTGGAGGATAATTCATTGAATTAGAATTCCATGAAGGATAATAGGTATGTGTAGTTAGTGAAAAACTCTATTATTTTTCATGAAGTGGTAAGAAACACATGATTGAGACCATAGAGATATAGATTAATTTTAATCAATGGTATAGTAAAATTATTTATGGATAATTGTATAGGTCCATTCTACTTTGAAGAATCAAGTATTGAAAATTTTGTAGATCTCAATCAGGTTTCTTCTTTCCAACCATCAATAACGTAATATGAAGGAGTTATGTTCAAGAAAATGACGATAAAAAAACCTTCTTCTCCGAGGAAATGCGAGTTTATTATATTTTAATTACTTATGTATTTAGAAAAATAAATAGTCCCGAAATATTTTTAAATATCATTTTAATAGAATGCACTTTCTCCTTTTCATTTATAAATTTTTATGAAATTCATTTGGAGTTATATTCAGTATAAATTAGGAAAAAAATAGGCTATTGAAGAAATACATGTCGTGATGGCAATTTACACCTCGTCAAGGGGTTCGTGTTGAACATGTACAATAGATGATTAAATAATTAATTAGAAATACGATTAATAGTTAAAATTAGGTATTATTTTATTGTATTCAACTAATTTATTTAATAATATAATGTACTATAATTTTCATGCACCACAATTGATTCATTCTATACTCAATTAATCTAGGAGTCCAAAAAATACCAAGGAAAGTTAACAATCCTTGAATTTATATTTCATTGTAAATAAGTTGGAATGAAAAAATGGGAGATCATAATGATTAGAGATAGTAATATGGATAGGTATTAGAAAAACCATGATTGGAGAAGCATATTGAACTTAGTATAAGAAATATTTTTATTATTTGGCAAGTATTGGGATTTCAAATTTAATGATTAATTAATTTAATCATTATTATGCATTTCCATGATTGATTTTCCTAACCATTCATATCATTCCTGATACATCCTATGAGATAATATTTACCACTATATATTTAGTATATTTCATCAAATACAAGGTGATGATTTATTCTAGAAATTAAATTGAATAATTTCTCATATTTGAAGGAATATGAATATATTTAATTTTATTGAGGATTTATTTTTTTTATCCCTTATCTAAAGACCCACCATACATTAATTGTTTTTATCCCATAGAAATTTCCATTGATAGGAAATAAGGCGCATTACATGTCTATTTTATCCATTCTGATTTTCCATTAAATGTTTTTCATGATATTTAATATTGTAAGTGTTGGTTGGGTAAGATTATAGGGAGTACCGAGATATAAATCATTGTGGATATTTTTCAAGGGATTTCCAATTGGGATATTGGGAGATTCCATGACATTTTCCTTGAATTTTTATATTAATTCTTCTTTTTTGTAGTGTATTTATGGATCCAATAATCCATGGAAATCACCCATTATAAAACGTCATTAATCCATGTCATTATAAGTCTAATATATACAATGTCATGTTAATGAATAATGATAAAGAAAATGATACCTATCACATAACATATCTAAATATGAACTATATCCAATGAATTAATTAATCATACATTGAAATTATTAGTAATATGCTATATAATGATTATGATGATAAATTAGGATAATAAAAAAACAATGGGATAAAAAAAGAGTGTTGCGTCGAACACTCACAGGTGTGATGAAATGAATTAAACACAAACTATTGATTCAATGACAATAAAGAAGAAGTGATTTATTTTAATAAAGGTTTAATAAATTTAAATAACATTAATATATCAAAATAGAGGGTAGATATTATAAGAGTTAACGGAAAAGGGATTTTCATTTATGCAGAATTAAAAAACAATGGCTTAAAAGATTACAACATTGAAGAACACAAATGTAAATGAAACAAAAGAGAGGATGAAGAGTATACCAAGTAAACAATGAGTATGGAATGTCATCGCATGACATTGTAAAGGATTTGGTGATGCCAATGTATTATTCTCTCTTCTAAAATTCCATCCTCTTCCAACGAGATGAGGGGGATGAATTTATAGCCCAATGTTTTGGTGTGTTTGCATTAAAAAACTAACCCTCCATTGGCTCGAATATTGGGCCATCAATACATAATAACCAAGAAATATCTTCTTATTACAATTTTTAGATATACGTGTGTAATGAATATTTGGAAACATTGTGGAATTTTTACTTAATGTGCCAATGTTATGATAGTCTGATTAAACAATGTGAATATGTCCATTACAATATAGACTTTTCCAAGGACAAAGTATGAATGAGTGTTTTAATAGGAAGATGCCCTAAAATACAAATTTATTATTCAACAATTTCGTCCACCAATATCTTTACATTAAAATTTCAAAATCTCAACTCAAATTGATTTCATTATTTGGATAAATATCACATTTGGTTTCAATATACCATTTCCCTAATAGAATTTTTTATGGGACATCAATGAATTATTAGTGCCCTTAGATTTTTGAAGTATGCCTTGAAATTTTTATACATGACTAATTGAATTGTTACCACAACATCAGAGGAGAATAAATGAATTTTTACTATTGGATCGAATCTAATAAATCATTCTTCATGGATGGCCTAGTTTCTTCAAAAATTAATTGGGCATTTTTATGAGGAACATTTAACCCTTGAAATGGAAGAATTGGAAAATTATTCCTCCTAATGATATGTGTGAAATTTAATAAAGAATCTAAAAAAACTTGATACAAACCATTTGGAGTAGTAGGGTGATATTTATTATTAAATGAATAATCATACTTGAATGTAGATGAATTCAAATTGTTACCAACAAATATATTTAACATTTAAAGATTATTATTTCATACAAATTGTGCCCATTTAATATAAAATCAATAAAAGGAGTATATAAGAATTCAGTTAAATATTAATAATATCACCTCCCCCATATATAGTCTTGTGAATGTCCCCATTTGAAATAAATACAAAATAAAAACAAATTCATTCCCATATTCCAATAAATATTATACTTTTTTCAAAAATATGTGAAGGTTTACACCATTTCACTCATTCATATTGAATTCTATAGAAAATTATTATATAAATATTATTTGAAAAACAATTATTTTGTCAGGATCAAATTTAGAAATGGAATGTGTTGGCACTCAATACTCACTCCAAACAATATGACATAAATTTAATTCCGTAGGATCACTCATTAACCAACCAAATGTAAAAATCCAGGAGTTTGAAAGAGATATCAGCTTCCATTATGTATCCTAATGTGAAAATCAATTAAGAGATATTTTTAAGGTATATTTATTTGCCTATGGGATGTTTTAAATTTAATGTCTGAGAGATATCAGAGGAGGGGTAAAACACCAGCATGGGTAAAAAATTGCACAGTTATTTGAAATGAATCATGGAAGGAAATGGAAACATATTTTTACATGGGAATGATTATGTGATGAAATTAACAAAGTAGGAATAATATTTGAAGGGGATTAGAAGATGGAATATTTATAAAACACAGAACCTATCATATTGACATAAGTGTTATTTCTTTTTATTATATTTTCCTTTTTTTTAATTTTTTTAATTTTTTTAAAGATCAACTTGAAACAAATATCCCAATCATCTATCAACCCCAGATTGATCTTCTCGTGACACTAATTATTATTTTAATAAGATGATCAATGTTTTTAGATGAGTGATATTTGACCCACCAAGGACCCAACCCATTTTTTATGGATTTTTTAAAAAATTAGTTTATTATTTTGAATAGTTTTCTATAAAATTATCAAAATTACATTAATGAAATTACATTCCCCAATACTCACTAAATTACAACATCTCCCAACACTTAAATGTATTCTTACCCTTATGTATTTGATAAATCATTTAAAATCAATAAATGGGAACCCAAAAATGAAGTCCATTGATCCCATACTTAAATTTCAAAAAATAATTCAATGTAAATCCATGTCAATGTATAGTGGAAGAAGCTATTGGGCTTGTAATGTGGATACCATAGAAATGGTTTTAATAGGCTAATAGGGGAATTCAAAATTAGGATTAATGTATGTGTAATTGGAGGATGTTTGGATTATTGTGATTCTCATGATGTTCAGAAAATTCCTCTATCATATTAGTGCACACAAGAATGGTAAATTTAACTCGAATGTCCAAAAACACAATACACACAATTGGGGGTGAAAAAATAAATTTTGTAATGATCATCATAGGCGGTCGTGGCCTCAAAGATAATTTTTCTACTCATAGATGGGGAAGAATCATTTTCAAAATCCAAAACTGAGCATTCGAAAGTAGTTGGTTTTGGCTTAAAATTATTTATACAAATTCATAATGAATATCAAATATTTCTAAGATGAAAAAAGTCTTTTAACTCCAAAAAATGGTTGGGAAAAATTTCAAAACTGGATAGTGGAGTAAGAATTACTCTTTTGGAATATTTATAATTTATTTTTCAAATTTTTTAATGGTTTCAAAATTCACACTCTCATAGTAGAGAGAGTAAAAAAAGGGTTTAATGAAGAAAATGGTAAAAATGAAATAACGAGGAAGAAGAAGAAATAGGTAGATAGTGGGAGAGAGCAAGAGAATAAGGGAAAGAGGTGCCCCTTAGTTTCGAATTGGTGTCTCTTCAACACCTTCCAGTGGTGGGAATGTGGAATCCGATGACTTCCTATGGCATGTGTCATCGTTAGTTATGCTTACAAAAAATTTTATAATATAAAAGAGAATAAAAACAATAAACACTATTCATTTAATAAAAACTATTACTAAACTAAATTTTCAAATAATTAACTGAAAAATGGGACGCCTCACAAGAATCACTGAATTTATTTGCCTATAGCTAGAAACTTATAGTAGACAACCCATAGTTTGATGGTGGCCCACATAGATTCGCAACTCTAGTGTGATTCCAGAAATTCTTTTTCATTGGGATGCCTGATTGTTCCATGATAAATTTAACCCCTTACTTGATTGTGGGATTGCAATTCAATGGGGGTATGTATGGAATTTCGCTATCATCCTTGTGTTCTTAAATGCGTGGAATCACTTTTTCCACACAGAGTGCTTTTGGATGCATAGAAATTTATGATGCTGTCTCCACTCTAATAGTTCATTTATGTAATGTTTAGATAACTTGTAACTAGAGTATGAGATCCCAATTTTTTTGAATGTTTTATTTCATCACATACTTACATAGACTAATGGAGATCAGTGGAGTCAAAATAATGAATAAATTTTTCGATTTAGAATATATCGATGTTCATCACCAGAGAATGGACAATTTCAATATCACCTATGATAAATTTACTAATTAGTGAACAAATATCACAAACATAACATACAACAGTATAATAAAAACACATTAGTTCAACATTCTCCTTGAAAATAATAGAATATTCAGAATCATTGATTGGAAATGTTGAATGTTTGAATATTATATTTTCATAAATAAATGAACACTCTTTTTCATTCTGCCCATTACTGTTCATGTTGGAGTAGTGGAGGCCATATGCGATTTGTGATTCCAAATAGTTTTCTAGATCCTTCTGATCAATGGAGTTATCATTTTAAATGTTATCATCAAATACTCCATTTATGACTGGGTTAATGATGATGTAATATTCACAAACATCACAATTAGTTGAACATGAAGAACATAATAAATTGGGATTAAACACACTCTCAAAAGGACATTATGAAGCATAGATAAATATTACTGATTGATCCTCTAATGGGTGTCACATGGAATAAAAAATACTGAAATTGACATATTTTGCACCAAATTTGAGTGATATGATTAAATAATGGACATCAATTTTGGTTTTAGATGTCATGAGGATTGGTCCTCCTATTATAACTGGGTATTTGAAAAAGGTTGTCTCACCTTCTTTGTCAAGGACACAAAACTATACAGGGAAGATATGATCATTGAATCGGAGAAGGACAACCTATAATTATTCCCCCAGGCTTAATTGTGTTGTGATTGGATAAGAGGATGAAAACACCTATTTTATATAAGGTACCTAGACCAATGTTGGATGAGATGGATTTGGGAATGGAATTTATTGAGGCTAATAGGTCTATGATTTCATCATAAAATTAGAAACATCCAATTAAACATGGAACTAGAATGTACATTGGATCTTTCCACATCATGGGTATAGACTGTTTTGGTGAAATATTCATAATGGTCCTATGTGGTCTCTTAGGAGTGCACAATAAAATATTAAAACATTAAATACATTGTAATTTGATTGATGGAATCTACAAGGTAAATGTTAACTTCGACACGTCAAAACATGTTGATCATTTTATGATTGGGTTCAAATGAATTCATTGGATTATAATAATCTTGCGGAATAGGAATTGGGGTTTTTAGAAGAATAGAATGAGGTGATGGTGTGAATTTATGTTTCTTTTATAGTTTATTTTTATAATCATTTTTCAACTCAATATTCAATGGTTCATTTGAGGATCCATCATGAGGAATGGACAATTGTTTTACTGATCTATGCGAAAATGCACTTAAATTATCCACGGGGTTGGGAAATGGTTGAGCAAGGAGTTGGGAAGAATTGGAAAGTTGTTTCTAGCTTAGGTGTGATGAATGTTTCCATGTTTGGGTTTCAATGTTTTTTAGGATAGAATTGTTGAAGGTGGTGTGATCATTCACTTCACATTCTCATGGTTTCGTGAATGAAGTTCTTCTCCTAGATTGGGAATGCTGTAATTTTTGTTGTTGGAAAAGTAATTGTACTAGGCTGTGAATTTCTAAGGCTCATTAGGATTGTGTAATCCATGATGAGCAAGAGTATGATTCATCCATTGAGGTTTAGGAACAAACGAGTATGGTTATTTAATGTTACAACCACCGTTACAATATTGGATTTTTTTTGGGTTTGAGGAGAGAATTGAGGGAGGGGGGGGGGGGGGGTTAGAAATGGGATTATCATACCTCATGCCTTGGTTGATGGTAGAAGAGAAGGGCTCAGAGAGGGGTTGGTTGAGGATTCTAAAAAATAGACATGATTCTTGAATATTATTGTTCCTCTGATCATATTATTAATTGAGCTCCATTGGTCCCAAAGAATCAGAGGGATCTTCTTGATGATGTGGACATTTGTCAGATCGATTAAATGGGGAGCTATTGACTCAATAGTTATTGATAGGTCAAGGGGAAAAATATTGTAAAGAAGATGAGGTTGGGTCATTGGATGCTTCAACTAGATGTCGCAGAAGACTTGTATGTTCACTCATCCACTCTGTCATCTTGTTCGGCCCTATCGATTGACTTTATAGGGATTATTTGACATATGCATGTTCTTGAGTAATGATGTTTTGTGTGTTAGAATAAGTGAATATTATGAGATCTCTTTCATCTTCAGGAGTTTTATCATCAAATGCACCTCCACTTGCGGCTTCAATGAGAGTATCTCCATATCCAATAACCCCTCATAGATGTATTAGATCTAGAGATAGTCAGAGATTTGGTGGTATGTGAAGGTTTTCAAAATATTTTTAAACATTTATAAATTATTAAGTAGTGAATCATTATGCAATTGATTTATACAAATACATTTCATTCGTATGGAATAAGAATGATAAGGATGAAATTATTTCTCAATAAAAAGTCAATTCAAGTCAATCTTTTAGTTTATTCAACTAAGGGGGAGGTAGTAGATCCATGACATGTCATATTTAGATATGGAAAATGGAATTATAGATGTTTTATTTGTTCCTTATAAACCATTTGATGCTTCATGGTAGATCACATCACTAGGAACACATTAAGATGGAGATGTGGATCCTCACCAGATAGCCCGTGGAAATGTGGTAAAAGATAAATCAAAACTGATTTTAGTTCAAAATCAACCTCTATGTTTTTATATTGAATAAAAAGGGGATAGAAATTAAAAACAGGGGTATCATGCTCATTAAGGGTTTGTTCACCAGGATTGTCAATATCTAATTCAATTTTTTGGAAAAGTTTTTGATTATCCCTAATGGTCCTCCAATGTTGTTTTAGTGTTTACTCAATTTCATGGTCAAAAAAATTGGATGGATTTTTTGGGTGGCTATAGGGCATTCCAATATGTTTGGAAAGAATGAGGAAGGTGTGTTTTTTCAATTTGTGCATTCTGTTTTTTATTTTTATGAGAAGGATGGTATTTCATTATGTTTTTGTTAATTTTTTTACTTTTTGTTTGTTGGAGTTTTTTGATGTTTTTTTACAACAACCAAAAACTAATGACTAATTAATGTGCCATCCCTGACAATGAATCCATTTGAAAATTCCTATAAATGAAACCTATCAACCATTCAAGGTTCCAGTGCTCTGCTAATGTGTATAGAAGCACTCAGGATGAATGTTTAGCGATGATGATTTTCAATAGTCAATTGTTTTAAGATGATTGTATTTTTTTGGGGGGTTTGTTTCCACATTATAATTTAAATGATGGATTGATTAATATTGATTTAAAATTTTGAAAAATATTTTGATGATTTCATATCAAGGTAGTTATGCTCTTGATATCCTTTATCAAATTGTTATATTGCATTAAATTAACAACAATGTCACCAGGTGATGTTGATTAGAATTCGAAAGTGTTAAGACATTAATCCAATAAATATCATTAAATTGTGATATAATATTAATCATATCATTTTTTATGGTAGTGTATTTATATTTCTAACAATCCATAAAAACCACTCGTTAAACAAAACATGTTATTAATCCATGACACATTATGTTTAATATACACAATGTTATATTAAAGAATACTAATTTGAAAAAACCTCTCAATCACTTAACATCTATAAATTTTCAGTCACCCAAAAAAAATATTTACCCATCCATTGAAATCATTTGTAATAGGGTTTATTATGATTATGAATATTAATTAAGAAGATATGAAAAATAACGAAATATGAAAAGAGTGGTGCGTTGAACACACACACGAGTGCCGAAGAGAATTAACTGAAGAATTTATATAAAATGAGAATGAAAAATAAGAAAATGAATATTAACATGGTTTATAAAAAATTAATGAACATTAATATTTTAAAAAAGGGGGTTGATTATAATATGATTTAACGGGAATGGTACTTTTATTAAAACATAATTAAAAAAATACTTACATGATTAAAACAATTAAAAACAGAAAAGTAAATGAAATCAATAAGAGGAAAAAGAGACAATCAATTTAAAACATGAGTATGAAAGGTCCTCCAAAGACTTGGTATAGTCATTTATCATGCCAATATATGCCCCTCTATTCTGAAATGCCAACAACTATCAAGGAGATGAGGGGGTGTATTTATAACCCAATGTTGGGGGCCGTTTGATTTCAAAAACAATACATCAATTTGGATCGAATATTAGACCATCCATATAGAATAATCATGAAATATATTATTTTTACAAAATGAATATATTCATGTGCTAATTATACTATAAAAATTTGGCATCCATTGGAATTAATGAAAAATGAAATAGTGATTTGTTTAAATAATTTTCATCAAACCATTTCAATCCATACTTTTCCATGGACAAAATGTTAAAGGGGTTTTGAATATGATGATTATGTCAAATAAAAATTATTTCTTCAATAAAGTCATCCACCTATATTTTTTCATTCACACTGAATAATCTCAGCTGAAATAGTAGTTTCTATGAGGTGAAATATCTAATATGGTCTGCGGATCTCATTTTCAAGAAAAAATTGTGGGCTAGAAATTAATGCATCATTTGGTCTCCTTGTTTTTGGATTTGGGACCTGATTGTTTTGTACATGAATCCAAGAATGTTTATCTGAATGTTGGAGGAGAATAAATAATATTCACTTTTTGATGGAGCCCAGTAATTCATTATTCAAGGATGGTATAGTTTTTTCATAGAATCTTTTGGCCTTTTGTGAGGACCATATGACCCTTCATATTGAAGTATTTCGCAATTATTACTTCTAATGATATGTGGAAAATTGAATAGATAATCCTAAAAAATATGAATAAAATATTCTGATTATTACGGTGATATTTATTTATAAAACATTAAACAAAAATGAATTGTGAAGAATTCAAATTGTGCTAAAACATTATATTTATTATTTAAACATAAATATTTCACACAAATTATAAACATTTCATATAAAATATGTGATGGGAGTATATAATAGGTCATGAAAATATTAATAACATCAAAACTATTGTACAAATATTTTTCAAGTAGTTTTTGATATTCCATACTAGTGGACAAGGAAGAATTCAAGTTTGGTGGGATTTGATATGTATATTTCATGTATATATTTTATGGAATTTTAAAAAATTAATCATTCTATATCAATGATTATCATTCTAATTTTAAAATGAATTTTTATTTTTATTATCATATCGTAGGAATCAAAATATATTTGAGATAGTTATTAATGGAATATTAAATATGAAAAAAGGACACTTCACTCCGCGACCAAACTTATGCGACGTGATATAGAAATTTTTAAGAAGAATTAGATATGGAAAATTGAGCAGAACCATTACATGTTGTTTAATAACCTTAAACATCAAGGCATCATTAAGAGAGGCAGAAGACACCAAAAAATGATATGAATCTATTACATAGTGCGAATTACAATTACACATTCTGACTTGGGAGTTCACATTATGAATGTAGTCAATTTATCAAATTTAATTATGATATTCAAGAATGATTTTCACTAAAAGAGGATAAGAAATTTCTCAATTAGATGACAGTTAACATAGGTAAACATCCTATATGTACCGATGTGACGGGAAAAAATCAAGATGGCGTGGGCCAATATTTTATTAGGATTTCCTCTAAAAGGAGTCTCCATCCACCCTTCCAATACATTCTGGACTAGAGGGAGAATGTGTGACACCAAGGTTAGACCACTAGATAATGAGGTTATGATCTAGATCAAGGCTTCATCACTATTCATTGATACCATTCTTCATCGAGTACCAATGATCCTCGATATCCTTCTGTCTATCTTGATCAAGTAGTCATCTTATTGTTGTGTGATGTAATTGTACTAGGAGTGAAGCATGTAGATTATTTCATTTAATGATTCATGTTTTGGTAATGTATCCTACCTTTTAATAAATTCTAATATTATAATTTACATATTTCAAGAACAATATATGCGGTTTGAGGTTTTTTTATATTATTACATCAACAAATTAATTAACATCTTGGTAAAGTATTATGAAACATAGAATAGTTATATTTAAATATGAATTTTAATCTCTTATCCCAATGGTTGAATCTAGTAGATGACCATTATAATGGTGTAAACATACTATTAGTGCTGGGATCCCAGACCAAGGATCTCTGCTAAGCTAATTCGGAGACGAAATCTGAATAAATGAATATTTAGTTGAGCATAATCACATGAACTTGAAAATCACCAAACCTAGCATGCCTCTATCATGATATTCAAGACAAAGTCATTTCAATTGTTTTATTCATTCTCCAACTGAATTTCAATTTCTATTTCAATTTTCTTATTTAATCCAACCATGTCTATTCGACATTTATATTTTCTGTATAGTATGTTTTTATATTTTGGATTTATTATATAAATTAATAAATTTTTTTATCCATGATTGTAATAAGGATTAACATGTTGGCTTTCAGGAATAAGCATCGAAAAAAATGATCATGAAAGCTAATGATAGTTTTTTCTATGAATTTATCTATGATAGAATGTTTTGATACTCTAAAATAACAAAATAATAGGTGATTTTTATATTATCCAATATTATATTCATGATCAAGTAAAGTAAGTTTTTAATCATTCAGAGCATCAAATAAACATTTTTCACGTTCACGACATGTTTAATGATTTAATCTAGTGGAAGTACATAGATATTATTTCAAATGTACTAAACATATATGTCCTACTAGTAGATAAGTATATATCTCATGAGGATCAATTTTTGGATAATTTTCAAGTGTGATGTTATCATTATGGGTTTATTATGAAACATCATAATATTTTATGAAGTAATTTTTTTAAGTAAATAAAAATTCATTGATACCATTCATTACATGCAAAAAAAATTAAAATAAATGAGATATACTATTAATGTAATATTATTTTTTATGAGAGTTATCAATAATACGTTGGGAAAGTATTTCTGATTTTGTATAAAAAAATTATGAAAATTTATTGATTAAATCAATATATAAATAACTTCATTGTTCTCAATTTATTATGAATAAAAAACTGAATACGAAGAAATTTTTTCAAAAACTATTTTTTGTGGTGTGAGATGTTTTTACCCTAAAATATTTATGTAATAAATATTTGTGAAATAAATTAATGAAATATATATATTATATATTCAAAAAATGTTATATCAACCATCTTTTTTTGGAAGTCATGTGACAAAAAGAAATCTAGATTTATGCTTAAGAATATATTCCTCTAAACACCAAGATTGTCATGCTTTATGAAATTAATTTAATTTAATTTATGGTTGTTTAGAAATTGGTTTGAAAATAGGAACAAAATTATTTTAAAAAAATATTAAAATTTATATAATTAAATATTGTGAATTTTATGAAAATAATAATTTTTTAATTAATATTGAAAAACATCTGTTATAAATTATAAATTTTCACATTATAAATTTATGAAGATTTTTTTAAATTTTTTGTAATGTTAATGTATATTAATTATGTTATTATAAATTATATTTTGTTGATTGTAATATAAATAATGTTGTATTTTTTATAATATAACTTCATACAGAGGAAAAAATTCTCATCGAAAGGCCTCTTTTTGTTCCATTTATTTTTAATTTTAGAAAAATTATGAAAAATATGTAAATTGGTATTTATAAATCTTGTTAATTATGTTCAATGAAAATTATATATATTATTATATATATAATACATAATTGTTTGTCATACGGAATTGAGAAACTATAAAAAATATATATGTTATTATGGATAACGGTAAAATAAGTATACAAGTGGTTTAAATAAAAAATTATGGTTAATTAAACATAATAACAATTAAAACGTATATATATATATATATATTAAATAAATAAACCATATTTCATCTTTGTAATTTTAATGATCTATTTTGGATCCATTTGTTCATGAAAATTGAATGAAATATTTATAAAACATTGGAATATTTCAGGTGCTCCACTAACCTAAATTTTATAAAAGAACCTCCTCCCATAACATCCTCAAACTATAAATTTATTTTTTTTAATTTATAAACCCTTCCAAATACATTCCATAATTAAATCCCCACATTGTAGAGGACTTTTTTTGTTCCAAAATCCAATTTATAAAGGATTTTTGTGGTTTTATTTTATTTCTCCATCCACCACCATCAAATCTTATTAAAACATGAATATATAATTAAATGATTATCTATAATATAATTATATTTAATTATATTAATTTCATAACCAACATATATCTCATATTCCATTAAATGGATAAGTAACCAATCATTTGTGTGTAAGATGGTCTACCTCCTTGCAAACTGATGTAATTATTTTTCCATCATCACCTCTCTCTATTATTTATTAATGTTTATGTAATGATTATGCAAGATATTTATTATATAATTATTCTACATTATTTACAATATCATATATACCATTTCACCTTTATAACCATTGTATTTCAATGACATCGCGCATGTGTATGTTTGGAATTCCACCTCCATGAAGCGATATGTTTCGTTTACTTTTTTTATATTCCTTGATAATATTACAGATATATGAGATGAATATAAATGAATTATGGGGTATAAGAATTATCATATAATTTTGAAATATTTTTTTCAGCTCGTTCATACAATTATTAAATTAATGAAAATAAAATATCATCCATATATACGACCAACTATCGCCACAAATAATGCATTTTTCTTAAATTCATGACTTTTAAATGTGACCCTATATATATATTGAATATATATGATATATATATGATTAATAACATTATATAGTTCTGTTAACCATGATCAAGGTAAAATGTTCAAATCTATAGAACCAAAACATACTTTAAAAATGAGCTAGTTAACAACAGCAATAATGATATTTGTAATGTAATGGTAATAATGGGACGGATACATTATTGTATGATAGATATATTTATGGTTTTTTATATATGTATAATAAATTTACATTTATTATAAATGATTATATAACACATAAATGTACATTATACCTGAGGTAATATATATATTATTGACACCGATTTTAAATGTTATTGATTATACATTAATTTTCATCATAGAAATAACTTATTAATTATCCGATAAATCAATTATTTATCATTTTTCCATGATTTTTATATAATAAATGTATTTTATCAATTAAATCTCATTATGAATTAAATATATCAAAATTATGATTTTACGGAAAACCTATTATGTCATATAGTTCAGTTGAAAATTATAATTTTCCATATCCATGGTTTCTAAATGTATTTTATAAAATGTTATAAAAATATCCTATTATAATTAATGTCATTTTTAACCATGATTTAATATTTAATTAAATATTATAATATTTATCTTCTTTTCATTATATGATCAATACTCCTTATACATTTTTTAAAAAATGTGAAATGAATATATATATTTATAATTTATGTAGCATAAATGGAATTTACATCTCTCATGAATTCACCATTATTTGAATATTACATTAAAAATTTACATGATTCTTTTATAATAGAAATTTTCCGTTCATATTTTTTTAATATTAATATATTAAAATGTGATCTAAAAACGAAATTTATATTTACCACAAGAAATTATCAGATATTCTCTTTTTTGAATTTTTTATCATTGATAACATCCATTAATGAAACATATTATTTACTATGGATATGATCTTATTATATCATCCTTATAGTTTCTATAACTTGATAAAAATTATATTGATGCTATGATTATGAAACCCAATAATTTTCTATGGGTTATTATATGATGAAGTGATGAAATTTTAATGATAGTTTTATTCTATTCTCATATTCTGTTTTAATAATATGATGAATGTGTTATAATAATTTATAATACATACGTATTGTTTTCATTTAGTAGTGGGTGACTCATTTTTAACCATATATAGGTGGAACCATTAGAATTCATGGAAATTTGAGAATTTAATAGCTCTCAAATTCTTTGGTTAATGGTTAATATCTAATGAGATAATTATTGTAAGAAATACAATGTTAATGATCCACTATGTGATGCATTTTGATATGATTAATCTAATATCGGATTCATGATGATGTTTATGATCCACTATTTTATTTTGGTGGTGATTATTTATCTGTTTGATTGTCTTAGTAGTTCACCATGTCATATCAAATGGTTTCTATTCAAATATCGTTTCCATTCATATATTACATGAACATATTGTTCATGATTTATTTTTGGTGAACACTCAGTCATAGAATTCAAGGATTTTGGTATGATGAATCTTTTTTCATGTCTATTTATATAATCTTTGATATATTTTGTAAAATCAAAGTCTTTTATGGTCATGATCTAATAGCTGTATGAATAAATATTTCATTTATATGATCACTGACTGATTTCTCCCACATTTAGACTTACAATGAATCCATGCTCACAGTCCCTTATATTTTATATCCAACGCATTATTAATAATGGTATTAAATAGTTTATTTTTATTTAGAGTACTAAATTTTGATATCATTGTGGGAGATGTCGAAGATCATTCATGAAATAAGGATAATAATTACCATTCATGAAAATATACTATAATGTTTTATTAATCAAGCATGTATTTTTCATATTTATTTAATATTCATCTAAAAATATTTAATATTACTGTCTGAAAACATGAGGTTATTATTGGTTTCCTTGGATTAGTTTTATCTTCCTTCCACTTATTAGATAATATTTTTATCTTCCATTGAGAAATTGATTCACTATGGATTATTTAACCACAATTAATTCATATTCAGGGCTACATGACTGAATTACCATTATGATTCATACAAAAAAACTAATATATATGTGGTGAAATATCATCTATTTCATCATTTTCATTACCAAAAATTTCAAGATCCTCAGAACCATATATTATTATGTGGACTAAGGATTTCAACATTGGTAACATTCTTAATCATATTTCACAATAGTTGGTTTGGAATAATAGAATAATTTTAATCCTATCTCCTATTATAATTCGTTTATTATTGTGGAAATCATTGCATTTCTCTTAATAATAAAGGTAAAATAAAGTAATTTTTTTCATGGAAACATAAAATCAAAAACAAGATGACAATAGAGAAAAAGATTTTATAATAGAATGGAAATATAAAATTCATAAATTGTTATAGACCTAAAATAACATTTTCCATTTACATTATTGTGTTTTCTTCTAGATCATTTAGTTTGAACTATATAAATATTTGTCTGACCAATGATACAATATGAAGCATTGGATTTTGTTCCACAACAATATCCCTCAAATTATCTGTGATATCAATCCTTATTAGTGTTTCATAATGTGTATATGTTAGACCAAATAATATTTCATAGGAGTTTTCAACATGGTGCATAATCATATGCCCAATAGTTATGCATTAGGAAGAAGGTCAATTCAATTTTCAACTAAAATGTTCTAGGTTAATCATACCTAGGTGAATCCATAACATAAAAACATCCATTTATAGTATCCAAATTTCGAATGTATTTCAATATTAGAAAATATACTCAACACTTTACCAATATATTAGGACATCATTCTATACATAAACATTTCAATATGGTTTTATCCAATTTTTCCTAAACTATCCAACATAATAAATAAATAATATCATCAAATAAATAAACACTCCTCTGATACAAAAAAATATTCATATAATTAAAATAAATAAATAAATAATCAAATAATCAAATCAACTAAATTTATTGTCTCAAAAAATTTCAAATATCCTAGGGAACAAAGGTATTATTATCAATGATAATAGATATAGAAACATTTTAATAAAAAACATGTGTGATCATTTCTCAAAAACAGTTATCCTCTAAAAACATTTCTAGGTTCCTGACATGATATATTCATTATCATAAGTTATGGAATGAAAACAAAAGAAAGGGGCAAGATCATATTATTAATTTGGGAATAAATTAATATAAGGCATTACATCATCCTCATAAATTAGAATAAGAGTTAACCATAGATATATTAATAAAATATCACAATATTATGTATTATAATAAACAATTATGGGGGGTACAATATATCATGAAAACATTGTTATGTAACCATAAAAGAGTTGAAGTGGATAAAAACATATATTAATAATTATAAACACTATTACTGCTTCATACTAGTCGGGAATTTTATAAAAACTGGTGAAAAACATGAAAAATTGAAATTTCATCCAAATTAAATTAATCTTTAAAAATTTACATAGATTTAAATTTCCTTGGGATGCTGCAATACTATTGTGGAATCTATTCATTAAACATTACAACATCCTTTTAGGGGTTTAAAAATGTTTTTATGCTGAAATGTGATTATTTTTAATAATAATAAATTTATAGTTATGTTATAGTGATTTCAATAAAATAATTATATTGTTCTTAATAATGGTTGTTATATTTTTTAGTTCACCCATTTTTATTTCCATTTATTATTTCAGAATTATAGTATGAATCATTTCAAAAAATATATTTATTAATCGAATGATTAATATTTAATATTTGTTTTTGTGTACATTATTTTTATTCATTATAACTCTTTAGATTTATAAAATTTAATACTCAAATGTTGTAAATTTTTTAATAATTTTTGTAAATATTTATTTTATAATTTGATACAACTATTTTAAATTCATGTAAAATTTTTATCCTTGGTAAATTTTGTTAATAAAAAAATAAATTTATTACGGATGAATTTTTTTTTAAAATTTCATCATGTTGTATTATAACATTTATAAATGTTATAATAAATTCATATTAACCTAGTGTAAGTTTATTAATGTATTCTATTATTTATAGAAGAATAATTCAAATATTTTAATTCCACAATTCGATTCGGTGTAAGATAAATTTTTGGAATAATATTTTTATCACCTATCTGAGTAGAATAGTCATATCATTGGATGATTATTATTATCACCATAAAATTTAATATCTTTACTTCTTTTTCTTATGTAAATGAATTTCTCTTATGTGAGCTCACCCGAGTGGTTTACACATGATGAGGTCCAATGACCAAATCATATTAGTCAACCCCTTTGAATCGATTGAAACAAAAAAAACAATGAAATAGATTTCATCCATAAGCACAAATATGAAGGCCATTGAAGATGCTAATTAAAAGGCTCATTCATGAATGACATGAATCTGAAATGGAACTCGATCAGTTGAAGCGATTTAAAGGACACCAATTAATATGAGGAATCATGGATTTTGATTGAGGTGGTGAACCCAGAACATGATACCATACAAAATGAAAACAATGAATATGATTTCTCCCCACTATTAATGACAATGATTATTTGGGATTTGATCATAAATCATATTGATGCCTATCCAATAAAGAATTGAATATTCTATTAAAGGTGGATTATTTTAGATCCAGAATGGTTGGATAATGGGTGTTCCTATACTATTTGATTTTATACTCATGATTTTGAGAATTGAGTGTTGAAGATATAACAGAAGGATGTACACTTTCATGTTAAATATGGATGACTAGGTGTATGATAATGTTTAAAAGAAGAGCCAGGTCAATGTAACAATAGTATAATGAAATGTCACTAGATTCACTCTATGGGAAATATGTCATGACCAGTCCCCCAAGGTCCGTTCCATGACTACCCCAAGCCCACCTCCTTAAAGCCATGGGATGGTGAATAGTGCCAAAGGTGTCAATGTACAAGTGGGAGGCGTTATCCTAGATACCAATACAAACACATATTTCCAAAAGGGATCCAACATTCCTCTTATTAAATTCACTACAAGTAAAGCCTAAGGAATTTGGGCCATAATTAAAACCCATGAAAAATGACTAAAAACTCTATAGTAAGAAACATGATCCTATGGCTATATACAATACACACCACATGATCATGAGAGTAGTGAGGCTACTAGAAGTTTCAGTAGTATAACATGTATGCCCAATCCTATAGGTCCCTGCTTGGTCCAAGGAAACCATGTCTAATGTCAAAGAATTTGTATGTCCCATCTCCCTGAGCAGCCCGGTCAAAACATTAGACGTCTGCAGATGACTGAACACATGCAGTCGGAGCCTGTGGAAGGGTGAGTAACCCAGTACTCAGTACAGACCCCAAAACAAAAATAAATAACACACAATAATTCATCAATATTAAGCACGAAACATAAGGAATCTTAGACTATGATCATTTTAGGGTAGTAACAGTAGCATCGTCAGTCAAAAAGGTTGATCTCCTTGGATTCTGGGGAACTCGTCCTCCATCAAGTACAGTGAGCATGTCTAGTCACACAAAGCCTAATCCCAGTAACCTAAACCTTCTATGGATCTTCTCCGTGATTATTATTGTTTGGTATGCTGAGTCACACTGAGCTGCTCTCCACCGGGAGCATGTTGTGTAACACAGAGCCGCATCCCACCTTGGTCGAACTAAGGTACTCCTCCTATTGAGTATCATGGGTATGTCAGGTTATATAGAGACTCTCCCCACTATGGTCAGGGTGGGTCACACATAGATCCTTCCATTGGGCCACCGTTGAGATGTCTTCATGTATCAAAAACCGAATGGGTTTTTATGTTGCGTGCATGGGAAAACCCATCCTTAATCAATTCATTACTTCTCGGCATCCATGGATGTCATAAAAAGGAATGTGGAATGGTCCTCCTCCTTACCAAAACTATAAATGGTCCATCATTAAAGCATGAGGGTTTCATGATACTAATGTTTTAATAACCAGGTGGCCGGTTGCAATAAGTACTTGTCCAACACGGTCAGTCCGACCCGACCAATCGGGCTTGTGGTTTTAACAAACCCTAGTTTATTATGAACAACCCCACGTTGACCTGGTGTGGTTCGGGGTTGGTTTAGTCTGGCATGTCTAGTGGGTGGGTAAATAGGCTTTGCTGGACCCACCCTAGTTGGCATATGGTTTACCCCTGGTCCCCAGGAGACCCATTCTAGTCCGGTCTGGCCCTCCGTACAGGTCTGGCCAACCGATGCGGGTGAGGCCCACCAGCGCTAGTTCGGTTCACCTACATAGGGTCTGGACTGCTGGAGTGGGTTCATCCCACTGATGATCGGCTAGCAAGCCAGGGGACATATCATGTGGTGCATCCTGTCTAATCCCCTTGGATGTGGCACCCAGAGGCTTTCCCTACGGTCTGAATGTAGCCTGCATTGGCAGGTCACACCTCTGACGTGACGCCTTTTTGCTCAGTGTCCTACTCCTTCCACAACCGATGAGACACGACGCCTCCAACCAGCTAGGTTGGCCAGACTCAGGCCACCCCTGCATGTTGTGCCCACCTGGCTCCACGCCCTCATACAATTCGTCCTTGTAGACGAGCCACTTCCTCCCAGTCAACATGGGCCATCGGTGAAGCTCTCCGCCTCTATGTAACCGATGCGGACGGCCCCTGCTACTGCTATCAGTGTCGTAACACTGGAGACCCTATGACAGGCCACTGAATAGGCTTTGGTGGTCCATTCAATACATCTCTTGTGCCAATGGTCTCCGTGTGAGGATTTCATTACTGTGAACCATTCTAATCGGCCTTTCCGTCTCATAAAGAATGAAACCACCAAGAAACCACAAGAGGAGCTACATGGGCCATATTTGTGTCAGTCTGGGCCCTCCGCATTTGAGGTTTTAATATGGGTAGGATCTATGAGCCTTCTATTAAATCATTAATTCATTGTTTTAATAACAAATAATCACCCCAAAATAAAATTCACCCTCCAGTTATAACGCACAATCCACATATCAACTTATTCCTGGGTAGATCTGTGTTCATCATTCTTCAAAAATGTTACATGTAAGAACCATAAAAATTAAACACCCCTATCAATTTGATGTTCATTTTATAATTTTTGAACTCGAGGGATTTTGATGTCGGATTATCTTCTTGGATCTGATTTTCGAATGGCGTAAAGAGGAAGATGATGTCCCTCTGAATTTTTTCATTCTTTACTGGGCAACATGTCCATTAGAGGATTGCAATAGAATCCTCCATATTCATTAATCCATATTTTATAGTTAATTTAATTATAATTAGGAAAATGGAACAACGTTCCCATTAGGATGTGATGTCATGTCATTAAGATTTTCTATTTAGGAAACAATGTCTCAGTTACATGTCATTAAAGTATCCTTACACTTTGACATTAATGACCCATTAATGAACCTCATTCGTGTGTATCATCTCTACCATGCCGCTACCCCGCGACACCATCCTCTTCAACAAAAAATGATAATGAAAAAAATAATGTTATTATATTATTATATTATTTTTCTCAAAATGTCAAAAATATAAATTTTCTGCTTGGACCTTGATGGCAGCAGTTAAGTCATTTATAGGTGAATCGGGACATTCTAAATTCAATAGCCCCCCTCAAATTTTTGATCAGAGAAACAAATCAAATTATATAAAATTCCACTCACACATTTATTGAACATATATTAAAAATGTTCAAGATTCTACTCCAGGCTCTCTGGACATCGAAATTATGTGCTGCTGGTTTTCTAGGTCTTGAAATTATATCTCCTATCATGGGACATCAGAATCCATTCTTCCACCCACCGTGTCCATATACATATCCACATTCGGCCGCATATGTGTATGGTCATATATATGCCACATGAAATGCTCATATGTTCCCATTCCTACAAACAATAACCCCTTCAACACCACCATGCTTCCAACCATTATAATTTTATCTACAATTGTCACCCCATTTCCCCAGTCCTAGTTGATCAGATGAAAACACAAATGATTCCACATTACTCATCAAACTCTTCCTCACCAAATCTTTATCCTTTATCATATTCAAAAGGCTACTATAGGACCTCCTTGATCTATCCATTCAAACAACTAACATACAAGAATACTACAAAAATAAAAAAAACAAATAGGCCACTATAGGACCTCCTTGGTCTTATGGTTTATATTTTATGGTCTTTCAATGTCATGTACATGAATCATTTTTATGATTCATGTTGGTGGTTTTGAAACCCTATAATATATTTTCCATGAAAATATATTATGAAATGATTTCTGTTTACAATATATTTATATATGTTTAATGAATGTTTAAATATTTTTCTTATATTGTACTTATGGTTTATATTTTATAGTCTTTCAAATTAACGTACTTGAAATATTTTTAAGTTTGAAATAGGTGGTTTTGAAAGCATATAATTTTTATTTCATTAACATTTTTTAAAAAACAATTTTTTTTTCAAAAATTGCATATATGTTTAATTAATGTTTAATGTTCACTTATATTGGTCTTATGGTTTATATTTTTATAGTATCTCAAAGTCACGTACTAGAAACATTTTTAACTTTCAAGTAAGTGGTTTTGAAAACATACAAATTATTTTTCAAGAACAATTTTTACGGATTGTTTTTTCCAATATTTTATTATATATTTAATGAATTTTTAAATTTATGTTTGTATTGGCCATATGGTTTATATTTTATAGTCTTCCAATTTCATGTAATTGAATCATTTTTAACTTTTAATTAGGCGGTATTGAAAGCTTATAAATTACTTTTCAATAACATTTTATATGAAATGATTTTTTGTTTTCAATAATTTCTTATATGTTTAATGAATTTTTAATGTTTCTTTTATATTTGAATTATGTTTTATATTTAATAGTCTTTCATAGTCAAATAATTAAATCGTTTTTAACATTAATGTAGGTGGTTTTGAAATAATATAAATTATTTTTCCGGAATAATTTTTATCAATTATATATATAAATAAATATATAAACAAAATAAAAATAAATAAATACTAAATTTTTATGAAATGATAATTTTTTCAAATTTTTTTAATTAAATATATAAATAAAAATAAAATAAAAAAACAACAAAATTTCAAAACAAATTTATGAAAAATAAATTTTTTTTTGGTGAATGGCTGCATCCTCTTGAAAATTTTCTATGAATTATATAATTAAATTAATATATAAACAAAACAAAACAAATCATAAAAAATTTAATTTTTTTAGGGGTAAGGTGGCATCACGGGTGCCGTATTTCATCCACAGTGCAATGGTGGCAGCCTCAATGCTGCCATTGTGGCACATTTTGGAAAAAAAATCCCTAACTGTTTTCTGTAAATTTTTCTTTATAAATGTAGAAAAAAATTCGATATTATCCATCCAGTACCAAGAAGCAACGAACCTTAGTTATGCACCTGGGTGGCTACCAAACATGAACCACCTATATCTTCACCATATCTACGACAACTCCATCCTCTTAGATGACATGTTTTAGAAAGTGGACCTCCTATGTCCAGAAATGACACTTCAAGAGAATACATCAAAGCAGGTTCTCTCGTAGTGTATGTTGGAATATATGAATGTGTAGAGTGTATTGATCCTCTTACAATGAATACACCATGATTTCATCAATGAATACCACATTGAAGTGGTTGAGATGGGGATGGAGGATCCTATTAATGGTTCTCAAAAACACAATGGGGGCATCTATCATGCCGAAAGGCATCACAAGGAACTTATAGTGGTCATAACGGTACCTAAATGCTATCTTTTTAGTCCTAATTTTGTACTCGAAGTTGGTGATAGCCAGATTTGTGGTCTATCTTTGAGAAGAACCTCGCTCCCTTCAGCTAGTTGATGAGGTAATCGATACTCAGATGTTGGTAAATTTTCATCAAAGTCGCATGGTTCAGGCACCAGTAGTCCACACACAACCTCAAACTCCCATATTTCTATTTGTAAAAAATAATTAGGGCTGCCGATGGTGAAACACTATTCCTTACGAAACCCTTCTCCTGCAAGTCCTCTAGTTATACCCATAGCTCGTGAAGCTCTGTGGGAGATATTTGATATGCATGTGTGGATGTATCTATCATCTCGAGGTACATGTCAATACAGAAGTAAACCAATATACATGGAGGTATATTTGGAACCTCATCAGGAAAAACATACTTGTACTCATCCGACACTATAGGTAAGATTGGACTACTCTCTTCTAGTGCATAGAGGGTGAGGGTTTCCAACCGGTGAGTGATCAGCTGAATCCGTATATTAGAGAGATTGTCCTATGATGCATGGGTTTCCTTCTTGCTGGTGAAGGAAAAACTAGACCCATATTAACAAACACACCACATAGTATGCCAAAAATAGTCGATATAATGATGGATTGTGGTAACTATCCCATGCTGAAGATGAAATTATAAGGCCTCAATGCTGCTACTAGAAGATCCCAGCAGAATATATCGCTACATACATTATGCTCGCAATACTGGAACCTTTTTTATTTATCAAATTGTCTCTTGTAAGATTATCAAGATGTATGGATCTAGCATTTGGATCCATAAGAATCTTCCATATACAAATGAGGGTCATGGAAAGGAAGGAGTGACTATAAAATATTTCTTTAAATACTACCACTAGTGTGGATAAGACACAGATCGTAGATCAGATCATATCTAGAGCACCGTGGTCATAATCCTGTTCATCCTAAAGCGGAGCTCTCCCATGTCTGCCTGCTTCCTCAAGCCGGGGTGGACCACCAGGGGGTGGTGGTAGTAACACCTTGAACCATCACCCACCACAAGTTGCTTGTCCAGCTCCCCTATAACATCTTCCATACTTCACACCTCTATGCTCAAGAAAATTCTGCTACCATGGTGGCACCCTGACAATATGTTGGTCAACTGTAATGTGGGTCGCGCAATCACACACCATGTTTCCTTCCCCCCCCCCCCACACGCGTAGAACTACTCAGCTCCCTACCAACTCTCCCTAGACATGGAACCCCACACCACCAACACTATGTCTTGGGGTATTACTCTAAAAGATTCCTCTTTAATGTGAAAACACATCTATTTTCTGATTCCCACCGAAGGTCATGCCTCATGGCGTCTACTGGACTCTTTAGAGGATGGTTCTTGCTCTACCATGAATCTTTCCACAATAAGGGCTTTCTCTAGTACCTCGTCCTATGTAGGGATGCTAGGAGACAATACTGATGCCCTGATCTCCCAATTGAGTTCCTACATGAAGGCACTAGCCCAAAAGAAAAGGTCTCCCACCATGTTTTTGTTGTTGAGTTTATGCTCTGTAAACCACTCCAAGTACTCAGACACTTTCAAGCTTCCATGTTGTAGGTGAAGCAGATTCTGAATGTGCACATAGTGCAGCATCATAGGGAAAAACTCTTCGACAAAAACCCTCTTGATGTCTACTGATGTGAGGGTCACCTCATCATGAGTACGGATGTTCATGATCCATCATATCCCTACCAGGCTCTGTAGAAGGCTTCTCTCTATTATCTCCATCTGATCAAGTTGTGTCTTAACAAAGTAGAAGACCCACATTACAGCCTCAAGCCATTCCTCAATGACCTTTGAATCCATCTCTACCCTAGTCTTGGGAGGTCTCTATCTATGAAAATCCTATAGGGAACTGAGCCTATGAAAATCCTATATCGTAACTGCCAACAATAGACGTTGACCATCGGGTGGTGGTAGCACTTGTGCACCACCCCGTGGGGACATATCTAGAACTGGTCCTTGAACAGACGCCTCGTCACTACTTGGGCTATCCTCACAACCTCATATCAGGATCATACTGGTCTTCCACATGGAGGAATTCTGAGATAGATCAATATGTAACATTGTTTGAAGGTTATACATATTGAGATGTATCGTATTCAATAATATAGAGACCCTAAAGAAACCAGTGTTTTCATTTACTGATGCAAAAACATAATTCAATGTCCTGGTGTCAAGATAGCTTGACCGCTGCACCCAAACTATACTCCCTGAATACGAAAGTTAATCTTTTGACCCTTAACAATGTTGCCACGAAACACAAAATTAGACTCCCAGATGTTGAGGGGGAACTTACTTCCCATTGATATGACTTTTTCAATACCCATCCCCCAGGGCCCATCCCGTGACTACCACAAGACTGCCTCTCAAAGACCAAGGGCTATTGACTAGCTTTGGAGGTGTCAACCTACAAATGGGAGGCATTATCATGGATAATTGTACACACACACACGCCGAAAAAAGTACCATGTCACAATAGGGAAACGACATACCACTGAATAAACATTGTGCATGTACAGTCGAAAGAAAGTGAGCAAGAATACAATCCAATGAAAAAATACAAGAAAATTGTAATGTACAAATAGTGCACTGATGGCCATATATAGTGAACCCCACCTGATCGTGAGAGTATTGAATCTACTGGAAGTGTTTGTAGTATGGCCTGTCAGGCTGGTCCTTGGCAACCATGTCCACCTCTATAGAATCCATCCATCTTGTCTCCTTGAGCACCCAGGTAAAATCGTCGAGCATCTACACTATACACCACATGTGCGGGTAGTGCCGGTACATGGTGAGTAAAATATTAAATACTAGGGATCCAATAAAATAAAACAAATCCTCAATTTCAAGTACGAATCACAAGGGAACTCACATGAGGTATATTTAAGGGTAGTAATAGTTGCAACATTAGTCATAAACATCGAACTCTTTTTTCACTGGAGAACTCTTCATCTATCAACTACAGTAGGCCTAACATGTCACACTGAACCACTTCCAACTATCCTTAATCTGTTGTGGTACTCATCCCTGATGATTATTGTGGGTATGATGGGTCACACAGAGCTGGTCCCCACCACCGGCCGACCAGGTCACACAGAGCCAGCTCCAACCATGGCCGAAATGAGGTACTCCTCTTTTCAAGTTTCATGGGTCAGCTTGGTCACTCAGAATCACTCCACACCATGTTCCATACTAGTTCACACTGTTCCACCTCCCATAATGCCATCGTCGAGCTGTCTTTAGGTCTCAGCTAGCAGTAGGGTTCCGTACTTAATGTGCTTGGGAGAACTACTCCTCAAGACATTTTTCACTTCTTGTCCTCCATGAAAGTTACCATAATTCATGGAAAAAGATATGAAACCTTGATAGGGACCCAACAAGACAAACTAACCATCAATCAGATGCACAGTTTGCATGTTACATGCATTTTAGTTACTAGAGGGTCGGTTGTGAGGAGGTCCATTCTAACCTGGTCAGACTGACCTGACCAACCTAGCTCCAGGGTTCAACACACCAGGTTTCATTCTTACGAACCCGACCTGACCTAGAGTTTATAGGGTTTGTTCTAGTCTAGCATGGCCAGTGGGACATGGCCAATAGGCTTCGCTGGACCAATCTCAGTTGGCATAGGTTACAACTCACCAGGTCACCCTGCGACTCTATCTAGTTTGGCATGCCGATGTGGGTCTAACCTGACACCGTAGGACCATCTTACCAATGTGGGGCCCATCCCACCGACATGGGTTTTCCCTATAAGGAAGTGGGACCATCCCAGCCAGTTGGTGGCTCAACATTCCCACAAGGGGACTTTCCGTGTAGAGCGGCTAGTGTGATCCACTAGGACACAGTAGCCAACAGCATCACTTTCGGTTCGAACACAACCTACTTGGTCGGGCCATACCACCATTGTGGCTTCCTTGTGGCACTACATTCGACTCCAGCTGTGGCCGGTGGGACACGGCCTCTCCATAATCTCATGTGTCTAGGACACTGGCCATCCCTCACGTAGCCTCCCAGTCAAAAAGACCCTCTAGTGCGGGCCACCACCTCCATGAAACCAGCGAGGCTATCCTCCACTGTTAATGTTATCCTCGGGGCACCAAAAGAATCTTCATATTTCCACTTAACATGCTATTGTGGTCCGTTCCTTGCTCCGCATTCACAAATGGTCTCCAAATGGTGATGTCATTACCGAAAATCCATCAAATTGGCCTTCTGTCACATTGGGAATGTGGCCACACAGAACACACGAGATGAGGTGCTCGGGCTTTGTTTGTCTCGACCCTAGATATTTGCGTTATAGTCTTTAACAAGGGGGATTCTCAGGGAGTTTTGCATTCAATAATTGATTCTGAGGATTAATAAAAAATAATCACCCAAAAAGAAATGTAACCCCCCCATTATAACGATTGATCTGTGTATCAACCTATTCATGAGTAGGTCCACATTCATCGTTTTTTCCGAAAATGAATGGGTAAAAACCATTATTTCTTAATATCCCAAACTCATTGAAGTTCGTTGTTTCAAATTATTCATCAAGGTGTAAATATGTCAGAGTCTCTTCTCAGCTCCGATTATTGAAGGGCATGATGAAGAAGATGAAGTATCATTGACGTTCATTGTTCATCGCTAGAGTGGATTTCCATTAATGGTTCCCTAGACAATCCAACAATTTCATTATTCCATATTTCTTAACACATAAAATTATAAATATGATCACATTGTAGTATTATCATTAAGATGAGGCATCACATCGTTACACTTTTTCATTCAAGAAACAGTGTCACTACTAAACAACATTAAAGCATCATTTTTCTTCCTGTTTAATGAACCATTAATGAGCCTCATTGATGTGCACTGTACCCTCCATGCCACTTACTCTCAGCGTCACCAACAACAACTAAAAATTGAATATTAAAAAAATAATTTTATTATTTATATTAAAATGATTGAAAAATAACATTTTTACTCTGCCCTTTCTGGATGATGTTAAGACATTATTTGGTCAATCACTGCGTTCTAAATTAAAACGTTCTCTCAGATTTTTTATTCGAGTGATTGCTCAAAAGATAAAAAATCTTTCACACTTGTATACTCAACATACATTAATAAAATGTTAAAAATTCTATTCTAGGATCTTCAGAGCTCGAAATTACGTTCCATAAAATTTCAGAGTATTGAAAAAAATTTATATAAATAATATCTATTACAGACAAATTCATATATGTTACAAAATAGTACTCATTTAAAATTAAAATCTGTTGAGACAAATGGTTATTGACCCTACACAGAAGAAGATGACCAATTGATAAAGTTTTTTATTAGTTGTTCTGTAATAATATATTTGAACTAGCCTCAAATCATACATCAAGGGTCTATTGGGTCCATACATTTATATGTTGATGATAAATTTGATGAGTTGAACCTATTGGTGTGTTCATATTTTTTACCTATGTAAATAACATTGTAAAAATGTTTTTAGTTTTATTCATTGTTGAAGCTATGGAGTGGGGATTTAATGCCTTATATATGTTTGATATATTTTTAGATGTACATGAATATCCTGTTGATGAATTATATAAGGGATCTTTTTGTTATAGAAACGTTTTTCTACTAGAATGAGATATTGTTTTTTCATTTTTTTGTGTTTTCTAAAAGCATAGAACATGTCACTGTATGAGTTCACATAAAATTTTTAAGGCAATGGTTCAATGAATTGTGTCCTTGTTTGGAGACTATTAGAGCTATGTTTCATAGTGTTTGTGATGTTGATGAATTTTCCTATTACTGTCTTTTAATTGGTAAAATGAAATGTCTAGTGTGTATCTTATAACAAACATGCGACCTAAAAAATTACGTTCATGATATAATTATATGTAAAAGTGGTGTGCAAATAGATAAATGAAAAAAACTTCAATGATATTTTTGTGTGCACATTATATAGTTAAGGGAGAAGAATGATTATACAAATCAACAATAGACCACTTTCCTGAAGAGAATGTGTAGGCACTATGATGAATGAGAGACATGGAGATGACCTAAATAGAGACTGAATTTCACATGACTAATGTTATTTTCCTACACATTCTGAATTCTGTATATTGAATACAAAATTAATTTTCATGTGTATATTATCGTTTAAAATTTCTTTTTATTTAATTTTGTTCGGATTTTTTTTTCATTCAAATATTTTTATAATATTAATTTATAAAATATTTTTATAATAAATTTGAAATAATTGATTTTTAAAATTTGATGTTTTATTTATGTAACAACTATAAAATCCTTAGGTTATTGGATAATATACATAGCTATAATTTTAAGGACATATTTTTTAATTTTCTTTCAAATATCACGTTGAAAATGATTGAATACATTTACTAAAGAATTTGTTTTTTATAGAATTTTGTTCATCTCTATACTTGTTATAATATATAGTTTCTAACAAAATTGCCAATTTCTTCATGCATATGCATCAATTAAAATGATTCTCATTTTATTTCATCAATTCTTTTTATAGTATAGAAAAATTAAAAGTTATATAGAACATACCACAATCCTTCCTTTATGTTTGAACAAAATTTCAACATTCCTACTGTAAAGTTGGAAATATAAATTATGTATTTTAATGGAGGACCAAAGACCGATACATGATCACAAAAATTTATCAACCACATTAAAATTTAATAGACCACTAAGCATAATAAATCCAATGGGATAAATCTCTTTTTTACCACTCATAAATGAGAAAAATAATTATGTTTATTCATGAAATTTGTGAAAATCAATCTTCTCAATTACTTTCTAAACAAACTCTTTTTTTCTATGCCAAACATTCCTAATATATACAATCATAAACAAAATCCTTACAATGTGTTATTGAACCAAACCTAAACATCCATATATATTTGTTACAAAAGAAATCAATCATCCTCATAACATAAACTACCCAAAAAATGGAATATGATTCTAGTTTAGAAAAATAACAATAACATAATAAATCATAGTATATTAAATAGCATTACCAACAAAATTATAAATTATAATATATGAATGGTGATTAAATCATTTCTTATGGGGAGACAATACTTGGATAAAATTTATATTGTAATTAAATATCATTTCACAAAACTTATTTAATAAATTTTTAAAAATTAAAATTTTGAATTTCCCTCCAGAATACATTTTTCAGAATGGAATGGGAATACCATTTCATCAATTTTTATTAATATTTCCATATAGATGGTCATTGAAGAGTCACAATTTTTCAAAAATTGAATTTTAAAACACTTTGATTTTTTTCTCTTTTTTCATAATAATCATTAAGATAGAAAACCTGAAAATTACATTCAAATTTAAAAATGTCTTTTTGAAAATACAAGGGAACATTTTTATTTTAAATTTATATTTATAAATGTAAACATAATTATGTGTATATATTAACGAAAACTATATTAGTAGTGTCAAATATAACTATTTATTTTTAATATATAGAGACCCCTTTAAAATGTTTCAAAAAACCCTTGTCAAAAATCACCATCATCAGAAATTTCAATGAAAAATATTAAATAAAATTGAATAAGGGGAATAAAATCTTATTAGGATAGAAAAATTATTTTCCATTACGTAATGTGGAATAATTTCAGGATGTGAAAATTGATAACAGAAGAAAATTTAATAAAAATGTAGTGTAATTATTCAAATAAATATATTATAACAAAAAATTAAAAGAAT
The DNA here is from genome assembly GCA_963277665.1 of Viscum album. Classification (NCBI taxonomy): domain Eukaryota; kingdom Viridiplantae; phylum Streptophyta; class Magnoliopsida; order Santalales; family Viscaceae; genus Viscum; species Viscum album. The sequence goes on along the minus strand of OY728121.1, from coordinate 1,199,914,898 downwards.
TGAGGAATTTATATTTTGTATTAAAAATATTTTCTAATGAATATAAGATATTTTAAATTTTGTATTATTCATATATAAGGATTGGGTAATCAAGAAAAAAAATTGTGAAAAATGACTGACTTTGACCTAAGGAATAGTATTTAGTTATGAACAACATCTTAATCAATTATTAATTTTAAATGCATTGAAATTTATTTATTGAATATAATATATTTAAATAAAAATCAAGGAAAATAATTTATATTTTTAATATAAATTATAGTGTATTATATATATGATATAAATAACCAATTAGATTAAATCATTATATCATGTCTATATAATGAGAAGTTGAGATGAAAACGTTTATAGCCACTCTATATTTTAATATAAACTCCAAAAGATTATAAAAATGGGAAAAAAATATTATATCCAGAAAATAATTTATTTGATAATAAAAAATTTAAATTTTCTTTTATATACACTATATAAAATGAACCATTTTTTATAGCATGAACATATGTCAAGGTATCCAAATTTGAGATTATGAAAACCTTAACTAATTTCGACACAAAGTCAAATGAAATATTAAATCCTGTATAGAAAACTTATTTTAATTAATATACTATGTTTAGAACCATATTGAAACATAAAAATATTTATATTTTAATTTATTATCTGTATTATCATGTATACTGATTTTATTTTTACTATTTCCCCACATCAGTTGTTTATAATATTTTTATATTGATGCAGTTTTATAAGAATAGTACTATTTGATATTATTAATATAGATTTATTATTTCATAGTAATTAATTTTAAATTAATATATTTATTATAAATATATATTTATATTAAATAACTTATCATGAGTAATTTAGTCATTATCCTAGAATATGTAATCAATAGTGTATATTATTCATGGAATCTTAATCTACAAAGGTTGTTTTCATACATATTGACATAAATATTTTTATAACCATTATATAAGGAATAAAAAAGTATTTATATAAAAAATTATGATTATTTATATAAGAGAATATTTTTTTATAGTCATCTATTATAAAATTTCATAGCATTAAATATTTTTTCGGTCAAACAAACACATTCATGTACATTGCTTATCATGATTAATGAGTATGGATAAGAAGGATATTACATTAGTTAAAAACATTTCTACATAATAATAAGTATATTATTTTTTAATTATTTTTATTATGGTGAATCATATATATATTTTTTATAAATAATTAAAAAATATAAAAAAAACTAAAAAATGTTTCTTTTTATTGGTTGTTTTTTCCACAACACCTAATATCCATTTCCATAACAGAAAAAATGAGAGTGGTGAAATTAGATAAAAATTGATCTTTTAATAATTATAAATATATTATATAAATCATATTAATTCAGAAATACTATCATTATGTCCATTAATGAGATTCAGTGATGAAAAATTAAATAGTTCTCTTTTGGGAGGTGGTTATCTCTGCACATGCACATGTGATTTTTCATGTTTTCAATAAAATATAAAAGTGAATAAATTAAAAATTATAGATTATGAATATAAAATTAAAAAACAGTAATTATTATGTGGTTTTTATTATACTATTGTTATTATTGGTTTAGAAAGGATGTAATATAAATTTAACAGTATGAATTATTTTATAACTATGTTGAGACCAAGAATATACTCTTGATAAAGGACATATATTTTTGAAAACTAGGATAAATTATATTGAATATGATAATTATTTAATTTTATGAACTTAATGTATAGGATATAATGGTTAGTATTCAATGAAATTTCTCAAAATGAGTGGTTTATTGATATTTATAATGTGATTCTCCTATTATAAGTGGGGATGTGGGGACTTTCCATAGAAAAGAATTGTATATAATAAGAATGAATAGAATGTAATGAACAGTAGAATAATAAGTTGAATTATGGTTGGTAAAACACTTATTTAGGACATTAAAACATCAAACTTGTATTCCATAAGGTATAATATTCATAACAATTTAGAAACATTCGAACAACCATAGATTTGTTATTTAAACTCTTATTACCTGTGATATTATATTAATCATACTGATAAATTATTTTCTATAAAACTTATAATATTAAAATTAAAAAAATAAAACGTGTATAATATTTATTCACTATCAATTTAACCTAATTATATTTCATCATAGGGTAAAAGGATTATTTAAATTAATACAAAAACAGTTTCAAAAAAATATATATTTTTTATAAAATTATCTCAATTGAATATTTTTATTAATCATGTTAAATTTGATCACACATGAAATGATTTTAAATTATTTCCTATATATTAGAAAATATACTATTTGAAAATTATTTTGTAATTTATTAATATTATTTTAAAATTACATTATATTTTGGAAATTATTAATTATTGAAAAATATTCATTCAACCAAGTTAAATAATATTTACATTTGGTAAAACAATACTATATACTAAATCTAAAGTGTAAAAATTAGATAATTTATAACCATTTATTATAAATTGAAATTCCATTTCATTGGATTTAATTTTCAAAATTTACATTTCAAATAATAAGGTCTACAAGATTTAATCAAATTATTTAGAAAATATTAATTACGTGTCAAAATATAAAATATTGATTTGAAATCACAATATAATATTTTATAATATATAATTTTACAATATAGGAACATATTTTATCTTTAAAATTGTTTCATTTGTTTTAGGAAATGCTTAAATACAAGAGATGTTACACAACAAATGATATTTTAATAACCAATTACATTGAAATATTCACCAAAATTTTTATTATTTTCGAAAAGAATCCAAAAATTAATCATTAGATAATATGAACAGGATAAGATCAAAAATAATGTTTATATTTAAAAATAAAAAATAATATTTTATTAATTCAATATTTATATTAAATCCCAAAATATTATTGAGAACTATTCATATTGTTTAATACTACTTTTTAAAATTAAAATAATTGTTTATTCTTATATTTATTCAAGCAATATATATTTACCAAATGGATGAATACTAATTTATATGTATATCCATATATACAAATGATATAAGTTAATTATAATATAGGATTTGAACTAAAGGAATACTAAAATAGATTATATATTTATAGGTCCAATTTTCTTCATATATAATAAATGAAGTATATATCATAATAATTGGTTATCAAAGACAACTTCTAACATCCATATTATATCATACAATGAGATAATAATTAATGGAAGTTGTGGTTGGGTATTTTTCAAGAATGTATTTTTTAATCATGTTCTATTGGGATACACTTTTCCTGCAAGTGATTTCTCTTAATTTATATTTACTCAAATTCATCATAGGATTCATCTAGGGAAAACCCCAGAGAAGATATAAAAATTTTGACCTTAGAAAATTGGTGATGAATAGAAGTCTTTAAATTTTGAATTTCATTTCCACCCATATTATTTATTTATTTTCTGGTTTGGTCTCTTTTATTTATTCCAACTAATTAAGTGTCTTTGTTTTAATGATCATATTTTACTTAAAAACTCATTCAATGGAAAATATTATTGTATTTTTTATTGTGTGTAAATGATTAATTTTTAAAATATCACCATTTTTAGGAGATGTAATAGTGATATCTGAGGATGTTACAACATCTCGCATGAAACCATTATTTTTAATTAATGCATTCAGTCAAATGATGGTTTCTATAAGTAATGCTCTAACATTCTTCATAAAAAACACAATAAAAATAATTTCGTAACAAATACTCGATAATGGTTACAAAAAAGTGAGTTATGAATAAATCATAAAATTATTGAGTTTTAAAATAATTATAATGATATGTATATTTATCATAAAGTAGGTGATAATTGAGTGGATAAACAATATTTCGGAATCTGGATTTTTTCCACATGGTATGTTTTGGGCAGATCCTTTATCCAAGTGCAGTATCCATACATGAATGTAATTTCTAGTAGAATTATATAATCTCCCCATTTACAATACATTAGGATGTTATGATATATAAAAATTACCACATAGACATTTCTCAAGGGTTTCCAATAACATTTTCATACCATAATCCACAATATAAAACATATTACAAAAAATAGTCTAAATTGTTATTCAGACCATTCAAATTATGATTGACCATAAAATTTCAACTATTGATGAAATTTATAACTTCCCAATTTTACACATGTGGAAACATCATTATTTCTAAATATATATTATCCATTATCTGATACATTCTATATTAGCCTTGACATGTGTATTTTGTATTTTCATGACTTAAATGCAATGTTTAATTAGAATAAATTGACATTAATGTTTCGTTTTAGAGTTATAATGGATGAGGAAAATTGAATAATGTGTAAAACCAATGATTTTTTTAATAATATAGATTTTTTTCTCACAAAATTTTAAACTATAAAATACATAATTTTTCTACAACATCTTTAATAAATTATTCTCAGAGGACACCCTATTGAAATGATATTACAGATAAATTTTGTTATATAATAGTGATAAATAAAAATAAAGAGTGATATGAAATGCTCATTAAGGGAAAAAAAGTGATAAAATCCAATGATCATTTATTATCCTAACCAGTTAATATTTTTATAATTAAGATATATTGGAAAATTATATACAAAATAATAGATCACATATCATGTGTTGCTTAGAATAAAATTTTGAAACATATCGTTAAATGGAAAATCTATTACTACATAATAAGAAATTAAAACATTATAAAAAAATTATTTTTCCTTGAATAATGGAAATAAATTTCCACAATTATAAGCATTGTGTTTCTTAATTTTTTGAAGCTTATTACAATGCATCGTATTCAGATGTAAATATTGTGGGTAGCGAAAAACTCCACCACAATAACCCTTTTTTTACATATCTACTCTTCAACCTATCAAAAAAATGGTAATAATTTTTATTATCATCACACATTAAATTTTTGAATCATGAAACAATAAAAAAATTTGGTTTATAAAATTATGAGTATAACTACACTCCATCAAACTCACCCCTTTTAAACTAAGCGACCCACTGACCTATACACATTTTTGTTTTCTAGATCATTTTATATGAACATTTAACTAGTGGTTTAGAGAGAAATATATGTAACACCAATCTAATTATGCAAACATTTTCATTCCACATGGAAAAAGTTATCAAAAATAAAAGTGAAAAATGGAAGAAAAATTGGTTAATATAATTTTAAAAATAATCACATGACAATAAAAATCATTACTTCATTAATAATTGTAAAATGATCTTATAGGGACAAAAATATGTGTTAGATGAAATAGAATAATACTCTAGGAAAATCCAAGAGACCTAGGATTGAATCTAGTTGGATGCATATTTCAGGGTCACTATATCATTGCAATAGCAGGTACTATCAATGTTATTGTATTAGATACAATTTGGTACTATAGCAGCCAGAACTATTCACGTTCAGGACATCAGTTTGGGTATTGAGTCATTAAGGCCTTCGGGCCACCCATGCGATCAGGTCTTTTGGGATATGAGGCCGCCATAAGGCATTTATTCGATCTCAAGGCCTTAAGGACACCTCAAGGCCTACAATCCACGTAAAGGACATCGGGCCATATCATATGTAGTCACAGAAAATAAATATTCTAAAAGGAACATTCTCCCAAAGAGGAATCAGTTGAGGATTACTCACTAGAGAAGAACAAACCGACTTGTATTATTTTGATGGTATGACATTTCCATCAATACATGATTAGTCTTCTACAATATTTTCATGCAGAACAACCATGATATAATAAATGAAGCATTATTCTAAAATATAATATTTTAATAGAGTGAAGATAATTAATGAAAATACATTTGAGATTGTTATCACTAAAAATAATGAGAATTTATTTTGAAAAATAATTATAAATTCAGTTTTCGAAAACATTTATCATAATGTTTTAAAGTGACTTTTTAAATTTTACTCAGGGAAATTTAGACCAATAATATATTAATCATTTGTATATGAAAATGTGTGTTAGATGATAAAATATTAATGATTGAAATTTAATAGAATATAATAAATAAATTTGTTTTCTTGTGGAGACCTAAATTTTTTATATAGGAGATATATTTTTTTACATATGGTAAAGGGAAAAATGATGGTAAAATGGGATATTTCATGGCTTCAAACATCGAGCCTTATTTAGAGTTTCATGTGTTCTCATGGATTTCTCCTTATAAGAATGGTATAATTGACTAGATGAAAGGGGTCTTTGTCTGCAAGTAGGGAACCTATAACCCATGTATTATATCACTGGATAAATAATGAATAATAAATATATTAAAATAAAAATATAATCATATAACATGTACATCTACTTGTAGGAATAATTTATTTCTATGACATAGGTCTGATCACATCTAACTATCATTAACCTAGGTCAAACCCCACATAGGTATCATACGCCATTTCATCCTCATGGGTCCAATAATATATAATCATCATTCCTTTATGTCATGCCACACAAAACCATTTTCTCCATCATTAATCTCAATGTATTCATCCAATCACATATAGAGTCTAAAAATTTTCCCAATCTTGCAGTATTTATCAATGATCAGTCTTCATGTCACTTTGGTACAATATATATAAAAATAACATTTCTTATACAAGAAATATAAAACAAATAAACAAAAGTATCACAACAAGGAATCATAATGAAATAATGGTATTACATTCGTTAATTATAAGAATGAGTTGTATCACATTAGGTAATTACAGGAAATAGTTTTATCATTTCATCGGATGACAGGAAACAATGAAATCATTTTAATAAATTAAAAAAAAGTAGTATCATATAAATACATCACAAGGAAATAATCTAGAACCACACCTTATAATATGTTAATAAAGATGTAGGTTTCATAGCCCCTCACACACCCGCGTTAAACTCAAAAATAGCAGTGGTAAATCAACCACAAAAAACTCAAAAAGATAAAATTATAAATATATCCTCAACATAATAATGAACTTCTTAAATCAAATTTACCACCTTCAAGGACCAGTAGGTCAAGGTTTCATCACTCAATATACATTCGCACACCAACTATAATATGATCTCTCACAAAGAACTACTATAACCAAAAAATGATTTTTTATTACCAGAAGTGTTAAAATATTAATTGCAATGAAAATTTATCTCCCCTGAATAATTTATAATTCCTTATTTCCATCCAATGATGATTTAGTATTTTCCCACACAATGGTAATAAAAAATTGATAATTTTTAAAAAAAAATTATGCATAGATAATTTATTATAAATTATCCATTTATAATTTATTATATGATATAATTTTAAAACATTAAAATTCATATTAAAATAATTCATTATAAAATATATTACTACATTAATAAATAATTAAAGGTCTTATATTCTTCTCAACGAGACAAACCCATCAATGCTGAAAGTGCATCGATATTATCAGTATCCATGAATACCTTAGAGATTGATAATTTTAAAAGTAATAAAATAAATTAAAAACATTAAGAGAGTGGTTGAGAGGGAGATATTCATGAAGGTTTATTTCCCATATCTCTTGTATATATACTTGTTATTATATTAAATTTATAATCAATATCTATTTTCTATATCCCATAGAAATATAGAATTGATTACCACTCCTATGTTAATACTACCAACTCCCTGAATGATGTGATTTATTTATCACTATCAAAATTATTATATATAGTCATTAATGTATATTTAATGATTAAATTTGATATTAATTACATTATTACAATGTAAATAAGGTATTAAAATTTATATCTCCCATATATTCTCTAAAAATTGTCATTCTTTTGTAAATTTTGACTAATACCTCCATGATGCGATGTGTTTTATTATTCATCACCACCATATATAACTAATTATAAGAAAGAATTTAATGATGTTAACACATATATATATATATATATATATTATTGGTGTAATATTTCAATATTTGACTCATTTTTAAAATTTCATCATATTTTTGGTAAAAGTTTAAATAATGCACTGTCATCATGAATTCATTTCTTTAAAAACCTACAAATGAACTCCACAAAGTTAAATTGGGAGATAAAAAATAATTTTAAAAATATGATTCTAATATCATCAATAATATATTAATTATAAATATTATTAAATATATAATAACTAATAATTCCTTTATTACGAATTTAACAAATAGTAAAAAATAATATTATCTGATGTAGAAAATAGTCTATAACTAAATAATTACAACATAATGAGTGATTTTTATTTATCCATATAATGTGTAATATATTTTAAATACTTCTTAGAATAAATTATTATGATATTTTTCTTTAAATTTATAAGAGGATATATCATAACCAACTACTGGTTAATATATTGTATGGGTTCTCATCCTTAATTTTCACTCCATGATATATATTTATTATCATGAACAAAATGTTCTTTTATATGAATTGTATACTTTTAATTATTCAACAATTATCATCATTAATGTTTTATTCATCGAATTTTCATGTTTATTTCAGGGTCTCTTCTTTTTATTCATTTTATAAATAATTCTATATAGAATTAAGATATTAAATTATCTTAATTATCATTCCTTGAGTTATAATGATAATTCATAAACACTAATATTATAGTATTGGAGAATTTTATACAATTATTGTATTTAAGATCATTAAATATTTTATTATGAGGAATTTAAATTATTTTAACAATACATTAATAATAGTTATATTTCCTACTCTATGAATATATAAGTCTCTTAAAAATAATTTACATTCTATCTAAGGGAACAATTCAGTCCTTATAAATATTTTTTTCTAGCCTACCAATATTACAAAATGTATTTACTATAATAGAATTTTCTAATTTGGTTATAAATAAATGGATTTTGAAATCGTGAAAAATTATTTATCACATCAGTTATATTGTATCTGATGTTATTAATCAATAGTCTTGATTTATAATGTCAAATATAATAAACAACGTGGTAAATATTGTATATCTCATTATCATGTAAGTTATAAAATAACTGATGTGATAGATCCTGTTTTTTTACATTGGTTATATAATTACCATGATGATAAATAAAACATCATTGCATTATCACATAGGTTATATAATAACTGCTGTAGAAAATGGGTTTATCAAGTGAGTTATATTATAATCGATGTTGTAAATGTAATAAAAGACACTTTATCCAATCAGTTAACAAATAAATTATGTGATAAATATTTTAATAATTTTAGGAAATCCCATTTTGAATTATTATGTTGTTTTTCTTTTGTTCGACGATGACTCGGTCTCTCTTACGTGGAAAAAATACCATCGATTCCTTAATAATATGGCCACCAAACTCATATTGAAATCTTCATTATATTGTTTTTCAAAATCCCATATATCTTCTCATCATGAAACTGTCATGTGTGAAACACATGCATCATGTCTTATTATTTGCGGATGTCCTAGACTTCGTTTGGATAATACAATCATTGTATATTTAATTGTTTTTTATTTCCATTATAAAAAATTTATATATGATTCCACGTAGTTATTCATGTGATATATTTAGTGATACAATGTATAAAACAATGATTATTTCAATTTTAGAGATTTTTTCAAACTCGTGTCAATATATTATTTATATAATAACATCATTTTATGTCATTTGATTATTATAATATCATAGTATATTTGGACTTGTGATTAATGATAATGACAATTGGATTCATTACCCTATTGTTCTATACACACAACCTTCTTAAATAACATAATATATAATAGGGGATAAATACTATCAGAACCTCTATGTGAAATAGAACTACATTAGACTGTTTGGATGAGGATGTGGGCAAAATATTTGAGATTGTACGGAGACTGTTATCAAAATCGTTTTAGAAGATGATATAATTATTATATTTAATTAAAAACACATATGAAATTATTCCATGTTGTATTGATATTTATCAAATGACTATATCATAGTTATGATAATAATTTAATCAAATTATATGTGTCATTACATAAATACTGATAGAATTTGTACATGAATTTATTGATAACATTAAAAATGTTGGTATTTTCTTACAACAGCATACAAAATCACTCACTATTGGTTATCATCCGATGTTATATATACAGAGACATTAATTTAGTTTATGGAACCCAATTTACACATGGTAGAAGTAAACAAGGCTATCTTACTTGTAAATCATTTTAGAGTAGGATAAATTTTTTCTATTTTTGAATTCTCATATAAATTTCTATAAAATATTTTATTAATATATCTATATATATTCAATATAGAAATATTTTAATACATATCCCAATAGGTACACTGGTAAAAACACAGATTTTATTTTTGGAATGTCATATTCAAGGATTCTATACTAAAAAATGATATATATTTTATTAATGTAACATTCAATTCAAAATTGTTAATATTAATTAAATTTATTGGTTTTCAATTTTATTTGTCAAATAAAATGTCATAATATAGTTAAAATAATCAAATCTTTGTTTTATATTTAAAAATTGAGTTACTTTCAAATTAAGGAATATTTCCTATAATTATAAAATCTAACTATATTTTATTTTTAAATTTTTTTTGAATGTAATTTTATCATTAATCAATAATATTTAATCTTAAAATTAGTTATTGTGTATAATTTTTAATAATATTATTCAAATATACATATATATATATATATTATATTTGGAAATTGTGTTACTTTAAAATTATTACATATTGTGTATAAACATAAAATTTTCTTATCTTAACAAGTTGTATAATTTTTATATTTATTGTTGGAAATAATTAGTCGATGTTGGATTACGTCACATCAAATGACTGATCAATATGAGGAAGGTGTGATTATTTTTTTTAATTTTCTAAGCATATTGTTCTAAACAACGACATGTTTTCTTGTCCATACCTAAAATGCTTAAATTTTAAGAACATAAATAGTATAGATATCAAAGATCATATAATTTTTCATGGTTTCATTCCACATGAATGCCGTTAGATTTGGACTGGTGAAACATGGCAAAATTTTAGATATACTGATGATGATGCTTTTCATGATGGTAACATTGATGAAATCGATGAAAAGATTCATGACATTGGATCATAAAAATTGAAAACTAACGGCGAATTTAGAATCAATATAGTGATGATGAAATGAAATTATATCTTGGTTGTATATATTTTATAGTTTTTTCATCAGTGTTTAGATTGACTAACCTAAATGTAACGCATGGATGGAGTGAAGAACGTTTTATAGAGAAAATGAAATTGTTGAATGACATTAATTCTAAATACAAAGATCTTACATATTCAAATTATATGGCCAAGAATATATTTTTATTTATGGGATTGGGATTCATGAAAATAAATTCCTATCTAAATGGTTATTTGATATCAAGGAAGAAATAAGAATTTCAATCATAGGGTCCTAAATATGGGACATGATGATATTAGTTGGAAGGAAAAGCACAGGCTCGTGTAGAGATTATAGAGATCCCTACCATGGTATTTTGGTATCATTCTATAATTTCTCGGTTGAAATGTTTATTTTATAATTCACATGATGCAAAAAAATAAAAAGATGGCATGTTGATGAGTTGACATGTAATGTAATAATACATCATCATGATTATTTTTCATAGTGGAAGAAAATTAATGTGAAGTATCTTATATCATGAAATGAAGATATAAATCGTATAAATGGGTTGTGCATGGATGAAATGAATCCATATTGAAGACTTAGTAGGTCACATTTCTCATGTCCTATTTTATTAGAAATTTTGATATATCTCCTGAATTTTGTATGATGCCTAAATATTTCAAGTTGAGTTTAATGATCTTTTCAACAATGAAACCCAAAAATGAAATTGGAGTTTTCATATAACCATTATTTTTTTATTGGATTCTCATAGAGGATGATGGTATTAGGGTTTGTGGTTCTTATAAAATGGAATATATTCAACAATATGTAGTGATTGTGTTCACTATAAATGACTTATTATCATATTAAATTTTTTATAGATACATATTTAAGGGGACGAATGCGTGTTCAATTTGTGAAAATCTAAATTCATGTTGTCAATTGCATCATTGCAGGAAAATAATATACATAGGTCATCGAAAGATTTTTCCTATGTATAACACTTATAGTAGATTTTAAATGGAATTCAGTCGTTCAGAATAATTAAATATTTCTTAGAATATTTTATCCATTGATTAGTAATTGGATAGGGTTCAAAACCATGATGTGACATTTGGAAAGGCATATAAATCTGTTAAATATTGACATATTTGGAAGAAAATGTCATTATTTTATGATATACCATATTGGATACATCATAATGTGAATCATAAAATTGATGTCATGCATGTGGTGAAGAGTATAAATAATTGATTGATATGAAAATTATTATTTATTAATGGAACGACTAAATAAGGGTCGAATGCATGACTAGACATTCAATCAATGGGAATATGTTTAGATTTAGATCACAAACCTGATGGAAGACGCACATATCTTCCCTCAACATGTCATACATTATTGAATAGGGAAAAAATTTCTACTGTAAGGGTCTTCATGATATCAAAGATCCACATGGATAATCATCAAATGTAAAAAAAATGTGTCTCTTTGAGAGATTTGATGTTTACATGTATGAAATATCATGTTGGTCACATCATGATGCAATGAATTATACTATTTTAATTGGGTCAAATATTTCCCAACCATTCAATAATTACTATCATGAAGGCGTGTTATTTTTTAAATTCAAATTTTAATGGTTTATCTAGTTTGAGAAATAATTCTTTGTGGACCTATACCTCTATGATGTATGTATCCTTTGGAATGCTATATGATGATATTAAAGGGGTATGTTATGAATCCATATCTACCAGAAGATATTATTTTTGAAAAGTATATTCTTGAGGAAGTTTAAATTTTTTGTTTGATCTTATTGTATACGATGGAGAACATTGGTTGTCTCCATCTCACCAGGAATGTGATAATAATGAGAGAAAGTTGATTTGTGGCTTCATAGTAAACTCGTTGTTAGTTGAATAGATAAATCTCAAACTTTTATTAATGTAGAATGACATTACTGATGATCAACAATATATAATATTCATATTAATTAGTTGAAACAATGACATACAAATAATAATTAATTGTTTATTTTTAATAATTATAAACAAACAATATTTTTATTGTTTTAAAATAACATTATTGGTAGTTCAGATGCATCAGAGACATTAAGATGGTTAGATGGTGGTCCATTTTTAAATGTGATAACATGGTCATATTATGGCATAAATGGATATACATATTATATGAGAGAACCAGAAAATTATTGTATAGTTTAAAATAGTGGTGTATTGGTGTTAATAAAAGAATTTCATTTTTTGAGCTCTAAAGACAGATACCAAATTATTGCATTGTGTTCTTATTAAGGAGTCCTTGATTTAATATGGGAGGTTAATTACATTAAAAATAATGTTCAATGTTTAAATAAAAATGAATTATCAATCAAAACAGTTTCTGAAATGATGAATTTGGAATGACAATTGTTAATATGAATTGATTGGAAGAAATTGCAGATCCATTTATAATGGAAACTCAAGAAAAACAAGTATCCATTTTCTTCCACAATCTGATATGTATTTTTTTGTTGTTTGAATATTATTGAAAAATATGTTATTGATGGGAAACATAATGAAAATGATGATTTATGTGAGATCCTCACATCCAAGGAAGGATTAATATATAATAATAATAATAATGTTTTAATAATAGTTTGTACTATAAGGAATGATCATGATGATGCAATTTTTGTAAAATAATTAGTCATTAAATTCATATAATCACATGCATCATATGTTTATTTCTTAATTAAATTTATTATTTTCAAAAAAAAATTATAGTATTTATTTACATTAATAAATCAAGTATGTGACATAGATAGATTTTATGAGATAGATTTTTTTAATTTCATTGATGTTGTATGATTCACCCATATTATCTCGCACTATATGCTACACCAATATTAGATTCCATTATATATAGCACCGTAATAGATTTTTCTATATACAAAAATATTGATGGCTTGTGTTTCACACAATTTAATGTTTTTTGGATCAAATTTATTTCACTCAAAACTATGTATAGATTCTTTTCAATTTATAAAAGAATGAATTTTGGATTATATTATAGGGGCCAACACTCGTTGTTTTGGACCGCGCAAGGGCTGACCTGTGCGAATTTTTGATCAAATTCGGTCTGAGATACTTTTTTGTAGATTCCTGGAAGTCTGGAAAAATTTGTGATTCTCCTGGCCGCGAAGCTTCGGTTGTGAAGAACTAGCTTGCGCCGGTTCGGACTGAGCCGGAGTCTCGGGATCGGGGACCCCCTCTGGGTTTGACTCCCCTTGGATAGGGGACCTCTGTTTGGCCATTCCCTCCCTGGGAGTTTTTCGTGGCTCTCAACATGGAGACGGCTCTGCTGAACCAATGGAAGAACCTCACATTAACAGACAAAGAAAAAGAGCCACTCGCAACCCCTAGAAATGAAGACAACACTTTGACAAAACGTATGGCTTTATTGGTTATCGGAAGACTGGCGACCGAGACACCATTTAACCTTAAGGCCCTCAGGACAACTCTTCAAAATCTTTGGAAATTGGAAGCTGGAGTAGCCATCCGGGAAATTGAGAATAAACTCCTTGTTTTTGAGTTCTTCAGGGAGAAAGACAAAGATAAAGTCCTCAGAGGATGACCTTGGTCCTTTGACAATCATCTCATTCTGATGGAGGAATTTAAAGGGGGAGACGAGATTCAGAATTGCACACTTACCCGATCCCCGTTCTGGGTAAGAATTAAAGGAATACCGTTTCAGGGGAGAACAACACATGTGATTAAAGAAATTGGAGACCGGATCGGTCACTTCCTAGAGTGGGTTTTCTCGGACCCAATACAATGGGGCCCCTGGGTTCGAATAAAGGCTGAGATCGATGTGTCTGAACCATTAATGCGAGGTATGTTCCTGAAAAATGATGAGTCCAACACCTGGATCTCGTTCGAATTCGAAAAACTACCAATCTTCTGCTTCCTTTGCGGACGTATCGGCCACCTTGAGAAAGCATGCGGGTCAAAGCCAGAGAATTACACCGAAAATATTACCCTACAATACGGTCCGTGGCTAAGGGCCAAAGCACACAGAGAGGCATATATCCTTGAGGCGGAGAGACAAATAGATCGGGACCGGCTCATTGTAGCCCATCTAAGGAGACCAGAATCTGAAAAACCTTCCATTATAAGGATGGGACCACCTGTATTCCCAAAAGAATCCCCAGCTGAGATTAGGGGAAATGGAAACGCCTCCCAAGAGATTATCGTCAGATGCAATGTTGGGGCTCGGTGAGATAGTAACTTGATTCAGGGTATCACAGAATCCGACTCCGTTTTAACTACACTGAATTTAGCATTCTTTACTTCAACTGGGCCGCTACCTAAACCAAAAGAACCTCCAGAAAAGCTTCCGAGGCAGAAACATGTTGCCTTGGATCTGCCTGAAGCTGAGCAGAGTCCAAAGCGGATCCCAACTGATGCCCTTCTGCAAGCCGATTCTGGGATGACTGAAGCCCCACCTTCAGGACATGTTACTCGTAGAACATGGAAAAGGACACGCGGTGGTGGTAAGGGCGATTGCCCAGAGAATCCCAAATCGGGAGATCTGAAACGGCAAATGGAGTCCAGTGGTATGCACACCAGTCCTCCCAAAAGGAGGAAAGCATCTAGTACACCATTAACCCCACAAGAGACAAAGGCGGAGGCGGGCCAGGCCCGACCCCGCCTAGAGCAATGATTGCTTTGTGTTGGAACTGTCGTGGGCTTGGCAACCCACGAACGGTTCGTATGTTCCAGCGCCATTGCTCTCAAAGTTGCCCTGATATGGTTTTCCTGTCCGAAACCATATTGGAAAACAAGGACATCACAAATATTGCTCTAAAATGCGGTTTCCAGGGTTGTTTCCCGGTTCCCCGACAGGGTCATTCAGGGGGATTATGTCTTCTATGGAAGGATAATGTCGATGTTAGGCTCCTGTCTTTTTCCCAGCACCACGTGGCTGCTTCCATTTGTGATCCCCACAACCCCCCTGGAATTTTGTGGGCTTCTATGGCTGGCCCTCCCAGTCTGAAAAGTGGAAATCTTGGGATCTTCTTTGCAAACTCCGTCGTGATCTGCCAAGCCCCATTCTGTTTGGAGGGGACTTTAACGAGATCCTTTTCCAGAAGGAGAAAAAAGGTGGAGCTATGCGTTCCTCCACGTCTATGGATGATTTTAATGATGTTATCCTTAAGGCAGAGCTGATGGACCTGGGTTACACGGGTAATCCTTTCACTTGGTTCCGAGGCAGTTCTGATGGAAATCGAATCGCTGAACGTCTGGATAGATTCCTTGGCTCAATGGATTGGAAGAACCTCTTCAAAATGTACCATATCAGACACCTCACGTTAAACTTCTCGGATCATTGCCCAATTGTCATTAAATGCACCCATAATGAGCACGTTACTAGTTCCAGGAAACCATTCAGATTCGAAAGCTTCTGGTCAAAAGATCCTGAGTGCGAGGTGGTTATCCGTTCAGGCTGGAAGAATGGGCAAGTTGATCTGAGAACCAACCTTATCCGAGTAGCGTCTGAGCTGAAGGCATGGAGCTTCTCTAAATTCCATCACCCGGACCGGCAATGCAATTTTCTTGAAAGGAAGATTGACTATCTTCTTAGCAAACCCCCGTATAGAAGCATTCTCTCCAAAATTAGTGAAACCCAACGAGAGCTGGATGTTGCCCTGCGCAATAAGGAAGATTATTGGGCTATGCGAGCGCGTGATACTCATATAGCAGAAGGGGATGCTAATACCCGGTATTTCCACCAGAAGGCTTCAGCAAGACGTCGAAAAAACTTTATTTCTGGCATTCTAAAATCAGATGGTAGTAAAGTGACTGACACAAGGGGAATCCAAGAAGCTTTCCTATGCTATTTTCAGAATCTCTTCTCTGTAGGCCATTCTGTCATTTCTCCTGAGATTGAGGACTGCATCAAACCCGTGATCTCTGACGATATGAATAGACAGCTTTCTAAAGATGTGACGAATGACGAGACCCTTAAGGCCTTAAAGCAAATCCACTCGACGAAGGCCCCGGGACCAGATGGATTCCACGCCCTCTTTTTCAAGAACTACTGGCACATCATTGGTCCAGACATATGCAATTTGATGCGGGATATTTGGGCAGGGAAAACGGACCTTTCCTCTCTTAATGAAACTATTCTTACCCTCATTCCCAAGATGAAGAATCCGCAAGGGGTTTCGGACATTCGACCTATCAGTCTGTGCAATGTTTCGTATAAGATCTTCTCGAAGATCATGGCGAATCGATTGCGTCCTTGGCTTCCCGATGTCATTTCAAAGAACCAAAGAGCTTTTGTGGCAAAAAGGTTAATCACTGATAATGCCATTATTGCTCATGAAATTTTCCATTCCATGAAAACACGAACACGAGCAAAACGAGGGATCATGGCTTGGAAATTGGATATGGCTAAGGCCTATGATAGAGTGGAATGGAACTTCCTCGAACTTGTGATGCTCAAGATGGGTTTCTGCACCAAATGGATTGACATGATCATGCAATGCGTCTCGTCAGTATCCTTCTGTATTAATGTCAATGGGGTGCTCACCCGAGGCTTCTCCCCTTCCCGTGGGCTTCGCCAGAGAGATCCACTGTCACCCTTCCTCTTTATTTTAGTGGCTGACGTGTGTTCTAACCTCCTTTACAGGGCAGTTTCGTTTTCCAAAATTCATGGGGCGAAAGCGTGCCGCAAGGGCCCTCCGATATCCCACCTCTTCTTCGCTGATGATTGCCTTCTTTTTTCTCAAGCTACCCCTAACGAGTGTACTGCAATCTGCCAGGCGATACAACAGTATGAACGGGCTTCAGGACAAATGATCAACCAGAGTAAATCAGAAGTTTCTTTCAGCTCTGGAGTCCCCCAGCCGAAAAGAGAAGAGCTTTGCTCTTCAGCACGCATCCCTGGGGTCGATAAGCACCAGAAGTATCTTGGGCTCCCGACGGCGGTTGGACGGTCAAAGAAAGAAATATGTTCAGCTATTGTGGATCGAATTGAAAGAAAAATACAAGGTTGGACCCCTAAGAAAATATCCAAGGCCGGGAAGGAAATCCTCATCAAGGCGACTCTTCAATCTGTCCCCATCTATTTGATGTCTATTTTTAAACTGCCTGATGTGGTGACTTCGAAGATTCAATCCAGAACATCTAACTTCTGGTGGGGTCGAAACGACGGAAAAAATAAAGTCCATTGGATCGCCTGGTCTGCTCTCTGCCTACCAAAATCGGAAGGCGGAATGGGTTTCCGGGACCTTTCACTTTTTAATGATGCTTTGCTGGCTTAACAAGGTTGGCATATAATTAAATACCCATCATCCCTATGCTCACGAGTTCTCCGGACTAAATATTTCCCACATAAGGATTTCTTGGATTCCCATCTTGGTTATCGACCCAGTTTTCTCTGGAGAAGCATTTGGGGTGGTCGTAATCTTCTGAAGAAAGGACTTGGCTGGAGGATTGGGAACGGTTCAACGGTCAAGATTTGGACTGATCCCTAGCTTTTTGATCAAGCAGGCACGAAGGCGTCATCCCCTATTTATCCAGGATCCGAACATGCCACAGTCTGTTGTGTTTTTGATGATCAAGGGGCGGGATGGTGTCTGGAAAAACTCTTTTCATGGTTTAATGAGAGGGATAGGAGAATTATTCTGAGTATCCCCTGTGTGCCAGATGCAGGGCCAGATCATCTCTACTGGACAAACGACAGCTCAGGAGAGTATTCGGTGAAAGCTGGTTACCGGCGGGCTCTTGATGCTCAAATTACAGAAGGAAATGCGAGACCCTGGACATCAATTTGGAAGCTTAATGTCCCCCCTAAAGTTCGATTTTTCTGGTGGCAGGTGTGTACCGGTATACTTCCCAAAAAGAGTCTCCTTGCCTACAGACACTTTTCATTCGACAACTCATGCCCTTTCTGCCCTTCAGTGATTGAATCCCCTCTCCATGCTCTGTTTCAATGTCCCGGGGCCCAGGAGGTTTGGAATGGCTGGGGTTCAACTATCGAGCTGTCCCTGGACGTCGCCTCAGATCCTACCTCTCTTTTGCTGCAATGGTGCTCCTCCTTTTCGCCGGCTAAAGCAGGCTCCCTGTGCATTTTGACTTGGATTATCTGGGATCGGCGGAACGAGGCCATTTTCAATCATTTCTGGAGGCCCCCCAGATTTTGGATTGACCGGGCTTTGTCATGGATTGCGTTTTGGCAGAACCACCCTGAGCAACAAAGACTTTTCACCCCCTCTCCTCTTCCCCAACACCGGTGCCCTCCAACAGAAGAGATTTTTAAGATCAATGTGGATGCCTCTCTCCCTAAGGATGGCCCAGTTGGACTAGGTTTACTGGCCCGAGACAACCTGGGAAATCTCATCGCAGCCAAATACGAAGCACGTTACACACTTTGGGAGCCCTCAGTCGCGGAGGCTGCTGCCATCCTTGCTGGGTTAAACTTCGCAAAAGATCGCGGTTGGGATTCTATTCACATCGAGTCTGACTGTCTCACGGTAATCAATGCCATCAATCTCACTGACGGCGGGCTTCAACCTTTCGGCCCCATTATCCGGTGTATTCAATCGCGGAGACAAGGCTTCAATTCCTGCATTTTCTCTTTTGTCAAAAGGGAAGCGAATGAAGCCGCTCACAAGATGGCTGGCATTGGCCCTCCTTACGAGGATTTGCTTTGGTTCAATCATTTTCCATCATGGTTATGCTGCTGTATTTCTGCTGATCTCCATCATTAATGGATCCGTCTTTTTTTGTCAAAAAAAAAATTAATCATTTTATTTGGAATTAGATCATAACAATTTAATTTTTTTAGCTACTAGTATTTTTTGATAAAGGTCACATTTTAATGAATAGTTAAAAATACTTCAATTTAATTCAAAACAATGATTAATCAAATATATATATCTATATGATATATTTTTAGTTGTTTTAAAAGATTAACAGTATTATATACTTAACATCTTTTCTAATTATGGTCATTCGTAGAAATTTCACTTTTAAATTGGACGTAATGACATCTCTATATATTGATATTTATTAAATTTTAAAAACCCGCGTTTTGGTTTTGACAACGAGAATCAGTATTAAATTAATTACTTTAAATTTTGAGTATAGTATTTAGAAAAATGGATTATATATTTTTAATCAAATGGTGAAAATTGTGTGAATAGGTAACATTTATTTCATGAATTTATTATTATTAAGATGAATAATTTTTTTATTTTCCATGGTTAAAGTATAAATTTGGTTAATAATAGTACTAAATAATAATTTAATAATATAAAAATACCCTAAAAAATTTCCTAATCCTATTGGATTATATATTTCCTACCATGGTCATCATTTGTTCGATCACGGGACCCCATGGATTAACGTGCATTTGAAAATTACATTTTATAATAATTCATTTAATGTATCGATAATTATAACATAAATATATATCTTTTACTAAATTGTTTTTAATATTGTGTAAAATAACTGATATCTATATCTATAAATATTAATTAGAATTTTAATACTATTTCTTACATCATGGTATTTTATTTATATTTATTATAAATTAGATAATTATATTTATTTATTAAACAATTATGATGTAGTGAATACCTCATTGATTGAAGGCATAATGAAATCTAATTAAAAATATTAAAGTAAATTTAATTTGAACATTTTTATACCATACCCAAAATTTTATTGATGACATTTACATATTAGGGATAGTTGATTCCGTTGGTTTTAAGGAATCGGGTTACTATGAATTTTTAAAAAAAATCAATTATGAATGTTGTCCAAAATTGACATAATTCATAACATAAACCATAAAATAATTTATTATATTAAATTAAATTCCTTTAAAATTAAATTCGGCCAAATTGATAATATAAATTACATTTTTGGGTAGTTTGACAATATATGGGACTTATATTATCCAACAATGTGTAAATAACATAATATCAAGGTATGATTAAAAAGGGTAAAATGAGAGATAAACAACAATGATATTTAAAGAACATCCAAATCATGGAAAATAATTTTTGGATGATGGGTTTTGAAACCAAAATAATCTTATCATATAATTATGTGATTTTTGGAACATTTTTAATCCAAATTGAATTTATAATAATTTAATATTTTTAGATTTTCCAAAAGTGCCCCCCTCCCCTCTTATAAAAGGGAGCCTCCTCCCACTCCTCATCACTCAATTTTGGGATTTCAAGCATGGAAAACCCTAGCCTATTACTCTTTTAAACTTCCATTTTGACTTTTTATATGTTATTTTCTTCCCAAAAGTTTATCTTTAGTTCCTTAACACAAATTTTAAATGAGGCACGTGAAGGAGGAGGAAATCTTTTCTACCAATTATTTTAAATTTCATTATTTTTATAATTCCTCACCATTAGATGTTTCATTATAAAGTAATAAAATCAATATAACACATATATTGATATTTTTTATACATATTAAACATCCCATGTTGAGCTTCTATCAATCTGACAAAAAATGAAATCATCACGCGTACGTACATACCACTTACTATATCCACGTCGTGGTGTATTCTGTTTTTTACAACCACCATAATTGGATGTGAATAATTGTTGAAATAATAAATATATATGATTATAATATCATTATAATAATTCAGAGATATTACACACCATCCACTTCAATACCATTCAACAATTATAGGAACTATATTTTAGCCCGTTCGTACGTATGGCCTACTGGTTTCACGATGCAGTGAGATTTGTTTTCCATGATAAAAATTTAAGAATGAATATGAAATTAATTTTATGTTTAAAACGAATAATTATGATAAAAATTTAATAAATAAAATACATCATATGCATAAAAAACATGACTTACATAGAGAAATAGGAATGGTAAAATGATGTAGTTAACACCCGAAATAATGGTAATATTGAAATAAATAACCAAATGAAATAATAGGATCATATATTATATAATAAAAATGGATATGCTCATGTAATAATTTGAAATTTTTATTAACCATTTTAAATTTGGATAACACACCATCAACTAATGAAAGTTACAAGGCAATGGATGAATTTTCAATTTCATTTTTATCCGAGACAGTTTACACATAAGTATTTACTTGAGATATATTTATCATCAGTGTCCATGTTTTCTAACAATTTATTCCTAAAATGTATATTATTATCCAATGTATGTTTAATTTCATTTTTACGCATTTTTTTATTTTTTTAAAATGGTATGGAAGGAATATTTTATTTTTAAACATACGATGTACTTTTTTACTTTTTCATCAAAAGTACGGGGATAATGTTTATTAACTTATACAACATGAAATGATTTTATGTTTTCATAAAAACTTATTTCAATGATGATTATTGTACATGTTTACAAGGGAATAATAAATTAAATAGGTCTCTATTAAAATATCACAAGATTTTGATAATGGAAAACGTTTTTGAACTAGAAAGAATATTTCCCTTAGGAAATTTGTTCAAGTGTTTTATCAAAACTAATTTCCAAATAAGATTAAATAGGGTTATATTTCAATCCCTATTATTAAATGGAAGTTATGGTGTTTATTATGGATTTATTTTTATAAAATACATATATTTATATGGATTTTTATTGAATGATTCTTAAGAAAAAAAAATTATTTCATGGGTTATTCCATGATAAATGATTTATGTTTTTGTTGGACATGTAAGAATTATTTCGTTATGATATTGGAGGAACCTATATATCCCAAAAATTTATTGGGTAATGATTTATATCTCATAAGGGAGAAATTAGTGGAATAAAAATCCAATTCTTTATGGTAATACGTTTCTGAAATGACAAACAAACATAGTTTTGAAATAAAATTTATCCACTATGATGGTCATGGAAGCAGACATGGATACTATGAAAATCATATTATGTGCTTAATTTTTTTTCCACAATTCCTTGTTTTATGCCTATGTGATTTTACATTTATCAATTTTTCATTATGACTTATGCCATACATACTGTCTAGATTTATTTCATGACTGATAATTTTGATGTTTAATCATTAAGCCCATTTTTTACATCCATATATTTTTGGTTTGTTTTTTGCTCTCCATTTTTACCTGTACTGAGTATTTTAGATCACCCATTTTATGTTTTATTTTCCCCATGATAAAGAAATAGATATTATTTAAGAATTTAAAGTGAATATGTTTATTTGAGATTTTGAATATTGTATACCACGTTATAAGATTATGATCCATGTTTCCTAAGTCACTAAACTAATACAATCATTTAGCAACTCTTTATGACTTTTATTTAGTATTCCTCATATGTAATGTAATAACCATATATGTTATGATTGGTTCTCTACAGTAGGTATCAGATCGAAGGATTAGTTATACTTTGAAAACTATGAAGCAAGAAACTTTAGTGAGATTTATAGAGTTATTTATGTGGTACATAATGGGATGTCCCTAAGGGTAAGAATTACTATAGATTACATTCCCATAATTATGATAGTAATTATGAAAAACCAATGATTAAACCTATGACTCTTGAGATGGAATGTATTCCCCCTTGATTATGTTGTTTTCCTAGTACGATTTTTTCCTCTCACACAATTCATTTTCTATTTTAGATGATGTCTAGAAGCCAAAAAATAATTTTAACGATCAATGCACATGGAGATGTAATGATTATTTTCATGAGAAACCAATTATAATGGGAGATGGAATTAAAATTATTATTACTATACATACATAGCCTATGAATCAATCTATAATTCGAAATGAGAATACATGCGAATAACATTTTGTTGCATCCATCATGAGGAAAAATCCATATTCAAAAAGTGGGTTTTCTGATCCAATTATTACTGAAAGATTCATTAATAAATTTGAAATTATAGTTTATATAATTCACTGTTCAGAATGTGAAAATGTCATTTTGTATATTTATCATTTATTAAGTGAAGAAGACAAGTGAAAGAATCTATATAAGAATACAAGGCAACAAGATGAAATTGAACACACAGAATAGAATTAATTCAAGGAATCATTTTTCAAAAATTAGTTCCCTCATATCCATTAAGAAAATATGGAAAAGGAGTTCGATGATTTTATGTGAAAGGATGATGAATCTATTGGTACATATGAGGAATATTTAACAAGAGCTGCAATGTATGATTCTAGGTTTAATATCTAATCTAAATGTAATGTTGATCAACTCATTAGTGGATTAAAACCATGTCATATATTACAAATTTCTATAAGACTCTTCAATATCTAAGTAGATAGTTTTTTTTGTGCTATCAATGTATAACTGGATGTTGGTGTTATATATCCATCTCATGGTTTTGACAAGTCATGAAATATGGAGTTCAAAGGATAATATCAAAATATTGTTGAAAAGAAGCATAATACATCCTTATGTTCATAGTGTGGGATGTAGAATGGTGGAGATTGCCATAATGGGAAAAGAAAATTCTTCATGTGTTTGAAAGAAGGTCATTGAGATGTTGAGTGCCAATTTAATTTGAAAAATATTTCTAATAATGTGATTAATGAAAAGACTACATATAACCCACCACCCAAACATCAATGATAAAAGTGCAAGGAAATTTGGAATTATGATAACAAATGCCCTAATCCAAGGGTTAATGATAATCGATGTCAACAACCAATCAAGGAAAAGACCAGTGGGATGTCACATATGATCAATATTGGTGATGTTTTGTATGACAATGATATGGTAGAATAATTATGTTTTTATGTAATGGTATTCAAAAAGAGTGTTTTTGAATATCATATATAGTATTCGGGAATATTGGAATATCTATGTATTCATCCATTGTGGTTTTCCATAATTATATCTTACTGGTAACCATGATAACTGATTGAAATATTTTTGGAAGGAACATGATATGAATATGATGAAGATATAACAAGATAACGAGATGCTTTATAGTATTAATGACACCATGAGTGATATAAAAACAACATGATATTGAGGTTTGATTATAAATAATTTTTTGTATTTTCTGTGTGTGGAATTTGTTAATGTTGACTAAATTCATGTTTTCACGAATTTTTTTCATTAATTCATGCAACTTCTATGTTTGAAGAGAATACAAGATTAAGTTATTCAAATGTTTTGTAATGTGACAACCATGAACTGCCAAATGATATATGGGAGACTCATGTTAATTCAATTTAGTTCTCCTCTTTCTAATGTTTTTTATTTTCTGTATTTGGAAGGGTTATAATGTCATCCAATAATGGATATTATAAGTTATATTCCAATTTATGTTTGTATGATTATTGTATTATATCATTATAGGGGTACTAAATTATATTTGACAACATCTTCTATCTTTTTTGATGAGACAAATTGAATTGCCAATCATTATATCACAAGATCTGCTAACACATCAAGAATGTAAATTTTAACTTCATTTCGTTAAATAACACATGAAGTGAAAATATTTCATAGAATGATCAATATTACTTAAATCAAGTATTTTTTTTGTTATCAGGAAAAAATTATTCAAAATTAGGAGAGGAACTTAAAAACTAAAAATTCTATCCTAGTATCTTATTATCAGATGAATCATAATGTCCCTTAAATCATTAAAAATTTATGGATTTCTTGTATTTATCTCTCTCGAAACCATATTCTATATCATTATCAATCAAATAATTATGGTTATATTTCACATCCATAACCTTGTTTTCTATTTCAAGCTATTTAATCCTATGTAGAAACCCATTGAAGATTTACATTGGAAGACCATTATGTTTTTAACATTCATTTTTTAAAATTATGTATTAGTATTCCATTTTATGATGTGGGTTTCCTTGAATGAATCATTTATGTAGAAAACCATGTATATCCCTCGTGAATTTCATGGTTCAAATTCATTTAAAGAGAGGTATAATGCAAGAGCATAATATTTTATGAGATTGAACAATTTAATTTCAGTGATGTTTTATGATACATGATGACTAGCATGCACTATACGCAGCACCGTATTATCCTTCATTATACACAACAATATTCTTGTCTTGTGTTTCACACAATTTCAAGTTGTTATGATTAAAAAATACACACTGCAATGAGGATTGATGATGTTCAATGTATAAATGAAATAATATTGAAATATGATATATGAAACAACAAAAGATTATTTCACTACATGCTACACTGACTTGGATTGAATTACATGGAAGAGTGACCATCCTTGATAACATGCGATGTACATGAAAAATATGCCACTTTAATTCAAATTTTTCATATCATCTAATTTATTATTATAATTATATATTATTTCTAATTGGTTTTAAAGTGACATCAGATTATATTTTGTATCATTTAGTCCAATTTTTTTCATTGTATGGATTATCACTTTTAAATTGGAAATAATCATATCCAATTCTTTTGATAGTTATTACTTTTTAAAAACCCGCATTTTTGTTTTTGACATCAACAATTAATTCTAAATTAAAAAATGTATCTTTTGTGTAATAAATTTGTAAAAATAGATTCCATATTTTTTAACATATGTTCCATATTGTTTGGTTAATTATCATTTATTTTTTGACATTATGAATAGTAACATTAGTAATTATTTTAATTTACCATGGTTAAAGGGTATATTTGGTAAATAGGGGTAAAAAATAAGTTAATAGAATATAACTACCCTAAAATTTGTGCGAATCCAATTAGATGAGATATTTCTGACCATGGTGATCAATTTTTCTATTTTGGGAACCCCTTGATTAACTTTGATGGGAAAATGAAATTTTATAAATATAAATTTAATGTAAAGATTAATATAACATAAATAAATATCTTTTAAAAATTTGAATTTAATATAGTGATATATAACATATATCATTGTTTGTAAATATTAATTATATTGATAAAAACATTTCCTTCATCATGGTATTTTATTTATAATTTAAAGACATTAGATATATATATTCATATATTACACAATTTTAATGTAGTGTTTGTCTAGTTAATTAAATTTTCAAATAAATGAAATTATAAATATTAAAATAAATTTATTTTGAACATTTTGAGGTCATCCAAGAATTTTTTAGACGAAAATTACATTTTAGGTATGGTTGAATTCATTTTTTTAATAGAATTTGGTTGTTATAATGGTTTTAAAAAATTCATTTTGGAATCGAGTAAAAAAATGTTATAATTCATAACATAAAACACAAAATAGCATATTGAATAAAATTATATTAAAAAAAGTTATATATTTTTCAAAATGGTTAATATATGTTAAAATATGACATAATTAACTTTTCATGTTTTTTAAATGATATGGTAATTACATTAAGCCTCAGTTTTTAAATAACATGATATCACAATAACATTAAAATGGGTAAAATAAGGGTTAAACAAAAATTATAACGCTATAAAATATCAAAAACATCTATATATATTATTATATGGTAGTAACTAGAACCAAAATCATATAATCTATGATATTTTTAATATTTCTTCAATTTTTAATTTAATATTATTTTATAATAATTAATTCTTCTGAGAGTTTCCTAAAGTTTCCATCTCCACTATTATAAAAGGGAACCTTCTACCTCTCCTAGTCACTCAATTTTGACACTTAATTCATAGAAAAAACATACCCAATACTTTGTAGAAAATTATTAATTATATTATAGATGATGTATTCATTTCAAAAGTCCATTCCTATTTCCGAAAGTGGAAATTTGAAGTAGGCACATTGGAGAATAGATAATCTCTTCTACAGATTCATTAAAATTTCATTCTTCTTCTTCATCCTTTTAATTAGTTGTTTCATTATAAGATTATAACAGAATTATCACTCATATACTGATATTTAATTATATATATGAAACAACAAAATTTACCCTTCTATCTATTATATGAAAAGAGACATCATTGTGAGAATGTACCTACTACTTACCTTCTCCACATCGTGGTGTAATCTATTTTTCACTACAACCATACATGGATGGATATGACGGTGGAAATAATAAATATATATGATTATTATAAAATTTCACTAATTATGAGATATATTAAACCATGCTTATAAAATACCATTCAAAAATTATTGGAATGATATAGTCGCTCATGCATATTTACGACTTACCGTCTCTACGATGTGAGGAATTTTATTCACCATGTTAAGAATTCAAGATTGATTATAAAATATATATGATGATAGAATATAATAATTATGAACACAATTTTATAAAAAATAAAATCCTATGAATAAATAATATGAATTACAAGACAATACATGGATGGGAAAAGGAAGCAGTTAACATTCGAAATAATTGAAATATTGAATTACAATTAATAAAATTATATAATAGGATAATATATGATCTCATAAATATGTATATGGTATTATTACAATTTAATAACATGATTATCCATTAAAAAGGAGGTGACCGCACCCACAACTACTGAAAAGTATAATGTAAGAGAAAATTTTTAAATCTCATTTTTATCAATGATTGTTTATACGTATGTATTTATTGGGGATTTATTTATCCTCTATCTCAATGATTCCTTATAAACATATCATAAAAATATTATTAATATTATATATTTGTTTAATGTAATTTTTACCAGTTTTTTAATTTTACAGCATGGTATTGATGGAAAAATTCATTTGTTTACCATAAATTTTAATTTTTATCTTTTTCTACAAAAGTACAAGGATAATGTTTTTTCATAACATATACGACATGAACCGATTTTTTTTAATAACACCTTATTTCGATGATGATTCGTATACAAGATTAATCTGTATTTTAAACTAAATTATTTTCTTCTCAAATTTAATTACTTTTTGAGAAAATTAAATCATTTTTTAAAATGTAATAATATTTTTCACAGGAATTATGTTCATGTGTTTTATCAAAATTATTTTCCATGTAAGATGAAATAGTGTTATGTTTGTATCCTTTTTATTAAATTTATATTATTGTGTATATGAGGTATAAATTTTTATGAAATTGATATATATATATATATATATTTATTTATTTTTAGGGAATTATGATGAAGAAATACATTTTATTTCTTGAGTTATTCTATGATGAAGGATTTTTGTTCATGTGGCTGATGTAAGAATAATTTAATTATGTGATTGGTGGGACCTATATATCCCTAAAAATAATTTGGTAATTTTTATATCTCATGAGATATATATGAATGAAATGAATGTCAATCCGGTTTAGTAATACATGGATGGCATGACATGTAATCATGGTTCAGTAGTTGAACTTGTCCACTATGTTGGTTATGAAAACAATTCATTAGATACTATGTAAATAATATTATGTGCTTATTTTTTTTACATAATATCATTTTTATTCAAATTATAATTTAACATGGTTAATATTTTTAGGAACCTGGTTTTTAGTATAAATGACTTCAGAATATTCTTTACGTTATTATAGAGTAGCGCCTTCAGACGTCATGCGATTCCAAGCCCCGATGTGGTCTGAATTAAATTTTCAGTGTGTTTGCACTGGGCATGCCAAATAAGAAGAATAACTCCAAAAAGGTAGTTTGGGTGGGAAAACAAAATGCACCATTGAGTTCGGAGCATGCCGTTTACACTAGGAGTGGTGTAATTTTCAAGGGTGTGGGCCACCTGTAAAAAATGCCACCGGGGGCGTCTTCGTAATTTAGCGGCCTCAGGTGTTAACATTTGAACGGAGGCTCGGATTAAATTTATGAGACTGCCGTTGTGATCGTGAGGTGGTTTTTACCCTAGGAGAGGCTTAACCTCGATCCCATTGATATTTTCAGAAGCAGGTCAATTTTGGGGGTTTAAATTAATTAATATTTTTAATTATGTTTTTTTATTTAAACGTAAAACCACCCCTCTCTTCTTCTTCATGTTTCCACTAGTGGAAGAAGTGTCAACAAAGGATATCCCCTCACCAAACCTCCTCCATCCTCTCCTCCCCCAGGTGGTATGCTGCTTCGGCGGATCACTCACGAAGCTACGGGCAGCGCCCAACATGGTTGGATTTTTTCGTTTCTATTTTAATTTCATTCACACCTCGAGCTCAATTAGTAGTGTTGAATTTCTGTTGGTTTGTCGAGTGAATCCAATAATAGT
Source organism: Viscum album (assembly GCA_963277665.1). Taxonomy (NCBI): domain Eukaryota; kingdom Viridiplantae; phylum Streptophyta; class Magnoliopsida; order Santalales; family Viscaceae; genus Viscum; species Viscum album. The sequence goes on along the minus strand of OY728121.1, from coordinate 1,199,884,536 downwards.
GTATTATATGTTATGAGCTTTTCAATGCATCATTTGTATTTTAATTCTGAATCCCGAGGCGTTCGTAGCTTTCTGAAGAAAGTTCGTCACTGTTTTGAGGTTTTATGGAAGATCTGGCTAGTCCGGCGGGTCTCCAGCAATCCAGGGTGGTCGAGCGGAGGCACAAAAAGGCGGTTCGGAGTGGGTCCAAGGCATCTTTAGTGGAGGATGGCTTGGTTTAGTGGCCAATGAGGCTAGGGTTGAGGGTGTCGGCGCGAGAGGGCAGCGGCTTGCGGCCGGGCTGTAGAGGCGCAGACGGCGGGGCGGCCGTGCTTCGGCTAGGCGAGACGGAGGCGCCAGTAGTGGCGCGCGACATGGGGGCGGACTAGCCCTTCGGCCTGTTGATGAAAGCAGGGGACCGGGGTTATCATGATCGCGGCCAGAAAATAGGACCCTCGAATCGCGGGTCCTATAGAGGTAGAACCGGACTGGCTCCAGCCGGTCCGGATGAGGCATCTGGCCCGCGCGAACCGCGGGCCCGCAGAACCGGCCCCACCCACCCATTTTCATCTATTAAATATTAAAACACACCTAAAAATGTTCTAGGTGTCGGATTCACGTTCTGTTTGTGGAGACGTGTTCCTTGAGTTGAGACAAAACATTTAAGATAGTTTCGTGGGGGGAGAGGGGGGGTTAACTTCCGAGATGAGGGGCTCGGTGGCGCAACATGTACGTTAAGTGGTTTAGTGTTTTTCACCATGGTTCTTGTTTTGGGATGAAAAGAAACATATGATGTCTTTTTTGAGCACTGTCAGCGGCATTGTGAAACTGGCATCGAGTTGAATAATTCGAAGCGGTTTTCGAGCATTGAAACCAGAGTTGGGGTGTGTCCCCCATGACCCGTTGTTCAAGAACCACATATCTTTTTGCAACATTTTTAATCGAACGTCCATTCAGGGCATGAGAGAAGTCTATTCTAGGTGTTTTTCTAAGAGAGTTTCAATGGCACAATCTGCATTCTATAATTCTGCTTGTAGGTGCAAACCCCACAAGGAATGTTTTGGCCATTGACGGTGAATTCCATCTTCTTCACCGGGTGTCCGTTTTAGACCAATTATTCATCAATCTTTTGTACTTTTCCGAGAGGATCTCAATGGTTCGATCTGTTCGAAGTGCTTTGGGTCTAGGATAGGGGTCCCATTAAGCACCGCTCATTTGCGATATGGAGAAATGCATCTTTTTCTCTGAACATCTTATCCACGGAAGTAAGTAGTAAATTTAAAGTGTCTTTCCTTGGGGATCACAATGGTGTGATGCACCCGACTATTTTCGCGACCGAGGCTTGGGACAATGGGACACCATTCATGTGTAATGCAGTGTTGAAAATCTTTTATGTTAGATGTCTATTGGGGGTGAGTAAATAGTCAGTGTCACGTGTTTTTTCGTGATAATTACAATGGTAAGATCCGTTTGGAAGTGCGGAGTCTCATTCATGATCTCATTAAAGGTGGAAGCATGAAAGGTGCTCTGGTGGTAGTTCTTCTTGATGTGTTTGCAAGAAATCCCTTGGCATGTGATTGCCTTCACTCCCATGTGAGTGAAGTTGATGTTTTAAGAGATATGGTTGGCCATTCTAGGGTTGTGGAAGTCTCCATTTTACAAAATTACATTTTTTACCTTCGTGATGATGTAGGGTGTCGTGTGAACGATAGCATTTGGGCTAGAGATGTGGAATACACTGGGAGTATACAGGGATGCTTGGTGGTACATGTTGTAGTTTTTACCCTATAATGTTTTTGTAATTTGGTTGGAGATGAGATAGGGCCACACATCATGTGGGCCCCTTGTGCGTGACGTGTTCGGTTTTACATACCTTTGATCTCTCGCAATATAGAGGGTCCCTCTTTTCATGATGAATTAAACCAGAATGGTTGGGTGGTTTCCCCTGGTTCTATTCTCGATGTTTTGATCTGCGGAGTTTATTGGGTTTCCCTTTTTCTTTTAGCCGTGTGAGCTTTTACTATCACATCCCTTCGTGTTCACTGGTAGTATATTGTGGATTTGGTGTGACCAATACCTTACGTGGGCACCAATCCTATATCAAAGAGGTTTTTTCCAGTAGGGTACGGAGCCCCAGAGAGCCTGGGTGAGATTCCCATGCTGTGTATCGAGATCAAATCCACTATCCATGATCTACCATGACATGTTTCCCTAGGTAGATCTCTAGGTATCGGCTTGACCCAAACTACACAAGCGCTGAACCACTACTAGGTGAATTTTTTTTGTTTGGTGGTTGTGTGATACCCACTCCGTGTTCTGTTGGACAATGTTGTACCATCCTATAGGGATGGCCAGATTAGTTCTGGGTTTACCCCCCAATGGGGCCGGGCAGTGGGTTTCTCATTAAATTCTTCAGTTTTACCCTCCAGTGGGGTTGGACTGTGGGTTTCTAATTGACATCTTAGGGTTTACCCTCTATCATAGACTTGGCAGTGGGTTACCTGATGACCTTTTGGGTTTACCCTCTATCAAAGACTCAGTAGTGAGTTACCTGATGACCTCTTAGGGTTTACCGCCCAGCAGAGACTGGACAGTGGGATACCCACCGACCTCTTAGGCTTTACCCTACTGCTGAGACTGAGTAGTGGGTTACCCAATGACTTCTTAGGGCATTCCCTCCAGTAGAGACTGGGCAGTGGGTTACCCGATGACTTCATTCAGACATATTCTTTTCTACTAGGCTAGTTTGTGGCTTTTCTCCATGACTACCAAATCGAGATCATTGGTTGTAAGGGTCAGTGATGTTACAACTTCGGCATTAGGCAGAACTCTTGATTGTGTGAAAGTTATGAGGTGTGGTTTGACTTTCCCCAAAATCTCATGTACGAGGGGTGCTTTCCCCCTAAGGCATGTCATTGGGATGTGACCTAACATTGTGCAGGCAAGTCAGTGCCGCCCAAAGCTAATAGTGTCAAGGTGTGCTGATTTGATCCCCTTGACTTCCAGTTCAGGGCAGACATGCGGGGTACTTGGCATCGATTGTGTTTACTTCTAAGACTGTTGGCGAGTCACTTTTGTTCTATGAGATAGAGATCCCCCTATGATCTTGTTCAGTTTTATTGTTTGAGCATATGGATATGTATATACCTTTTTCCTGTGCCCCCTTCTTGGGTTTTGGATACTCTTATTACAGGTGAGGTGAAGACACGTGGGGTATGCCATGTGCATTCTGTGTATTGATTCACATGGTTGGAAGAGCCTACTCTCATTCCACATGAAGTAAAGGCTCAACGAGATATTTATATTCTCACCATTTCTAGCTCCTTGTGTTAGGACGAGCCTACTCCCTTCATCTTGTTGGTTAGAGTTGTACTCTTTACTGCACTCTCTGTTGTACTCCTTTACTACTCCCTGTTCAATCTACTGTTCACCCTTCGGTACCTCCTTTGTTCCTCGAGCCTTCGAGGTATCCTACTGAGTATTTTTATACTCACCCCTTCTTGGGCTTCGCCCGCACTTGCTGTTCCCTTGAAGATGATGTACATGTTTGTTATGTCTATAGAAGAGATTAGGTTGTTGGGATCATGGACTACATGGGGAGGTCATAGTCGGGTTCCAGGTGTGGGACTCTCCCAACTATTTTACCATTGTTTACCTGTTGCCGGGTTATGGCACTTCTCTAGTTAGGTGCTTGTTTTTTCCTTTTCTTTTCAGTTTTACTTTATCCCTAACATTGTATTGTTTAGAGGTCAATGCACCTTGATGGTTTGTTTATAGTAGATGGAACATTAATTTTTCATTTATTCTACACATCTGCATTGAGTGGGCTATGTGTGTATACAGGTATTTAGGCAATGGCCTCCCCGAGTTGTTTATCCTTTAGCACCTGTCGCCATCCCCTAGCCGATGGAGGCGGGATTGGGGTAGTTGCGGCTCGAGCCTGGGTAGGGTCAGGTCATGACAATGTGGTATCAGAGGTGGTTCATTCCTTAGGATGTTGTTCGGATTTTCAGAAAAAAATAATTGATTGGGATCTAAGGCAACAGTGTAAATGTGTCTAGAGAGCGGCTCTCAGGCTAGGGAGTCTAGTGACGGTGCGACGTCAGACGTATCTATTCACCAGGACCCTGATAACCCGATTGTCGACTCGGCATGCTGAGACACTCGTTGCATGGAAATTGGTTTGTGAATCACAAAAGATTGAGTCTCGATTGTCCTTATTGAGTCAGCTCCACATTGTTGTTACAGATATATACATATATGCTCATCTGACCGCGACACACCTTGTTAACATTCAGGATGCCTCCGAGTAGATAAAAAACTAGGATATTATAATTGGATCGTGATGACAACCCTGTGATCTTTGATTCCCCTATCCAGAACCCATCATGCAAGCCCCATTCTCTAGGTGGGCCAAAATTAGCACCCCCACATGTTGAGAAACATACAACATAAGCAGAGAAGACAGAGCCTGAGCCTGGGTTGAGCGTGCTCTGTGAGTTCTAGAAGAAGAGACAACTGAGGTTCAATGTTGATCCGGACCCTCAGGCAGCAGAGGTTTGGCTAGAGATAGTGGCCCGCTTCTTTAGTCTTGTGCAGATGCCAACAAATTAGATGGTGTATTTGGCACCCAGCCATTTCCACGGATCAACTGGGTGTTAGTGGAGTCTGTTGGCTCATTTACATGAGGACTCGTCACTTTATTGGGGGAAACTTTAAGCTGAGGTTTCATGAGGAGTTTTACCCCTCCGGCTTACACTCCGTTCGAATCATGGAGCTCCAACAGTTTCAGCAAAGAAGGATGATGGTGACTGTATATGCGAGTAGTTTCGCAGACCGTGCACGTTTTTACCTAGACTAGGTCCATGACAGAATCTTCCAAGAATAGAAGATCGATCAGGGTATCCGTAGAGAGATTCATGATATCATCATACAATTGGTCATTCCTACTTATGCCGAGGTTCTAGAGCTGGCCCTGGTGACAGAGAGCTTCTTGTCATGTTCTAGAGTTGGTGGTGGCAGTAGGAACGACGGAGTCAAGACGTCTCCCATAGCTAGCAGGAATCAGCAGACAGAACCTCGATGCAGGTGACAAAGCATATGGGCTCAACCGAGGAGTCCCATTTGTGAGCAGACCCAGGGGCAGGGTTGTACACCAAAGTGGCACCGGAGGGCACCAGGGCAGTCAGTCGGGCGTCAGTGCTATGCTTGCGATGACCGAGGTCACTTGTCACATGACTGCCTAACCAGGTATGCTGAGAACTTTGGGCGGGCATCGGGTGCACCACCACGACAGAGGCAGCACCGTGGCCAGACAGGTACCCAGAGAGGCGGTTCTAGTAGAGGAGCGTGAGCAACTGGAAGCGGGGTACGACATTACGAGGTATTCCCATCACCACCAAGTGGTGCACGTCAGGCCCCGGGAGCTGAGAGTTGAGACCGTGGACAACCACGAGATTTGGATGTTTACGATCCTGTTGAGCAAGAGGTGACAAGAGGTACGCTTTACAGCTCTTCTAATTTCTGAAATAGAATTTTTAGACTATGTATGTGAAATGATTTTCTCCATACACCTTGCTTGAGTTGTTACCAGGGTGATGAGGGGAATCAGTGTAACCATGTGTTAGAGGAATAGAGGGTGTGGAACCTTTCTCTTTGATTGATGGTGGTGACTCCTTCACCTTTTGAGCATGTATGAGAGTTTTGGCCGTGGGACATCGACTGAGAAATCTTGTGTGACCAGATATCCATGGGTGTTTCATGATATGGATAGTCTGAAGGAGGGAATCCATGAGCTTTTACCATGGTCCAAATGATGATTCCAGTCACAACGTGTGATGTAGTGGTGTGACTGGGGAGGTGAGACACCTCTGAGGTCTTTCAGGCCATTTGAGTCCATGCGAAAGGATGACTAGGTCCCCAGCACCTTGCCCTAAACCCAAAAGCTTATTTGGGTGCATGATGTCTCCGATGTGAATAACCTATAAAGAATTGTGCATGTACCTATGCACGTCAAAGGCGAGGGAAAACCCCCCGCGAATGGACCAAAACCTTTCGTCCATGCACGGTGACGCAGAACTGTGCAAGAATTCATCTGGGTACAGGAGAGCCAGGTATGGGCTTAGTCCATTGTGTTTTTTCCCATGTTTTTCTTTTTTGGGATGAATATCATAAAGGAGAAAATGATGTAAGAACCTATTTTTTGATATAAAATACATTCAGATATCTTGGATGTTATTCTACACCAGTTCCTTTAGACGGTGTGCGATTCCGAGCCCTGGTGTGGCTGGAAATAAATTTTCAGTGCGTTCGCACAGGGCATGCCAAATAAGCAGAATAACTCCTAAAAGGAAGCTCAGACGGGAAAACAGAGGGCACCGTTGAGTCTGAAGTGTGCTTTTTACCCTTGGAGGGGTGTAATTTTCGTGGGAGCAGGCCACTAGTGAATGTTAAGTAACATTTAGCATATTTTTACTATTCATCAAAATATGAATGCAAACAGAAAAATATAAAAAATTTATCCAAAGTAAATTTTAAAATCCTTATTGGAATTAATAAGTTTATTTTGTCTAATTGAACTTATAGACATGTTAAAAACTAGATTTAAATTTGGTGCGCCATAAAAAGGCATCAAAACAGAATATTTTGAAAAATTTATATTTGACCAGAAATTTTTTTTTTTTCACATACCAAGTTCTAGAATATGTTTAAAATTCATTATTATGTTATAAAATTTAAACTATATTTAATAAAATTCATAATGTCCAGTTCAAATAAATTTATCATTGTTTATTGAAACATGGTTTTGCATACAACACATGCTATTGAGAAAGGTCACTCTTGTATGCAACACAAGACAATAATATTGTTGCGTATACTACAGGATAATATGGTATTGCATATAGCATAAGCTGATATTGGGGTAGTGTAAAACATAATACATCAAATAAATTAAAAATAATATTTCTCATAAAATATCAGGGTGTTACATTCTACCCCCCTTTAAATTAATTTCACCCTCGAAATTTGTCGGGGTTATAAATCAGATTACGACTTGATAGTTTCTTTCATAGAAACCCACATCGTAAAAAAGAATACAAAAACATAATTTTAAAAATAAAGTATGAAACGTAATGGTTACCCAAATTATCTAATCAATGGGTTTGTTCATAGGATAACATAGGTGAAAGCATGTATATGGACGAGAAATCTAACCATCATGTTCTGATGGAGAGTGGTAGAAAACATGGCTATGAAAAATCCAACAATCACAAATCCATAAATTTGTGATTGTCAAAGGTACAATCTGATTCATCATATATGAGTGTAAGAGGACCACATTTTTTTTTCAAGATCCTTTCCATAAATTTGAAAATTTTAAATTAGAAGATACTTATTTTATTTAGGTACAATCTCATAGTTGGTTTTTCCTTGAACAATTTCCACTTCATATCATAAATAAATGAAGTTGGATTTGTCATTCATGAACTGTTAGTAGATCATGTGATAAAATGATGCGTCATTCCATTTTTCTCTATCACAGAAAGTATAGCACAAATTTTTTAATATACATAAGTCCATCTATGCTAAGATTAACCGTATTTGATTCCAAACCTGGTCTTATACTTCATATATCATACCGCTTAATAAAAAAACTAATTTCTACTACCCAGGGACTTCATGGTGGCTAGTGGTAGGTGAAAAAGGCATGTCACACACCGGTTGTGTGTTCGATTCCCACATCCTAGTCCGACGCTATGGGCTATCTCATATCCTCCAGGTTGTCCTTTCTCTAAAACTACACTATTATAACATTCCAGAAATAATATCTAAAGAAATATTTATCCTTAAACAATACTATCTAATTTCTAACTTAATCCATTCCATTTTTTATGCTTATCAAAAATATATATTTCCAATCACATAGTATATAGAAAATGATTACTAGAATGGTCATCAACCGATCATGTGAATACCATCATTTACCACCGTATATCATAAGATATATCTTGTTGGTCAAATTACAAATATTTTAATATCTTAATCATGTATTCTATTAATACATGAGTTATCATAGAACCATATCAAAAAAATGAATACTGTCAAATGGTAACTCGTTCCACAAACCAAAATACCAAAAATTCAATATATTTAATCCATGATGTCTTATTGTCCTTATATCAGTCATGAGCTCATTAATACTATCAAGCATATTATTTTCTCCTTATCCGTTCATTATACACATATCATGTTCTTTCTAAAAGTATTTCAATAAATTTTCATGTTTACTAGTACCATATATTTATTGAAAATCACAATAAACCAATACATAGATATTCCAAATTTCCATGAAAGTATAAATGAGATTCCACAACACTAATTTGGAATCCTGTTAGATTAACACTTATTCATTTCACCACATCATTGTCATATTCATCATAGACAATAGTGATAGCATGTGACTTCCCATTTTCCATTTCCTTATGTGTTGTTGATGATGATCATCATTAGACCTTGTATTAGGGAATTTATTAGCATAAGGGCCAATTTCCATTCACATGAAGCATTGAAGTGTTTGTGGTTTTTACTCTATAGTGATTTATCTATTTACATCATTAGCTATATTTTTCCCATTACTTCGACACTCAGCTACTCAATGAACTTATTTTCTACAGTTAATCATTTTCTAGTCCCTTTATGAAAATCTCCATAGTGTGTTCTTCCACAATATGAGAAATACAAAACAATTTTCTTCCTTTCACCATGGTTTGGAGATTTTTCCTTGAACACCATCTTTCATTTATTGTCAAACCCATTAGATGGATATGTAACACCAACTTCCAGTTCTACCTTGATAGAAAAACATAGAATTTCATCATAGTTTCTGATGTCTCTAATCGCTAATTCCTTTCGAAGACTTGGTTTTAAGCCATTGATGAATCGTTCGACTTTACCTTCGGGTTGGATGATAAATCCAGATGCCTACCTTACAAACCCTATAAAATTTGTCTTGTATATAACTAGAAATTCCTCAATATTTTTGTTATGATCAAGGAACTAATTTTCCTCATCAGTTTGAAGAATATGAGGGAAGTACATATTGAAAAACTAGTTCTTGAACTCATCACATTCCATGGATTCCATTACATCTTGGGGACTTGTAATAGTAATTAGAGTCAACCAGTGGTCTGCTTCACCTTATAAATGGTTAACATCCAAAATGAATTTTTCATGCTCTAAACATAAAATCATGGAAAATATTTTTTCAATGGTACTGATTCATTGTTCAGTAACATGTAGATCAAAAGACCCCCTGAAAGAAGGTGGATGTTTCCCCATGAAGGAATCAATAGAATAATGTTTTTTCCCTTCACATTTGGATGTCCAGAATGAGTCATAGCTTGGGTAAGTATATAAATAATCTTTTCACTCCACTTCCCATAGCATTTGGTTCTTCTGGAGGACAATCATTACATTGCCCAGTGCATTGATCATTTAAATTGATCCTTCGGGTTTCATCCATTCTCGGAAACCAAAAAAAAATAGTGTGAGAGGCAAAATCATAAAAGGAAAACATCATAATCAAGGGGAGTACATTTAATATCTATCATCTAATGTTTAATCCTAGGTTATTAATGATTATTAACATAATTCAATGACTATATCCTATATATATACTCATTTTTAGGAACATCTCTACACATTCCTTAGAAATATCTATTGGGATCTCCCTAATGTTTTCCCATCCTTGTTCCAAAGGTTAACTAAACCTTTTCTCAGATACCAACTATAAAGATACAATGCTTGACGTACATGGCCATTAAATTACTTTAACGAAAGACTAAATACATTCAAACTACAAAATCATAATGAACATATTAGTTTAGTGACTTTCGAAACTCGGAACATAATCATCTTATCATGGTGAAAGATCTTCAACATATCTAATAAATGTCTTCCCCTTTTGTTTTCATATCTAAATCCTTTACTTATATCATAGGGAAAAGAAAACATAAAAATGGTGTGCTCAAATGCATAGTATGGGTAAGCATATAGGAAATATGAAAAACCATATACATTTGAACATAAAAACATGAAAATAATGTTTAAAAATCAAAATCTTGTGTTGTGAAATAAATCAGGGAAGTACGTATGGCATATAACACAATGGAACACTAATCATGATAAAATATAATGTAAATAAAAACATAAAATTATGGAAAACCATTAAGCACATGTTATGATTTCCATAGAATCCAAGGAATTTCTTCCATGACCATCATAGTGGACAAAGTCCATTACGGAACTGGGTTTACTTGTCATTACTGCCCTATATTACTGAACTAGATTCACTTGTCATTTTATCCATGTCAATCTAATGAGATATAAATCTTTACCCAATTAATTTAAGGGAGATATAGGTCTCACCCAACTTCAAATGAAATCATTTTTATGTGTGCCACAAAATGAACATAACTCATTCATCATAATCCAAAGAATAAAATGGGTTTCTAATACATCATCCCATCATAACATTATCCATATAAAATAAATGGATATTATAAAATCTTAATAAAAATGAAACCTGGTAAATAATAGAGACATTATACTTCAAATAGAAACATATTAAATAATTTCATCTTAGATAGAAAATAGTATTGATAAAACACTTGAAATGAATTCATGAGGAAAATATCCTTTCTTTTTCAAAATCAATGCATTTTCACAAAATGAAATGAAATTTTAAAAGAACATGTTTTTTATAAAAATAATAATTAAATATTGTATAATATTCTTCATGAAAATAAGGCATTATTAAACATTAATAATCTGTTTATGCTGTATAATTTAAAAATAACATTCTTCAGGTACTTTTGCAGGAAAACGCAAAAAGTACCTTGTACGGTAAAAATAATAATAATTCTATCCATTCTATGTGGGAAAAGTCAAAATGGGGAGAAATGACATTAAACATACATGGAAGAAAAGTTTAAATTTTATGAAAACATTTTTAGAAAACATGGACCAGGATAATAAACATAACCCCAGTAAATACTTACGAATAAACAATCTCGGATAAGAACGAGATTGGAAGAATTTTCCCTTAACATAGGTCCAATTTCTTCCGAATATGTTTTAGAATACAGTATAGTGGGTTTAAACATATAATTAACTAGTAATAGAATCATAATAATTTTTATGATTTCATATACGACATTATATTACCCGTTCATTTGTCAATTCTATGTTAAAGCAGCGTTTTGGGTAATAATCATTTCATTTATCATACATTTTTGAACATGTTGTTATTGATTGTAACCTGATTTACATACATAAATAATGTAAAACATGATTTATATATCATATATAAAATAATTATATATATAATAGATAGATAAATGAAATTAAATACATCATTCATGAAGACGGTAGGCCGAACGTACGCATGAAAGTTGTTTTCCTTTCCTTATTGACTTGAATGGAAGTATATAGATTTCATATATATATATATATAAATCCAGTGGAATTATTCTTTCATATATTTCATTATTATTTAATATATATACTTTAGAATAATTCTTGAATAGTTAAAATGATGAATGGATCTCATCGCGTCGTGGAGACGTTAATCTGTACTACGCACAAGTGATGATATTGATCCATAATTAAGGAATGTTATTGGAGTGGATGATAGAATATCGCAAAATTAAAATCATGTGTTATAATAACAATATATAGTTATTATTTACAACATTATACCAATCCATGTATGCTGGTGGTGGAGAACAGATTACACCATGGCGTGGAGAGGGTAAGCCGTACTTAAGTGTGCGCAGTGATTTCATTTTCCTAGGATGTATAGAAGGTGAAATGGGGTTGTATCATATTTATAATAACATATAGGTATATGTGTGATACTAATGATATTACTTTATAATGAGTCAAATTATTAAGAGGCGGTATAAAAGAAATAAATTTGAACGGATTAGTAAAGGATATTACCACTTCTTTGACCCACCTCTTCTAAACCTCCTCTTTGGGCACTAATGTTGATCTCTGAAAAATACCAAGACCTATAGTATATTACCAGTGAAGTGTATATGAAAAATGGATAGGGTTTGGCAGAGTTTTAAGGCTCAAAATGATTTGAGGAGGAGAGATAGGAGGTGCACTTTTATAATAGAGGAGAGAGGCACTTTTTAAATCATCAAAAATATTAATTAATAAAAAAATCACACCACACATAAATAACTCAAAAATGATTCAATTAGAATATGATATGAGATAGGGTTGTAATATAATTAACCAATAAAATTGTGATTTTTTGGGAATTTATTTGAAACCTTATCAACTTTATTTATCCTGATTTTATCTATTTAATTTTATTTGTGGTATTAATATTCTAAATTCTTAATTTGTTATAAATAATTACATATTGGTATTTAATTGTCCATAAATGGATACTTAATGAAATTTATACTATATAAATTTCAATTTATAATATTTAAATATTATTTGTAATATTTAAACAATTTCATAATATGTTATTTTTATAAAATAACTATTGACAATTTTAAAAATATTCATTTATTTGAATTTAAATAAAATCTACATAGAGGATATATTCAAACGAAAATATTTACTAGATTCATAACATGTCATATTTGTATATTAAATTTTTGATGCACATTAAATAGTTCATATAATATATATTTCAATATTTTTCATACTATTTATTTTATATTTGAATCAATAAAATAATTTCTACCTCACTAATGATTCACCATTAATGATAATTATATTATCCATAAAAATTAAAAATAAATTCACATTATGTAGATAATTTTATTAGATTTCTGGTGACTATAAATGTTTCGATGTTTTGCGAAGATTATCACTAAATTAATATTATTACACATATAAGATATATGAGAGTGACATGTTGTCAGTTCCGTTGCTTTAAATAATAATTACATCATTTTCATTGTGAAAAGTCAATGGAATGAATCTATTCTTAACTTTGGGTTATATGGGCGACTTTTATTAATCAAATAGAATTTTGGAAGGTGTTGTGTTAATTTTATAATCTTATTTTTACCCTTAATTACCTGATATACCATTAACTTTAATAAATATAAATTATCATAGTTACTATTGATAATATCTAAAAAATAAAAGTAGCCTATTAATATAATTTTGAACCACTGAATTCAAATTTGAAATCCAATTTTCCAAATTCGAAACACAGAAGTTTGAGTAATTAATTTTAAATTTATCCAGTTGTTAAGAAATTGGGTTTTAAAAGTTAAAATATTCCCAAAGATTGAAATGTTTTTACCTAGGAATTCATTGTAAAATTAATGAAAATGAAATAAATTATATTTAAAGGGAAAAATATATTCTATTTATACATTAAAACCATTAAATTTTATAATATAACCATATAAATTATCTTGATGAAAATCTTGTTTTAAAAAAAATCTGTGTATTTTTTCTATTAAAAAAAATGAATGTTAACAGAAAAATATAAAACTATTTATCCAATGTAAATTGTTATATAATTATTTCAATTAAAAAGTATATTTTATCTAATTGAACTTATAAGCATGTCAAAAAATATATTTAAGGTTGGTTCACCATCAAAAGGCGGGAAAACTGCATTTTATGAAAAGTACTTATATTAACCGAATAATTTATTTTGATCTCATATGATGTTCTAAATATGTATAAGATTAATTATTATGTATTAATATTCATAATTTAGTAAATAATATCCATAAAGGCTAGTTCAAAACAATATATCATTATTTAGTGAAACTAGTTATTGCGTATAACACATGCTATTGAGAAAAGCTTATCTTACCTGCAACAGAAGCCAAAAATAGTGTTGCGTATACTATAAGATAATACAGTGTTTCATATATCACAAGATAATCTTTGGTGTAGAGTAAAACATAATAAATAAAAGAAATTAAAAATAATATTTCTCATAAAATCTTATGGTGTTACATTTATGTTATATAATGACCCTTAATTATCATCAATTGACATTACATTACATTATACTAATAAATACACAATATATAAACACATTCCCGAACACTGTTATTGATATAGTGTCATTGGAAACATGTAAACATAATATCTGGCACCTAAAAGAGATACATTAACTCCCTTAATTTTCTTCACAACTGTCACCCTTCTTATACAGAACATACATATTACATATCATCATAACCTGGGGATGGAAAAATAAAATTTGGTGTGCTAAAATTATCAGTAATGGTAAACAAGGGAGACATATATGAATAAATACTAACATAGGGGTATGATAACATGATCAAGCATAAATGATAATATCATGCATATAAAATAACATAAATGTGAATCATGGAAAAAATAGTAGTTAATAATACTTGATTCAAATGGAAATATATAACATAAGCCCTGAAATCATATCATAAGAAACAAAAATGGAATTGTAGAATATATAAACATTTTACATAATTCCAAATTATTCACTATTCATTCTTATAAAATATCAAGGCACATCATTAGAACCACACCTACTGGGTGGGATATACTATTATCCCATGTATTAATTTGTTCCATATAAGGGACCAGGTTTCCCCATCATCCCATAATGGATTAGGTTTCCCCATCTTCCAGCTTTATGGTCACTACACATACTATGTAAGACACGTGACCATCCCCATCCTCAGTGGATTCATTGTGAGGGATTGGGTATCCCTATATTCCCATAGTGGATCAAGAATTTCTACTTTATTCCCATAATTTTATCGTGAGATATAAATCATTACCCAATGTATTTGATGGAGACATAATTCTCACCCATCTAAAAATGAAACTATACCAACATTTCCAACAAGATCATAACGAAACATATCCTAACCCTTTTAATTTAATTTCTATAAAAAACATGTAATCATATAATAACCTTTTTAAGGAAATAGGTTTCATAAAATTCTTTATAATCCTAATACATGATAAGACTATGGTTTCATACACTAAGAACCCATGATGATGAAATGGTTTTCTTAAAGACCATGACATTACACATAACCCATTCATTTGAATGATATGAATATTATATTTAGATAATTTCCTATAAATTTTGAGTAACAAAAATAGTTGTCATCGTAGAATGAAAATAATTTCGAAATATATACTATTTTTTATCATTATGAAAAAAAATTAGTTTGGACAAGGATATTTAATACCCAAAACCATTGAAAAACTATTTTTCATATTAAATATATTTGAAAATTATAAATAATATGTAACACCCCAATCTTGCATGATACACTTCTCTTTGAAAAATACAGTAGCCTGTGTTGTACGCAATATCGAGTTTTAACACACCACAACCAATCAAAATTATCTTTAGGAATAGTAATATCGAAATTTTCAAATATTATAAATTTTAACATTCAAAATGGACTTCATTTTTGGATTTTCATTATCAAAATTATCTTAGTGTGAGTTTTTGAAATTTTGTTTTGAAAAAATTCAAATTTTGAGGAATAGTTAAAAACAATGAGTGAGAGTTTGAAGCAAAATATTTATTTAAATGATTATTTATTTATGTTAGATTTATTTATGGTCATAATAGATAGATAAATATTATATATGAATAAAGTAAATCATTAGAGTTATTTTAGAATAATTTTAGATATATAAATTTTTTATTGAACTTTTTACACTCTTTTACAGACCTCCTAGGAGCATTTTTAAATTTACATGAAACATAAATTTACCCTTTCTGTGAGTTGAATTTCAAAAACCCAAGAGACAGTTGATATTAGTAATGAAAATGGTGTTGAATGAGATGAAAATAATTTTTGGTGAATAGTAACTTTTGACTTATTTTCCACAGTTAAAAGTAAATAGGGTAATCAAAGGTAAATATGATATTATAATAACAATGACACTTGTCCGAATTCTATTTGATATGTGTTATTCAACCTAAAATAACCTTAGTAATAATATGGGATCCTTTAGGTCCACCAATATTAGATTAGGACAATTATTATTATTAAATTTATCAGAAGAGCCAAAAGTGTTAAATTCAAGTATTCATAACAAATTTTTTTTAATATTGTGATAAAAAAAATAAAATCAACAACAAATAATCATTATAATGATTAAGAGATTTCCTACATAATGGTATTTTATTAATAATTTTAATAAAATCAATAATAAAATTTATTTATGACACAATGATGATGCATTAATTAACATATTAATGAAATACTAAAATATTTAACATTATAAATACCCAAATAAATGTAATTTGAGACTTTATATGAATTACATTAATTTGAACGCATAATATGAAATTTTAGGGTGGATTAGTAACTTATTTTTCAAAGTAATAACGTTTTTATGAATTTAGAAAAATCAAAATACAAATTAGTGTCAAAATTGTCGTAAAAGTGTTTTTTAAATAAATAATATATTATTAATTTATATAATATTTTTTTAAAAATAAGGTCTGGCCAAATTACATAGATAAGGTCATATATATTAATAATGGACCACATTGGGTACTATTTCCTTGTTACTGATTGATTATTAATCATATAATATATCAATACAAAAAGGCATGGTAAATTTCAAACTATTTAACTAAGAGTGAAATCTATAGGATACTATTAAAAGGATAACCTAAACCTGTCTAAAACCTTTTGGATGAGTGGATTTCAACCCATCCACACATTATATTAGAAATAAATCAACTGGGATCCATTAGAAACAAAAAATTATTTAATTGTAAATTAATATTTTTAGCTTTTCCTATGGTTCCCTTCACACCTCTTATAAAAGGGCACTTCCCCTTTTCTCTAAATCACATCTTAGAAGCCATTTGGATCATCTATAACCATCCCAAATATCCTCCCAAATATCCTCTCTTCATCCTAGAGGGATTAGTTTGATCAGAATGTCATCCTATGAAGTCATGTTGATCAAATCAAAAGGAATGACCCGAAGAAGTGGTATATATCTCGCCACACCATTCACAATATTTTCTTCTTCCACTTAATCATTCAATGTTGTTTACATTATAAAATAATAACTCCATTATATTCAATTTACATTGGCATTATTATAAAAACATTTCTACAATATTCATTATTTTATCCATCCTATGAATTACATGTCACAATGCTTGCGTACATACGACTTACCGTCTCCTGGTTGTGGTGAAGTTGTTATTAATGACATTATTATTTGTATGAGTATAATAATGATGTATAATGGATGTATATAATAGATATAACATGTTAATGATTCTGTATTTATAGTATAACATCCATTTACAAATTATTTTAATTACAAAATAATGATATTGTCGCTCGTGCGTACGTACATATTACCATCTCCACGAACGCGGTGAGATCCATTCCCCATCATAATCATTCAAAAATAATTTTAATGTTATGATTAATAATAATATTAAATGAAATAAATATAATTATTTTAATTAATCAAATACACCATATCCATATCAATCATGGATTACATAACTAAGCATATAAATGAAAACGAATCATTTAACAACCGACATGATGATACTACTAATTTATCATTAACAAATCAATATTTAAAAACTCATATAAGTTATCATATTAATTTATATAGTCCTTATTTATTTTAATAACAATTATTTCTTCATTATATAGGTGTTTAACCTACCCTTGACTAATTAAGAGTTCAATGTAAGGGTTAATTTCACAATCTTTTTATTATTCGTGGTAGTTTTTATGTAAGTATATACTAGGATCTCTTTATCAACCAAATATGTGTTCTACCAAAAATGTATTCCAAAACATTTTTATTCTTTATTATAATTTTTTTAAAGACATTTTTTCCCTTATTTGAACTTATACATTTTGAAAGGAATCATTCTGTCATTTTCTGAACAAGTTACTTTATTACCTTTTTGACAAAATTATGGTAAGAATGTTTTATAAACATACATGGTAGGTGCAGTTATATTCAGCTATTATAACATCATCAATACATCCCTTAAAATAATATAAGAATATTTTCAAAATAAATGTTTTCATTTATAATTCTATAACCTTAAATGATTTAATATAATAATAATGGGATACATCTCTCAAAGAGTTTTGATTTCATCTATGTCAACATCCATTAATGGATTTTAATCTTGTTTGAAGTTGATTTATTATGATACAAATCATCCATTTTGTATTGATACTTTTGTGATATGTTTGAATGTGGATGTGTTATTATTCTACCTTTCAAGGATTATAGATATAGTATTCTAATTTCATATGATAGTTTTAATAAGAATGTTTATGTTATTAATAAAACATTTCATATAAGGTATCACTTCTAGAAAATGGGTTTATACCCAGGGTTTTGTGTACAACCGTGGGTATATGTGCCCCCCTTTAACTATAGTTCTCCAAAACTATGGGAATTGGTCCCCTATACCGATGGTTCTTAGAAAAACTTTGGCTATAAGTTTTTTTTTGAAATCCTATACCCACGGTTTTGGCAAAACTGTGTGTAAATGTGTTGTTATGCAGTTCTATACCCACAGTTTTTGAAAACTGTGGGTATATGTGGTATTTTTTTCAAAGACCTACTCCCATATTTTTTCAAAACCATGGGTATATCGTTCCCGCATTATGGCCGGAAAATTTTTTTTTGTGGGGCATAACTTTTTTTTGGTGAGAAGATGATTTTAAATAATATTATTTTAAGGAATGAAAAATAAAATAATATGAATTCTTTAGGTTGGTTGGATTAGATATCCAGTTCTGCTTAGTATTTCTCGTCATTGAATCTCGCGAGCATATTATTTTCAAATATATGATTAAAATGAATATAAGTAAAGAGACATATATTTATAAAACAATAATATTCATAGGTTAGTTGGTCAGTCCATGAAATCTCTCCACACAGGTCATGGGTTTAAAACCCTGCAGATCCTCATTTTTTGATTATAGAAGTTAAATTTGTATATTAAAATAAATTTATTAATATATATTAAAATATGTATTTCCTCGGTAGGTCGTTGTACATGTTCTGGATGAGGGAGGTGTGGGTTCAAAACCTAACATATTCTTATTTTTTGATTATAGAAGTTATATAAATATATTAAAATAAATGTTTATATATATATCAGTAGTAGAATTAGCTCGGTTGTTTATTGTGTGTGTGTAGAATACGGGAGGTGTGAGTTCAAATTCTACCAACCACATTTTTTGAAGTTAAATAGCCCATGCCGCGTGGGTTCAAATTTTGAATTTAAATATCCCACGTTTCTCAAAACGTGGGGTCTATTGTGTGCCACACTAAAATAGCAGTGTGCAACAGTTTCACTACCATATACCCACAGTTCTCCAAAACCATGGGTATTGGCTGAGAGCCCTATTCCAATGGATTTCCACCCCATGGTTCCCAAAACCATGGGTATAGTCTAAAACCACAGTTTTGGGGGTTATACCCCCCGTTTTGAATAATGGGTATAGGTTGTTTTATCAGTAGTGAATGCGTTGGACATAGTATGTGACCAGTGGTGCCCTCTATAGCTCCTCATTGCATCTATATCTCTCATGAGACATACTAGTGTCTTGGAACAATGCTTTGAAAAAATATTATTTGATGTCATGGAACATGGCTTTTGACTATGTGATTTGGAAGTCTGGCATTATGCATTCCATCATTATGAAAGTGGATATTGATGTTGCATGAGATTATTCAACTAGTATAATATCTATGTGAGTATGTAAGTGGCATTATTTTGATTTATATTTTCTATATTATGATGATGTTTATGTTGAAATTTTTTTATTTTATTTTTTAACATTGCCTTAAATGTTCATGCATTATTAAGAAGGTTTCTGATATATTGTAATCCTTACTGAGCATCATATCTCACCCCTTCCTATGGTTTATTTTTCCTAGGATATGAAAAAGTATACAATGACTGACCGGCAGGGACAGTCTATGGGATCATAGTGTTGTCCATGGAAACAATGTTTTTGTAGTTTTATATTTTATGTTGTTATTTAAACCTTATGAATGTGTCTAGTAAATCCAAGGCAACTATACAAATCGGTCATTCAAGACTAGATCTTTTATGATCATGCCAATGATAAATAATAATGCGCCAACTCTAGTCATTTTGTGGTGGGTCATCACAATTGGTATCAGAGGACGTTTAATACAATCCTTGGAAACTACATTTAGAAAAACTCTGATTAGAGCACATTTCCGTAAGATATTCTTTGGTGTTTTTTATATAATTACTTCCTAGATTTTTGGAAATGTAGAAATTTTGTGTATTTTATGAGCAATACATCCTTTTATGGATACGAGCAGGGAGAGTTGGATATGGAACCAATGTACCTAGGAGTTAAAATTTTGACATGGAGTATCAGGCTTGACACATGGTATCCAGGTACACGACAACGAGCCTTGATGCACTCTTGGTTACGACACTCCCGATGGATATTCTTATTATAATCTAAATTTTCTTTACAAAACCTTATGAATGATTTATGAGTATATACCTCCTCAAAGAAAACAAATTTTTATGATTATAGAATAAGTCCATATAATGTTATATTTATGTTAAGTTTGTTATATGTTTGGAATTATGTATTGTGATTCATAAACTAATATAGTGTATTCAATTGTCAATAAATAGTGCTTAGAGGAAGGAATGGAAACCGTATAAATGTGTGCACTCCATTTAGGGATTTCCAACCTTCTCAAGATAATTATAGAGGTTCCGGTGATACAACTGGTGCTGATCATCTCATCACTATACAGGGACAACTCACTCATGTTATGAATAACAACCATACCTGTTTGGAGCTCCTTGATCCGCATCGTGGATGATTAATGTTATATTTCTTATTGAGTCAACAAACACCAACATTAAATGGGGGTATAGATCCATTAATAGGTGACCAATTGATAAATTCCATAGAAGAAATTTTCCATGCCTTGGGAGTAGCAAAAGGGAAAATGTTGTCATGGCAGTTTACCACCTCATTCGAGATGCTGATCGATAGTGGTCATTGATTCAATACACAATGGAATATGATGATGTATCAAATATGGAATGGAGGGAGTTTAATGAAATTTTCATAGAAAATTACTCTCCTCACGTCCATTGAGTGGATGTGGAAATACAATTTCTATGTGTGAGGAAAATGGATGATGATAATGTCGCAATGGATGATGCTAACATTAAAAGGTAAGCAAGGCATGCTACAACTTATATTCATAACCCAAGAAGTATGATTTATCATTTCATTGAGGGGTTAAAACTATTTCACCATCAAAAATTAGTTTCATAATCCTTCTCGTCATACGAAGATACTGTCTCATGTGCTATCAAGATAGAAAAATAATTCTCTAAGTCTTACAACGTCAAAAGAAAATCAAGAGACGAAGAGATCTGCTAAAAAAATTGGAAAAGGAAATATGGGAAAGTATAGAAAAGTAAAATTCCATCATGTAGTAAATGTGGGAAGAAACACCTTGTTACATGTCTGAAGGTAATTCGAGTCTTTTATAAGTGTGGGGAAAAAAGGCCACCATGCACAAGATTGCTAGGGGAAGAAAGATGTAGTTAATGATGAATGATACAATTGTAGAGAAAGTAAACATTATGAAAATGAATTTACTATGTGTTAGGGAAACATACCTCCTAAAAGGACAAGGGATCAAGGCCAATCTTATACTATCACTACTGATAAGGATGATGCTCCAAAACACGTAATGGCAGGTAATTTAATGATTTTTTCAAGTTTATCCAATGCTTTATTTGATTCCGAATCACCACATTGTTTCATATCTTCCCAATATTTTATGAAAAATAGATATTTCCAATTTTATTTAACTAGGGTGTTGTGAGTAATAACACATAAGGGAAGTATCATTGCTATAATGATTCATAAATCAATCCCCATTAAGGCATATAAACCATATTTATCTGTTGATCTCATCATCATAACCATGACTGAATCTGATATAATCCTTGTTATAGATTTGATTTCAGATAATGATTCTTATATTTATTGTATGAAGAAAGATGTTTCAATTTTTTATGATGATTACAATGATCACCTTATCTTTAGAGAAGAAATGTCACCAACTAATTCATCTCAAGATCCACCCACAGTTTCTCAACTAAATTCAATTATTTGGGAAGAAGATAATGAAATAATAGTGGGTGAGGAAAAGAATGTTCAAATTGAGGATATACCTATTGTGAATGAATATTTTTATGTGTTTCCAGATTATTTACTAGGACTTCCTCCAGAACAAGAAAATGAATTTTGAATTGACATAATTCCTAGTTCAAGGTCCATATCAATGACCCATTATAGAATGGTCATAGTGTAATTAGTGTAAATAATGAAAAAACAAGATGAATTTAGTAATACGGGATTTATTCACCCTAGTGTTCATCCATGGGGAGACCCTATTCTTTTTGTTAATAAGAAAGATGGATCTATGAGGTTGTACATTTTCTACATGGAGATTAATGCTATAACAATAAATAAAAATTATCCCCTACCTGGAATTATTGATTTATTATGAAAACATCATGGAGCTCAATACATATCAAATATTGGCCTTTATTCGGGATATCATCATTTGTGTGTGAAGAAGGAAGACATTACGAAAACAGCATTTCGAACAAGTTATGCGCATTATGAGTTTACAATAATGCCTTTTCGATTGACTTATGCACCCTCGGTCATCATGGATCTAATGAATGGATTTTCCAAGTAATATATTTTTTAAATTATAGTGGTATTTATTGATGATATTTTGGTATAATCCAAACTCTATGAAGATCATGAAAATCAATGGTGCATTAATCTATAGACTCTTAGATGACATGTACTATATGGGTAGTTTAGAAAGTTTGAATTACAGTATAATGATATTTATTTTCAGGGCCATATTTTATCTAAGGATGGAATCTATGTCTAAACTTCTATGACCAAGGTAATCCTATAATGGCCAGCACCAACGAGTATAATTGAGTTATAATTTTTTATTTGTTTAGTAGATTATTATCGGAGTATAACCCAAAATTTGGCCTGATTGGCTAACCCATTAATGAGTCTCTCATGTAAAGGGGTTAAATTTGTTTGGAAAAAAGACTGTGAAGAATGTATTGATAAATTGATGAGAATATTATTCAATGATATTATCTTGACTATACAATTGGGGAAAGAAGGGTTTGTTATTTATAGTGATGAATCAATTAATGGACTTGGTTGTGTCCTTATACAAAATGATAGGGTAATTTCTTATGCATCACGACAGCTAAAAATTCATGATCAATAATATCCTACTCATAATCGGTATTTAGCAGCTGTAATAATTACTTTGATGATATGGAGACATTATCTCTATGATGAGAAATTTGAGATATATATCGATCACAAGAGTTTGAAGTTTATATTCTCACAGAAATAACTCAACATGACGCAAGGGAGATGGCCTGAACTACTCAAGGATTATGATTGCACTATACACTGCCACCCAGGGAAGGAAAATATGGTGGAAGATGCTTTGAGCCGAAAGGGTCAATGAGTTCTGAACAAAATTAGAGTTTAAAAAGCCTTATATACAAGGATCTAGTAATGTTAGACATGGTGATAACCATGGAATTTGAAAAAACAAAACATTTTCAAATGGTTTCCAAACCATCATTGCTAGAATGTATAATGATTTCTCAAACTGATGATTATGAGTTTCAAAAGAAGATTAATGTTTTGAATTATGGGGTATTGAGTGAATTTGGGTATGAATATGGAATTTTGAAATTTGAGAACAGAATTTGTGTTCATGATATACTTGATCTAAAAAGGGAATTGTTTGATGATGCTCATAGTTCAAATTTCACTATACACCCTGGTAGCAGTATGATGTATATATATATTTGAATGAACGTTTTTGGTAGGACAACATGAAGTGGGAGATTTCAGATTTTGTGTTAAGATGTATGGTTAGTTAACAAGTGATAGCAAGGAGGAAACATCCGAGAAGAGTTATGCAACCTCATCCCATACCTAAGTGGAAAAGGGATAATATTATGATGGACTTTGTCATGTGACTACGAAAGACACCTATATGGAAGGATGCGATATGGGTCATTGTTGATTGTCCTACCAAGTCAACATAATTTCTTGGTATAAGAGAAGATTTTCCACTTGAAAGTCTACCACCAGTATTTATTAATAAAGTTGTGAGACTTCATGGAGTACCAACATCGATTGTTTCTGATCATGATCTATGTTTTACATCAATATTCTGGGAAAATTCGTCAGAATTTCCTGGATACTGAACATCGTTTGACCACTGCCTATCATCCCCAAACTAATGGAAAATCAGAACGGACTATTCAAATAATTTAAGACATGATTAGATCATGCTAACATGACTTTCAAGGTTTGTGGGATCAATATTTACATCTAGTAGAATTTTCCTATGATAATATCTTCCATTCAAGTATTCAGATGGCACCGTATAAAGCATTATATAGAAAAATACATTGCACACCAACCTGTTTGGAGGGAATTGGTGAAAGAAAACTTTTATGCCTAGAATATGTGGTGGAAACTATAGAAAAGGTTAAGGTAATCCAAACCCAAATCAAAGCAACTCAAAGAAGGCAGAAGATCCATGTTGATAAACAAAGGAAGGATTTGGAATTTTATCTTAGAGATTATGTTTTCATGAACTTATATCCATGGATGGGTGTTATACGTTTCAGTTTGAAGGGAAAATTATTCACAAGTACATCAGACCATTAGAAATTCTAGAATGAATTGGGGTTGTAACGTACTGGTTGAAAATGCCACCAAGTCTCTCCAAAGTTGACGATGTCCTCCACATATCATAGTTTAGAAAATAAATTCCTAACCCAACGCATTTACACACCTATGAGGAATTAGAAATGTAACCTAATCTATCATATTGTGAAGAGCCTTTCAAGGTTCATGATATGAGAGAATTAGTGCTGAGAAACTGGATGACTTGTTTGGTAAACATTCTATAGAGAAACCATAAGTTGGAAGAGGAAACATGGGAACCTGATGAATTAATGATGAAGAAACACCCGAGTATTATTATGTAGTAATATTCTAGAAATATCAAAGATGCAAGTATTTGAATGAGGGGAGAATGTAACACCCCAAACTTCCAAGGTACACTTCTCTTTAATAATACAATTGCATGTGATGTACGCAACAACGAGTTCTAACACACCACATCCTATCAAACTATTAATAATAATTAGTAATACAAAAATATTGAAATATTATATCATTAATCCTTCAAAATGGACTTCATTTTTGGATTCAGAATACCAAAATTAGCTTAGGGAGAATTTTTTCTGTTTTTGTGAAAACTTTTAATTTTTGATGAATAGTGAAAAACACTTAGTTATAGTTTAAAACCAAATTTTTTAAAATAATTATTTATTTTATTTATTTTTATTTTAGGTCAACATAGATTCAAAATTCCTATATAAGTTCAATGCAATTCCCTTGAGTCATTTTATAATAATTTTAGATATATAATGATTTTATTGAACATTTTTTCATCTTTAACCCATCTCCTATGAACATTTGAAAATTTACATAAAACATAATTTTATTGCATCAATGAGTTGAATTTTGAAAATCGATGAGAAAAAATTGATATCAGCATGTAAAATGTGGTTCATTGAGATGAAAATTATTTTTTGTGAATAGTAACTTTCGACTTTCATTTACAACGGTTATAAGTAAAAAGGGTAGTCAAAGGTAAAAGTGATAATATAATTACCCTAACACTTGACATAATTCTTTTGGATAATTATTATTCGACCAAAAATAACATTAGGAATAAAATAATCTCATTTAGATTCATTTGTATTAGATTAGGACATTTATTATTATTTAAATCAAAGAAGAGATAAAAGGGTTAAATTCATGTTTTCATAACTAAAACATTTTTAATATCGGGTTGACCACAATATAATGTTGACAATAAATATTAATTAGAATGATAAAAATATTTCCTACATAATGGTATTTTATTTATAATTTTTAAACTCTAAATAATATAATATATTTATAACACAATTATGATGCAATAATTACCATATTAATGAAATATAAAAATAATTAATATAATAAATACAAAAATATATGTAATTTTTAGACTTTTTATGAATTAAAATTATTTTATATTTTAATATGACATGATAGGGTTGATTAAATTAATTTTCACTTATGTAATAATGCTTTTATGAATTTTGAAGAAATCAAAAACCTATTAGTGTCAAATTTGTCATAAAAGATTTTTTAAGACAAATAGAATATTATTAATTGATATAATATTCCTAAAAATATAAGCCCAACTGACATCGATAAATTTTTATATATTAATAATGAACCACTTGGGGTTCTCTTGGCATGTTATTGTGTGTTTATAAACCATATAAAATAAAAATAAATAGAGGCATGTTAAATGTCAAACTATTTAACTATGAATAAAATCTAAATGATAAGGTTAAAATGTTAAAATAAACATGTCTAAAACCAATTAATTGAGAGTATTTCGACCCATACCTATTATAGATTTGAAATAAATCAATTTTTATACATTATAACCAGGAAAATTATTTTATTATAAATTAATATTTCTAGCTTTTACTAAGTTGCCCCTCACCCTTTTTTTCAAAAGGCACTTACACTTATCTATAATTCAGACCTTCAAAGCCATTTTACTCTTCCAAAATATTCCCAAATATCCTCCCAACTATCCTACCTTCATCCTAGGGGCCTTATTTTGATCATAAATCTAACCTAAGGATCCCTTTTGATCAAATCAAAAGGAAGAACATGAACAAGAGCTTAATATCTCATCACCTCTTTTAAGTTATTATGTTCTTACAAATCCTCTTTCATTGTTGTTTCCATTATAAAATAATAAATCTGGTATCTTCTGAATATTGTGACATTATTATAAAAAATTTACAAACATAATCATTATGTTATCCATCCTATGAATGACATGTCACCATACGAGTGTATGTACGACTTTCCATCTCTATGACATGGTGTTGTTATTATTCAATACAGTATAATTAGAATGGGTATAATAATGATTTATAATTGATCTAAATAATAGATATAACATGTTAATGATTTTCTATATATCATATACCATCCATTTACTTATCATTTTAGTTACAAAAGAAGGAAATTGTTGCTCAGGCGTACGTACAGATTACTCTCTCCAAAAATGCAATGAGAATGATTCCACATCATAAACATTCAAGAATAATTTTCATGTGATGATTAAAAATAATATTTAAAGAACATAATATCATTATTTATATGAATCAAATACACCCTATAAATAATAATCATGGCTTACATAACTATTCATATAAAGTAAAACAAATCAGTTAACAACAGAAACAATGATACTACTAAAATTTCATTATGAAATCAATATTGGAAGATCATATATGATATAATATTAATATATATGGTTCTGGTATAATTTAATAACAATTATTTCACAATTATAAGGCAGTTAACCTACCCTCAACCATGGAAAAGTACTAGTTAATGTTAAATTTCTCTATCTTATTATTATCCGATGTTGTTTTTACGTAAATAAGTACTAGGACCTCTTTATCATCCACATACATGTTTTCCTAAAAAATTTATTCCAATTTTTTTTATACTTACTACATTCTTGGTTAAAGACATTTATACCATTATTTGACCTTAAACATTCTGATAGGAATATTTCTGTCATTTTCCAAACAAGTTACTTTATGACCATTTCGACAAAATTATGATAAGAATGTTTTGCTAAAATTAACAGTGGGTGAGGCTATATTTAGCCGTTATAACATCGCCAAGGATTACCTTAGAAGCTTAAAAAATATTTTCAGAAAATATTTTTTCTTTAATAATTATGTAACTTTAAATGATTTCAAAAAATGAATGATACATTTCTCTGAAAATGTTTTTTTCATCTATGTGAACATAATTTAATGGATTTTAATCTTATTTGAAGTTGATTTGTTACGATACAAATCTCCCATTTTGTATTGAACGTTTTGTGATATATTTGATAGTGGATTTTTTATTTTTATACCATTCATAGTATATGGATAATGCATTTACATTTCATATGCTAGTTTTAATTTTAATGTTTTTGTTATTTTTAAAACATTTCATATGAGGAATGCATTGGACTTAGTATGTGACCAGTGGAGCCCACTATAGCTTCTCGATGCACCAAAAGAACTCTTGAGAAAAACTAGTGTCTGGGCACAAGGCCTTGAAAAATTATTATTTGCAGTCTTGGAACAAGGGCTTGAAAATGTGGTTATGAAGTATGATATTATTCATTCCATCATGATTAAAGTGTACTGATATTTCATGTGATTATTCTACTAGTAGAATATTCGTGAGATTAAGTAAATGGAATTATTTTGATTTATATTTTCTTTATTATGATGAATTTTATATTGAAAATGATTTTGTTTTAGTTTTATAAATTTCCTTACATGTTTATGCTTATTTATGATAGTTTTCGCTAGATTGATATCTTTTTTGAGCATCTGAGGTCACCCCTTTATATGTATTATTTCTCCCCGGATGCGATGAAATATATTATGGTTGTCATACATGGATAGTCTGTGGGATCTGAGTGTTGTCAATGAAAACAATGTTGTTTTACTTTTACAATTTATGATGTAATGTAAACCTTATGAATATATCTAGTACTTCCAAGGCTAAGAACCTAATCGGTCTTTCGAGACAACATCTTTTGTGATCATGCCAGTGATACGTAATAATTGACCGACTATAGGCTTTTGGGGTATGGGTGTTACATAATATATGAAATCATTTTAATCCCTTTATACATTAATATATATAAAACTGTATTAAAAATATTTTGTAAAAAAATGTTTGAAAAGAATTTGTAAAACTTAAAGGCATGCTTGAAATTTTTTGGAAAGCATTTTTACATTAAATCTGATGAAAAAAACATGGAAATGTTTTAAAACACATTTAATATAAAATAATTTTAAATAATTTATATTAGGCCTAAAAACATTTTGAAATTTATTTTCCTTGAAAAAAGATAAAGGAATCAAGAAAACATTTGGAAAAAAAATTCTTGAAAATTACATTAAAAATAATATTCTCAAATATTAACATTTTCAAAAATGCTATGGTATATTTAAAGAAATGATGGAGGGTAAATACATATATGTCGTAGAAGGTGAATAAAAACATTCATTTTTCACCGTAAAAGGATTATAAAAGTTCCTTTTTCAGAAAGAGAAAATAATTTTCCATTGAATAGATTGCTAAAATACATAATGGTTAAAAATTTCATTTAAGTCTTATAAGATAATGGTATAATATTCATAGAAATCATTTATGGGAACATAGATTTCTAACTAGAGGGAGGGTATCATACAGATTTTATAAAAACACATTCATAACTATATTCTGTACCAAATAGTAGAAATATGGTAAAAATACATGAGTATATGAAGTATAATAAGTGGATAATAACAATCAGCAATTTCCTTGAGTTTTGGATCATAATATTTCATCAATGGGAGCGTAAACATATGCAATCTCTAAAAGAGAATAGATTGTCTCAATAAACACTTATAGCATTCTAACATGGCAATATACTATACATGTAATAATTTAAAATAAATAAAGATTAAAATAGCATGAAAACATTTATATAAATTATTTATAATTTAAAATTGATATATATATATATATATATATGTACCTAAAAAAGTGTTTAGGTGCGTAAAAAAACATGTGTCCCAAAGAAGGCAATTTGTGACAGAACTTTTTACCTATTTAGTTTCATCTGAACAATAATCCCCATAAATGTGCGATTATAAAATGTATATTTTAATACCCAAATCGTTATTTATATGATAAATAATTTCAATTCATGGGTAGTACACACACCACATAAAAGTAAAGAGTTGTGAACCTAATGTGATTCTCAGGGAAATTATTTGTGAGATAAAATCACTTAATCGTGTGTTTTGACACTCTTCGTACATGTAAAACAATTATTTATAATAAATATAAATTTATTATTAATATTGTACAAATGAATATTATTAAACATTATTCCATATATTCTTTTATTATGACTATATATTATACACTTGTTGACGATCATCTATTAATGGATTATTTCTGGTTTTTCGCATGTGTGTTAATTTTTTTATGTCTTTGGTCCTTATACATATATCATATTACCATAATTTAAATCATGACATAAATATTATTTAAATATATTATATTCATCTTATAAAATTTTATATCATAATGATATATAAAAAGAAATAAATAGTTCATGGAGATGATATATCATACGTAAGAATGAATGTTTTTTTAGGTTTTCATTATTTTGTTGAATAAACATATGTAAAGTAAATATGAATATATATATATGTGTGTGTTTGTGTGTGTGTCTATATATATATCAATATAATTTTTAATGTATCAATACTATGTCATGTATATCATATATTATCATAAAACAGATCCATAATATATTCAATGTGGTGTGTGAATGAATCGCTTTAATTAGTAGGGGCGATAGTTCACACTTCCTCAAAAGGGATTAATCATATTATATCCAAATGGATGAAAAAAATTAATGTTTCGTTGAATGGAATTCAAATAAATAATCAAATAATAGGTATTATATATACAATATATAAATATGTAGTCCATAATAATTTCCAAAATGATATGTGGTAAAATAAAAAAGAACAATCATCATTTATTGATTTAGTAGTTAGACATAAAATGAAATAAGACATTTAAAATTTATTAGATAGAGGTGTGGGTATGTGAAGTACACCAAATATAAATAAAATTACCTTATAATATTTTGGATACTTGTTTTTTCCCTTACTAATAGAATAATTTGTGTGCATGGGGTCGAGAATGAAAATAAAATAAATGACATGAGAGAAGACATTAAAACAAGTTGGGGTTACTCATTTGGGATTGTGAACAATGCTTCTATGAGAATATTTTTAACCAAATGGAGGATTGAATGTGTATGGTAGGATTATTTGGGAGTTTTATTCATCATTTTTTGGGCGATATTAATATTTTTGAGTGGTGGGAGGATTGAGTAGAGGTGGTGGCCTCTTATATTGCAGGAAAATGACTCATTTGGAATTATTAGAAACAAATTAGGTGTACACATGTTATTATCAAATTCAATTCATACGATCCCAACTATAATAAATAATAAATGTTTTATGGATGAAATATGTAAGGCCTATGGGTTTTAGAAAGGTTTCTAGGTCATTTATTCCCTTTAATTTAATGATGGACATAAATAAGGTTATTCCAGCCTTAACTGATGGAATTAATATTAATCACTTTTAATAATCCTTTTGTAAAAAAATCTACTATTTGATATTAAAAAGTACATATTAGAATGAATAAAATTTTTAATGTTATATTTTAATAATTCTATTCAAAAAAGTAGAAAAATTAACACTTGTGAAGTTCATGCAAATTGTATAAAATGATAGGTTTTTAATAAAGGAATAATGTCAGTAGATTGTTATGAACTTGTATCAAAGTGAAATTGATTATAATGAACTATATTTTATTAATAGATTTCGTATTTATCTAATTTGAAAATTAAAAAATATTATAGTATGATTTAGAATTAATAATTAGTTATATTATATGGATATTTTAACTAAAAAGCAGTATTTTTCACAATGATCAAAAAATAATGTTTCTCATAGAAAAACAAAAAACTCACCATAGGATAATTTCACAATTTTTATTTCAAAAATTCTGTTTATTTTTTCAATTTATTTTTATTAATGTGTCAAAATTAATTTTATTAGAATTTAATTAAAAGTGTTATATGCAGACTTTACCATAAAAATGAATCTTTTATTATCAATATATTTTATTTATATAAAAAATTATAAAAATTATTTGTAATGTATATAATACTATTCATATAATTATTTTTAATATCTTGGTTATAGTTTTCATTGTTGAATAATTAAAAAAAATAAAAATAGGTGTTTTATAAAAATTTAATGTTTCATGAATCGTACAATAACTTAGTGTTGTATGTATCGTATAAAAACACAGTCCCATGTGAATGTAATCTCTGAAATTTTACATTTAATGTTATAAAGTAAAATTTAATTTATTTGATATAATGTCCATATAAACTCTGGTTGTTACATGATATGATATTAAAATGTTATTGTAATGTTCCAACAGAATTATTCTCAGGTTTTGTTTCGATTTATCTATTTTCACCATTACCGAGCATCTATGTTAAACCTTTACATTGTTTCTCAACCCATGAAATGTGAAAAGGATTTATTTTTGACATTTCAATGTTGTTATATAGTTATGAAGAGATTATTCAGTTATAATATAGTTCACTTATTAATCATTTTTTATGTTTCCATGTTTCCAAAGGCATTGTACCTTTATAATACTCTAAAGGGAGTTTGTATAATGTAACAAATCAATGTATAAAAATATTTAATATCTATGTATACAAATAATATATCAACACTATTGTATTAAGAAAATATTTTTATTATCCAATAGATATATGTATGATAAATAATTAGTGAGAACCATAGGATATGCATAAAAATATGATATCATTTTATTATTTTGGTAAGGAATATATTATATG
Source organism: Viscum album (assembly GCA_963277665.1). Taxonomy (NCBI): domain Eukaryota; kingdom Viridiplantae; phylum Streptophyta; class Magnoliopsida; order Santalales; family Viscaceae; genus Viscum; species Viscum album. The sequence goes on along the minus strand of OY728121.1, from coordinate 1,199,851,758 downwards.
AATCACCTAGAGATGAATCCATGTTTGGATACTATTATAAGAAGTTTTAATGAATTATATCTATTAGAAATAACTATGGAAATATCAGATCTTTCTTGACTCGATCATTACCTTGGATATAACAACGAACCATACTGCACATATGGTTTGTCACTCCTAGGGGATATTCATTAGTTATTTCACATTTTCTGATCAAACTATCATTAATGATGGTAATTGAAAATTATAATGTGTGATATATGTGAAAATGAAGTTTTCATTGGTATTAAATAATATTCCATGATTTAATAAAAATATATATAAGGATATTGGACTATTTGTTTAACCGCTCTTATTACTAATTCTCATAGTATACATCATTTTTTGGGTAAATGTCTACAATCCATAGGAATCAATTCAACAAATATTAGCATTGGAAATTTAGTGATTATGAAAAACCATATTTTATAATGATTATAGATAAAGATATTTTAATTTGTACTATTAAACTATCAATATATTGATCAATAAGGGGATTCTCAATGAGATTGATAAAATATAAAATATGTGAAATCATTACCTTTATGAATGGTATTGTGGTAATGTTCATATTGGATAAAATATTCAGCTTCATACATATCATGACGGGGAGAAGGGGAACCAAGTAAAGAATCGTAAAAATAGGGGAAGATGTAATCTATGTTGAAATGTATGCAAAATAACCACTATTTACAAATCACTCTTATGTCATGTATGTTATGAACTTATACATTATCCCATTAAATTCCCTATCATAATGTATATCCAATATACCATTGAATGAATTTTTTTATATAAAATAATTGATTTAAAATTGTTTACTCATATATGTATCTATATTGAAAATTAATGTTGTATGTAAATTTTAACAGTATTACATTTCATAAAATAATAACTTAACTTATTTGGATTTTGTTATATTTTTATTACTATATGTATTCATGTAAGATAATGTTAAGAGTGGTGGATTCCATCTTGATCATATAAGTAAAAGTATTATCAAAATCTTAATGTATAAGAAGCACCATGGTCGATATTATGTGATTGTATTTTAAAATGTTTTTGTATATTTTTGGAGACATTTATAGAAATTCAACCAATTGGATTTTTAAATGATTTAGTTAACATGTAAATTGATGAAGAACACCATGTCATTTTATGGATGTATAATTAATTGTAAGTTTAAACATTAGGGGTCGTAATTTATTTACTGTAAAATTAATTTTATTTTATTAATGATTTGGAATGTTATATAAATTATAGAAATAGGATGTGGAAAAAGGATAAAACACAAGATCAACATCTAAAAATAATATTCAACAGTGCCACACGACATGAAAAAACAAGAATTGAGAGATAATGGTTTTACTACGATAACAATCATATGATAAATTATATTTCATTTGGGAGAACCTAAAGATATATATTGTAATTGTTGTATCTTTTTATAAGGAATTTCTTCTTTCTTTGTCCATGAGGAATTTGATTAAGATGATATTACATTAATTACACCAAAAATTTTTAAATGAAAAAATAACCATTGATTTTATCTTAAAACATTCCATAATTTCTAATGTTTATAATGGTAAATGGGTTGTAGTAAATTTTATAGAACATTCAGCACACAATGTCATTGTCTAAAAATATTTCTCTACATATCAGATTTACAGGATACACATCACTGATGTTTTATGATTTCATAGAGTATCAACCATCGTTGTGTCTAATCACGATCTGAGGTTTACCACAACATTATAGAAAATTGTTACGTAATATATTGATATAGATTTAGGGTTTTGACCGACATATAATCCTATGAAATAATGTCAATCTATATGAAAAACTAAAACACCGCATGATATGATAAATCCTTATTTTATAGATTTGAATGGTGTTTGTTATTAGTAACTTAATCTAGTAGATTATCCATATGATAATAGAATTGAATATGTATTTATATGTATCATTATAAATATTTATATAAAAATAATGTTTTAGATCCATCATTATTGAATGATGTTATAGAAAAAAATTCTATTACAAAAAAATAAATCTAATTCAATGGTATAGATGTTTTGGGAAATTCAACAACACATACCAATGGAAAGAATCCATCATTAAATATATGATGATATTCATTAAAATGAACTATAATTTTAATTTGGTGAACAAATATTTCAATAAATTTTTTTATAGAAAAGGATAATTGGATTTGAGAAGGAGGGAAAACTAATCCATTTGTATATTTTTTCCATTTTAATTTATTGATGATATAATAATGGTGTCCTATCATTTGTCATTTCAACTTGTTAACTATTAATCCCAAGATCAATTCTATATATCTCTACAAAGGATGTATTTTACTAACCCTTCACATGAACAAATCATATAAGTCATACCATTGGAGAAATATCATTATTATGAGGAACAAAATGGTTGAGATACTGGATCATCGAGAGAATGTTCAATAAAACAATAAAACATACCTTGTTAATGTTAGTGGAACAACAACCTTCTTGAGGACTCTATGTGGGATCCTTTAGATTAAATGAGGAATAAGTATTCTTAATTTATATTATAAAAATTATGGAATTTAGAAATATAAATTATGTTTGAGGGTGTATAATGTAACACAAAATGATTTTATAATAAATATTTAAAAAAAATTTAATTTCATTTATATCTTTATAAAAATGAATCCCCATGTTTTAAAAAAACAGAAAAAAATATCTAAATATTATAATTTAATTTTATATTTATAATATATCTCTTATAATGATAGGTATAAATAGTTCGAACATAATTATGAAATTATATTATTCTCACATTTATAAAAACATAATTTTTTACCAAATTCTTTGGAATTATAATATGAACAATTGGTTTTTTTGGAAACTATTTTTCATCACACAAATGCATTATTCAAAAATAAATTTGAAATAAAAATTTGGATATTTAATTTAATTAACATTATATATTATATTTTGAATCATAATTTTGATATTCTTCTCTTTTTTTTTATACTTTAGATAAGAATTAATTATTACACCTCAAAATTGTATTTTTTTAAATAAAAGATTTCATTCGCTTCGATGAATTATAATAAAAATATATTTTGTTGTCATTATAATATTAATTTTTCAATATATAATAATTTTTTAATTTTTAATTAATATTTATTAGGAATTGAATATTTGATAATTTTGTGAGAGGATTAATGTATCATTATATAGTGAAATGTTTTGGTTTTAATTATATATTTACAGTTATTTCTAATAATTTATATGATATATTTTATTTAACAATGGTTTGAAATGTATAATATGTTAAACCATATATTTAATATTCAGTTTTAGGTCATTGGAATAAATGTTATATTTACATTTTTGATGAGTAGTTTTTAAACATTATATAATATTATTTTTTCAAAACAAAAATTTCATCACATTCGTGTGTTGAATTTTTTATTATTATATTATTCTTTTGGGAATTTAATTTAAAAAATGGATATCACATTTTCAATAGTCATAATTAAAATTATATAATAAGGCCATCATGATTATTTGATATAGTGAAAAGAGAATATTGTAAAATTTATTTATCCTAGTTATTGTAATAACTAGTATACCACTGTGTGCTATATTAATGAGAAAAAGGATAACATGAACTAAAACATTATCCAAAATAATATGTATGGAAATATATTGACCTTATAACCTCTAGGATTAAATATTTAATTAATTTTGAATGGCTTTTTGATTTTTGAAAAGTACGTAAAATTTATTTTCTAAAATATTTCATGTGTGCCTCACCCACCTATAAAATATCAAAATGTCTCCTCACTACATCACAATTACAAAACCCTTTGATATTGGAAATACATAAATAATTACATTCCATACATCCACAACCAAATAATGTATTCTATATTTTTAATATGACCTCAACCCCTAAATAAGGATTAAGGTGAAAACCTAATAAGCATCTTCAATGAGTGATATAGACCTTAGAGTTGTATTTTCATTTTATCTCTTACTTAACCCCACAAAATATTATTAATATATGATTATATAAATACTAAATTATATCCTATATAAATATATGTTATTATTTTATTTTAATAATCTAAATCATTCACCTCATCAATAAAATAAGAAACGAAATAATCATTTGAGAGTACTACGGACTCCCACCTCATGAATTCAAGTCATTTTTTCCATCACTAACCATCTTGGATTACTAAAATGATTTATTTATTTTTTATTTACAATATTAAAGGTATTATTATATTTATAAAATATAATATGACATATATATTCATTTATTCCATCCCGTATTAAAACAAAAATATCGTTCGTGTGTACATCAGACTACTTCCTAAGAAAAAAATATGAAGTGTTTTTTCAAATTTAATTTTACATCAATGGTAATAAGGATAGATTTAATAAATATATATTTTTTATTTATTATATTTTTAAATTGAATATTTTTATATCATTTTTATCTTCATACATTCAATTCTATGGGGAATATGATAATATCATTAATCTGTAGAGAGGTATTCCTCTTTGAAGAGCAATTTGAATATTTAAGAATTAATAATTTACATATAATGAATATAGAATAAAGCTAATTAGAATATATAATATGTGATAAATATATATAAATATTGAACATTAAAATTTTATGAACATTCCTTCCCATTCAGACATCAACAAAATAGAAATAACGATCATTAGTACAAATGTTATACCATCTCCATGATTTTTTATTTCATTATATATATATATATTATTTATGGTTACTATAAATACATATATTATTTATATATATGATAAATATACCATTACAAAATTCTCTATATACAGATTCATTATAAATATTTAAAGAAATGGAATTCAAAATCCAAATATATATGAAATACCTAGGAGTTATTACCGAAATGATGATTTAAGAAGGAATTGATAATATATTTGATATAAAAGGACCCTAAAAATTTATATATAGTTTGATATATAAAATTATAGTTGTATAATAGATTTATAAAACAAATATATTTTTAATTCATGATATTCTAATATTACATAGGATGTTTATAAAAATGGTAGGGGATTTAGAGTCTCTCTTTTATTTCATGAAGACATATTCCACATTCACCACTCTTTTATATGGGGTTATGTATATAGTTACCAATCAAATGATACAAGATGAATATAATTATTTCATTTATATTTAATGTTTCAATATATTTTGTTATATAAATTTAATTTTTTATTAAATACATTAACAATGGAAGAAAGTCTATTTGTCTACATTTTTATTTAATGGGATATACATTATGATATATAGATATATTTTTCAATTAAATGTATATAAAACAAATTTTACATGAAATATCATAAATATAATTGTCCAAGATAATTTTGGATTGATTCATCTTAATTTTTTCTTGTGGAAAATGATTGCTTATTACAAAAATTTTAAAGGTTTTATTTTACAATTTCATTGTCGATTGAGATTATTTTTGTTTATAATTATTGTAATGAGATATAACAATATACCTCTCATGAAATTAATGAAATCAAATTTACATTGGTTATAAAATGAAAATCAACGAGATCCATTTATTTTATTCTCAAAATGTATTAAGCAATTCAAAATACTGTTTTTATGAAAAATCACCTTCAATTGTTTATTAGTTTACAATCATTTTTTCCTCATTATCATTGATTTAAAAAAATATTTTCCATATTGTTTTAAAATTCTGAAATATCATTATTAAATAAATTTTTATACATGTTTTCCATTTTAAAATATGTTATAAAAGGGATCATTTTGTATTTATCCAATCAAGACCCATTTTTCAGTTATAAATAAATGTGAAAACAATCATTTCATCAGCATGTATAGAATTATAATTATTTTTCACAACCATGATCATTACATGTTTTAATGATTGTATTTTAGGAATCAAAAAATATTTCTAATGACATGAATTTCAAAAAATTATGTTCTAAAATTATTTTCCAATTTGGAAAGGATATTCCCCTTATGAAATATATTAAATGATCATAAAATAATCCATTTTAAGAATAAAATTATGTAATTAAATTTAATTATTTAAAAAAAATTATCTTGAATAGTGATTTTCAAATCTGAAACCATATTTTCCTCATGAAATGATTTATATGATATTCAAGGATTATATTTTTAGTTTCTATGTTTAATTGTAATGAATAGATTTATGAAATTATTTTATGTTTTAATTTTTGTTTTTAAATATGAACATCGATTTTCCAAATAAAAATGTTTAACGGGATCTTACATAATAATTATCTATATATGATGGCATCAATTGATGTAAGATATCATTTACTAGTGATAAGATCCATCGTAACCATTTTCGTTCATTCATTGAATGTATTTTCTCTATGTGTACAATATTCCTATGAAAAGTATTATTTTTCAATGATATATTATCTAATGATACATTGAATGTTTTATAAAACACACTAAATTTCATGGGTTTTGTTATAATGAAAATTTTAATGAAACCAATTTATTTCCTAGGATCTCATATAATGAATGGTTTTTGATATTATCGATCATATTTTTTTTACATTCATTACATGACAGGTTGGAACTACATCTCCAAGAAATTCAATTGGAAATTGTTTATATTTTATTAGATAAATAGTACTAAAAAGTGGAGTGAACCAATTTTAGTAAAGTATTTATTCAATTATTATATTTATGGTAGGGTAAAATGATTACTTTTATGGTTTGGGGAGATAAAAAATTACAATATGTAATAATTTTAATGGATCATTGACTACAACATAAATGGTTTTATATTGATTTGTTTACAAAGATATTATATTATTTATTCCAAAATTACTCTCTCATGGTAGGTATTTATTGATTATTTGAGGATTCATATCTTATTTGACACTAGTATTTATTCCCTGATGGAATATTAATATCTATGATATGTATTATATTGTATTGAAATTTTATTATCATATTATAAAACCATTATTCTCATATATTTTTAACTTCTATCACATTATTGAAATTAGATAGTATCTGAGATCAAAATTTTCTATATTTATTTTAAATTAGTTATGAAAACATAATTATGAAGGATATGTCTATGAATGGTTTTTGTTATAAATAACAATGTGGGATATTATTTAGCTATGTAATGAATCCATTGTTTTTGTATACATGTTTCAAATAAAACAATACATTTACTATTCATGGTTTTATGGTTGTATAATTTAACTAATTTCCATCTAAAAATATTAATTTAATGTATGAAATAATGGGGTCTCAACAACAATTATCCAAAATACTTTAAGGATTTGTTGAACTAGATAATCCATCAGTATATCAACACTACTATAATAGTATTTGGGGGAATATACTTGATAACACAAGATCTACCTGTGAGGATTGTACCTATATGAACCTAGTTTTGGAAAACATGATAAGTCACTTCCATTATTAGAATTTATTACAATGAAATACGTTTATATAGTTTGTGATGTTATTGGGGAATGATATTTTGGATTATAGTCTCTTAGTTGATCCATAAATATTAAATTGTTTCTAATAATGGGATAATCCATGTTATTTCTTTTATATATATGTATTCCTTGGTTTTATTGGATAATATTGATGGTTCATCAAGTATTTCATGAATATAGATCAGCCTTTTACAGATGTGAACATAAAAATGTATAAATTGACATGGGATGAAATGTTTTAATCATCTTTTCCTATATTTGAAATGAAATTTTACATCATCTCATATTCATCAATAACCAGAATTCCATAAGGGATATGACCTAATCACTGATACTTCGTTTGAATTTCATTGTTGATTTCTTATGATATATTAGCATGTTGTGATATATAACACCTGGCATCTTCATATTGATGATAAAAAATTAACACACTCAATATTGGATGATTTCCATTATTGTTCACATGCTAAAGTGCTAGTGATAGTATCTCATTATGGATAAGATCTTGACCCTTTCATATCATAAGAGATGGAATTATCATTTTTACAAGGAACATATCCATAGGACTATGGTTTGGGTGGAATAAAATATAATTTTTAGTTGGAAATTAATTACTCTTATTAGAGGGAACATATCCATAGGACAAGGGTTTGATCCTTTATTTTTCTATTTGACGTTATTTGGTTTTAAAACCATGTATATGTGTTTCAAAACAATTACAAGGGCCTTATATAATATAATTGACACCTATAACATCATATAGATTTTAGTATGTTAAAACATGTGGAAAATAATGAATTTTATTATGGAGTTCATAACAGATTCAATTACCTTGAGTATATGACCTATATTACCAATTTGGGCATATCCCCTTCATTTTTTCTATCCCCTTTAAGTAGATACCCAAGAGACCCCATTTTATTTCTCTCTATGGACACATGAATCTATGATGTAGTCATTGGTTTGAGTATTCATTGAAGAGTTTTCCTACAGTATTTTCACCCCCTATTTTTGAAGCAGGAGAAGTTATTGATCGACTATTCATCAAGGTAGGGGTTCGTCAATCCCTCTATAATTTTTCTATCATACATAGTGGTTGTAAATATGTCTATTTTGAATAAAGTTGACCCCATACTTAATATAATATTACGATAAAAATCGAACTAGTTATTATAGTAATAAATGTGGGGTTGGAACGATGATGATTATTATTATATTGGTTTATATATTATCCTTGATTCCTAATTTTATAACTAAATGGTTCTTATTCCCAATAAAAATCATTGTTGTTGGTGACCATTGTTAGTGCATGGGTGGTGACTTCTGGATGCATGATGTCGGTTATAGGTTGAAGGGTCGTATATTAATATCACTAATTAAAAACATATTCCTAGATAAATAAAACGTTTTCCATAGATTTAACCATCTATATCATAACCCCAAAATTACCAAATTGGAATTAAATAATTAATTTATGTTTAAATTTCAATGCACCACACATTGTTTTGTGTTTCTATCTTCCATGTGATGGTCCATCTTGTCCTATACCTTGTACATGTTTTGTGGTGCTAAAGTTGAGAGAATGTTTATGATTGGTGTGGTTCCAGTGGTGTGATGCAAATATTATAATGATAGATTAGTTGATTGCAGAATGGATGACTATTGTTGTGCAGTGGTGTTGTTATCGGGTTGGGTTGTTATTTGTTGATCGATATGGAATTTATTAGTAGTGGTGCTGCAAAGAGTGGTTTTAATTGGGTGAGTTGTGCAGTTGTCTATGTTTTGTTTCATTCTAGTGTGAGTCTATATGTTAGGGGTTTTTTATTGTTATTTTTTTTGGAATAATTACAATGAATAATAATGATGGTAATGGTTGGCTTGGGTGTTATATAGAGGGGAAATGTGATGTGGGAAGTTTTAATACAGTTATATTTCTTCTGAGTGCATTAGGATGTGTGTATAGTTGTGTGATATGGTTATTTGTATCAGAAGTAGTGTTGGAATGAATTATTTGAATTGTTAATAAATGATGAATATCTCTTATATTAATTTGTTGTGTGGTATGTTTTAGCTTATATATTGTTGTTTAATTGTTCATCTAGAGGTAGCGGGAAACACAGTTTGGTTGGTTAGTAATTTTTTTTGGAAACCCACATTTGTTTGGGTGATTCTTAATTACACACAAAAACAAACACACACACACACACACACAGAGATATATATATATGTGTGTATTTCCTTATGATTTCTATATTCACCCCATCCTAGATGAGAACTATTTTCCAAAAAATTCCACCATCAAGGGGGGGGGGGTATATATTCCTAACTTCTCATTGGGAGGATTAAAAGGTAGTTATTAGATGCTCCCTACACCCCTATATAGGTATTGTCAGTTCAACACTCATATGGAATGTTGTGGTGAATTTTATAAAGGTTAGGACTCTATGGGAAAGGTATGGATTCCAATTTGTCTCCAGGATGAGTCCTAGCTGTTTTTCGGTGAGTTTTTGTGTGATTTTCTGCTAGGTGTCTATTAGAAGGATAATGTATGGTTGTGGCACATTTTTCCTTGCATAGGATATTTTATGGTTGTGGCCTAGGTGACTGTGGGAAAGGATGTGTTGATTAGTGTATGCATATGTTGCAGGACATGTTCAAAGGCTTATGTGTGTGGGGGTAGGATGTGACATCGGTCTTGTGGAAGAGTGTGGTAGCACCAGGTTATTTAATGTTACTGTATTGGTAGTTAATGACTGGGAAGTGGTATGGTGTACTCAAAACACCCTGGTGAATACTAAATTAAATTACATTCCTTGTGTTATTTGGAGAGAATTCCTTGGTGAGGTCGGTATGGAAAGTTAACATTGTTATGTTCTATTGTATTCTACATTTTTCACATAGGGGAATTAGTATGAATCTTCCACATATTCATGATTCAAAATGGATTTTCCTGCTAATTATACATGTATTCTCACCCTATGTATTTAAAAATATTTTCAGTTGTCCTTCGGATAACATAGATCCTTCTAGACCTTATGATCTCAGATTGTGGGATAGTTGTCATGTCTCTACATAGCATTGTTCTCTTTCTAAATATATTAGAGTTTTATTGTATTCAATGGGATGTTATATATTAAAAATATGTATGTTGGATATTTTTTAGTTTTACATTATATATAGTTCTTGGAGTTTTTGGGGGGGCACCATCATATCTCCCGATTTATTTTATTTAAAAAGTGTTTTGCCTTCTTTTTTGACTGATTATATACACTTGGTTCTGGTCCACACCCCATGGACTAATAGAGGTGGAACTCAGTGGTAATTAACTCTTTATTCATCTTTAAGGGGAATGGTCATGACACTTCACCATCCACTCTCCGTTATGTCGGGGGCGGGTCATGGTAGACTAGTAACAGAGCTAATGGATGATGGAATGGATTTGGTTTGGAGTTAGGAACATTGAGGATTACATAGATTGGTAAGACCATAGTGTTAGGTGATAATTAATTGTGACATATTCTAGGGATCACTATAAATGAAATGGTATTTTAGGGTCCCACGTGATCTAAAGACAAGAATTTGGTCATACAGAACAACCATGTGAGGCTACACAATTTCTAGGGTTGAGATCCTAGGAATGATACATCTGTCAAATTACCTTGCAATATTTTTTAACAGGACTTTTAATGGAATTTTATAAATTAATGAGTTTAAATGAATATTAAATATAATTTCACACTACTCAAGCATAGGATTTCCATGATTGCATTTTCATCTGTAGAACTCATTCACTATTTGCATATAGTGCTAGCAGTGGAAGCTCATCTAGCTAACCCAGTCAATCTATGGTGGGTTTATCCAGTGGATGGGGATGAACTGTGGAAGAAGATTCTATGTGATATCTAGTGGTAGTCTATGTAAATGTATGAGGGATGCATTTTGGACATGGAGACAGAGAGGTGTCTCAAGGAACCATTGATCACATTTAAGTGGGTCCAGACATCGAGAGTGTACTTAGTTCTTTTGTCTGCTATCCATATGTGGGGAGCCATGTGTCATTGGGGAACATTGTATATGGATGAAAGGAAGGATGCTGTAATTATTTGGATTTATTTTTTGAAGTATATTTGAGATCAATTCCTTTATTCAACCATGGAGTTTGATAATGGGAAGTAGTTTCTCTCCCTCTAATAGGAGTGTATGTTGGTACGGGAGATTTGGATCTTGTTTGGGACCCCTTTTTTTCACAAGATATCCTATCGAATGATGAGTTTCATGAAATACATCTAGATAAGGAATATAGTCCTTTCCAGTATGTGATTACTCCCTTCACTATTCCAACATACATAGTAGTCTAGAAGCAGGTGGATGTATTCGAGCAGATTCACTCAAAAGTAGGTGTACCATGAGAGGGGAGAAATATGTTATCTTTTAATGGAATGTATTCCATAAATAGGTCACAAGATCCCGAGCCTTTGAGGATTCAGCTGGAAGGTTTTCAACCATAGATATTTTTGCTTCATCCTTGTAGTCATCATGCCTTTTCAGTGATCGGGGATCTGTGGTATTTTTTACTACAGGGAACATGGGAAACATTAGATTTAGTGCATGATGGTTGCTCTAGATTAGTATTGTGGATATTGGTATGATTAGTGCATGCTACATTATAATGTGTTGGCCATTCCGTTTCAACAGTATAGATAATAGGATCCTACTCCACTGTGTGGAGATAGATACGGTGGAGTCTAACCTCATGGTGCTCTGTAGGGACCTCAAACCATGAATGTACAATGAGGAAGACATCATTAAAGGGGAACATGTGTTGTACGTGGTCAGTTTCACACTATAGAGGCATCATTTAAAGCAATCCCACAGTTCATTCGAGGTGTTAGGAAATTTTTTAATTCCCTTAATTGTTCTTTTTTCATTCTGGAGCTTATCAATCCTTTGCTATACCCACTATATCTTGTTCAATGGAAGTATAAGTATCGTGTCTTTTTATTCCCCTAGTGTTGACTACAGTAGTATGAGGTCACACATGTTTTTTTTATGTTTTGTAGGGATATAGACTGATGATGGGGTCCCGCCAGTCATGTGGGGATCAATTGTTGCTACATATATATCAATAATATGTTATTCTTGACATCAAATTGATTTTTTCATGAATGGAGTCATTAAATTATTCTTGAGAACAGTCATGATTTCAGACATGGATGTCTAATGTGTGGATTTCATAGGAAAAAGGTGTTTGTAGGTTGGAGGTCAACATAGACATGTGGTTATATCCATGTAGGAAAAAATTAATTATAATTAGTGGATTTTGAGATAGATTAGGCTCCTAGAGATGGTGGGGAATTCAAGTACGTCTTACCCAAGGTTATTGTGACTCAATCCCATCAATGTGGTGTTGAGTTCGGGATTGACATACAGCCTGAAACATGTCTCATTTTGAGGGTTCCTTATTGGATGTACCCTTCTGATCTATGGGAGATGATAATTTGGATTGATGACCTAATGAAGAAGGGATTCATCCTTCCTACTGTGTCACAATTTGGTGCCCCGGTCTTGTTTGAGAAGAAGGTAGATTGCAGAATGAGGTTGTGAATAGACATCCAGAATATAATTAATGTAACGATAAAGAACCTCGACCATCTACAATTGAATGAAGACATCTAAGGGGAGTATGGTGGTTATCTATGAGAGATATGTTGCCTTGGAAAGACCAGTTATTGGTAAAGTATGGTGACATACTGAAGACTATTTTGAGGTTCATTTTTGGGAACATCAAGTTCATAGTCATTCCATTTAGTGTTATGAATTAATCAGCCATGTTTATGGGTCTCATAATCAATTTAATTAGGGATTTAATGGAAACACGTTTCATTATATTCATTTATGAAATCATAATCATTTCATTGATAGAAAAGTAAAAAAAATCTCTATAAAATCATGTTGATCCTTCAACACAAAAAACAATATAGAAAGCTTTACAAGTTCATGCATAAAACATGATTGGTGCACTTATATGGGAATTTGGTATCTCAAAAGAGAGTGTAAGTGAAAATGTCAATGACTTAGGTGCTTGATTCTTAGTATGCACCCATTAATGTGGTTTAGGTTCATAGTTTTCTCACTCTAATAGGCTCTTACTGGATATTAGCACTCGATTTCACTCGAGTAGAAGCATTCACGACTACACTGCCCAATAAATAGAAGTATTTATGCATAGTGAGAAGTGTAAAGTGGATTTCATCTATTTTAAGGGGACGTTAGTCAGTACTATAGTAATCCAGTTTATAGAGGAAGTAGTGATTTTCTAGGTGTTGTGTGGTTTTTAACATCTGGTTGGGAATGTGTTCTGATATAATAGTGGAGAGTCATCTTGAATGGGTATATGATGATTAATCCCCAAGAATGTAACTATGGAATACCACATTTGAATATTTCATGGTTCATGTTTATGCTAATGTTTTGGAGAAATTACCTCATTGGGGAGCACTTTGTGGTCATCATAGTTCATAATAGCATGAGTTATATCATTTTCCAGCATGAAATGAACATACAAAATGGAGGTGCATGGATTTTCTATAGTATTAAAACATAAAGATCTATTAAACCACATGAATGGGGAATTTTTTGGACAATGACATTAACAAGAACTCTCAGTTGCACTTAGTTTGGAAATCTATGGAATCGTCGAATGTAATAGAAGATTTTTCTCTCATTCACCTAAATATAAGAGTGTATGGTAAAAAATGAATACTATTTCTCATGAATGTGTACTCATGTTTGATGTGGAAGTAGGAGGATTATCAGTGGATAGATTTAGAGGAAGTGGGTATTTTTGAATGTGATGACTTGGTTGATGCCCCAAAGGGGAGGTTAGAGGATGGTTAAAATCATATGTTGATAATTGGGATGTAGTTATTTCTAGTGGCGATATATATAGGATTCCTCCATGAGATTCAATAACCAACCTTAGAAGTACATCGATTATTTTCCAAGATGATCCATGAAATGAGGGAACATTTTTTATGGATTTTGATTATGTCGGTAGTGGGTGAATTTGTGGAAAAGATCCTAGTGTTCTGGCTAGTGATGGCTAACCACCGTGTTCCCCATGGGTTATTGCAGTCCTTGGATGACCCTGAGTGGAAGTTGGATGAAATCTCTAAGCCTTTCTCAAAATATTACCTAGGTGTTAAAGGGGATGTGATGATATTTTAGAGTATGTTTAATATATGATTAAATCGGCTCACTTGTATGTGATTAAGTTTTCTGTTGTAGTGGATGCATTTTCCATGAGGTATGTGATGGAGATGCATATGCATGGTGATATGAGATATATTTTTTAATAACGGGATACATGTTATACATCACAAGTCTCAATGTGATTTCTATATTCTTTTACAAACCAATTATACATCAACATTGCTTTCCTCCCCACACATAGATTGAAAGATAGAGAAGACCATCCAGACGATGGAGTATGTGTTGCAAGCATGTGTATTGGACTTTACAGGATATTGGGGTTAACACGTTCCCTTGGTATAGATATCTTACAATAATAGTTTTCACTCTTTATTAGGAACGTATCTATTTAATTCCTCATACAGATAAAAATTTCATTCATCTTTTTGTACGACATATGATGGGGATATAATTATTCATGGACCCGAGAAATGTATATCTTGATGGGGATGGTTATTACCATCCGTTAATGGATGAATGATGCACATGATATGAAGAAGTAATACGTGGATCATAGGAGGCCCATGGAGTATGAGGTCGAGGACTATATATTCTAGAAGGATTTCTCTTGAAATTTTTAACAGAGGATCAGCAGAGAGCCTAAGCTTTCTCCCAAGCACATTAGACCCTTCAAGGAATTTTGAAGAATTAGTGAGGATCCATACTAGTTGGAATTGACACCAAAATTACAGATGATTCAATATGCCTTTCATTTTACCAAACATCATCCCTACCTTCATGATGACTCTAATGTCATTGACTATGGAGATTAATATATTTACAATGATGGGTTGTACATGAAGCGATGGGGGAAGATCCAGGATCGTCGAGATAAGGTGATTTGTGGACAGAGATTTCCCATTGGTTCATGTTATGGGGAGGCTTGGTGGCCTAGAAGATAGTACATGGGAATGGAATATATAGAGGTGTTCTCTATAGCAATAGTTGTTCTTGGATTTTCCATGTTATGTTTTTCTTTTTGATTTTATTCTTCAACCATTCTTGATAGTAACTATTTTTTTCATTGATCATTAATGTAGGATGATGTCCTGACTTGTAAAGTGGGGAGGACCCGATTTATAATCTAGATGAATTAATTCAAATTACATTAAATCTATGATGTTTAGTTAGTTCCCCCAAGATAGGATGGAATCTTTTCATCGAAGAAGGAATTACATCAATCATGTGTATGGGAAATGTGGCTATGATTATGTCTACTGTATCTTCCAATTGTTTTGGTTAGTAGATGTTAGAGGATGTTTTATTGGGTGTTGAGGTTTCAATATTGATTTGGAACAATACATGTCCTTTATCATTGAATATGAATGTTTTCGTTGATAGTAGTGTCTCAAATGTAGTAGGATCCATATGAGGTATCACACAGGGAGGTTATTCAAACACCTCTTTCTTCTAGGATTGGTTTTGAATTATCTAGGGTTAAAATTGTTTAAGTGGTATAATATTTAAGGATCCAATCCTCTCGGGAACATTCCATTGTTAAAATCTAGTGTTTGAGGTGTTCAGTGAGGTAATGGTATCTAATTTTATTATTTTTTCCATTTTCCATTTTTTCATTGGTATCTCATGAAAATGGTGATTAGATAACGACCGGTATATAATTTTTGGTCGCTAATAGTGAGTAATGATGGTTACTCAGGATTGTGGATTCCTACAGTGACTCACTGATGGTGAGGTGGGTATGGTAGGTCAATGATGGTGAGGAATGACGATGAATCAAGGTAATTGATTCCAATGGTGACTCACAGATGGTGAGTCATTAATAAAAGGTCAATAATGTTGAGTCACGAAAGTGACTCATGAGGTAGCTTCTAATGGTGACTCTCTATTATTGGGCCATGATTGTGAGTGGTGTTGGTGGGTCACTAATGGTGAATAAGGACCAGTTAGTCATAGCGGTGACTCATGATGGTGACTTTCCTAATAATGAGTCATCCGATATTGGATTAGCCCATGGGGAGTCATTTGATGGTTACTCATTAAGTAGTGATTCATCTAAAGAATGACCTACCAAATGGTAGCTCACTGAATGGTCTCTCATTTAATGGTGACTCTCCGAATGATGACTCACACTAGTGACACACCAAATGGTGAGTCATTTCCCCTATTTTCACAAATTCTCCCCTTTAACATTTTATTTGATCTAAATTTGGTTTTAAACCATATTGATCTATTTTGAAACAATTATGTCTTCCATCAATCATATGTTTTAATCCTTTAACATCCTAAGACATTTAGTTATTAAAAAATGTGTTGTGAGGGTCTACTATTAAATGGGAGTTCAAAATTGTATCATATACCTTGAGTTTCAGATCTTTACTTCTAGTACGAGCATCACCCCTTCATTATTTCATTATATTTTGTCTTGATACACAAGCATCGCTAGAACAATTCTGTAATACGAATCATGCATCTATAATAAAGACATATATTTGAGAGTTCCCTAAGGAGTTTTCTAGCTACAAGACCACCCCCTATTTTAGCATATGTAGGAGTTTCTGGTCATCTATACATTGAGATAAGGATCACATGATATCTATTTTACTTGTGTATAATGAAGGGAGGGTATATATATGTAACATTTTAATATGGTTGACCCAACAAATTGAACTTTTAGGAAGATAATTGGACCTGTAATAGTAGTAATAAATGGGGGTTTGTAATGATAAGATTATTTTATCTAATATCCTTCATCACTATTGTGACTTGTGTGGGTCGTATGCCTATTAATGATCGTGGTCATTAGTGGAATATGTTTTCACATGGGTTATGGAATGTGGAATTTTTATATTGGTTTATGGATGAATGACCATATAAGCATAAAACTGAATATCCACATACACCTAGTTAAATAAGTGGATGCCTCAGGATGGAATATGATCTGTGATAACCATTCAATTATTAATGTTTAATTATATAAGGAATGTTTTATTACATTTTAATGCACCATTGTTTGTTTGTTGTGGTTACATGTTGTGTTTTTATTAGGTCGCTATTATGCCTTGTGTGAGTTAGGTGTTTCTAAGGTTGTGATCATGGTAGTGTGTAGGGGTATTTTGGGTTCTATGATGGAAATATCAGGTTGATAGATTGTTTGATAGTGGAATTGATAATAAGTGTTTTACAATGGGGCTGTAATTTTTTTTCGGTTATTTTTTGATGGGTATGGAATGGTTGAGAAATTAGGCATCCAAGGGATGATGTAATAGAATTGTTGTGTAGCGGGGATAAATTTTTCTTGTTTTTGTATGTGGCTATAATATGGGGGGGTTATTTTGTGTCTATGGTTTTTGATGGAATTTCATTGTTGAATTTTGATGGTATTTTTTGGATCAGGTAAAATGTGGATAGGAAATGTGTAGTGGGTTATTTTACATTGGTTCCTTTTCCACTCAGTGGTTTAGGATATGTATATAGTTGTGTTCTATGGTAGGAAGATTCCTGGGTTGGGATGGAATGAATAATTGGTATAATAATTAAAGTATGAGAATTTGTGGAATAAATGGGATGGGAGGTATGTTTGGAATTGTGGTTTGTTTTGTAGTTGTGAATTTAAAGGTAGCAGAAAATGTGGTAATGTGGGATGGTTACATGATTGGAATAACCAATAATTTGGAATGACTTATTAATACATATACATATATAAATTAAATTTATTGTGATGTTTATATTCACCCGACCCTAGTTGAGAAGTATGTGTTGGACACCCCCATCATCAAAGGGGGGTGTTTGTTCCCAACATCTTGGTGGGATGATGGATGGGTCGTTATTGGATCTTCCCTTCTCCATCTTCTGGGAATTGGTTTCCCAAGACTCATTGGGGAGTTTGTGGTGTGGTTGTGAGGCCTTGGTGTCAACGGGTATGATAATGATTGGTTATGGCCCTAGTTTATTTGGGAAGGAAATGGTTTGGTTGTAGATTAGGAATCAGTGTGTGGTTTGGGGTGGGATTTGTATTCTAGAGTTGTAGGATAGGCTCTAAGGGCCATGTCGGTGTGTGGGTGGGATGTAATGTGTGGCTTGAGGAAGTGTTGGTAGTTCCCAAATGATTTCCATTAGGGTATGAGTAGGTAATAATTTGGAAGTAGTACGAGGTAAAAAAACATTGATGTTCTATTATATTACTTTACATTACTAGAATTATTTGGTGTGTGTACCAATGTGATGTTGGGATGGATAATATACCTTCTTGGGTGTTATGATATTCTGTTTTTTTTCACAAAGGGGAATTTGAATTATTCTAATACATGTTCATTATATGAATTTGTTTTTTTAATTGAGTATATTTTTATTCTCACCTATGTATATAAATCATTTTTCTTGTTTTTGGAGCACCATTTGGATAATATTGGACCTTACTAGATAAGATAGTGGGATAGATTCCATATCACTACATAACGTTGTTTTTTTGTTAATTACTTTAGAGTTTTATGGTATTCATATAGCATTTTTATTTTTAAAAACTCCATGTGGGGTGGTTTTTTGATTTGTTTTATATATTTTTCATGGTGTTTTGGGATGGACCATCTTATCACCCTTTCAAATTTTCATTAAAAGAGTAATTACATCCATTTTGAGATATTATATAAAAATGGTGATGGTTTCCACCAATATGCATACATATGTTGGGATTATCATTATCTATTCCTTTTAATCATGAAGGTGTAAGGTTTTGACACCAAACCTTCTACTATTCATTTGGATGAATGGGGTCATTATTTCAATTTCCGTAGTTGAATCTAGACATGAATGTCGATAACATAGGTATGGTATTGAACTATTCTCAATAATCACCAACAATTAGTTTCTCTAATATATGGTCCCACTATAGTATGATGTGTTCAGATGATTCAAATATAGCCCATATGTTTTTGGGTCGACGCCTCAATGAATCCTCCAATCTCATGGTATTTAAAAATTTTGGATTGATCTCATCATCCCATAATCTATAATTATTTTTATTTCACATATTTTATATAGTATATCACGGTTCATTAATCCTATAATGATTATGTAAAATAACTATAAGATGATATTTTTCTTATTCAATGGTATGAATCATTACTTAGCTAAATTTTTTTCCCAAATTATTCACTCCCATAACATAAATTGAGAGAACAAATTTATATTGACTCCATCAGCAACATCATGTTTGAGTATTGAAATGGGAAAAGGATTCCAAATTCATTATCATTGGAATAAAAAAAATCTCCATAGACAGAATAAGGTATGCAAGGCACTTGATTTTAAGAAACAATCAGCTAATTTTATTTTGATCAATTACATTAAAAAATGATGTAATTTTATTGATGTACATGCACAAGATTTTGGGGATTCAAATGGTTCCCTTTTCAATGGAATCAGATATGGATCCTAGGATTACATTTTTTTAGGTTATACTCTAATGAGAAAAGATACCTTTTTCTAGATTGAGTTCATCATAAAATATACGAATTGATTGCAAGATATGCCATGTTATATTAATTTTTGTGATTATTATTGTTTTCTTTAACATGTATTTTTCTGTATAATGGGAGCAACTATTGTTATGGGATAATTATTATGTAATAATAATTTCTAGGAGTTGATTATAATGGATCAATTAATGTGATTTTATAGATAACCATACACAATACCATATTTTTGGACAAAGGTTGGAGTGTTCACAACATTGGAAACACCTATAATTAATGGGTCATATATGGGAAATAGGGATATACATAAATGGATGGTTATATATTAGTTTAAAATTTTGTTATATCTTGATCTTCCACAGTATAATTTGTTTTTCTCCATTTGTAATATGGTCCTCTAAAAAGTTTCTACATGGTTTGGACTCCATTGGCTTGGGAAAAAGGGGAAGCTAGTTTGTAGATATATTGGACAATTATAGATAACTATGTGGGATAGATATGTAACATTTCAATTAGACATACTAACAATATTTAAATTTATTGAAGAAAATTTCACATATCGCATCCCAATATATACCATCATGGTCATTATTTTCTTCAATAATGGGAGGATATTGAGTCCACGATTGGCGTTTTTTTTGTGGAATGACCAGTGAAGATAATAGACTCTCAAATGAATGACCTCTAGGGGAGTTGAGGGCCAACCTAATTCCAATTAATATGTCATATAATTTACAGTAAAGGTATAGAAATTCATTTTATAGGGTGATTTATTAGAATGATATTTTTTATTGAACATCATTATTATAATTTAACCATATTATATGGTTAAAATACATATTTTTTTTCTATGAAATTGGTGTTTAGGGATGGAACTAATGTAAATGGTAGAAATATGGATATAGGATCTAGTTCTAATAATGAATATGTATTAATGGAGTGAATGGATATTGGGAATAATCCATGAGATAATATTAATGATTTGATAATAAATACCTTTTGTGGTATACTCATGACACCGTAAATAAATAATTTAGGATTTGAAGTGATGAAGATGTTTTTTTAAAATAACATCCATTTTAAACATCATGGTTTGAATTCATAATCCATTACATGATTTGTGTCTATGCTAGTGGATTTATTTTTTTACATTAAAATCCTCCCCCATTCTACATGAAATTTCATTACCAAACACTAGTCCTATAATAATAAATTGAGGGTAAATTTAAATCATAAAATATTATTTTAGTAGATATTTTATTTCTGGTAAGGTTGTAATTATTATTTGGATATATTTCATTTTATCACTCCTCATTTCTTACATTTCTCTTCAAATTGGTTTTTTGTCTAGGATATGTTTCACTGATATGTTGATAATGTTATGATTGATCTCAACGCACCTCTATAACATTTATATATTTTTTTTATGAAAGAATGTACTCTTGTATGATTTCATGGGGTCCATCTGATTCTTGATTTATGTTTTTATCAACACTCTCTACATATATTTTTCCTTTGAAAAAATGATTTTGTGAGGATAGAGTAATTTTATATTTTATCTTGTCATTTTATATTTTATCATATTCCAATATAGTTGGTGGTTCCTATACAAGATATCATGATACCCAGGTTAGAGTTATGTGGTTCCATGTCTATCCCATATTAAATGAACTGTGAATTACATTTTTTTCTATATGTATTTCAAAAATTATTGAAATAATAAAATAATTGATTTTTTTAAGTGTAAAAAAGATTTTTATATAGCGTGGGTTCCCCTTATTTTTAAAAAATTAATATTTTTTATGATCATTGTGAAATATTATGTGAAATGTGTTTTGAATGACTGTTTATTATTTTTATATAATTTTTTTTAATTTTTTAGGATTCATGATAAATCTGTTGAAATCGAATTTATTAATTTCGAACATGAGAGCTATATTCACCACAGATAGTGGATTATAATTGAAATTTTTGTAATAAAATATAATTAGATTCACTTAAAATGGTTTCCCATTATTAAATGAATATATATTAATTGGATTAAGGACTTTATTTACATTGTATGGTCATTCGATTTCTCAAGTGTTCCACCATCTTTTCTTTATTGATGCATTGAGAATTTTTTCATTAGTCTGAACAAGTTGTTGTTCAATATTTATGTATGAGTGACCATTATATCCCAATTTTTTTTATCAAGGATTGTTTTCATATATTCATCGACATTGAATAATTTTCACAATGAAATAATAATATTAATGCTCTAATTAAGGCCATTGGGTTATTGAAATTATGATCATAAATTATTCTACATATTTTTACAAATATCGAGGAAAATGGTTAATTGTTTACCATTTTATTATATATATAACAATGTTAATATTTATAATTCATTTTTTCCATCTAAATTTAAAATCATCGGTTTAATATGCAGATAAATATTAGGAATGATGTGTATCAAATCCTACATATTATGATTATCTCACACTATGAAAATTCCATTAGTGGTGTGTTGACTTAATTATTTATGATTTAGGGAAGGAAAACACTACATATTTTGGTAGTGAGGTTTATACTAGTTTACCATGAGTAGCTGATGGTGAATTGGTGGGATTTTTCCATTGTATCACATTGTGTAATGGTTGTTATAATGATATTTACTTTTTGGTCTTTTTGATAACATTTACCATTGAATTTTTCATGCCTCCATTGGTAGTGTCACACTCATCATAAATTTTTATTAGAATACTTATTAATCAGATTTCATAAATATATATATATATATATAATCATATTAAGTATGTTGAAGCACACCAAACAATTCATTGTATGTTTCTCTTAAATACATTCAAGTTGTATCCTATATTTCATGAATCACAGAGACACAATGGACCACAATATGGTAACTTATAGCTGAAATCCCTAACATATCCATGTAAACCAAATTTTTTCACTTCAATGATGTGAATTTAGAAAATCTTATATACTTGGTTGCTGTCAGTATGTTATTTGGAGAATGATTTAGAAAAATCAATTTTATGTGAATAGTATCATATCCTTATGATTAGTAAATTACCCTTATGAATAGTAACATGAATGATATGAATTGTATCAATACCATTGATTGTATAAATGTATTTAGGCACCTGAAAATGAAGATGACTATTTTAAGTGTTTATATTTTTCGATTAAATTTTGATTTTAATAACATATTTAATTATTCATATTAAGAAAATTATTTTCTAAAAATGGACTTCATTTTTGGATACTATAATCGAAAAAATGGTTTGGGTGAATTTTTGGGATTTTTTCAAATACATGAATTTTTAATTTTTAGTAAAATGTGTCAATTTACAATAAATTCTAAATAATAAATTTATTGAGTCATTTATGATGATCTGCTGATTTTATCATAATTGGTTCAAAGTCACATGCATATATTACTGCTCATGGTCATGGAATATTCACTATTGATTGCCTTGAGAGAAAATAATAAATTAATTATTATAATATTAAGGAAAATCTTCTCCCCACCATTATATAAACCACCCCTCACCACCGCTTCCTCCCACACCACTAAAGCTTAAATCCTTTCCAAAATCTACCAAATACTCTTCCCAAGCCCTCTACCCAAGTCCATGACTTGATGTTCTCACCAAAAGGCCAAAAACAACGGCCTTAAAAAGATTCTCAAGGAGGGCTACTCAAGAGATGAACCTTATTTTTCATTTCATTCATTTAATTTTACAAAGTTCCATTCATTTGTTCTCCCTTCTCTCCTCCTGTAATCCAAATTCCATGATAATTATAGTACCTTACATGTACATGATTTTCATGGTACTAATGGAATATTCCCTCATAATCTCTATTTTACCCTCCTTTTACACAGCAAATGCAATCAACATTGGAGATATGTAAAATTATAAAAGTCAAGGAAGATGGGTTTCTAATTTTCATTACTATATTCAATACTAGTGATGAATCCTTTTAAATTGTTGAACTTGGTCCTATTATACGTATCATATCTTGATTAATGTTTTGGATGCTTTACACATTCATAATATGGAATAATAAAACAAACCAAGTTTAAAGTGAACAAAACTGCTAGGCCAAATTGAAGCATTTATTTTCACTCATCGAATGAGTCATCCTCCTGTTATATAAAAATCATATTAAGATCATTTTTGTTTATTTAATTTTACTAATAATTTATATTACCAATTTTGGATGTTTGACCACATTTCAAATGAACCTCCATTAATGGATATAAGTAAACAAAATCATGAAACCAAGTAAGAAAATGCTTCCAAAACAATTAAATTTAATCTCTTAAACCCATCAAAAATGATATTAATGATAATAATAAGTTAATAACATATCAACTACAAGTTTATGTGGTTCTGGAATTATTAATTAATGAATCTAAATTTTATTATTCAGTTCTTTAAGAAAAAACAAGAACATCATTGAGCATAGGGTAAGGGACCCACTCTCTCACTTTTGACCAAGAATCTACCCTATGTTGTGCCCTTTTATTTTTAATTCCAAATGATGGTTTATTTTTTCACACCTCCCACTTAATTCCCTTGTGACATATAAATAATGGAATAACCTTTTACCTCTCATTAAGACCTCTCAATAACACTTATTACCATAGAGAAATGTTTTTAAGGGGTTTCTCATCTCACATTCATTTCTTTGAGATTTTCATCATTCGCAAATTATTTTATGCATGTGGTAAATATGTACATCCATCTGCTATATAATAACATGATTCTCATTATATTCATGATATTCAATAATTCATTTTTGGGTTATTATGTTCAGGACATATGATTCGACCGAGTACATTGTGGTATGATGCTTTGTCTCAACTACTATTTTGTTGGGACAAACATTGTATAGTGGACCTAATAATCTATATATGATGTACCTACTACTCATTTGAGATCACATTTCATTTGAAATTAAATTTATATTACATATCCATAATCTCATATCATGTATAATTTTGTTGTCTAAACCATGTAGCATTTCGAATACATTCTTTATTTCGAATGTTATTTTGATCATGGAAATATTGATAAATATGTATACTCTATGAGATACAGATATTGAAAAGGTATATTTATCTTCAAATAAATAAATTCATAATTATTTATTTGGACATGAAGTGGTGGGTGGGGCCCGTTATAGTTCCTCGATGCATCCGTAGGTCTCATTAGACAAATCAGTTGGCGACAAACCTTGGAGTTTGTTTCCAAAAATCAGTCATGTTTCTACCCAATGAACTAAACTATTATAATGGTATTATGGTTTAATGTTCTATATATATGAAGTCAAATTAATAATCCTTTTATTTTTTTATTATAAATTATTACTATTAATGAGGTTTTCACTATTACAAAATCTATTGATGTAGTTTCATTCTCATTTTATTAATTGTGTGAGTTTTTAATCTATTAACCATACCATATTGATTATGTCAGATTGATTATGATTCACTTATTATAGTATTCATGCTTCTGATATTATTAACCCTTATTGAGCATTTGATCTCACCTCTTCCATTGTTTACTTTCAACAGGTGACAAAGAGGATATTATTTATTGAGTTCTTGTGTATTCAATTTTTAGATTTTGTTATGTATTGTATTTGTAAACCTTTCTAATGTAATTTGAGTAACATCTATGTATATAGTTTCTTAAAGATAGCTAAACTGTTTATTCCTTTGGTATTTTCAATCCTTCTAACCATGCCAGTATCCCATTAAATCCACCCACTCTAGCCTAGAGGTTTCGTTGTGTTACAGTTTGTATTAGAGGAATTTTAGTAGAAAACTGAGAAACTAGAGCAAGAAATGGTTAGTAAAGAACAAATTTCTAAGGTAGTATTTGAGAAAAACATACAAGAAAATCCTGTTATATTTGTATGGAATAGATTATTTGGATATTTTATGCAGTACATCCTTGTCTTGATACGGGAAGGTAAAGATAGCTCTATCATAGATGTATCTTGGGGTATAACCCGAAAACAACACTTTTAGCTATACTCGAACTGGAACTAGTGCATGAAAATGGTTCTTTCTTCACTCATGGTTATGACACTCCCAGGGGATATTCTTAGGATAATTAACATTTTCATTACAATCCTTTATTAAATAGTTTAAAGTAAATTTTTCCTCAGAGAAAAAATGTATATAAGATTAGAAAATCCTATAATTTCAATCTATAATGAGTGATTTTCTATTTGATATTCATAAACTAATCCTGTGTATCCCGTTATTTTGAAATGGAATCTAATGGAATAAAAATATTAAGTCATCTTTGGAAAGGTAGAGATCTCCATACTTCGGAAGTCAACACATTCTATGTTGGATTAGATCAGATCATGTCCATATTGGGAAAACATAATTAGGTTGTAACGAATAACAATTCCACACCTATGTTTGATCATTTCATGTGGGAAAATCCCCAATAGTTTACTAGGACTACAAATCTAGTGGATGCTGAGAAATGGATCAAGACCCCTGAAATGATATTCATAGAATTAAGATGCAATGAAAGTGAAGTGGTAGTACTGGTATTATATTGTCTCATTGGAGTTGCAGATCAATGGTGGTCCTTGATTCAAAATAACATAGAGGAATGAGAAATAGAATATTCGAAATGGAGGATTTTAAATGAAATATTCTTCCAAAAAAAATTCCATTGTGAGAAACGAACTAAAATGAAGAGGGAATTCCTAGCTCAAAACAATGGGAATAATAAAATGTTACAGAGTGTGATGGAACATTCACAAGGATGGCCTGGTATGCTGTAGATTATATACATGACTCGCCAGACAAGATTGATCATTTCTTTTAATGTCTTATGAAATTTTTTAAAAGGGTACTAGAGTCTCAATAATTTTCATCATATGATGAAATTGTATGAAGTGAAATCAAAATTGAGAATAAAATCACTTGATCAAATTTTATCAATGGAAACCAAGATATGAATAGGTACTCTAAAAACCAAGGAATAGGAGAAGTACCAAAGAAGAACCAGGGGATAAAGGTATTCCCATTATGTGAAAAATGTGGAAAGAATCATCTTGGGAAATGCATAAAAGGCATGGGAGTCTGCTATAAGTGTGGAGAAAAGGGTCATTGATCTGATGACTTCCACGGGAAGAAACAATTCAATGATATTCAGTGCGACAATTGCAGAGAGATAGGAGACAATGAAAATGAGTGTCCTAATATCTAATGAAACATGACTCAGAAATGGACGAGTGAGCAAGGGATAGCCTATGTGATTACAACTGTGTAGGTTGAAATTCCTAATGATGTGATGGCATGTACATTAATTGTTTCGTCAAACATAGCCATCATTTTATTTTATTCTGGATGATTATATTCATTTATATCTTCCCAGATTTCTAAGAAAAGCATATATGTCTGACTTTATTTTTATAGGAGTTGTCAGTCAAAACACCTAGGGGATGTATCATTGCAACAAAGGCATGTCGAATAGTCCCCCTCAAGACACCAAAACATGCTTTAGTTTCAAACCATATCATCATACCAATGACTACATTTGAAATAATTATCAGTATGGATTGGCTGTAAAATTATGATGCGTTGATTTATTTCAAGAAAAAGGATGTTACAAATTTTAAAAATGGTATATAATCTCTTATGTTTAGAGAGGAGACATCGCCATCAGATTATTATCTAGAACCACCATCAGTAGCACTACTAAATGCAATACATGGAGAGGAAGATAATAAAATATATATTGGTGAGAAAATAAATCTTAAAATTGAAGATGTGCACTTAGTGCAAGAGTACATTGATGTATTTCCAGAGGATTTACTAGGACATCCTATAGAGTGGGATGTTGAGTTCTCTATTGATTTAATTTTTGATGCGAAACCTATATCAATGAATCACTATAGAATGTCCACTTTGGAATCAGTAGAGCTAATGAAAAAACTAGAGAATATGAGTGAAAAAGGTTTTATTCAACCTAGTGTTTCTCAATTGGGATCCCCTGTCCTTTTTCTCAAGAAGAAAGAAGGATCAATGACGCTTTGCATTTATTATAGAAAAATCAATGCCATTACCGTAATGAATAAATATCAACTTCCCCAGATTAATGATTTATTTGATCAACATCATAGAGACCAAAAATTTTCGATGATATACCTTCAATATAGATATCATTAGCTGCGTGTGAATAATGAAGATATTCCTAAGACAACATTTCAGACAACGTATGGGCATTACTAGTTTACAGTGATGCCTTTTGGACTGAAAAAATCATCCTTTTTTTCATGGATTATATGAATATATTTTTCAATGAATATCTTGATATCTTTTTTGTGGTATTCATCAATGATATCTTAGAATATACTAAAAATCTATGATGACCATGAGAATCACATTCATGTTATTGTGAGAAATCGTAGAATAAATAAATTATATGGGATGTTTAACAAGTGTGAATTCTACATTGAATCAGTTTTTTTCTAGGCCATATTGTCTCTAAGGATGGAATCGTAGTTGATCCTACGAAGACAATGGCAATCCATGAATGGACCACTCCAACAAACATTATTGAGGTACACTTTTTATTTGCTTGGATGGTTTTTATCTGCATTTTTTTAGAATTCAACCTAAATGGCTAACCTGCTAACCAAACTCACACGTAAAGGAGTTAATATTTTGTGGAAAAAAGAATATATAGAATTCTTTGAATAGTTGAAAATAAAATTGGTCAATGCTCCAATTTTGACTCTTCCATCAAGAAGTGGGGGATTAGTAATATATATTGATGCACCAATCAATGGAATGGGTTGCGTCCTTGTGAAAAATGAAAAATTTATTACTTATGCATCATGATAGTTCAAGACTCTAGAGATAAATTATCCCATTCATGATCTTTAGTTAGCAACTATTATATTTTCTCTGAAAATATGGGGGCATTCTCTCTATAGAGAGTGATGTGTAATTTATACAGGCAACAAGAGTTTGAAATACATCTTCACAGAAAAAGAACTCAACATGAAGCAAAGGAGATGGCTTGAGTTACACCAAGATTATGAAAATTCAATACACAACCAAATGGGATATGCAAATAAGGTGGTATATGCATTTAGCGGGAATGATCATGGACTTCTAACTCAAATGAGGATTCATAGCGATCATATAATCTTGGATCTAATATAGATGGATACAAGAATATTTAAGGAATGGAAAAATCCATTCCACTTTAAAATGATTGCTAACACATCTTTATTAAAGAAGATAAACAAATCTCAATCTAATGATGAGAATATTAATAAGAAAAATAATGTTGTCATGGATGTGAGACTGGATGACTTCGTGTATGAAGAATGAAATCTAAAATTTGGGATGAGGATATGTGTTCCATCTATACCTTAGCTAAAAAGGGAACTATTAGGCGATTCTCATATTTCATATTTTTCTATACACTCGAGTAGCACCATGATGTATAGATATCTGAAGGAATATTTTTGGAGGGATGATATGAAGCTGTACATTGTATACTACTTGTCAATATTTCTAGTTTGTCAAAAAATAAAGGTAATGAGGCAACATCACATAAGAGTGATGCATCCACGAACTATTCCTATGTGGAAGTTGGATAAAATTATGATGGATTTTGTCACCAGAATACCATGGACACCTAGACGGAATGATTGAATATGGATAATTGTTGATCTTCTCACAAAATCATCACAGTTGCTTCTTTTAAAAGATGACATTCCACTTGAGTGCTTGGAAATACATTATATTAATGAAGTTGTAAGGCTTCCTGATGTAACTCTATCGACTATATCCGATCGAGATACCCAATTTACATCAAATTTCTGGAAAATTATCTAGAAATCATTAAATAATAATCTTCGTATGAGTACTGATAATCACCCCTAATCAAATAGATAGTCTGAAAGGACTATTAAAACATTAAAAGATATGCAGAGGTCATGCTCTCTTGACTTCCAAGGTATGTGGGATCAATACTATATTTTGGTGGAATTTTCCAACAGCAATAGATTCTATTATAGTATTCAAATGGCTCAGTATGATTCATTATATAGAAATAGATGTCGAACTCCAACTAGTTGTGATGAAGTTGGTGAGGGGAAACATATAGGCCAAGAAAAAATTAAAGAGACAATGATAATGGTTATGAAAATAGAATCCCATATTTAAGAATCCCAAAGACGGAAGAAGATTCATGCAAAAAACTAGAGAAAGGATTTGGAATTCTGAGTTGGAGATTATATATTTCTAAAGGTTTCTCCATGATTGGGTGTCTTAAGGTTTGGTATGAAAGGGAAACTGAGCACCATTTACATAGGACCATTTCCAATTCTGGAAAGAATTGGAGCTGTAGCATACCATTTAGCGATGCCTCCAAATCACTAAAGATTTCATGATGTGTTCCACATGTAATTAATAAAGAAATATATGCCAAACCCAACAAAAGTACTCACATATGATGAAATTGAACTTGAACCTGATTCGTCATACTGTGAAAAGCCTACAAGGATTCGTGACATAAGAGAGCTGGTATTGAGAAATCAAACAACTCGTCTTATATTCGTTCGTTGGAAATACCAGAATAATGAAAAACTGACATTGGAACGTGTGGATGCTATGAAAAAGGATTTCCCACATCATTTTTGTGAGCCTCATACAAAAACATTTGGGGACAAAATTTCCGAAGGAGGGAATAATGTAGCACCCCGAACACTTCATTGTATGTTTTTCTTAAATAAATTTTATTTATAGCCTATATTTAATTAATCCATGAGCCTCAATAGAACAAAACAGGGTTACATATAGGATATATCCATAACCTATCCATGTAAACCTAATTTTGAATCATCAATGATTTGAATTTTGAAAATATGGCATACATGGTTGTGATAAGTAAGTTATTTGAAGTCTTATAAGGAAACATCAATTTTCAGTGAACATAAACCTACTCAAATGAATAGTTACCTACCTTTTTGAATATTAACATACCCTTATGAATAGTAATATGACTCTTATGAATGGTATCCATAACATTGAGTATATAAATTAATTTAGGCACCTTAAAAATGAAGATGAATATTTTTAATGATTATATTTTTCGATTAAATAATGATTTTAATTATATAATTAATTAATCATATTTAAAAAATTATTTTTGAAAAATGGAATTAATTTATGAATTATACATGTTGTAAAATTTTTAGGGTGAATTTTTTTGAATTTATCTGAATTACATATATTTTTTATTAAAAGTAAAATTTGATAATTTATGATAAATTCTAAATACTAATTTTATTGAGTCATTGATGATGATCTGCATATGTAAGTTGAATTGGTTTGAAGTAAAATACATATATTACTATTCATGGATATGGAATACTCACTCTTGGTTGTCTTGAGAGGAAATAATACATTAATGATTATAAAATTAAGAAAACACCTCTCACATCCACTATATAAACCACCCTCAACCCCTCTTCCTCCCACACCTCTCAAACTTCAAGACATGCCTAAATTATACAAAATAATCTTCCCAAGCCCTCTCCCCACGTCCAAGACTAGCTGGTCTCACCAAAAAGCCAAAAAAAGGACTTCAGGAGATTCACAAGGAGGAGTACTCCAGAGGTGAACCATCCTTCTCTTTTCTTTCAATATTTTTACAATGTTCCATTCATCTATTATCCCTTCTCGCCTCTCCTAATCAAAATGACAAGATAATTCTAGTACCTTAAAATTAGTGTATTTTCATTGTTATAATGGAATATATCATCATAATCAGTCTTTTCCACTTCTTTTACACAATAAATACAAACACTGTCTAAGATGTGTAAATTTACCACACTCAAGGAAGATGTGTGTTCAATTTGAATTACATTCTTCAATACTGGCCATGAAAACTTTTCAATGGTTGGACCAGGTCATAATATATGTATCTTATCTTGATTAATGTTCTGGAATCTTTTCACCATCATAATATGGAATAATAATAAACTACAAGTTTATTGTGCACAAAACCACCAATCCAAATCAAAGCGTTTATTTTTACTCATCGAATGAGTCATCCTCATGGTGTATAAAAAGAATCATTATAATATAATTTATATCTCATTAATTTTTCTAATAATTTATATTAATAATTCTTTATTTTTAATCACATTTAAAAGATCTTTCATTAATGAATATAATTAAACAAATCATTAAAATAAGTATGAAAATGCTTCAAAAACAATAAAATAAAATATCTTAATCCCATAAAAATGCCTATTAATTAACATAATATAGTTATACAATATCTACTAAATGTTTATGATTTTCTGGAAATATGAATTAATGAATCAATATTTGATTATTCTGGTCGTTAAGAACAAACAATAACTCCTTTGAGCGTAAGGTAAGGGATCCTCTCCCTCACTTTGTACAAAAATATCCCCTATTTTGTGCCCTTTTGTTTTTAATTCCTAATTATGGGTTATGTTTTATCATCTCCCCAATACATCCCTTGTGACATATGAATAATCTAATACAACTTTACATCTCATTAATCCCTCTCAATATCACTCATTACCATACTAAAATGTTTGTAAGGGGTTTCTCATCTCACTTTAATTTCTCTATGATTTTCATTGTTCGCCACTTATTTATTGTATGTGCTATATGTGTACTACCATTTTTTAGGAAATAACATTATTATCCTTATATTCATGTTATATAATGATCCATCTAAGGGTTATTTTGTTATAGTCATATTATTCGACCGAGTACATTGTGGTAAGAGGCATTGCCAATACTATTATTTTGTTGTGACTATCTTTGTATAGAGAACCTATTAATCAATATATGTTGTACCTACATCCGATATAAGATCTATTTTAATTTGAAATTATATTTATATTACATATACATAATATAATATCAAGTATATGTTTGTTTTCAAAATCGTATACAATTTTTTCATATGTTGTTAATTTGGGATTCACATATTCTAGTCACTATCCTATGGGGGTTAGGAGAGCCCCTTAGGTAATGTGGTATTCCAGTTCAGATCCTAGTTGGATTTTTTTGTCCATGTAATGATGTGAAATAAATAAAAAATCCATTTTCCAACAAACACCACATGATATCAATCCATACAAGATAAAATTTCCCAACACTAAATAAAATAAGTAAAATACTCTATTAAATAAAATTAATACATCCCTATAGAAATGTTATAGGTTTTCATTACTAATAAAATAGATTCGTATAGACAAAATTTTCCTCAATAAACAATTGGAAATCATAAAACTCATCTTATCTCATAAAAACAATGATTAAAAAAACATATAATGATATCATTTTATATTTTTTGTATGATTATCTATGATGTAATATTATAATTGTGGTACGAATGAATAAGAGTATAAAATAAAAAATAAATAAATAAGAAAGAGTTTAAAAAACATAAAATCATTTGGTATACATTCATTAGTCCATTAAATTCTTAAAATTATAAATCATAAATATAACCTTCACAAAATTCGTTCTCCTAATCAACCATTATATAGCTTTATATAATCCATTGTTAGATCATCACAAATACCCTCCATAACTTTTTATTTCTGAAAAAATATATACTTTTAATCTTATATTTATCCATGTCATTGACACTAGAAGAAACTGATATTGTGGTTGATGTTGAAAATGATATGGTGGTATATAATTAGATAAACTATTATTACTTATTAATAACCAAATTAATTCCTAAATTTAAACATGGAATCATGTATTGAAATTTGTTAAAATATTAATTTAGACATAAATTATTTAAACTATTATTAGATATTGTATGAAGTTGAACCAGTAAAGATGTGTTATTAGTTTGTATTCCCGAACTCAAAATTCATGAAAAATAATAAAAAGGATTTAATGGAAATATTAATATTTTATTAAAATGTATATATACAATAGTTATCATTACATTATAAATTAATAATCACGAAATATTAAAAAATAAATAAATATAAATGTATAATCAACTTTTTAGGATTTATTTAGGAAATCCATTTGTTCGTAATTGATATTGAAATAACTAGAATCCCATTATTATTATAAATAAGATTAGTTTATTTATAAATCGAATTATATGAATCTATATATAATATTGATCAACAAAACACACCATTGATCATGTCTGAATAATAAAAACTAGTTTATGAATTCTAAATAATACTTCACATATAAAAATAGGATCGACTCATATATTAATGCATAAAGAAAAATTTATAATAACAATTTAATATAATAACCACAAAAATATACTCATGCATTTAAAAACAATATCAATATATAATCCCCAGTTATTAAAAAAAACTATAACTAAGAAACTAACTCTTTTTTTTCAGTCATGAGAAACATAGCATGACTAAAAACAATAATAATATTTATTAATTGAAATTAATATTTTTCATACAATATTAAATTATTTTATTCATTGGATAATGAATTCAAAGGAGTTTATAAAAAAATTAATTTTTATGTTGACAATAAATTAAATGATATCTTAAATATCTTCATATCCATCAACATATATTTTGGTATTTAACTCTATCTCATCCTCTAAATAAATATTCATTAAAAATTGAGTGAAATTGTAATGTATTTCACTATTATATTTATAACTTATATATCAAAATAAAAGATTAGTGGGTTCCCATATATCGATTATAGATATAAAATTCATTGAATTACTTTATTATTAATGGAATAACATATATATTGTCCACATTATTTTTGACCCATTCATTTAATTATAAATAATTAATCACTAAATTATATCGTTCTATCCATTAATAAATTAAAATCATTTCTATCATGAAAATGACAACACAACTTCATTACAAATCAAAATACTCATTCATGATTTTACAGTTACTGATGGATTCAATTTTACTCACTATTAAATATCCCTTTAACACATTACAGAACAACCTCACCATATATCATTATATGGTAATAACCCTTCGAATATCATTTCTGGAATTTCATCAATTTAATGATTCATGGTGAAACTATTTAGTTCATGGTGAGACCAGATTATCTAATTTAATATTCTATTGTGAAATGATTTTAAAATTTATCAAGTGAAAAACATAATGGATTTAAATTTCAGTCTAATGGTGGTTTGAGTTAATTTCAAATATTTTAAACTCAATATAATTTTATCATACATAGTGAAATCACAATTCAATTCCATGTTACATATTTTATTCTAATATAGAGACCATGACATGGGTGTTTTTTATACAACAAATACCTCTAATAAATTTTTTCATGCATTAACCGATTATAATTTATTCTTATTCTTATTTAAATGTGAACATCATATTTTGTCATTTCCTTACACCTCTCATATGTCCCAATAGTCTTATTAAAAAATTTATTGGCTACATTAAAATTTTTGTTTAGACTGGTAGAATTCTTGATTGAAAGCAAGTTATTGTCCCTTGGTCGACATGATTCGAACCCCTTTAAAATAGTGGCCTTGGCATTAAAATCATAAATTTTATAATGAGGCACTTCAAGATAAGCACACTTGGGGGCTGATCAACAAAACTTCTGAATCCATAAATTTCCTTCGCAACAGGTTCTTTAAAAAAATTTAAAAAAGGCCAGTATAATTACCTCAACTCATCCCTATGGCCAACCATTAATAATTCCTTTACTGACATCATGCATAACTCAAGATGGATAGTTTGTTCAGATTCCACTATAATCATCTGGCTTGATTACTAGACTAGTACTCCCATAATCTCCATACTTTCCCATGATAACTCTTCATATAACACCAATTTAACAATAAATCATGTCATGCACTCTAGTACATCCAATATTACTGATCACCTTTCAAGATCAATGTTGATTGAGCATCCTGTGGAAATCCAGGCCCAGCAAGATGTTGGTAAATTTTCAGATATTACCTTGGTCGATGTCATTGATGCTTCTTTGGATGTTGTGGCACTGCCTCTACCCTTGAAGATGAAATGATGGCGGTGATTCGGGAAACTACTTTGGTTATGCTAAAATGATGGAATAAAATCTGGATAGAGAGTGACTCTACACCATAGTGCACACTATTTGGAATGGAGTGATTCAACTTGCGTGGCCTCTCATTGGCTGATGGAGGAACTCCCTCAATTCCCTTCTTGAAATTAGAAATATTTCCACCGATACATACCGTAAAGAGAACATAGTTGCGGATGGCCTTGCCAACAAAGGAGTCAACCAAGCCATGACATGGAGTGATTCTTTGCCGGTTGATCATATTCCCCAGTTAATTAGAAATTGTAATAAGAAAACATTTTTTTGTTTCTTGTAACCATTCTCTCTCAATTTTCTTTCTAAATTTTTTTTCTTGACCTTTTAAAAAAACATATAGATGAAGAATATATGTTGTAATTTATCTCTAAAAATTTCTAAAATTTCTCCGAATAGAAAAAATGGTATTTGTTTCTTATACATATTTATAATAATATTTCAAAAATAACTAACTAAAAAATAAAATTAATAATAAAAATATTTGACTTTATTGATTTTTCAATACCACCCGACGCAAAAATAAAATAATTACATATCGTTATATAAAAATATCCACATCCTTAGATCATAAATCCAATATTCAAAATATTACTAATTTGAGTAAATAATTAAAATATTTATCAATGAATAAATTATTTTCTTGGATTATATAACACATAACATTTCAACTACTCAATGTTCACGAATATTAAAGGACCATATATTTATCAGTTTGTAATGACATAGAATATAATCATTTGATAATTTATTATTTTTATTATTCCCTATTTAGTAATATTGTATAATAAACTTTTTTCCAATAATGAATCCAACAACATTTTATTATTTTAATTTGATTATTTTGTTTTTTGAAGAAATATTTACAATTGAATTAAAGGAACTACAATGGGAATAAATTAAAATAATTATAAAAAGAATTTGATAATATGGATTTATTAGATCGCTTATAATATTAACACTTATTTAAAATGTTATAAAAATAAAATATAATATTATTAATGAAAAAAGAATTTTGAAAATAAAAAGTTCAGGAAAGATATAGTTGAATAAAGAATGTGTAATGGAAAAGGTTTTTCAAATGTTATTTGTTTCCTAATTTGTTTTTGTATAATTTTATAATAAATAAATAAAACCAAAAAAATTGTATAATTAATAATGAACACTATACTATTCATCAATGAAACAACTTAAAATGCCAAAAATTACAAATACATGTGAAATAAAAAATTGAAAATCTATAATTGTAAGCTATGGATATCACCATTCTACTAGAATCATTACCCCCACATACAATGATATAGAACGTATAAAAAATATGAGTAATTAAATAAATATATTATAAAATAGAAAATATAACCTTATATTGAAATGAAGTGAATATAGGGTGAAATAATAATGTGGAATTGATCGATTATTAAGGGATATATGGCTATTGGGTTTTGAATATTATATGATTATAGGAAAAAATTACCTTGAATGATAACTTTACTACAATAATTAGTGTTTATATGTAGTAATTTAAATGGATAATTGATACATGATGGAAAATCTAGGGCCTCCTCCCATAGAGTCATTTTGATTGAAGACCAGTTTATCGGACATGGTAGGGTTGGTATCATCACTAGGATTTCCCATCGAACAAGTGCAATCATGACTTCAAAAATTGGAATTTGAATGAAATCAGCAATAAAATGAGTTCATGTTATTTATTATTATCACTCGGTCCAAGACAGACATGTCACCCCATCAAACTTAAATGATTTCAGATCACACTCTATGATAGTATGTTTGTTCAATAAGGGTTTATGTGTCAAAGACGTAGTTACATGAAATTTAATTTTTGTTTAATTAATAAAATTATTATTTATTCATGTCCATTTATGAATATTTTATCTTCATAAAAATAATTTGTTTAGATGAATTTTATTAACATATATTTATATACAAATGAACATAAATTTTTTATTCATGAAAGTATTTATAATTTTATATGAATTTAATGTTTTCAGAATCAAATTTATTTTAATAATTTTTTATTTTTAAAAACTTCACCTAAATATATATATTTAAATAATTATAAATGTATTAGGATATTTTTTAAATTATCAGGATTTTGAGTATGAATTAATTTCTTCAATTTTTTAATAAATAGAATTTATTATTATTAAACGTTAATATTCACATATTTAATGAATAATTGATGGTGAATAAAAATTATACATGAAATCATCTTCTGAAAATGAGGTTATAGTTAATTTAGGGGAACATTCTATCGTACAATATTTTTTCCATGTATAGTCAAAATTATTGATTCAGGTCCTGGTATATATAATGATTTAATACATATGTAACGATGATGTAATAATTAATTAAACTGAATAAAAAAATCTTTAATTTTATTAATGTAATTTATTTTAATATATTTTAATATTTTTTTTTTAAAATAAGCCACATTCCAATGTCAAAATATCATTGATTTAATATTCCATACTATACATTGAGGAATTTTTATTTTCCCATGAATAAAATAATTATAAATGTAATAATATATTATGGTAGATTAAAATATCATAAATAGTTACTCCATTGACTAAATGAATGTCATAAAAACAATGGTTGAGATAATATCGTTGAATTTTTTGAAACATTGTATTTCATGAAATTTATTTGTAAATTATTAAAGTCTTCATACACTTTCTCTAAAAATATAGAATAATAATTTCACTTCCATTCAGTTCCAGTCAATATTAATTGATTTTATAGTGCTCATACCCCCCATTTGGACCCCCTACAATGTCCATCATCTCCTAAGGAACCAACATAATGTTTTTTAGTAATTAATCAATATAAGGGAAATCATCCCTTCTTGTTTCCATTTGAGTTCCCCTTTCATGTGGTGTGTCTTACATTACAAATATTATGTTATTAATCAAGAATTATTTTATCCCATGACCAATATAATATTATTTTATTAATGAGATACCATTATCCACTGTCATTTTAACCTTTTATAAAATATTTACTTATAGTTGTCATGTTGACGAATTTACTCATCAAATTTCTCTCATTAACATTATTAAATATCAATTTCTTTTTCATTTAATATAGAAAAATATATTCATTTTTTTGTAATTTAAACATATCTAAAGTTGATATTTTTTTCTTGTGTTTTAATATATGAAACTCATATATATTTTTATGGGATAATAATTACATAATCATCATGTATTGAAACTATTTTGTTAAAAATATTTTTATAAGAATATTGTACGTATTTCCAAAATGTGTTATTTTTTCAAATCAATTTATTTTGAAAAATATTGATCATATGATATTGAGACATATGAAGGATGAACCCTTATATCAATAAAAATAATTTTTTATTAATGTTAATCTCTATGATGAAATGCTTTATGATACCTTGGTGAATATCCTAAGTAATTTTCATTTTAAACAAAAACATTATTAACTGTGGTGATATGTTAATCTATATATAATATAATTTTTTTAGCCACAATCCCATGTCATTATTCATGTTCTTATTAATATTTTAAATTCCAAATTCTCATTCCATGTAATTATTCCTTAGGTTCTTATTGATATGTCTCAAAATCACCTAAAATATTCATTTCATCTTTATTCCATTACTAGGTTTCATATGCACCAAATTTATTTGATTTAATTACAAAGGATACGATATAGATTAAAATTAACCAGGATTAAACCAATGATGCTTTATTTCATGTGGTTATAGAGGAATTCATTTTTCAATTATGTATTATTTACCTTATTTACATGATACTAAATTCTAGACAATCCTTGTTTTTTACCATGAAATGAAATGATATGTAATAAAAATCCATTATTATATATTTGGTATTAAAGATATGTTTATTTATTTTTTAAAATTGAGACATTAAAACATTTGTATGAACCATATATCCATTTCTATTTATAGAAAAACAACCTATTATTCTGGTGAGTATTAATTGAGTTCTTTATGATAAGTGAATTTCATATCCTATAATGAACAAGTGGATGTTTATATTGAATATATGTATCTAGGGGTAACATTAGAAAACACAAATTTGAGGTATATTCAAATTGTAACTAATGAACAACAACGAGCCTTACTATACTCCTATTTTGAAACTCTCGGGTGATATGTTCGTTTAAACCCATAATTTTTGTGAATAATTATAAAGGATATATTTAAAATGTAACAGTAATTAGAGGAGAATAATTACATATTAAATAATTAATTTCCAATATCTATAACCGAAATATATTTATAACTATCTTTAAAATAACATGATTTACATTATTATTTTAATTATTTAAAAAAATTTCATGAAATAGGATGAACTATATCAATGATTAATGAAACGAACGATGCTTTGAAAATGTTAAAATTGAAGATTGAATTGAGAAAAGTTGTGGATGTTGAATAAGCTAACTATGATTAGGTAGAATATTATTAATCAGGTTGAGATACATGATATTCACCATAACAGGGAAAAAATCATTTAGTCCTTTATGCATCAACAAGCAACTTATTTTATTGGATCTAAAAAACTATTGATTGTTGATCATTGGATAAGGTCTATTTGATTGAACTTTTATCTACATCATTTTCCATAGTAATTGAAATTCACCTTGGAAGTAAAAATCATATAATGACGATATAATTAATGGTATATAGAGAATAAAAACATGAAACCAAATTGGGATATTTATAATATAAAGGTTGAATAGTAATGGGGAATCTCTTAAATAAATATTTGTGTCATTTTATTCAAACAATCAGGAAGAAATAATTACTAGAGTTGAGGCATAAATAAAATGAATCTGTGGGAAATTATTATATGAATTTATGATGATATTTTATATACAACTCATGATTTATTTGTCATCCTAATGGAAAAGTGAAAGATTCATCTGTGGATGAAGAAACCATATACTAAGGAATCATGTAAATCCAAACTTTTATAGATATGAGGGTATAATGTGGAGTGATTTGAAGGTTGACCATGAGTTTGGACATATGAAGAGTTTTCGTATATTTAATTAATATAGGTGGTAAACAAACAAAATATAGAGATGATATTTGATCACAGAAGAGTAGGAAAGTATATGAAACTCCACATGTGCAATAACAGATGGATAAATCATTTTGAAAAATACATTTGTGGAAATGTAATGTGCTAAAAATTTGTAATAGTTAGGAATGTTGATTGAAATGTTGTGGGGTGGTGTACACTCATATTCTATATTATTACCACTCTGGTAAGATGGTGTTGGGCCAACTGGATGTTAAATGATTCAGGTGTAGAGAACATGCACTATTATCGAATCAATTTCGTAATAGTAAAATAATGTTGGTTCATCCACATCAATATCAAAATATAAAGAGTGATAATGTTCATGATATTCTCATCATGTTAGATGATATGGTATCTCCAAAATATGTTTTTTAAATTATACTCGAACTTCTCCAATATCTAGAAATTACATTATTTGATTCTTGTTTTATACATTCAATTGTTTCATACATATCTTCAATGAATATAGAATCAATCCATGAACATATATTTTTATAACTATCATTATTTTTTCTTGATGTAGGTGGTGCTTGGCTAGTGAACCAAGGCTTATTTATTATAAGGAAAAAAGGAACATGGCCCTAATAGATGAAATCATATTTCAATTTTTGTGGTGAAATGGGATTTGATCAGTGGAAATATCATCATGAAAGGTAATTTCATGATAAATATGAGTGATGATGTAGTTGTTGTCCTGAAGAGTACAGATACAACTCATCTAGTGAGTGGTGATCGACCACACTAGATGAATCAAACAATTCCAAATAGTTTCCACACTGGTGGCCGAGTCCCTCTTACTTCATAGGTTTGTCCAAAAATGTTGTTTGGCGATGGAAATTTCAAGAATCATGCTCATTAATTCTGCAACCAGAGAATAGGTAGTACCATTACAACAATAGAAGCATCAAAGGATTTGGAAAACATGATTCCTAAAGATTCCACCACAAACTGCAGGGCCCAAATTGTCGTTGGAATCACCATCCACCATATGTTTAATCTATCCAGGAAGAGTGGAATGCCAAAATACATTGAATGTGCGATGAGGTTGGAAGTAATTTAAATCAATACAGATTCATCACAGTATGAAAAAGTCATGCACTCTGTTCTTGAAGTGTCCCATTGGGATCCAAGCAGCTTCATGTATGGCAATAAGTATCTGTAAACACCATTCATAATGACTTAATGAGCATTTATTATGAATAAGAGAATTCCAATCATACTAGATCACATGGTGGAGCTCTAAGACAACATCAAAGAAAATATTAATAAACTTTTAAGATTTATCCATCTCTATACATCTCTTCAATTGAGATTTGATAGAGTCATCTATCAACCATCTACAGTTAAAAATTTTAAAAATATAATTCCAAATTGCTAAAGAAGTGGCATATTAATGACATTGATTATTGGAATTTTCATTGTGTTGGTAGTAGAGACACTATTTAGAACAGATTTGAATACCATGCAACTGAAGGTGATCATATGTTGGGATCCGATTGTGAGCAAGCCTCCAGATAATGGTAAATCTGGAAGGTTTTATCTAGGCTATGTCAAAGTTCTTAATCCACACCAAATCATATTCAGGGTTATAAAAATGGTGTTTGTAATAGTTTTTTTAGTCTAGTGAAAGCACGATCCCGGTTAAAGATTTCATCAGATATGGAGAAAGTATATGTATCAA
Source organism: Viscum album (assembly GCA_963277665.1). NCBI lineage: Eukaryota > Viridiplantae > Streptophyta > Magnoliopsida > Santalales > Viscaceae > Viscum > Viscum album. The sequence goes on along the minus strand of OY728121.1, from coordinate 1,199,808,619 downwards.
TGAAATTCTTGATGTTTTCATGAAGATGATAATTTAGGGAGTGTAAAACATCTCTAATGGAGATTTTCATGTTCTTAGGACTTTGGGCATGGGCAGTTTTAGAAATTAATGGAGTTCTGGTCCTATTATCCTAAAAAAATTCCAGACAGAGTCACTAGAGACCATATACCAGGAATTATTCATAATGGAGGAGAAGGAATGTTTTAATGAAAGCCAAATAGAGGAGGCATGAAATGATGAGATACATTTTTATGATTTTATAGAAATATATTTTTAAGAATTATAGATCATTTAGAATTACTATGTAATAGATCCTATATGAGCCTGAATTGAAGCGCATCATTAATTTTTTGAGATTTTAATGCCAATGCCTCCTTTATCAATGGGCTTACAACAAGTTAACCAAGATATGGTGATAAGATTCCTTTCCACCATGCTACCTGTCCAACAAATGTTTTAATCCAGATGTTTAATTTTTTAATTAGACCAATAGGCCCCTTGTTAGACATCATTGAGTTGACCATTTTTTATAAAATAGTATATTTTACAAGGCATATTCTACAGGCCGAATAAGGAGATTTTCTCTTACAAGATGAAAGATGGTTTAAGACCTTGTTGGCAATTCTCGTGAAATGTTATGATTTTGGTCATCCCCACAATACGGGGACACCTAGGTATTTAAAAAAGATGATGTCCTTTATTCCTAAATCACATATAATGCTGGATTTTCTACTAGGAGGAATGGTTTTCACAATGAATATAGGTGATTTCTTCCAACTAATCACTTCTATAGAGATCTCCTCATAACAAGAAAAAGATTTTTTGAGTGTTTTAATGTTTCTTTTGTAGCCTTGATGAAAATGAATTATATCATTAGCATATAAAAGGTTAGTGGGAGCATTCAAATTATGAAACACATAAATGGGATTGAGTTTATTTTGATCAACAAGACTTGTGAGTAAACCAATATGATAATCCTCCACAATGGAGGGAAGTATAGTAGAGAGGGGGTCCCCCGGTCTTACACCTTTAGTACATTTTATCTATCCTCTGGGGAGGAAATTTTTCCGAATGGAAATGGACGACATTTTGAATAAGGATCTTAGAGTAGTGAGAAAAACATTACTAAAACCATAAGATTGAATCACCTTAATGATAAAAATCAAGTCCATTGTATCAAATGATTTTTTTAATTTCAAGCTTAATAGAAATATTACCTCATATGTTGAATTTTTTAATGTGTTAAAACACTCAAAAGCTAGAAATTTGCTATTTTGGAAGGATGTAAAATTGATAAACCCAAATTGATTCTATGAGACTATTTTATCTGTGATGAACGATTGCCTATTGGAAATTATTTTTTGTAATAATTTTTTAAAGAGTGTAAATGAGAGGGATTGTCCTAAACACGTTGATCTCAGAAGTATTGCCATCATTGGTGATTAGATAGAGGAAGTTTTCATATAGACATTGATTTTGATGACCATTGGTGAAAAATGATTTGAAAAGTTTGAAAACATCAGATTGAATAATATCCATGTAGGGTTGGATGAAACCATTATTAATGCCATCATGTCTAGAAGCAGTATTGGGATTTAAACTGGAGACAACATTATTAATTTCATGATCTAGAAGAGTATTAATTAGAATGGTGTTATCTTTATCATTAAACACTATTGGAATGATCCCCCATAAGATATACTTATATTTATAAGGGCCATTGAATATAGTTTCGATGTATGTTTCAATATGGTTAACAATGACATCTTCATTGTCTAAAATGTTGTCTCTGTCATGAATATTGGCAAGAGGCCTATAGGCTCTGTAAGCAATTTGAAGAGAGTTATAGAACTAAGAAGTTATATCACTCTCAGAATTTCAATTAATATTGATGGATTTCTTATTCCTATTATTCTTAAATGTGAGAATGGAATTGAGATTTATTGAGGTGTAAATTTCTATATTTAGATCAATGATAAAATCAGATCTATTGATGTGGGTTTGTAGTTGGTTGAGATCATTATAAAATAGTATGATATCATTGTTTATTTTTTAAGAATATAGGATAAAACACTATTTAAGAATCTATTTAAGAGTTTTAAGATTGTTAGAGCAAACAAATGAATCATTGTAATTTGTCATAGAGAGATAAAAGGTTTTAATGATGTCTGTGCATTCTGTGTTGTTGAACAACGCATTACAGAATCTAAAAGGAAGAGGACATCTAACTATATCGACTAAGAGAATCACAAGAATATGATGGTATTTAGAGTGGATCATGTGATGTGTGGTTCTTGTGATTGAGTTCCAAAAATCTAAAGCAGGGACATTTGTGAAGGCGATATCGAATTTAGAGGAAACCATATTGTTGCAATGCATCTTATTACAAGTGTAAATGGAACCCATAAGATTTACTTCAATGATATGATTTTCTTAAATAGTGTATTTGAATTCACTCATGGATATCATATCATGTGAGGGACCAATTGTCTCATTTGAGATGAGTATAGCATTAAAATCTCCAATATCTAACAAAAGAGTGTTGATGTTTGTACCTAGAGAAGTGAGATCATCCCAGAGGGTCCTTAATTCTTTGTATCTATTCATTGGATAAACAAAAAATAAAAAAATATAAGTTCCTTTGATGAAAAATTCACATTTGAAGGCATGCTCTGATATGTTAAAAATATAAATATTCTGAATAGAATAGTGTGAAAGGATCCATAGGGTATCAACTAATGTTGAGTTTATTGTTGCACCAAAAAAAGGAATTACCATAATAACATAAGTGATTACACATAGAGTATAAATTGACATTGGGTTCACCAATATAAAATAACATTGTGCATTGATTATTAACCATAATTATTAATGCATAAATGGTGTTAGAGTTAGCAATTCCCTAACAATTCCAGAAAATAATCATCATTTGTACCTATGTTGGGAGTTTAAACTCCATTTTATGTATTCTTTAAACCTTTGTTCCATGTAGATATTTTGTTTTGTTGGGTTGGATTTAGGTTCTTGTTTTTTTCCGAACTCCTTTTAGAATCATTAGAAGGGCTACATGAAATAATAGTGCTATTACAACCCTTCATTGGAGAATTCATGATGCTTTTTTGTGATTTTGTTCATTATCAGGTCGACTGTTTCGTTTCTTCGGATACACAAGAAATGTAGTTGGATCAATATACTAAAATTGATCTATTGAATAGCAACCAAATATTTATGGAGGGGCATACCTAGAGTAGTTGCAGTAGAAAATCCATCATTATAGGTACCTGTGTAATTATCAGAGCTATGTTCAGAGCATTGAGGAACTGCATGAATGATTTTTAGGTCTTTTGGGTTCTATTGAAATACTAGGGATGAAAAAGTTAAGTCCAGTAGACCAGAGCCATCCTGATTCTGGGGATACACCAGGGGAAGTTCCGTATTTGAATCTTCCATTGGAGCAGGTGTCTAGAGCATTTCTTGGAATAATGGTTGTTCTAGACATCCGACTAACCAACTACTATCCATTTCTGCAAACAATATTGATTTGCATTATGTCTGCCCAGGATCAATCATATATTTATTCTTGGCCTCATTCAGAAGGATCTATGGATTTTCACTGGGGTATTTTGAGGATTCTGAGGTGAGGCTCTGGGATCCTACCCAAGACCCAAGTCATGGAGAAAGTGGTTGTGTGATGGGGTCTATTGTTGTTGTTTTGTTCTTGAGTTAGTCAGCACACTAACAAGATGCCCAGAAATATTTTGATTTCTCTTATCTTTAGAAAAAAAAATCAATTGTTTTAAATTGAGTTTCTCCTTATGCCTAAGGACATTAAGTTATAGTGATAGTTTTGTGTGAGTAAACCTAAAATTTTTCTTTCATTCTATATTATGTTTCTAGTTGTTTTTTTCATACCTCCATCACCATGGATTCTAGTTCATTATGGATTTTTTATCATTATTTTATTCTTCTTCTACAAGATCATCCCAGGTTTCTTTCGATGTATTAATTGTATTTATTGGCATAGTGGTCTTTATTAACCTTTCCTCATTCACCTTTTTTATGTATTGGGAATATCCTTGATGGGTGGGATACATTTTTTATTATTTCTTATTAACATCAATTCATTTTCCAGTGTTTAGACCACTTCCTTCCTAATCATCCTAATGTATTCTATGGTATGTCGAATGAGTTTTAAAATATCACATAATTGTGGATTCTTTTCATATTCTATCCTAATTTATACTTTATAATCATTGGAATTGATTCTTATTTAATTAGGAAGAGAGGTAGCTAGGTTTACCTCAACCATTACCTTCAAAATATACCAAAATCAGCATTTAGAATTCATTGGTCATTTATTAGGGGTAGTTTGATATAAGAGACAATATTATTTAGTATCTTGGGATGCCAAAAATACAAGTTATATCCTTGAAATCTATCTCATACCTATTCCATTGTATTCTTAGGGGTGTGTTGAATAATGGAAAAATCACCTTCTGAAATCCTAAGAAATCCAGGATAAAGTTGGATATTTCCAAATTTATATAATCTGTCGAGATCAGATTGAGAGTTGAATAAGTTGTGAAAGTACCTGTGGCCTATGGGAACATGTTTCCAATTCAAAAAGTCACAAAATCTTTAAATGTTCTGTTTTAAATCAGTTATATTCTAGGGGATAACACCATTCATGTATGAGACACATCCCATGATGGAGAATTTGCAAAGCATCGGACGTTGTTGAAGTACCTCAGGGTCTGCTTCATTTATGTAACCACCATCGTCCAAATTCATGAATAGAGGCTGAGTTGTTGATAAAAGTTATTTGTTCATGTCACTTTATTTTAGTGCATCTAGGAAATAGATAACATTGAAACTACTTTCCATCAGGTGATTAATAAACTTTGTCGTTCGGTTTTTCATCTTTGTTCATATCAGCGATTCATCGACACGCATGGTCATGACTCCAAAAAAAGGTGGGAGTTGGATATCCATGGTGGAAGAAAAACATCATCTATGAAGAAGTGGAAGCGGGGGAATTGTGAACCCCAGCTTCTCATGATTCTTATAGATATATGGTTTCTCATCTCTCTATTCCACCATTTCCCTAGGATATCATTTGATCATTTTTTATAACTATCATTATTTACTCGTAGAGGGATTATCAAAACATTAGATGTGTATTAAAACTGTATTTTTAAAATTGGAGTGTGAAATCTCATCACAATGATAGTATTTATTTCAGCGGTTGAAATCAACATTATACTTGGGATGAAATTTGTTTAAATTTATAATACAAAGATCAATTGTTTAATAAATTAGATTTTAGTTTCCTTTAATGAAAAAATAATTGTAATTTTCGGTGATGAGATATGTTGACATATGCATATCCTAGATTATGCCCCAATTTCATTCTTTATAGATATTTTCATTGATGATGGAGATGAAAAATAGATTATATAGATATAGAATGTTCGATAATTAATAATACATTGATGTATTTCCTACAGTGATACCTAGACCTCCCATGAAATGGGGGTAAAGTTCTTTACTGATCTAAAACCAAGATTTATAATTATATCCAAGACAAAATAGAGTGTGTAAATATAGATTGTACAGAATTAAAGAATCATCATCACGATCTTTTGGGGGAGAAATATTTCTGACCAAGTGGGTATCCTTGGAAATATTATTTTCACTTTTCGAAGAATAAGGAAGGATAAATGAATCTATCCCTTGATTATTGAGAATATAAAAATATTATAGTAAAGAACATGTACCCTCGATAAGGGATTTATGATTTTTGGACCATCAAATTTGGGATAAATTATTTTTCATCATTTATCATTAATATTATAATCATTAATTGATTTTAAAGAATGATGATATTATGAAGGATCCCTTCTGAATATGATATTTGAATTATGATTTATGTGCTATTTCCTTTATTTCTACAAATTCTCTTTCTATATTAATGGATTTCATTAATAGATACATTACAAAATACTGATAACCTCATTGATGTTATTATTTAAGATATTCTCATATGTTCCAAATTTCTCAACGAACATGTGGATCATAAAAATGTTATATTAAAAAATTTGATGAAGAATAATCTTTTTCGAAAATTTAAAAAATTTGAATTATAGATAAAATAAGTCACATTGTTGTAGAACATTGTAACTAATTAAGGAATCTCAGTTTACCTGACAAATATAAAGGCAGTAGAGGACTAGAATCTCCCTACCACAATAACATAGATTATTATTTTTCTTGGGTTAGCATTATATTATTAGTTGGAGGGGAAAAATAAATAAATCATTCATAATCAACTAACTAGGATAACTCCAAATGGTAATATGATCATCTTGAAAATAGAGTGTGACCTATTTTTCTAATATTTAGAGAAGTGATTAATTACTAAACATATGTAAACTCTACACTATATCTAAGAGGAAATAATTATTTACATATATACATCCATGAAATAGATTGATTTTATTATCAATAAAATGACATGGTGATTGTTTATACATATCGATAGTTTATTGATCATTTATAGAGTTATCCTATAAACCAACAAGGAATAAATGTAGTATATTTTCTTAGAAAATATACACGCACTATATTTAGTGTGTGAAATGTAACACCATAACATATGGTGAAAAATAATTTCTAATTAGTGTAATCATTTTATTTTTAACATTCCATGAAACTCTAAAAATAGTTTTTCACAAACTAAATCACTCATTTCATATAAGAATATATTCTTTTATATTACATGAAACACCAGTATCTTGTATGTTACAAGGAACCACATGGTCAGCATAAATTACATAAAATATTGTCCTTACATGATAGATTATGTAACACCCAAGTCCGATTGTTATCTAAATATAATATATTATTAAAAATTTATAATTATATAAAATAAAGATTTTTATTTTATGAAAATGAATTGTATTATCTTGATTACAAAAATATGTGGTGTACAGAAATATAATATTAATTCATAGGTTTGCAATTAATGAATATGAAAAATGATTGAATATAAAGGAAAACATTATTATCAAAATGTAATTTTTACATAAAAAATTTAATATATTACAATTAGTAACTAATATTAATGTACTACAAATTTTATATATTCAATAATATATTTCTAATATTCATCTTATACATTCAATAGGCATAAGATAATAAAAATGTCAAATTTATGTAATAAAAATTATTTTTATTAAAGGCATTCTTACTGAAATGTAATGGATATCCAATTATAAATCTTAATTTGGTATTTTTAATATATAATATTCCAAATTAGATATTATATTTCTAATGGAGAGAGAAAAATTAGTTGAGGATAAATTTTTTGTATTTTTTCGTAATGATTCAATTTTTGGGTGAATATTTAAAAATACTGAATTTTAAATCAATATGTCATTTTTATATAAATAAAATTTAAGATTAAATTAGATTTTAAATAGGGTGAATTATTAATTTAAATCATATTTTTTAAATATTCCAATTTAGGTCTTTGGAACCTATTTTTCTATGAAATATTATTTAAAAAATACCAAACTATTAATCTGTTTTTATTTAAAACAGTCATTGTTGTCCCATCAGCAAGATTAATTTAAATTTGATATCATCTAATTCTTTTATTAGAATATAAAAAAAATATTTCTTGTTTTTAATAACCATTATATATAATTTATAATATGATCATCATTCTTTTTTTATGAATATTTTTAGTGAATATGACTATAATTAATTAATTATGTTAAGAGAAAAAAAGTTGTAATAAGGTACTAATATATAAATTTAAGACCCAAGGAGAACTAAAAACGTGTCCAACATCCATTTAATGTACATTAATAGTCCCAATAATACATATTATAGACATTTTTCTATTATTGGATCCATATTAAATACAAATAATATGGGTAAAATTATCCCTTCCAATATTTACAAAGTTGTCACTCCTCCTCCACTATAAAATGGCCCCCTATCTACCCACTTCCTTAAATCTATAAATTTACATAGGTCTCCCAGAGATAACTCAAAAAATTTACTGGTTTGTTTTCAATCTCCTTTAATCCTCCCTTTTGGAAGAAAGAAGCTCCAGGAATCTTATGGCACAAACCAAAAACAGTTAGCAGATTAAAAGGAAATGACTTCTCTCATAATCCATTTATATTATTTACCATCTCTAACCCTACAACCTCATTATTAAATTATATTCAAGAAAAATAGTAAGATAAATATTGAAGGTTGTATTAATGATAAGGGTTCTACCAACACATACACAGACCATTATCTAGTGGATATCAAATATATTGTTTCTGTGAATGGTAAATTACTAACTCATTGAACAATGACTATTCATTTCCCTTATACCACCAATCATTGTAGCCATTGTGATGGAAGATCTATTTATATAAATCATAAAAAATATTTTTCATTTAATATTTTCTATTGAAATTTAAAATACTTTTCTTTTACATTCCATTAGATGATAATACTATAATCTTGATTGAGGATGTGTGGCCTAACACCCCATCAATGTGAAGTGATTCATTCACACACAACCTGGAATGTATTAAAGATGAGTTTAGTGAATATATAACACATTAAAAACATTATCATGAATCTTTAATAAAATAATATAAATATATAAAAAAAAATATATGTCATATTTACATTATTTCAATAAGAAATAAAAACCAAAACATCGTTCATGGATAAATAATGCATTCCATATCCTTCAATGGTGTATTCTATTCAATATTTATTTTAAAAGTATATTTTTATAATATAAATATAATGTATATAAATTATATTTATCTCAATTTTTCCATTCATTAATCATTACATACGTTTAAGGGGCATCAATATAAATAATTTAGATACATGATTTGAACAAAGTGAATATTTCCAGAAGTGGAACCATAAAATAGGATCATAAAAAAGTTTGTAATATAAGGTAATAATAAAACCATATATAGAACTAAATTTAATAATATGGTTATTTAAATGATTTATTATATACTTATATTTATTATACAGGTGTTTTGAATGACTATGATGAGGGTAAGGACACATGGTATGGGGATTTCATCTCACATTTAATTTCCATGACATACATGGTATGTTATCCACTCATTATTATTTTTTGTGGTGTATGTAATAACTATGATTTATTTCTAAGAAGAATATAACTAAATTTATCGGTATCAACATTACTATTTTTTGATCCTACTTTACTGGGGATTATGTTTTAAAAGTTATCATATTAGTAAAATATTTTTGTCTCAATATTCCTTCTTGAGACTCATGTTCTCTTATGCCCCAAAATTATTTTGTCATGATATATATAACCCGATTTTATATATTGTAATTTAAGAAGGTCAATATATTACAAACCATGTTTTCTAAAAATGGGATTAAATGAATATTATAACAATATCCTATAATTTTTAAAATTAAATTTTTATCTATTTTTTTCTTTTATAAATATCATAAATCCAATTATTTTTTCCAGATTCTAAATAAGACATTTTTTGATATTTTTATCGTGAAAATAAAATGAATCATTTTTCATTACACACTACGTACAGATTTACATGCCATATTTTCATTAAAGCATCCATTTCATATTTAAAAGGATAATCTTTTTGAATTATTAATAAAAATAATTTGAATGATAATTGTTTTTAAATTGATATCATTATTCCCTTATTATTTTTAAATAAAAAATGTATTAAATTTTTTTATATCCTTATTCATATGTTATCAAATTATTTTCATAGAAAAGGTTTTAAAAGCATTGTCATGATTACATTATATGTATTCAATGTGATATCAAGGGTAATAGTGTTTCGAATTTTTTGACAATTATTTATTTAATTTTATAGGAAAATGGATTTGAGAATTTTTTCTGGTTTTCTTTTTATGTTATCAAGTTGTTTTTAACAAAAATTATAATCAAATCATATTATGTATTAATAAAATATTCTTTCAATAATGAATGGAAATTTTCCTCAAAAAAAATTAATGATAGGTATTTCAATATTATTTTTCACATAAGATGACAACATTTGATATTACACGCTCTCTTCATGAAAATGATCTAAATGATCCATTAATATTCCCTTTATGAATGGGGTATTTTTATTATAATGGGATTCAATAAACTCATTTCAAATCCACAGGTTATATGATTAAGAAATTAATTTCTCTTTCATGGGTAATATTTTTATAAAATATGTATCTTTTCAAGTGTTACAGTTATAATTTAATGATTATGAAATGAGTATATCTATCTGCAGGTTATGATAGGATTACATGTTCATGAAACCCAACTCATTTCATCAGTTATGAAATTTTTATTTATGATATCATGGAAAATATATGTTTTATTTCAATATGATAAGGGTGTGACTTATATCTCCCTCTAATGAAATTGTTAATCATTTATATCGCTAGAAATTGGTAGGGATAGGAACATGGTTTACTCAATCCTGTAATAAACGATGAGAATGAGTGTTTACTTAGGTTAGTAATATAATGCTAGAATGTGGATTTACTTGGATCAATAATATAGGTCTGGACTGAGGGTTTACCTATTCAGTAATACTTGTACGATATGAGGTTTAATTAGTTGACTAAAAATGTGATCGTACAAGAGTTAACACTGTTCAGAAAAATATGGTGGGAATAGAGGTTTACCCTGTTCAGAAAAAGTCTTTTTGCACTATGTTGTTCTAGGTAGCAATTACATGGATACTATAGAAATCATTATATTCTTATGTTATTTCCACAATAAAATGTTTTAGTCAAATATTATGATTTTCTGGGTTATGGATTTTATTTCGTTACGATTCATTTCTAATTAACTACCACGCTTTATGTTATTATTCATATTTATGATCTATGATATTCAAGATATGATCATCAAATATTTGTTTAACGTAATCATACCCATGTCCCTTTGTTTATGAATACATGCTTCCAATGTTTACTATTATTGTTAATTATATCTCAATCATATTTATGATTCATTCTATCGTTTGTGGTGATTTTTAGTATTTATGATGTGCATATGATGGGGTATGGACTTAAATATCCAATAGGTTGACAATGTATCTAACATATTTAATAGTTTTTATGGATAAATGATTAAAAATTATGATACCAATTATATTATTAGGGAATATATTTTTAATGTTTTTTAATTATTCATAAAATTTAATGTAATGTCAATGTATAAATAGTGAGGGATTATATATTCTGTACAAGAAAAATGGTTTAGTTGACATTGGGAAAAATTATTTGAAATCATTAGTTAAATAAATATTTATATTTCAAAGGATATTTCATGGTATGTTACTAATAATACTATTTTTTAGAAGAACATAGTGAGTTGTTTCCTAGAAATACTACGTTGTATTGACAAAAAATGTGGGTGTGGGTCTATAAAAGATGTATTTATAAGTAAAACCTCTGACAAGATGTTCCTAGCATTACTTGGGGTAATCTAATAAATGACAACGTGCCTTTATAAACAACAATTTTGATACTGGTGTGGGATATGCTTTGGGTATTTACAGACTCTTCACAAAAAATAATGAATGATTTAAATATAATATGGCCATGAGAGACCTAGGATAAACATAATGTGTTTTATGTTGAATAAGGGGACATGATTTATATATATTACAAATAAATCATTTCATGAAAATGTTGTTTTAATCTATGATAAGAAATGATCACGGTACGCATAAGGTATTAGTCAAGGGTAGGAACAACATGGAATTGGATTAATGATGAATGTGATGGATTATTTTATAAAGATAAGTCAAATCAGATCATCGCTAGAGTGAAATATGTTGTGGTCATGTCAAACAATTATTCAAAAATAGGATAAAATACACTTAACTAGACCCAATATTGTTCTTTATATTTATGATAAAGGAGTTTACGTAGATTATTAATAATGATGACTATGGAGGAAATAAGATTCCGAACCCATTAAGCAATGAATGTTGAAAAAATCAAATATGTAAATTTCAATTTTGAACCAGATTATTTTTGACTATGTAAATGAAAGACACAAAAGAAGTGACTACAATATAAAAACAACAAATTTAATTAATTAATGTATGGGAATAATGGAATCCCAAAGACCCCATCGATTGTTTAGTGTTCTATTAGTGAATAAAAAAATCACTATGAAACTCAATATCCCATGGAAATGATACCAAATTGAATCAGTAAGTTGGTGTGAATAATTGTTACATTTGGGATGATGTTAAGACTATAGATGAAACGTGAATGTGAAATAGTATTTTGTAAGAGGATAAGGTAGTGTAGTTATTTTATTTAATATGAAGTAATGTATGTGTTTATGTATTTTGATTCAATATTTATTTATTAAGATACTTTCAAATAATCTTACACTTATCTTTTTAACACTCAGAATTTACATGTTTATGTTGGACTGGTGATGTTTTTTAATAACCAATTTAAATTTTTAATACGCAAAGATTAAAATTAATATTATAATCAAAGTTAGATAATGACTTATCAATATTGTTATATGGAATTTGAAAAAATAAATTATACAGTAATATTTACATTTGATATAATTAGTGGCTGGAGGAAAAAATGGCATATTATCTCAAGGATGATGTTTTAAACTTCATTGATTTGTTGAGTATATCTAGTTAACTTTGTAATAATTAAGAATTCTTCTCATCCAAAAGGATTTATGGTAATTTAGGTTATTAGCTTGTTTTAAAAGAATATATGGTTAGGGTATTCACACGTTTGGAATTTAAAAAACATATTCTACATATTAATATATAGTGGGATCAAAGTTATGATTATTTCATGACACTATTTCTAATTATTTGTATTTTCATCCTTGGGAAGTGTTATAAGGTTATCCATTAATGAAAAAGTATGTTATACATCAGAGAAAGTGTTTGTACATTGAGTTTGTATTGAAATCATTGTTTTAAATTCTATTTAGTGATTATCCTTATATTAAGGAAATAAATCATATATATTTTTATAAATTATATTAATGTTGTTTTAGAATTGAAAATCATGTATTTAATGTGACAACAAATCATTTATAGCGATGTTGTATGTACTGAACCCATCAACAAGTGTTAATAAGTTTGTCCTGACAAAAACTGTCCTATACGATATCCGGGTGAATGTATATTTAATTTTGATTATTAAATATTAATTATGAAGGAGTAGTGTCATTTTAGATGTATAAAGATTAATTCATATTTATTTTTATGGTTTAATAGTTATTATTTTTATTATTTTATGTGATTTAAGATATGTGAAATGTGAATTTAATGTGATTTATGCACCAATGTTAATTTAAAGGAATTTATTCAAAGAGGTAATTCATGAATGAGAATTATCTTAAATCACAATAAAATAATGAAATATTCTAAAATAAATGTATCAAGAATATCTCAAAATTCTAAAGGTGAATATTACAGTTTTCATAATACCATTACATGTGTTGAACTAATGGATTCAGGGAGAATCTTATATTTATGACTATAAGGCCATAACATTTTCATTGATCATTTAATAGTTTCTTATTAATGTCCTCAATCAATCACTATAAATATTTATACATTTCCAACATAGCCAATCTTCAAATAAAATATATTTTCATGTATGTGTGAAACCAGTTATATTTTACATTAGGAAACCATCATGTGTCAGCGTTTCCAATTCTTAACGGGAGTTCTAGAATATATTTTTACTATGTGGTATTCCATGAATAAAACCATCATGTATTAACAATTGATAACCTAGATTAAATTTTAAGGGAAAATTAATTTTATGTAGCATAGAATGTAAACCCCTTAGATATTGTGATATTTTTCAAACTAATTTAATCGTTTGATTTATTTTCATTTCACACATCAATAAAAATATTTTCTCACTAATTGAAAAATAAATATCACACCAGACCATCGTGGAATATGTTTCATAAAACACCAAATTGGAATTCATTACATGGAACAATATGGAAATAGTACATTACACACAGGATTGACCTTTCCTAGTATCTTTTGTAACACACCGGACCATGTGTTATATAAGTATATTAAAATATCAAAAATATTAATATAATGAGACATAACCTAGATTTTATGATAATTTATGTGAATATAATTTCATATATTTTGAAAATATGTGGTGTATATAATTATATGATGAATTTATTGGATACCAATTAATGAATATGAAAACCGATTGAATTTAAAGGAAGATTTTATAATCACAATGAAATTAATTAACAAATAAATTTACTAAATAATAATTGGTGATTTATATTAATGAAATAAAAAAATAATATATTCAATAAAATATTTTTTATATTCATCATATAGATTATATATACATAAGATAAGAACTGCAGAAATTTTATGCTTAAAAACAAACTTTTTATAAAGGTCATTTTACAATATTTTAGTGGAGAAACAATTTCAAATATAATTTTTGGAATATTAATATATTTTACAATTTAAAATAATCACTTTAACTTATATAGATACATAAATGTTATGTGGGTATATATTTTGGTTATTTTTTCTATTCGGTTTCATATTTTTAATAAAAAGATAATAATACAAGATTTTAATTCAATACATAATTTTCAATTAATTTATTTTTAAGGATGTATTATATTTTTAATTGGATTAATTTTTTAGTTATATAATTTTTTTATAAATTAATAAAATTTAGATAATTTTTTGTAATTTCATTATTTAATATCAATAAAAAAATAATGAAAACATATTATCATTTTAAAATTAAAAACTCACTGTGTCATCCCATTAATGAGATTAAAATTAAATTAAATTCATCGCCATATTATATTATACTTCATAAATTTAGATTCCATATTAGGAATAATATTAGTTTATAAAATTTGATAAGGTAAAATTTTTTTGACAATAGAAATTAATGAAAATGATTTAAATTAATTACATTAGTTAGAAGTACTGTTAACATAATAAAATATTAAACCATAAATTTACGACCCAAATGATATAAAAAAATTTCCAAAACACATTTTATTTCCATATATAGAACCTATAATAAATTGAATCTTATTTTTTACATTACTAAATCACCTTGAAATATGAAAATCGAAGGTGAAATCATCCCTTTATATATTTACAATATTTCTTGTTATCTTACACTATAAAATGATCCCTCTCTATGCATTTACTCAGACCTCACAAGCCACTTGTCTCACCCAAATTTTGTGTAATTAAGCTCCAAAATTACTTACCATACTCCTATAATTCTTCGCTTAGAAATATGTATTCTCAAGGAAGGATTTTGGAACAAACCAAAAAGAGTTAAAAGATTAAGAAGTAACATTTTCTCTCAATATCCATTCAATTATTTTTCTTTATCCAGCCACTCCATAGTATTTATTACATTATTGAATGAATTTAATAGTATCAAAAATAATCTATGATTTTTAGGCTTCGTTTTCATTCTATGAGTAAACAGGCATCCATTTAATTGATATTGAACATACTGTTTCTTTGTTTCTTAATCTAGTACCTCATGAAATAATGATTGTTCATTTCCCCCTGTAACCAATCTTGGAGGAAATTATGGTGAAAAAATAATTTATATACTATATATATATAAATTATTGTGTCCTTAATATTATTTTTTTCCTTTTATTAAACAAATACTATTTACATTCAATTTCAGGTAAATACAATAATCTCGTTTGAGAATGTTTGGACTGCCGCCCCTCAATGTGATGTGATTTATTCACACTGAACATGGAATCTACAAAGGATGTATTAAACGACGTTATATGTTATATATAACATTATATTGAAAATTTAATTATATTTCATACACATATATATATATATATATTATAGTTTTTCATTATATGTGACAAAAAAACATCATTCATGAATATGTATGGGTTACCATCTCCCTTAACGATGTACTATATTTCATATTTATTTATCTTATTGATTATTATGATATAATATAAAAGGTATAAATGTTCTTTTTATCATGGTTTACATTCTAAATTAATGAAATAAGTATAATCACAAATTATATTACTAATTTTGACAAATATGATGAACAAATAGAACATTTCCAAAAGGGAAACCATAACATAGGATTATAAACATGAGTGTATAATAAAGCCATTATAAAATTATATATTGTGTTATATATAATTATATGTTTTTTAAAAGATGTATAATAAGTTTATATTTAATATATAGGTGGTTTTAATGAGTACACAGACAGTTAGAACACAAGGTAATGGGATTTCATCTCACATTTATTTTTCATGAGATACATGTTACGCTCACCACTCTATACTTTTCTTGTGGTGTATATAAATAAAATTATTTTATTATATTTATATTTTAATTAATGATATGGGTATTAAGACTTCCATTTTACGATCCTTCATTCCTTGGGATTAAATTTCAAAAGTTGGCAAGTCAGTAAAATATTTTTTTGTCAATTTTCCATCATTAGACTCAATTTTTATGCACCTAATAATTATATCGACGTGTATATTAATATAGAAACAAATAAGGAATCTATATATTTCCAGAATACTCTAGTTATTATTAATTTCAATATTTTTTGATTATTTTCTCATTATACAAAGATATAAAATTTTATTGATATGACCTCGTAACTTTTTAAGATTGTTTATGTTTCCATTGACGAAAAATATGATCCATCTCTCAAGAAGACTCACGAGCTTCTATCTCCTATATTATTTAATGATAAAGTCATGTGTTTATTACATTTTATAATCATTGGTAGAAAAAATATAGATGAAATTGGTATAAATAATACACTCTTTTATATTCCCTTTGGTCTAAAATATATTCAAAAACATGTTTTTTATATGTTTTTCACTAATATTATACCATTACCCTTTAAGATTTAAAATAAATTACCCTTTTTTATTTGTACTATATTTTAAATGGATTCTTCTTGTCTCTTTTAGAACATGGAATTTTATGGAACAATATACTATCAAAATGGAATGATACATTTTACCCCTTTAAACAAGTATATATTTATCTCTTGTCAATTCATTTAACTTTCTATTATATTTTTAATAACATAATCCTCAAAAAAATGTTTTCAAAAATTATCTCATAGAAACTTCTAGGACAAAAATTTTCAAACATATTTTATATGTATTCAGGAAAATGTATTCAAAACGTTTTTCAGCCTAATTCTTAATTTTTCAAATTAAATTCAAATAATTTTTTTCAATATCATTTCATGCATTTATAATATTTTCTGAAAATATATTAAAGGAAAATTCTTTTTAATGTTTTTTGAGGAAAATTTATAATGTTTTCATAGAGAAAGGTTTTCAAAATGATTTCATGTTTTCTTTATATATATTAAACATAATATCTATGAAAATTATTTTCATTTAAAATATATTTCAAAATTATTTTCCATCTATGATGACATCTTTTTATGGTACACATTCCATTTTAAAAAAATAATTTAAATGTTCTATTCATATTACTTATGTGAATAAGTTATTCATAATTTCATGGTGATTGTGAATCTAGTTTATCTTCCATTGGTTATATGTTTATGAAAAATGTTTCACATTCATCAGTTATATATTTATCAAATATTCTTATTTTCATCACTCATGTTTATATTGAAATTATTATGAAACCTATATCATTATGCACATGTTATGATAAGATTACATGTTAATGACCCCCATTATATTTTATGGGATATAATATATTTTTTATAACATTGTGGAATGTGTATGTATGATTTCATTTTGTTACTATTGGAACCTAATGATTGGTGTCCCTTGGGATTAATAGGGATGAAATGAGGTTTTAATTACATTGGTAATACAGTTCTATAATGATGGTTCACTCATTTTGGTATTGTAATGTTGAAAAAAGTGTTTACTCAATTCAGTAATATAAGGTTGGTATGATGGTTTACACAGTCTATTAATATAGGACCGGAATTAGGGTTTATGTGTTTCAGTAACAGAAGGATGGAATGGAAGTTTATTGGGTACAATAACGGAATTATTCCACAAAATCTGCCTTTAGAGAGACTCTATTGGTACTATAGAAATTATTATATGCTTATTTGTTTTCAGAAATTCCATGATTTATTCATATGTTTCTATTTCATGGCATTTGGACATTATTTCATTATGTTTCATCACTTATTATCAACTAATATTTATTCCATGATTCAGGTTTATGATCATTGATATTAATGGTATGATATTCAATTGTTTTGATATTGTTCTCATACCCCTAATATCAGAATATTATTATATGAATCTTTTCATTACCCTTACAATGAAATTGAGCTCATGTTTTTTGTGTTTTCATACCTATGGTTTGATGATATATAGTAATTATGATGAGTGTGATAAGGATTCATGTAATGAATAAAATTTTGGGTGTTAATATATATCATTTATGTACCATTTTTTCTATTTCCATGTTTCCAAAGGTACTGGACCAATTACTCTCTCTGAACAACTGTTTTTATAATCTTTTAGGTATTTCTAAAATGTACTGTAATATAAATGTATTAAAAGATAGTGTCACTATATGAAATGTGATATAAATATAAACCACATATGATTGAATCGTATATTTTTTGTGAAAATGATTTTTTAGGAGATCATGAAGATGGTTGAAACTTCATAAATATTGTGACAGTTCAATATATTTTTACATTGTATGTAAAAATATATCATTAATGAATTAAGGTGTAATGACAATACTATGATGGAAATTTTGATGATTAAAGTAGATAATTTTATTAATTTCAATGTAATTGTTTATGTGTTAATGATATGGGTGGTAAATCTTCAACTATGTCCCAAATGTTTTCTCAACCATCATTACATGATATGATAATTAAATAATAAAAAAATTCATATCCATTGTTAGAAAAGAATATAAGGGTTGTGAAGAATGATTTCTTATCCTGAGAATAATATTTATCCAGAATGTATATTTATATGTTATTCACGGATGACTGTCTCATCTATCCCTGAGATGATATATGAGTTGTAAAATGAATCATAAAGAAAAAAAGTATTTATACAACCATGATGAACTAATATAATTAGGAACCTTCATAAAAATTACCGGTTGGATAATATGAAAAGGGAAATTGCTGATAATACTGTATTGTTTTTGGTGTCTCGGCTATAAAAATACGAATGAAATTTTTTTAAATGGATATTGAAACCACTACCCATATAATGATGTATGTGGGATAGTATAACTCAATGCATCTGAATTAGTATCCCAAGAATGTCACATGAAACCAATTTGATATGGGTTAGAGTGTATTTAATAACCACGAATCCCATTCCCTCACTATTTTTGAAGATTTAACTCATGATAAAAATCACAAGATTTAGATAAATGTGTTAGTGTGGTTACATGTAGTTCTACCCCAATCATTTAAAATCATTATTCTGGGTTCGCATCAAAATTATTGATAACTATTCTACATTATTTATAAACATAATTTTATTATTATAAAACATATCACCAAAACAAATTATGGGAAATAATATAAGACAAATCATACACTAGTGGTACTTATGAGAACATGATCAATTGAATATTATGGTATATTTAATCATCAACTCCTATTAGTTGACTTTTCATAAAAAAATAGATATCATGTGAGTATTCAAAAGTAAACAAACAAATCCATACATGGGAAGTGATGTTGAACTCATACGTGTTTGGATAAACATGGTGACTGACAGATTGGTGGGGCTGAAAATGAGCCTGAGATGACAAAAAAGGTTCATTCTATCCAATAACATTTAATAGAATCCATGTGTAGGTAGAAGAGAAATGAAAAGTTATATCAATATTAAATATGGTTTTATATTGGAAACAATGTTTTCTATTATATGTAACCATGGAAGAGATTCACACATTTTTTGAATGAAGTGGAATCATATCACATAGTAAGTTGGCACAAATGAAATCCTTTATCACATAGAAGAAGTGACATGTATGCTTGAAATCAAACCAAATAATCCTCATGTTCATTATGAATTCAATATAATACTCTTTTATAATTACATACCTAATCCCTAACATATTCTAAATATTAAGGTGGTGCAATGGGAACATGACCTATCATATGAGGAGAATCTAATAGAGATCTTGTCCACTAGTAATAGTGTTGAATGAAAAATGAAAACCAAAATTTTCAATGACTCTTAGAGGAACCAAAAATACAATCAAGTGATGAGGTTATTAGAGGATTTAATGAGACATAAGTACCAAAAATATTACTCAACTAAGAGATTCAAATGAAATTTAAGGGAATGTATTTATTAAGAGAGGAAGTATGTAATGAACCAGTCATTTTAATTGTTATTTTTTAAGGAGAAAATGTGTGTTTTAAGAGATGATAAAAAATAAAAAGAAACCCAAAAAATTACATCAAATTAAACAGTATCAGTACATTATTCAACTATAGTAAAAATTAAAATTCTGAACATTATAATTGGACATAAGCTTTAAAATAGAAATGAAAATTTTGTAAAAAAATATCACCATAGTCTAATAGAATCATCACCACCCTTGCCAATGGTATAAAAAATAAACAAAATATTATTAAAAAAATATATATCATACCAAAATTCATATATAACATTGAGAGTATTTTTAGTAAATATTTATTGAAGGTATGATATGATATTTATTGGATACATGTGGATATGATACAATTTAGATTTTACTGTTATATGACTGCTTTTCAATATGATCATTGGTCGATATGATCATTTGAAAAAATACACTTGGTTGATAATATTAGAATTAATAATAGTGCTTATTTGTATGAATGAAAATAGATAATTGATGAAAAAAATGATCATCAAAGGAATCACCTAGTGAATTTTTTCCATGTTAATCCAATCAGTCTGACCTTTAGAGGGAGTTACCATCAATGGGCATCACCCATAATCTTGAGCGTGGAGAGATTTGACAAGTGAAGATTGAATCAAATCTAATATGGGAGAAATTGTATTTTTTCATGATTACCACACAGTCGATGTGAGCCGATCCACCCCTTGAATCCATTTACATCACACACCTTACACTTATGGTGAATGTTAGAGTCAGAAGGGGTTTCATGAAAAAACTCACTTATTTTATATTGTACGAACCTTGTATTTGATAGCATGAGGATGCCCCAATTATGTGAGGTAATATAATGTCATGAAAATTCATAATATATTTCATATTTTAATTTAAATGAAACAATAATTTAGTTTGTGATACATGTGATACTAAAATAACATGTGAAAAACTTAATAATGAGTTTCTTCAATGGCTTTCATTGCTTACAAAAAAGAGTATTACATTACAATAATCCATTATAAATTTAATTTTGTAGAGAGTTTAATTATATAATAGTTTTTTAAATTAATACAATTTACATCATTGGAATCAATGAATATCGGAAATTGACCTTTAAGCATCGCAATCATTAGGAAGTTTTATCTTCAAAACCACCCATAGCTATTTTGTATGTGAGATTGATTTTAATTTAAATTATACAACTTCAAGGATCGATATTTTTCAAAATGAAATGCATATTTTTAATCAATATAATACACTATGACTAATAGTGTCAAATTAGTTTTCTACCAACATGATTTCATATAATATATATTTTTTATTACATCGAGTAATGTAAAATTTACCATAATAAGAGGCTAAACAATATCTTGTAGGCAAAAATCATCCTACACACATGTCCGTAGCACCAGGATGGTCTGATTTATAACATATCCTCCCATGGATAAACAATAGATCATTATTTATCCACTAGAAAAAAATTGTTAGTTGGGTTCCATTATGATAAAATATTACATGAGTTACACTCCACACCCACTATCAATGACCTCTCATTCTCCCTATTCGTCACACATCTCAAACACAATGTAATGACCAAAATGATCCATAATATCTCTACAAAAATAATAAGTTCCTCCTTGAATCCTAAAATGGAAATAAATCATTCCAATTATGTTTTTATATTATTTAGACCTACACATACACACACATTCTTCTGTTTTGTAACAAACATGTTGTTTACATGTATAGAGGATTGATGCCACACTTAGCAATGATTGTTCAATTCATCTTTACCCTCTCACAAGGGGAAATTTTAATAGAAAATATATTAATATAACTTAAATATCATATTTATAATTTAATTAATATTTTTTTTATTAATTTAAAACACATATTATTATAATTTCTATTTTTTGTAAAAACGATACAATTATTTATTGAACTGCGGAATATTGACCCCTTAAAGCGATATTATTAATTCATGCTATAAGTGGAATGTATTAGGAATAATTTTAATGAAAATTTGTAACCTAAATGACAAATGTTTTATATATTTATAATATAAATAAATTTTATTCATACATAATCATAATAATATGATAATGATTTGAATGTATCATCCACGAATACATACAATCTACCATCTCTATGAACAATGCATTCCATTTCGTATAAAAAAACATTAAAAGTTAATCAACATACATATATAAGGGACACATATTATATTTAAAAAATGACTTAAACTTGTTATATAATGAAACAATGGTATATTTATAGGAACAACAAATAACAAGTTAAACCATACTCTACAAACAGGGCAATTAAAACCCGAAATATTTAAAATATTGAAATTATTTCATAAATGGGTAATAAGAGATTATGAATGGATCATATATGATAAAATTAGTAATAATATTAATTTTCAATAAGGTATTAACATATTTTAAACCATTATACATGAGTTTAAATGATAGTCACCAGAATCTAAATACAAGGTAATGAATTTAAATCTCACTTTTTACATCCGTGAGATAAATTTCATATTCAACACTAACATATTTTTTGTGTTGTTCCTACATATAATTTTGATATATTATACAATTAATTATTTTACCTTACCTTTATTTATATTTTTCATTTGGGGAATATCAATTCTAGGTATTTTGATTCATATGTATTGGTTTCTGTGTCTATTTACATTCTTTTGAGACATAATTCTTGATATGCTCAATGATTCTTTTATATGGTTTTCATACTACCATATTATATGGTACAACATGAATATCCGAAATCTATGGATATTATACCATTCAATTAATTTTATTCTATCATTAGTATATGACTTAAAATTATTCAACGAGTTATTGGACACATTGGAATGTTTAAAGAATATTTTCTTCAAAATTAATACTAATAATCTTACAATGATAAATACATTGGTTTAAATTAAATATCTATTTTTAATAAATACTTTATTTCTACTATAAATATGAATTATTATTTTCTTGTATTAATACTATTTTCACACTCTTTTGTAGTAAAATGTTTAAACAATATTAATATAAAAGCATGACATCAGTTCTGACATTAGTGTGAAAACATGTTTTCTTCTAAAAATTATGTTTTATTTAACTTTACTGATAAATGTTGGAATAAATTCAATATGATTGTGTATATACTTTTTTACCCTTTTTTATTTTACCCATGTTATCAATGGAATCATATTATCGATTTCATGAAAATGAATTTTCTATACCATTTTACAATAAAAATAGAATATTATTTTTTCACCATACAACAATAATGAATTTATCAACTATGAATTAATTCTATACTCTTTCTCAATATTATTCATATTAAATTTCCTAAAATATATTTCTAAATGTGATCCCCTTTGAAAAAAATATAAATTGTTTTTAAACGACTGATGATATTTTACACATGAATATTTATAAATGTTATTCATTTTTTCAACAACAACAACTCTCTAATGTACCCCAATTAGTATTTTTGTTTTGATACCATATTTATTATTAATTTTAATAGTTTATAATTAGTTTTTCCAATGATAGTAGTCACTTTCACTTTGTTTATTATTTAGTCCACATGAAATATTAAATCATATATTAACAATGAATATTGAATTTCCACAGAATTTCCATTTTAGTATTTAGGGAAATTAATATTTTCAAAACCGTATAGAATTTTACATATGATGTCTAATATGAAAGTAATTTTTTAAAATAAGGAATTATTGGAAATTATTTATTTCTCATTCAATATGATTATTTGATTATATATATTAGTTATTTTGGGTTTCAATGTGAGGAATAATTTGAATTTGAAATAATAGGGGGATATCAACATTTATATAAATCTGTAATGCATTAATCGGTTCACATGAGAAAAATAATTGTTAAAATGGGTTTCTAAACATAGTTTTAGACCTTCTTGTGAATGGTCTTACTAGTAATAAGATTTTATGTGCCTGAGACATTATTTCCATTAAGAATTAATTTTCCTGCATAATATTTAGTAATTATTTAACCATGAGATTCATCACACACATATATATTCATAAATTTCGATTCAGTTCATTTATTAAATTGAATGTGTTTCAGTTTCATGCCATGCCACAATGTTTTTCAAATATATAGTTATTTTAATGGAATCCATTTCGAGTTAACACCATGACAAATTGTTTATGGATTTCATTCAGTTTATTGATTACATGTAATGTGTGTTATGTTAATTAACTTTATAATTGACTCTTCTAATTGAATCATTATTTCATCAACTATATTTTCCCTTACTAGATCTTTGAGATCAATCCTATTAGGATTCCTTCACATGGGATCCAAGAAGTGTATAATAAAAAATAAGAAAACATTTACAAGATGTATTATATTTACCTTAGAGATTTTTTTTATTTTCAAAATAATTATGTTGTAATTAGTGAAATTATTTGTAATATAATACCCATGGATGTAACTACTTTACCAAGAATACTAAACTCATGATCCATCTGTTCTAGATTAATTTGTAATTATGACTATGTAATGGATATCAAAAACTTACTTTAGTCTATCTGTGTTCATGTCAATACACATGTACAAGTCATTGTTAAATGAATTTTAATTTAGTTTCTATAAATAAAATTCTTATTCCATAAATTACTTTTAATAATATTTTTTCTTAATAATTTATATATTTAACAGAATTATGTTTGATAAATTGATTTTGGCAGAAAAATAAAAAAATTACATTTTAAAAGAAAATATATATAATATTATAAAAATCTCAGGTAATCAAGAAATTTTTTGTTGAAATGAAATTTTGATGAAAAAAATATCAATAAAATATTAATGATTAATTAATTTTTTAACAAAGTAGTTGTTTTTTATATGTGATGGAATTTTTTCAATGATGTAAAAATTGATATTATTAAATTTATTATAATTTTTATACATACAAGATAAAATAAAATTATTTAGAGAATTATGATGGAACAATATAAATTATATTTCATATCATGATTTAAAAATTATATTATGTAAAATTTATAATAATTTTCTAAAAGTTTTTATTTTTTCAGGAATAGTAAAATATATATTTTTAGGATATTGATATTTTTTATGTATTGATAATTATATAATAATTATGCAAATGTTTATTAAACCAAATCGACGACCAAAAATATTATATTTGGTAAATTATATTTATTTTCATATAGTTTAATATATTTTTATATAAATACGTTTCATTATAATGTCTATAACGAATAAATATGTTATTAAAATAATAATATTTCAAGTCATTAATTATATAGAATAAATATTTATTAAAATATTATGTTCTATTATTTTGTAACAATTATAAAATATGGTGAGTCATGTATCAAATTCCATGAAATAAAACCCAGAGTAAGACAATGGTTATTCATTTTAAACAACATAGTTTTGTAAGACCAATATATTGAAATAATTAATAAATTTGTCCACATAATCAATAAATATCAACCCATTTTTCAATTTCAATTCACTATGAATTCATAAATCATTATTTTATAGTAATTTTAACTCAAGAGGAGTTTACTTATGGTTTCATAAAACATGAAATGTTACATCCTCTGCTGTTTGAAAAAACTCTTCTTGTTAAGAAACATTTCTCCTTTTCCATTCCATTCATGATCCATTTTCATGTGATGTCTTTTATAACATCCACATTATGTTATTTATTATACATTAAATTATCAAATTTCACAAATATTAGTATTTTATTTATTGGAATCCATTTTCCCTCTCATTTTACCCTTTTCTAAAACAATGATTTTTACCATTCATACTGTTGAATATACAAATCAAATTTCTCACTTTTACATTAGATATTCACTTTGACATTTAATTTTATACCATATCTATGTTTTATTTAAATGTGAATTAAAAATATTATAAACATGAATTTATTATTTTGAAATTTATAAATATTATAATTACATTTCTTTTAGATGTTTAAAAATAAAAAAACATTATGTCATTAATAAATTTTATCTTCTAAGATTTTGATAATAATCTAGTTCATTATATCACTATGGGTCATTAATGGAATTATTTATTATGATATATGTGGAACAAATGATATTAATACATTTGTAGGGTGCACTTCGATAGTAATCCAATGCATTAATTGATGAATAAAATCAATATATATGTCATGTATTTTAACTCCTTAGTGAATAACCTTGGTAATGATCAATTATTACACTGTCGATATTACTAATATTCAAATATACGAATGAATGTCTAATTAATAGTTTTTTCCACAATTATATGTTATATTTCTGTTATTAATATTAACATTTTATGATATTCTCTATCTCATTCCTTATCATGATTCCTCATGCTTTTAATGGTATATCTTATGGACTTATTCTATATGTCTCTCTTTAGTATTCCCTTAATGTGATTCATGCTCTCCCTTTTCCTTTTGTGAATCCCTGTAGGAAGTGGGATTTGTAAAATTAAAAGAGATTTAACCCATGTTGATACCTTTCTAGTGGGTTTGTAATAATGTTTTTGTCTCTATGAATTATCTAACTTATATACAAGAAATAATTATAAAATGATCCTTTTTTTGAACTATTTAATAAATGTTTTTGTTATAATAATGTGGGATTCTATATATTTAATAACATATGTGTTATATAGTGGAAGATGAAACCTCTAACACTATTAAAAATTTGGCCATTGAAATAGTAATGAGACTATTAAAAATAAAAACATTATAGACTTGTATCAATAATTATCGATGTGTGAAAACAAAATATTTTGTATCATATTGATTAAAAATACGATAAATCTATAAAATTGAACATGTATTATGTTTTTTTTAAAATAAAAAATCAGTTTTTTCAGAGAGTAATGTTTTACATGAACATTTATATTAAATAAAATTATTTTAATGAAATATTATCTTTAATAATTGGTTTTTAATTTAATATGTCTTAATATATTGATAATTTAATATTTTGAGACCATATATAAATTCTCAATGGGTCATACAATTGATCATTACAATTAAATCATTATTTCTCAAAAAATCGAGGATTTTATTTAAAAATCAAAAATATAAAATTTTTAATGATAATTTCATAAAATTAATTTCATTTTTAGAACACGCATTTTGAAATATTACTATTATGATATATATGGTAATTTTCCTAAATAGTAGAATTTAATTTAAATATTAAAATACAATAAAATATCATAACTTCCTCAATAGAAAAAATACATATGGAAATGTTTCATGGCCAAGGTATGTAACCATTTATTAAAAATGAATATAATTGATTTGTATATATTCTCTCAATAAAAATTAATACATGTAGTTTTGAATTATAATAAAAACTAAGGAATATAATATTAAAAATTTCCCCTGTCATCCACTTATGTGTACCAGCTTTCACCAACCCTTCTATACACGTCAACTAATCCATTAGTATTTGAAATAAATTTTCTCTATTGTATTCCATATAATCTCCCCCATTTAAGTATACTTATGATGTCACAAAAAGATTTATTCAATGTTCCAAAAAATGTTTTTAATGGGGACCGCATTTAATATATAACATTCTCAAACATGAAATTTTAAATACCTTTATTTTATTAATATAATTCATCCCTCTATCCTAAACAATGTATTAAAAAATGAATTTAATATGAACTATAATGTAATATTTATAACATAATATATTCCGTACATCCTCTTCATTAATTACATTTTTCTTGATAAACAGACTGTGTATTATAACTGCTCACCACCTCCATGGATGATGTGTTTACTATATCTGTAAAAACATTCATATAAATATATAATTCAAATCAAAATATTCAAATTCATGTATGTATAAAAATAATATAATTTCTTATCTTATAAAATGAATTTTTGGGGATAATATTTAATCGCATAAATCAATTTCATGACGTTTGGAAAAACCACATAAAATAACTAACAATGAAACATTATAATTTTTAACATAATGAATAATACCAAATTTAGAATTTTTTTTGCTATTTGGGTAAACTTAGAAATCTCTATGCACCAAAATAACATGTAATTTATCTTCTGTAGTTTTTTTCTAATTTATAGAAAAACATTATTAATTATGGATATGTTATCCGACCATGGAATCATTCAATGAATGCCCCTAGAAAAACAAAATCAACAATTTTATCTATTTGAACATGTTATAAATGAATAAAATTAAAATAATATTTAATAATATTTTTATGGAAATCGTTATAAATAAATTAATTTATGAATCTAGTTATATTATCTATTATATGACGTGAATGTGCATAAAACTTTTGTAGAATACGTTTATGGATCTCTCTAATAAAACCCTTTAAAAGTTTTAAACAGTCTCTATCTAACTCTTTTTTTATCTCTATATCACTGATGATATAGATTTCTTAAAAATTCCATATATATATCTATTAAATATTTTCCAACCATATTCTAGCATCAATTGATTTGTGTAATACAAGAGTAAAATGCATTTCTGAAAAACATTTATAAATTAATAATATATTAAAAGAATTATTTCTATCCACTAATTCATTTCTGTAATTCCCATTAAATGTTTTTATAGAAATATAAGATCAAATTAAATAAATTATTGTTTTCTGTATAATCATTCTATTTTTTCTGCATGATTTTAAAAAACCAATCCACTTATATTTTGTTTAAAAAAAATCCATTACATGATTTAATAAATCATAATATTGAAAGATCATTTCATTAAACAATTAATATTAACTTATAATTAAATATTTTTAATATAAATCTCTTATTTTTTTAAATGTTAATATTTAATCTTATATTATTGTACAAAATATTTAATTTCGCTAAATATTTGTAGTATTTTTTATATCAAATTTTATTATGAAATGTGGGAAAATTATGAATCTCATTTCATTATATGGTTAAATTTAATTTTATATTCCATATGAATTATTTAATTTTGTAGAACAAATAATATTATAAAAGTAACAATTAGTGTTACCTCAGTATTCACTAATTAATTTTATAATTATTTATTCCCATGAGATGATATGTATTGGTTTATGGAGTGATCGTTATTCATTATGTGACTCTTTCCACCATGAAATGTTTTCATGGTAGTTTTCTATAACTTTTACTTATTTCATATTAGTTTTTTGTAGCCAAATTCCGATATTGAAATGATCTTATGATTCCATTTCCCAAATTTTATACCTTTATATGATTAGTCATTGTCATTCTCTTCAATGTTATCATTTATTTCTTCTATCTCACCTTTAATAATTCAATAAGATATTTGTGTTCCCTTAATATGATTCTACCTAACCCATTTTCCCAACACATTCCTTATGTAATCAGAAGATGTTTTTCTATATAAAATTGACTGAATAAAAAATTATGGAATGTAAATATATTATTATATATTTTTGAATCCATTTATGTATTATGAAATTAGTGTTCTTAAGATTTTATTCACCTCGATCAGTTGATTTACATAGTTATGTATAAAGTGAGTGGTATCTATGAATGTTCACTCTATGTAGTCTTATGGGAGGGGATAACACCCTATAATAAAGATTAATTCATAGTATCTATGTATAAATAAATTGTGAATGGAACACAAAACTACTCATATATCAACAATTTTTTAAGATTCATCATAAAACTCGTTGATGGGGTGTAGGAGATGTTTTTTGTGTGGAATGAGTGTGTTATAATTTTCAATATAAAATGGAGATGATGATGAATACTAATGCGATGGAACAAGAGAATCCCCAAAACAACACAAAACATATAATCCAATTTATCAACTTCGATGAACACTCAAATTATGTAAACCAATTTTCTATTTCAATGGTTATCATAGAAAACATTTGACAACAACTCCAATACCTATATAGAATATAAGGGTGTATTCTACCACAACCACAATGGTTGATTCTAATAATGAATTGGGGTAATGAAATTTTTTATTTCAATAAAAAATATTAAATGTAATTTTTTATTATTTTCCTATGAATTCATTAATATAATTATATATTATTATAAATATTTTATCACCACTAAAACACCTGGCGGTAATCAATTACTCTAATAAATTGGAATATAATTGAATCCACATTATATTACACATAAATGTTTATTATTGGAGGAATAAACCTCCAAAAATAGTATCATAATTCATTTAAAGGTGTTTTTTTATAAATTTGAAAATGATGGGACTTCATAATATAAATCAACCACGATCTGTCAAGATAGACAGGTCCCACATAAAATACCAATTAATACTGTTATTCAGTAAAAGTGTAAGGAGTATATTGAATCTCCAATGTAATATTCTATGCATGTGTTGATATTATATCCAAATGAGATACCCTATCTTCCTCATATTATTGAGACCAATGATATTATTATTCATGTAAAGACCCATAAATTTAAAGGGATGTTTTTTTCTTAATTTTCTTTGAATTCTATGAGTATGCAGTTTCTGACGGCACCTGATTCTGAGGCCCGGTGTGCCCGAAATCTATTTCCGAAGTATAGCTCAGGTACGTTCAGTAAACAAACGAGCAGGTTTTTCTAAATTTTGATCCATTGCTCAGATTCAAAATCTGAGGGCACTAATGAAACCGCAACACCGTTAATTACATAAGAAGACCTTTTTTGGAGTTTTGTTTTCTCCGGAATAGTTGTATAAAAATGTTGTTTAAGTGTTAAGAGAATAATATTTTGTTACAAATTTTATTCCTCCTTCATAGTCGTTAAACCCCATGAGGGGGAGTTGGGGTCGGACCCACTAAACACCCAACTCTTCTTGAGAGGATTAAAGAGTGGGGTGGGGACCACATGAGCCCCAGCTCATCAAATTCCCCTATCATCTCTTCCACATTAATGGTGCCAACATATCTCTTCATTTATTATGACAACTTAAGATTTATTATGTTATGTTATTTTATCGTTTGAATTTTTAAAAGTGTTTGAAAAAGTAATAAAATAAGGCTAAAGCCTTATTTTATTTTTGGTTGCTTCGTTGTTTTTAGAGAGGTAGTGTTCTACCATCGAAGAACTTCATCATCCTCCTTGAAGAACGTGAAGAACATAGATGCACCTTCCTTCAGTCTTCATCCCGCGTCAAAGGATGGGAGACACCATTCCTCCTCAGACGATCTCCGTCAACGTGTACGGAGCCTCACCCCATGACACCTCTTTCCATGAGGCTCATCAATCATCAACATGTTATCGAGGTAGGGGTTTGTTTTATGTTCGTGATTATTTTGGCATTTATCGATAAATATTTATCTTCGTGCTATAAAATTAACTGGAGGAGGTCAGACCGCAAAAACATGGCCGACCCTGCTCCCCGTTTTTGTTGTACATCGTTATGGTTTGGAATATAGTGGCGCGGTGCAACAGCACTTCAAAAGAACGAGGAAAAACACAACGAAGGAACGTGGCACCTTCGCGCCGCACTAGCGAAGCCGAAGGGTCAGCCTCGGCCAAGGGAGGGTCGCGGTAGAGGGGCGAGATGCCGTTGCACCTCACCAATCGGAAAAAGGCTGTGACAGTTCCAGAAAGGGTGGTCAGAAATCCAACGTCTGGTGCATGGGAAGGCAGGACCCGCAACGGCTCAACGGCCGACCATCATGGCCGGCCGGAATCGGAAGGGTAGGGGGTTTATAACCCCCAGCGGCTTGCAATTGGGAGGTCCCCCCACGTAAAATCCACCATTTCAAAACAAGGGGTGTAACATGCCCCCCCCCCCTTTCTGCATCCGCTCAGCCAGTGCCAAGCCAGCCCGCTCATCCAGCGCAGCGCCGCCCGCGTTGGGCTAGACCACCCACGCTGGGCCGCCAACGCCGGGTTGGGCGACACGTGTTGGGCCGGACCCCCGTGGCTAGCTAGACCACACCGGCTAGGTTGAGATGTGCCATCCGGGCTGGGCCATGCCCATCTGGGCTAGACCGGGACCTGTGTCGGGCCAACCCATGTAGTATTGGGTCGGGTCGGACCGCGCCCAAACCCCCCTTAAATCGGTCAGGTTCGTTCATACACCCATAACATGGTCTACAGACCTCCTATCGACACAACCTCAGTTGCGTAGCAAAAATTTGATCGAGATGGTCATTTTGGTATATTAAACTCAAGGTTTTGGAGAACTATCGGTATGACCGGGTTGGTTTGAACACGAATCCAACAGGGCCCTCGGAGCGGAAACACTTATAACTTAAGCCCTGAACGTCTGAATGACATGTCGTCGACATTGATGGATTCCACTAAGTGAGATGGTTCTTTTGGATTACTACACTCACAGTATGGATGCAGTTGGAGTATGGTCGGGTTGGTTTTTACATAAAAACCATGCAGGCCCCTGGGATGAGAAAGCCAATAACACTCAGACCGGGCATCTGATTGACGCGATGTCTGTCATGTTGAGTTCCTATTGATGAGACGGAACATTGGGATACATCAACTCCAAAATACATGTCAGTTGATGTATCTACCCCCTTGGCTCGTAGAGTGGACCCTCCCGGAATCGAGCATTGTGTGTGCAGGAACCCTAGAGCTGGCTTTGACTGCGACGACGATGACAACTGTACTGGGATCATCCGTGGGTATGGCAGCGACAACGACCGTACTGGAATCCTTCGTGGGTTCGATGGTGATGACTGCTGTTCTTTATCCTTTGTGGGTTTGGCAGTACATGACTACTATTCTTGTATCCTATGTGGGTCTGGCAGTGTAGTTGGTCTTGTATCATTTGTGGGTCCAACAGATTAGCTTGTCTTGAATCCTATGTGGGCCCGACAGCTTAGATAAATCAGTGGCTACATTTGATCATCTCTATTGTCTTACAAAGAAGTATAAATGTGTGAGATGAGTCTTGATTTTCAATCATTATATTCGATATGATTGTTTTTCTATCATGTGTGGATTGGGTTATGTTATCCTATGTGGATTGGATTATGTTATCCTGTGTGTACTAGATCGAACGTAGGCTCAGATGTTGGATCTGAACTGGAATTGATGACTTAGGTATATGTATGGGAATATACCTAAGTTGGGTTAGTTGTTATTTCGTGATTGTATCTTTCATTTTTGTTTTATCCTTCTTGGATTATAGGAGACCTTTGGGGGTCTTGGGGTCCCAACTGAGTAGCGTATACTCACCCCAGCATGGGCTATTCCCGCACTACATTGTGTTGGATGCAGATGACGGACAGTGCTGACTGAGGTAGGAGCTCATGGAGCTAGACGGTACCTGGAGATAGATCACTGGACAGGACATACAGGGAGTGGACGGCAGAAGCCGAGGAGCAGAGGGGACCATCTGTACCCACCCTTTAGGTGGGATTTCCAAAGGATGGCTTGGTGTTTCATCTTTACTTTTCTGCCATTGTACTATCTTTTTAATTGTACTTTACTTTTAGTTGGGTTTGTATTTTATCCCATTTACTTTCCAGCACGTACTTTTGTAATCAGTTTACGTAGTGTTTACTCACCCAGCATACACTGTGGTGTTGGATTACATTATAAAGGAAATGGCATCCCCTATGGTCGGGATTTTCGCCTTTAGTGTGAGTCGCCAGCCCCTGGCCTATGGAAGGCGGTCTTGTGGTAGTCACATAACGGGGCCCGGGGACGGGTCGTGACAAATTGGTATCATAGGAGTTCAGTTCTACCGTAGAACTCAGGACTCTGATCGTTCTTCTTTTTTAAGCAATTATGTTAAGGATATTTAGTGTGGTTGTTATTCTAGGGAGGCCAGTGTTGGTGCGGTGGCCGACATATCCATACACCGGGACCCTGACTTCGGATTTCTGAATCAGTGTACGTAAACATTTATTGCATGTGTGTTTCAAAAGTTTTCTTTGTTATTACTTTGTGTTTGCTCACCAGGTATACTATATTGACTGTGGCTTAGATTTCTCTTTTCAGGATGGCCCCTCAATGGAAGCCAGCTAGGGTTCTGATCTTTTTGCGAGACGACAACCCACCGAGCGATGAGGCCTCGGTACAGGGCCCTTTTACAGCGGAGGCACCGGTGGTACCTCTACCCACTGAGCCACCGATGCTACCAGCCCCAGCCGCTAAGATTGCACGTCACCATAGTGAATTGCACGACTTTCAGCATCAAAGACCCCTTAGGTTCAGTGTGGAGACAGACCCTCATGCATCAGAGGATTGGCTGGAGGCTATAGTTCGATTTTTCAGGTTAGTAGGGACACCAGCTGACCTCATGGTGATCCTTGCAGCGAGTCGCCTGCACGCGGGAGCAGGCACATGGTGGAGCCTAATGCTCTAGGTGCACGACAAGGAATCTATCCTTTGGACGGACTTAGAGAGCCTCTTCCGCTCAGAGTTCCTTCCAGTCTCCCTCCGTGCGGTGCGCATTCAGGAGCTACTACAACTGCAGTAGGGCAGCATGACAATAGCCCAGTACTCGATGAGATTTACCGATCTATCACACTATTCCACAGACATGGTACGAGACCCATTTTTCTAGGCCCGAACCATCGAGCAAGGACTTAGGAATGAGATCAGGGCATCGATGATCTCCCTCAGCATTCTGATGTAGACAAGAGTACTGGAGAGAGCCCTTCTCGTAGAGCGCTTTCTTACTGAGCTTACACTAGCAGTGAGACCTACCGCATGGCGGTATGTAGCTGATTCTTCTGCAGCTCGTAGTCTACGGATGTCACAGGGGTCCAAGCGGACTAGACCATCAGGCGGAAAACCTCAGGACACTGGCTTAGAGGTGCAGGGCACACAACGCAGAGCCAGTCTTACGAGGAGCAGACAGTGCTATGGATGCGTCGGGCAGGGCCACATGGCTCGTGAATACCCAACCCGCCATACAAAGGAGCAGCAGACAGTTGAGGGACCACACTGGCAGAGGCACAAGTTCAACCATGGTGTTCCACAGGGAGCAGACGGATAAGGCAGAGGAGCTGGTCGTGTAGCAGGTGGTGGGAGACGCTTTGAGGATCTACCACCACCACCACCAGGAGGTCCACCCTGACCATAGGGAGCTGGCGGACAGAGGCAGGCTCAGCTTCAGGTAGCGGAGGCCTATGACCACGGTGCAACACAGATGATTCGGGGTATTATCTGTGACTACTCCACCCTTGTTGCAGTTCTTATAGACACAGGATCAAGTCATTATTTTATTTCTTCTGCCCTAGTTTGGAGCACGAATATTCTGATGGAGATGTTGGCTCGATCCATAAGTCTAGATACTTCTACAGGTGTAGACTCAATGATTACACACTGGTTCCAGCAGTGTGAGATTACTCTAGGAGGCTAGATCTTTAGCTAGGATCTTCTTGTAGCGGCATCTGGGCCTTACGACATCATATTGGGAATGGATTGGTTATCTACAGTCCATGATCAAATCGACTGTATTAGGTGCAAGGTGCGGTGTGTCTGCATCGATGGGATCAGGTTCAACTTCACCGGCGTGAAGGGAGCCTTTTTGGCGCAAGATGGGCTCACGCAGAGGAGAGGACAATCGATCACTCATCAGTTAGCTAGCCTCAATCTAAGAGTAGTGGACGATCGTAGTCCGAGTTTCCCTGTAGTGGTGGATCTGTATGCGGAAGTCTTTCCTGATGATGTTCCAGGACTACCTCCTCAGAGAAAGGTAGACTTCTATATTTACCTATACCCCGAGACAACCCCGATATCTACTCCAATATATCGGATGGATCCCACTAAGCTCTTAGAGGTACGATTATGGCTAGAGGACTTGAAGGGCAAGGGATTCATTCGACCTAGTGTTTCACCCTGGGCTTCCCTAATTTTGTTCACCAAGAAGGAGGACGGGAGCATGCGACTGTGTTTTTATTACCGTTGAATGATCCAGGTGACTGTAAAGAACTAGTATCCACATCCGAGGGTTGAAGAACTCTTCAATCAACTCAAGGAAGCATGATGGTTCTATAAGATAGACCTCAGGCCAGACTATCATCACCTCAGAGTTCGAGATGAGGATGTGCAGAAGACAGCCTTTAGATGTTGGAATGGCCACTATGAGTTCTTGGTTATGCCTTTGGATGTAACCAACACTCCAGCAGTGTTCATGAGTCTCATAATCCAGATCATTCAGCCTTATCATGATCGATTTTTCATAGTCTTCATCGAAGTCATTTTGATATACTCGACCACTGAGGAGGAGCACGCCTACCACATGTAGGTTTTACTGGACACACTTCGAGAGCACCAGCTTTATGGTAATCTCTCAAAGTGTTAGTTCAGGATACACGAGGTCCACTTCTTGGGACATGTCTTCTCTGAGGTGCGAGTTGTGGTGGATCCTATGAAGATCGAGGCAGTGATAGCTTGGAAGCCACCCAAGAGCGTGACGGAGGTGCGGAGTTTCTTGGTTCTAGCTGGGTACTGCAAGAGAGTTGTTCCAGACTTCTCTAGAGTTGCGGCACCACTTTCAGCTTTGACGAAGAAGGGGAGACCCTTCATGTGGTCAGATAGTTGTCACTTGAGCTTCCAAGAGATGAGATAGAGATTGACCAGTACACCCATCTTGTGGCTACCAGAGGAGGGAGTAGGGTATGTAGTGTACTGCGATTCATCAGGGACTGGACTCAGGTGTGTTCTGATGCCGGAGTGGGTAGTGATCACCTATGGATCACGGCAGTTGAATGAGCATGAGAAGAACTGCACTACCCATGACCATGAGTTAGCTGTAGTGGTTTGCGCTCTGAAGACGTGGTGAAACTATCTAATGGTCGAGTTCTTTACAGTTTATTCTAACCACCAGAGTCTCAGGTACATCTTCTCGCATATGGACCTGAACCTGAGATATTAGCGATTTCTCGAGTTCCTCCAGGAATATGACTTTGAGATAGTCTATACTCTTAGAAAGGGGAACGTAGTAGCTGATGCTCTCAGTAGGAGGACGGGAATTCAGCTACATGGAGAGGCGATAGAGAAGCTAGCCACATTGTAGATATACTTCATGGATAGAGATGGGGAATCCTTCCTTCAGTTGCTCACAGCCACACCTCCACTTCTTCAGTGGATCAGAGAGGCACAGCGTGGGGACATTTAATGTGAGATGCGGCGTGTGCAGATTTCCACAGGACAGACACCTGATGGTTTCTCTATAGGAGGAGAGCACAACGTCCTTTTCAGAGGACATTCCATGGTACCAGCTGCTTTACAAGAGGAGGTGTTGAGAGAGTTTCACACATCCTCTTTGGCGGTACATCTAGGAGTAGTGAATATGTACAAGGATCTCAGACGACAACACTGGTGGCGGGGATGAAGAAAGTTGTGGAAGAGTTCGTTTTTCGATGCCTCACCTGCCATTAGGTGAAGGGGGAGCACCAGGTACCAACAGGCTTGGTACAACCCATGGAGGTCCCGGAGAGGATGTGGGATGGTATATCTATAGATTTAGTGACTGCAATTCCACACACTTCCAGAGGTCACGACTCCATTTGGGTGACTGTCGACCGAATCACCAAGTCGGCCCACTTTTTACCCATTATAGATCATGGCTCAGTGGAGAGCACGAGACTCCTCTACATTCAGGAGATTGTACGGCTTCATGGTGTGTCATCATCTATCATCTCCGATAGAGATTCTCACTTTACATCCTGGCTTTGGAAGGGGTTGTAGGAGGCATTCGGGATGCAGCTACGTCTGAGCACCACCTTTCACCCTCATACAGATGGTCAGATGGAGAGGACCGTTCAGACTCTCAAGGACATGCTCTGTGCATGTGTACTCGACTTTAGTCACAGTTGGGAGAATCACCTATACTTGGTGGAGTTTTTGTACAACAACATCTACCAGTCCACCATCGGGATGACACCATACAAGGCATTGTACGACCAACCGTGCAGATCACCTATGTGCTGGACAGACCCTGGGGAGTCAGCACTTGTGGGACCAGAGATGGTCTAGGACATGACAGGGAAGTTCCAGGTCATCCAGGAGTGGATGAGGACAACTCAGAACTGACAGAAGTCTTATGCTTACTGGAGTTGGAGACCACTAGAGTTCGAGGATGGCGACCATGTATTCATACGGATCTCACCTCGACGTGGATTACAGAGATTTGGACGGGGCGACAAGTTATCTCTGTGCTTCATCGGACCATTCCTAGTGCTCAATAGGATAGGTGAGGTGTCTTATCGCATGGACCTACCACCTCAGTTGCACCGGGGGCACGAAGTCTTCCACATATCTCAGCAGAGGAGATACATGCACGACCCAACACATATCATCAACCCTGGGGAGCTGGACATTGATGACGGGGCTAAATTTGTGGAGGTCCTCGTGGAGATCAAGGATTGATAGGAGTGAGTCCTTCGTGGATGGTCGAATCCTATAGTGTGCATCAGATGACAGCACTAGGAACTCCAGGAGTGCACATGGGAGCGGGAGGCTCAGATGCGTGCACAGTACCTCCATTTGTTTCCTTATTTTTTGATGTCGCTTTACGGGGACGTAAAGCCCTGAGGTGGGAGTAATGTAAAGACCCTTAAATTTCTATGGAATTTTTTTCCTTAATTTTCATTGGATTCTATGAGTACACAGTTTCTAATGGAACCTAATTATGAGACTCGGTGTGCCGAAAATCAATTTGCAAAGTTTAGCTCGTGTATGTTAAGTGATCGAACGAGTGGGTTTTTCTAAATTTTGAAACGGTGCTCCAAATTGAAATCAGACGGCATCGATGAAACGACAACACCGGTAATTGCTTGAGAAGACCTTTTCTAGATTTGCGTTTACTTGGAAAGAGTTGTTTAAAAATGTGGTTTATTTGTTATGAGAATAAAATTTTGCTAAAAATTTTATTATGCCTTCTTAAGAGGTTAAGCCCCATCAGAGGGAGTTGGGGTGGGACTGACTAAAAAACCCAACTCCTCTTGAGAGGATTAAAGAGTGGGGTGGGGACCACATGAGCCCCAACTCTTTAAATTCCCATAACATATCTTCCGCATTAATGGTGCCAACTTATATCTCCTTTTATTATGACAACATATGATTAATTATGTTATGTTATTTCATCTATTGAATTTTTAAAATTGTTTGCGATAGTAATAAAATAATTCTAAAGCCTATTTCTATTTTTGGTTGCTTCATTGTGTTGAGAGAGGGATATTTCTACCATCGAAGAAAATCATCATCCTCTTTGAAGAACGTGAAGAATACTGACGTGCCTTCCTTCGTTCTTCATCCCGCATCAAAGGAAGGGAGACGTTGTTACTCCTCAGACGATCTCTGTCAACGTGTATGGTGCCTCACCCCGCGACACCACTTTTTGTGGTGCTCATCGATCATCAAATCGTTATCGTGGTAGGGGTTTGTTTTATGTTCGTAATTATTTTGGAATTCATCAATAAATATTTAGTCGCTTGCTATCAAATTAACAGGAGGAGGCCAGACTGCACAAACACGGCCGACCCTCCTTCCCGTTCTTGTTGTACATCGTTATGGTTTGGAACGAGGCAGAGTGGTGCATCAGCACCGCAAAAAATGTGACGAAGGAGAGCGACACCGCCGCGATGCACCGGCAAAGCCGAAGGGGGAGCTTCGGCGAAGGGCGGGCTGCGGAAGAGGGGCACGACACCTGTCAGAAAAAGGCCGAGGCCTATGGCAATGACGGTGTAGGAAAGGATGGATGGATGTTCGGCCGCCGGTGCAAGGAAAGGCAGGACCCACGGGGGTCCCGCAGCGGCTCACCGGCCCGCCATAATGGTCGACCCGAATCATAAGGGCCAGGGGTTTGTAACCCCCGACGGCTGGAAAAGTGCCGGGTCCCCCATCTGGGGGCCATTGTTTCAAAACAAGGGGGGCATCCCCCCCCCCCAATATGCATCCGCTCGGCCGGTGCTGAGCCGCCCGCACCGGGCCGAGCCGCCCGCGCCCGGCCGGGCCTCCCGCGCTGGGCCGGACCGCAGCGATGGGCCAGGCCGCACCGGCTGGGCCAGGCTGCGCCAGCCGAGCCTGGCTACACCCATCTAGGCTGGACCCATATCCGGGTCGGGTCGACCTAGTTTCGGCCGACGTAGGGGGTATTCGGCTGGGTCGGACTGGGCCCAAACCCCTCTAAAATCAGTCAGGTTCGTTCATACGCCCATAACATGGGCTACGGACCTCTGATCGACGCACTGTCAGTTGCGTAGTGATCCTTGGATCGACGATCATTTTGGTATATTACACTCAAGGTTTCAGAGATCTTTGGGTATGACCGGGTTGGTTTGAACAAGAAACCAACCGGGCCATCAGAGCGGAAACGCTTATAACTTGAGACCCCGACGTCCAAATGATGTGCCGTCGACTTTGTTGGAATTCTCATAGTGAGTCGGTTCTTTTGGATTACTCCACTCGAGGTTTGGATGCTATTGGAGTATGGTCAGGTTGGTTTTGACTTAATAACCAATTAGGCCCCTTTGACGAAAAAGCCAATAACTCTCAGACCAGGTGTCCTATTGACGCGCCGTCAATCACGTTGAGTTCCTATTGGCGAGATGGAACATTGGGATACATCAAATCCAGACTACGTGTCGGTTGATATATCGACCCCCTTGGCTTGTGGAGCGGACCCTCTCGGAATCGAGCATGCTGTGTGCGGGAACCCTGGAGCTGGATGCGACTGCGACGACGATGATTACTGTACTGGGATCCTCCGTAGGTTCGGCAGCGATGGCGATCGTACTGGAATCCTCTGAGGGTTCGACAGCGATGACTACTGTTCTTGTATCCGTTGTGGGTCCGATAGTACATGACTACTGTTCTTGTGTATTACGTGGGTTCGACAGTATTTGACTATGTACTTGTATCCTACGTTGGTCCGGTAGTGTAAATGGTCTTGTATCCTTTGTGGGTCCGACAACTTAGCCGGTCATGTATCCTATGTGGGTTCGACATCTTAAATGAATCAGTGGCTACATCTGATCATCTCTATCGTCTTACGAAGAAGTATACCTTTGTGAGATGAGTGTTGATTTTTAGTAATTATCTTCGATATGATTGTTTTGCTATCGTGTGTGGATTGGGTTGTGTTATCTTGTGTGGATTGGATTGTGCTATCCTGTGTAGACTATATCAAACATAGGCTCAGATGTTGGATCCGAACTAAAATTGATGACTTAGGTATATGTATGGGCATATAGCTAAGTAGGGTTGGTTGTTACGTCATGATTGTAACTTTTGTTTGTGGTTTATCCTTCATGATTTCTAGGAGACCTTCGGGGGTCTCGGGGTCTCTACTGAGTAGCGTATACTAACCCCTGCACGGGCTATGCCAACATTACGTTTAATTGGACGGAGACGACAGACAGCGCTGACAGAGGTAGGAGCTCATGGAGCTGGACGGTACTTGGAGGTGGATCACTGGACGGGACGTACACGGAGCGGATGACTGGAGTCGAGGAGTAGAGGAGACCATCAGTACCCACCCTTCAGGTCTGATTTCTAGAGGATAGCTTGGTGTTGCAGCTTTATTTTTCCGTCGTTGTACTCTCTTTTCAGCTTTACATTACTTTCAGTTGGGTTTTTATTCTGGCACATTTACTTTCCAGCAATTTCATCTGCACTCAGTTTACTTAGTGTTTACTGAGCTTGCATACATTGTGGAGTTTGTTTATATTAAAAAGGAAATGCATTCCCCTATTGTCGGGATTTACGCCGTTGGTGCTAGTCGCTAGCCCCTGGCCTATGGAAGGCGGGATTGGGGTAGTCACAGCACGGGTCCTAAGGATGGGTCATAATAATAAATTATGACATGTAAATATTGTAGCAAAATACTATTTTAATCCCTAAAGAGCTTCATAGTCTACCTCCTAACTGATTGGTCGAGTTGTTAATTGTAATTATACCTTTATATATGAAAATATCATTGAATACATAATAAATAAAAATAGTTGAGATTAAATATTGAAAATAGTTGTTATAATTGACTCATGAAAATGGTTTTTTATTTCTTCATGCATTACAATGGGTGTACATGTTATCTTTATCAATGAGAATCTTGGATCAAAGTGCCTCATCATCTATTATCATAAATCATCAAAATTTAAAAATAGAAGATGTATACCTTTCCCTATACTATTTACCTGTTAAATAGACAATGTATTTTCCATTACATCTCGATATTGGACCCTCAGTTATGATATCACTAATTGATGGTCATAAATGATTATTTTCCAAATATAGAAATCCCCAATATACATGGAAACAATGAGTTTGTAATGATTCCATCAAGACAAATTTATTCTATAACAATATTTCTTTACATAAATGATATAGTCTTTAGAGATTACAGTAATAATTTTTGATTGTATTTATATATTAAATTTTGATGTAGTCCAAAAGATAGTGAAACATATAGAGTATTTGAATACGATGTTGAATACATTATGAGAATGAAATATATATTCATATTTAATTTTTTGGGTTATTTGATGTGGAAATATCATTCTATGGGAATGTTATCCCTAGTAATTGGATATATATGGATCCTTCCAAATCTATGGCATTTTGAGGAGTGTCCTAGAACAACATATGTAACATTTATATATATTTATCCTAAAAAAAGAACTGTATTATCAATGGTGAGAAACATATCACAATTATTAAACCCACTAACCAAGATGAATATTATTGGACACTTCGTTTTCAAGACTAATGAGTATGAACAAAGACACAATGAATTGTAAAATAGCCATATCACTACAATTTTTCTCGTGCTTCCCATAGGTATGTATATATTCATTTTCTATATTTATTATAAAATGATGATCATATGTAGTGTACTCAATAAAAATGATATGGTATATACATACACCCAAAGGAATTTCTATATTCATTAGTTGAAATACCCCTTTCATGTAATAGAGTTGTCTCCAATTATATTTTCATTGAATTTTAATCAAAATTATCCTACCAGGTAGAAGCATGAAACATATAAATTTTTTATAATACTAATTTTTATATTTATATAGAAGGAATATTATATTCTTTATAGAAGATGGTTACTTATGATCTTGGACATTGAATGATCAGTCTAATTCCCACATAGGAAGTCATATATAGTGGCATATACCCTAGGTAGATAT
Source organism: Viscum album (assembly GCA_963277665.1). Lineage (NCBI taxonomy): Eukaryota > Viridiplantae > Streptophyta > Magnoliopsida > Santalales > Viscaceae > Viscum > Viscum album. The sequence continues at coordinate 1,199,765,004 of OY728121.1, read as the reverse complement.
GATCTTATGATAGTAAAAATGAAGATAAATAAGAAGGATCTGATAATACTAGTCCTCAAAATCAATGAAATCAGAACCATAAAAGAAACAACATCACCATTCCGTAGTCAAATGACTGTAGAGCCATCCCTTATATACAATATATATTTTACTCAGAGAGATTATTTGGAAATAAAAATAAGGTTGAAATACTTCTGAAAAGGGAAATACAGAGTGGTCAAAATTGATGAAGAATTGGTTTTACTCTTTGGTTCAAGACTATACGTACCAGCAAGTCATGAAAAAAGGGGGAGTCAATGAATGTTGTATGTAACTAAAAATTCTCCATCCACATAGGGGGGATGAGGATTTATCATTATCTCTAAGGACACTGTTATTCTAAGAATATGAATTTTTATATAAAAGAATATATATCAAAATTATTAATATATATATAGGTGATGACTAAATAGAAAATGTGTCAAGGGATTATTCAAACATTAAGAATACCGTCATGGAAATGGGAAAATAGTAGAATGGATTTTGTGAATAGTATTCCAATGTAATTCAAAATAAATTAAGTTAAATATGTAATGGTTGACGATATTATATTCTAGGATCATTTGATTTATATTCTAGTGGACTTCTCACATGGCTGAATTCCCTGGTTATATAGTAATTTCGTTTTGTGGATGTCTAGAATAACATTACTAACTATATCTAATTGACACGTGTGATCTAAATCCATGTTCTGGTAGAGTCTATAACATGCTCAGTTAAATTAGTTTGATATCATTAGGGATTATTTGCCACAATATTATGTACAATATAAATAGAAAATATATACACTATGTGAAATTTTGAGATCATTCTCAATAAACCACCATTTTTTATGAGATCAACATCTTATATTGGACATGTTTTCAATTAGTTGTAATTGTTATACTAGTATATAAATTAATCCATGTGAAGACCTTTATTGAATGATATATGTGTCATAATTTTAATGGCCTTTTTTCATGTTTTATGTTTAAATTTTCTATTGATTGATATTGAGACTAGGTGTTGTGATGACATGTGATTTTGAAGCTTGATGCATCTTGAATAAAAGTTATAAATTTATTAAAATATTAAATAGAATGCATGTACAATTCTCCAGAAAAAATATGAATAACACCTTAAATTGATCCTTGATTAGAAATAAGAGGGCACAATTGAGTTCAGAATTGAGGTTTTACCTTAGGAATGGCATAACATTGGATGGAACTGGTTGGTGGTGTAAATGTCACAAAAAGTGTTTAAATGAATAATATGAAATACAATATTGAATTTTATTTCAGTTATTGATGTAGTGATGTATTTTATCCTTAAATAATCACATTTTCTAGAAATATAGATTATCCTCATAAACCTAAATTCTCTCGATATGTAATCATATAGAACCTATGGGGACCCATCTGATAATGAAGATGATATATCATATTTGCAATCAACAATCATATATCATGAATGTTATCACCAATTATGATGACATAGAGACAATTCAACATCAGATACCAATCCAAATTGAGGTAGGGTGGATGATTTAATTCTTTTATTCAATATTCATGATACATATGATGAACATGGACCAATACATGTGTAGATTAATCCAATGTTGAACCGTATTTTCTGGATGTGATAATATTTTTTGGAATTATCTAGTGTTTGATAATGTGATTTTTTATATTAATTTATTATTTTGAAGGCGACGAACTAAGATTTACCCAAATAGTAATTGATGTTCCTCCATCTTGATTTTTCTTGTTCATTTATCCCACATATCATGCATTCGTTTTCAAATATATATCATTTCTACATATACATTGGACCCATTTTTTGTACAATCGATCATTTCACCTTCGACTGATGGAGAAATGATTCAAAAACATTTATTTGGTATCGAGATGACTCAAAGGAGGTTTGATAGTATTAGTGATAATATATATAATTTTTTTGGGAAAACAATTCATATTTTTTGGTTTAAAAAATAATGATTCAGATTGTGCTATTCATGTACTAATGTCCCAATTCCCATCAATTGAGTTTTAGGGTGTAATAATGAAACTGAGTTGTGTGTTTCATTGAAAACCGAACACCATAAAAGATCCTTATTATCGATCAACATGAGAAGGAAGAAGAAGATGAGTTCTAGAAAATCCAAATAGAAACAACATGCTTTCTGTAACAACACGACATGTAGTAACTCATGGATGAATTCAGTGTGTACCATTTTAGGTATAAAATCATAGGGTGGATTTCCCCGGTTTCCAACACCGCAAGTACAATACATATGGAATGGGATACTCTAGGTACCCAGGTGCCCATGTGTAATTGAACAATGGTTGAAACACATGATATGATGATGTGAACATGAAACATTCCGGTGTACATGGGAAGATGCCAAATTCATGGAAACTATATGTGACCCTACTAAATTACATGTACCCATCTTCTACGTAAGACATTTTAAATGAAACATGTCGTTGTATAGATGCAGAATCCAGAGTCAAGTGACATGGAATGTTCTAATAATACATGTCATGTATACATATCTACATTGATTAGAAATATTGTCCTTCAGTTCATTGAAATTATTCATTACTACTCATTCCCCTTATCATTTACAAGATGGTTAGTGGGAATCATTTCATATTCCTTATAATACAATCGCATCATAAGTTAATCCAAAATCAATGTATTGGAATTCCATTAAGAGAAATGTAGTGCAATCATATATTGAAAATAATTCCATGCGTTGTGTTATTATTATCGATGTTATGAACCCTATGTGGGTGAATATCCTATACATAGTTTGTTAATCCATATTTTGTTTTTAGTATCACTCCATTGACATGGTTACAATCCTAATCTATTGTATCATATTTTTTTGAGATATATCAACGTGTATCATTCGCATGATGGTCTGTAATGATCTTTACATCATTGATGTACTTAATTAGTTCTATCAAACTCCGGAGTGTGTTTTACTGGAAAATTTATTCATGGATTCATTGAAATGAAATCCTAATAAATGTATTTTATCATTGTGGAATTCCCCAAGACGATGTGTCTATGAATGAGTATATATTTTTCATATTATATGTGTTTTATATAAATACATATTTATATATGAATATATATTACTCTTTTATATTTCATTATGGTTTCAACGTTTAATAATGAGTTATGTTACTCTCGACCTTGCACAATTCTTTTGTGTTCGTCTAATTTATTGTGTAGATGATCAACCATTAGATAGAGTCCTCCATGGTACTGTAATAAATGATTATTAGTAGGAAAGTAGAGACCAGGGTGTGTTCATGTCTCTTTCATACAATAGTCCCTATAAATTTTAATTAATGTTTAGAGATGTATAAAAAACAACACTGTAGTTGGCCTATAATTTTCCATGTTTATTCTTCTTTCAATCAATCTTTACTCTAGCATAGGGATATAGTTGTGTGAATTCATTGGTAACATTTTCCATTTTAAAATTTCATAATTTTATTGAATTAGTGATGTGTATATTCACAAGTACCTACGAAATTCCTCCCATGTTAGTTATATGGATACTAAAATATATTCACTATCCTATAGATATTCGGTGTAGGAATCAGGGGTCATGGTATATGCCCCACTAGGATGTCTCTGTGCTCACATTGCAGGTTCTCAATGTAAATCATTTGAGTGTAGTTCAATAGGGCTTGACTCTTTGATAATAGTTTGTGTAGAAATATTTGACCATGTTCAATATCTCTGTGAATTTGTACGTAATTCGGAGTGACTGAGAGAGATTTCGTGGTTGAAAGATTGTTGGCTAAGAAAGTACAACTAGTGATAGTCAGTAGTCTGAAATAAGAATCAAGGACATTAACTATATGAATCAAATTTCAGTCATAGTATTTTGGATGTGGAATATGTTTTAAGAGGATTTATAATAATAAATGTTCCATATCATAGGGATCATTGGGTGGGTCCTGTCATCCTACAGAGAGTTAGTGCTATTCCTATAACAAAAGGTGATATCTTGTTCAAGATAGTCTATCCCGCCATGAATGTGATAGGGATACTGTTGATGGACCAATGCGGAACTAAAAAAAGTATAAGATAGTTCTATATGGTAGAGGGCGTTGTAGAGGTAAAGGGAGAGAAACATAAGGTTGTCAATATATTAACTTGTTATGACCACCTCCCACAGTTGGTCCACACCAAACTCTATGAGAATGATTAAAGGGGAAGGTACAACTTCATGAGGTTGAGGATTATGTCATAAGTCCTCTATGAATAATTCAATCAATGATTTGTGTCTCTTTTTCCCTTTTGATATTTTTGATAGACGCAGGTTCTAGTTAATAATTTCTTACCTCAAATCATTTATAATACCTGGATATTTTATTTGAACAATTTACTCGACACATACACATATAGATACATACTAGAGAGGACAATGATATGACACACATATGTTATTTGTGTTACTAGGCCATTGGATATGAGATATTTGGTTGGAACCTCTTGGTGGAGGCGTTGAGGCTATTCCTTATCGTTTTTGTATGGATTGGTTATATAGAATTTATACCCGTATTGACTATTTCATCTTATGGGTGCATTGTGTCTGTAATGAAGGAATGTGGTTTACATTTGTTGTAAATTGGAATCCCATGAATCTTAGGAATCTTTCATTCATCTTAGGGTGCATCAAGTTATTCATCCCTTTCCTAACATGCCCCCTTGTCTTGTTGATGTGATGATTTTCCAATTTCATAGAGTTGTGATGGTGTACCAAGATTTCATTCGTAACGATGTTCCAATTTTAAAACCATGATAAGATATAAAATTCAACATTTATATACACCATAATACAAAATCGTTAAATGCACCAGCACATCATATAGATCCGATTGTGATTTAATAGGTGAGGGTTCAGTTGGATGATATATAGAGGAAGGGCTTTGTGAGACACAATGTTTCACCTTGTTCAATCCCAATATTTTCTTTACAAAATGGTAGATATGAAAATTAGGTTTAATTTCGACAACCAGTTCTTGGACTAGGTGACATTGAATAATATGTATCAACATCCTATGATGAATATCCTCTTTGACGAATTATCTAGGAAAGGATGGTTCTCTATTGCCGATCTCATATCAGACTATTATGATCTAGGAGTACATGATTATGATATACCGTGTCACGACCCGTCCTCAGGGCCCGTGCCGTGACTACCCCAAACCCGCCTTCCATAGGCCAGGGGCTGACGACTAGCACCAAAGGCGTAAATCCCGATAACTGGGAAGGCATTGCCTTTATAAAAGTAAACAAACACGATAGTGTATAAGAAAGAGTAAATAATAAGTACAAAGAGAAGTGCTGAAAGGAAAAATGGGCTAGAATACAAACCAAAAGAAAGTACAACTACAAATAAACAAAGTACAACAGAAAAAGACAACAGCTGGTGGGACGGAAGTGGCTCCTAGGACGTCCTCCTCGGATCCTACCTGAAGGGTAGGTATAGTTGGCACAGCTCCTCGATCGTCCACCACGGATCCTACCTGAAGGGTAGGTACAGATAGCCTCCACAACGCTCTCGCCCACCAACCACCTCTGAGTGTCGTCTCGCAGTGAAGTCCACCTCCGGATGCTGACTCGTCGAGTAGTCCACCTCCGGGTACCGTCCAGTCCTCGAACACTCGGCCTCCGTCAGCACTACCCGTCGTCTGTAACTAACACAACGAGGTGCGGGCATAGCCCATGCAGGGGTGAGTATAACGATACTCAGTAGGGACCACGAGACCCTCACGGTCTCACTAAAACCAACGAGGATAACCACAAAGAAGATCTCAACAGATAACCTCTACTTAGGTATATGCCCATACATATACCTAAGTTATCAAGTAACACATCTCAATAATGAGGAAACACAAGGATTGTGAATACAACGGATAACCACTACCCAGGTATATGCCCATACATATACCTAAGTTAGGAAGTGACCCATCTCAATCATGAGGTAAACACAGGGTCTGAAGTCTCAGCTCAAACCAGGATTTTCATTATCGAAACCATAACTGCTGAAGAGCTCTGTCTCTGGAGTGTACAATGGTCCTGTCACGACTCCGAGGTACTGCTCACTAACCTAAGACTGCTGAAGTACTCCTCCTGTCGAGTACTGCGGGCCAGCCACCCAAACATGGTAGTGCTTCCCGCCGAGGTATGTCACCCAAACATAGTAGTCCACACCCCCTAGTAGCCTGCTGAGGTACTCTCCGGACGAGCACCGCGGGTCTGCACTATCACACAGGTAGTGCTCCGTCCGCCATGGGTCTGCACCTCAGAAAGTAGTGCTCCATCCACTGGGCTAGTCGACTCACTCCAAGTCGAGTCAGTCAAACAGTCGTCAGGTCTCAGCCAGCTACATGGTCTCTGTACTCAGCATGCTTGTCACTGGGAGGGTCCGCTCCATGAGCTAGAGGTCGATACTCCAATTATCTCAAAGTCCCACGAAGAAGTATCTCAAAGGACCGCCTCGTCATAGGGGTCTCAACACAACAGACGGCGCGTCAATCGGACGCCCGGTCTGTGAGTTATTAGCCTTTTCGTCCCAGGGGCCTGGATAGTTTCGTGAGCGAACCAAACCCGGACGTATCTCATCTGTACCCCGAACTCTCATAGGGTATACTCATAAGGACCGTTTCTCAATGAGATCACCAACGCCGCTGATGGTTCGTCAAACGGACGTTCTGTCAGAAAGGTATCAGCTTTTCCGTTCCAGGGGCCCGGTTGGATTTCGGTGCGATCCAACCCGGCCACTATCCATCTGCATCCAAAACTCGGGCGGAGGATGCCAAAAGTTCCGTACCGTCAACAAGAACTCAACGCAACAGACGGCGCGTCAATCGGACGCCCGGTCTGAGAGTTATTGGCTTTTTCGTTCCAGGGGCCTGGTTGGTTTTTAAGGCAAAACCAACCCGACCGTACTCCACCAGCATCCAAACCTCGGGCGGAGTATTCCAAAAGATCCGTCTCATCAAGAAGAATTCAACGAAACAGACGACGCGTAAATCGGATGCCCTGTCTGTTAGTTATTGGCCTTTCTGTCTCACACCCACCCTGGGAAACATCCGAGGAGGTCACCCATCCTGATCACTACTCTAGGCCAAGCATGCTTAACAATGGAGTTTTAACCACCTAGGCTCCCGAAAAGGAAGATGTACCATGAGTATAGTATACCGAAACGACCGTCTCGATCCAAGGATCGCGTTGCCACTGACGGCGAGTCGTTTGGAGATCCGTAGCCCAAGTTAGGGGCATTTGAATACAAACCGCTCGGTAACGGGGGTTTCGGGCCCGGGTCGTCCTGGCCCGAGACCCCTCCCCGGATGGCCCGAACCGGGTCGACCTGCCCCGGACAGATTCAACCCGGCCCGGCACGGCCCGACCCGGCCCCGCCCTGCGCGGCCCGGCACGGCCCTGCCCGGCCCGGCCTGGCCTGGCGCACCGGCCTGCCGCGCCGGTTCGGTGCAAGGCAGCGTGCTGCCAGCTCGGTCGAAGGCCGAGCTTGCTGGAAAAAACGGGGGGCCGCCTGCCCCCCCTTTGTGAAACCAACCCCACTCTTTATGGGGGGCCAATTAACCGCTCGGGGGAATTTAATTCCCCCGGTTTTGCACCGTCCCGGCCAGCCCGACCTGGCCGGCCAGCTTCTTCTCAACAAGACCGACATGGGCCGGTCCTCTTCCATATTCCGGCACCGGCGGCCCGGCTGGCCGTCAGTCATCACGTCCTGCCGCGGCCCGAAACCGGCCGCGGCCTTCGTCGTCCGGCCCGGTGCGACGGCACCGCGCCCCTCCACCGCGGCCCCGGTCCGGCCGCGGCGCCTTCGGTTTCCTTCGACGCAGCGCGACGGCGTCGCGTTCATGATAAATCTTTCCACGGCGCGGCGCGACGGCGCCACGCAATATTTTCCGTGTGATTCCCGCGTGGTGAGACGACACCACGCCATCTCGTTTCATCCGCAAGAAACAAACAAGAACAAAGGAGGGGGGTTCGGCCATGTTCGTACGGTCCGGCCCCCTCACGTTAAATATTATCACATAATCATTTATCCTCAAGATTTTCATGCTAGAACCAAGAACGAGAATAAATAAATTAAACAACAACAAACCCCTACCTCGGTTCAAGTGCGGAGCACGTCAACAAACTGCAGAAGACAAGCGTCGCGGAGGTCCGGCGTCGCAGAAATCGTTCGTCGATTCCATTGACGAAGAGGTACGTCGTTGGTGAATCTTCGTAAGCCAACGAAGAAAGTCCGAGGAGGAAGCGGCGTCCCCTTTCATTGACACGGAAGGCGTCGTCAATCTTCTGAAACAGACCAGCTTGGAAGAAGAGAGAAGCGGAGTTCTTGAGTGTTCTTCGTGTTCTTCGTCAAAGTTGAGGATGGTAGAGAGAGCTTCTCAAATCCTCTCAAGTGGAAAAAGAAACCAACCCCAAAAATGATAAAATAAGCTTAAGCTTATTTTTTTACACAACCTCCCTCTTAGAATTTCAAAGGTTTGAAATTTAAAACATATCACCTCAATTAAATATTCCAAGTGTCAAACATTAATTAAAGTGAGTTAAAGGGGAGTTTAAAAAGAGGAGGTGAAGAGTTAGGGTTCTTGTGGGCCCGACCACACTTAATCCTCTCAAGGGAGGTTATGTGGATGTGGGTCCCACCCCTAACTCCCTTTGGGAGAAGTTAACCAACAAGATAAAAATTAAATGTGTTTCCACATTTTATTTAACTTCTTTTAATTTTTCCCAAAACTAACTTTCATTCCGCATAAAACGCAACCTCAGAAAAGGTCTCCTTAAGCGAATATCGGCACTGCGAGTTCATCGGTGTCCTCAGATTTCAATTCCAAGCACCGGATCAAAAGTTAGAAATTCCCGCTCGTTCGTTCACTGAACGTACCCGAGCCAAACTTCGGAAATTTATTCCGGGCACACTGGGCCTCGGAATCAGGTGCCGTCAGAAAATGCGTTCTTGTAAAATTCCAAAGAAAATTAAGAAAAAAATTTCCTTGAAATTTCCAGGTATTTACATTACTCCCACCTCAGGGCTTTACGTCCCCGTAAAGTTTCAACACAAACTAGGGTCACAAAAGCGGTACAGAGCACGCATCTGAGCCATCCGCTCCCATGTGCTTATCTGGAGGTTCCGTACTGCCAAAGAAAGTGCACCCGAGGAATTGATCATCCTCGTAGGATCTGTTCCTATCGATCCTCGATCCCCACTAGAACCTCCGTGAAAGACACCCCATCTCCATCGTCTAGCTCTTCATGGTCGATGGTATGCGAAGGGTCGAGCACGTATCTCCTCGGTTGAGATACGTGGAAGTCGTTGTGCACCTGGTGCAACTGCGGTGAATGGGTCAAGCGGTAAACCACAACGCCTACCCAGCTGGGGACCTAAGAAGGTCCGCTGAACCTTGGAGATAACTTGCCGCCTTGGCCACATCTCCATAAACCTCGTCGAGGTGAGACCCGTATAAGAATGTGGTCGCCATCCTCAAACTCTAGAGGTTTCCAATTTCTGTTAGAATAGGAACTCAAACGACTACTGCCACAAGGGTAAGGTTGACGGACTCAAGAGTGATCAGTCGCACCCTCTTGTGCAAGAGTTACCCTGCGCTGCCTGGGGTTTCCTTTTCCGCCAACCAAGGAAAAACCCATCCTGACGTTTGCCTAAAACCGTTAATTTGAGTATGAATAGTTATTTCCCAATCTATACTCAAACTAACGTCGTAAGGCCTCGACGCCGTCACCAAGAGATTCCAACCGAAACTCTCACCTCGAGGGTCTGACTACACCGTCGGCGTAAGTGTGATTATCGAGTCTCCTCCCAAGGTATCTCCAGACGTGAGGGTCAAGTCCACGGCTTACCGGAAACACTAGGTCTGGAACAAGATTTGTGAAAGCAAGAAATGATTCACATCGACGTCCATTACTAATACAACTAGTAGTAGACCCATACTCTCCCTTGAATCATTTCTAGAGACATTGGGTCGCACTCCATGACCTCATGCAGCCGCACTCTTCCTCCGCCCTCTAGCTCCCTGAGCCTGGCAGGAATAACTAAGGCGGGTGTTTGTACAATGTTAGGATGTACACCACCTCATGCTGCTCTCCTAGCTCTGCTGCTTCATAGATTCATCTCTCCTTTAATCTTCCTCTTCTTTAACATGCCCGAGTCTCTAAGACTGGCACCAGTTTCCTGTTTCTTACTGCACTGTGCAGTCTTCATCCGCTCCTGGATGAACTGCACCTCCTTTAGTCTCACATAGCTTCTATGATTTCTTCTTTGCTGATAAGAGAAACCCAGTCTCATCCCCTGGATGAACCGCATTCGTTGCCTAATACAGTCAATCCTGACACGAATGATGCATTAATTCCATGGATGACGTCGTAAGGCCTCGACGTAACTACTAAGAGATCCAACTGTCACTCGCACCTCCAAGGGTCGAGTCACACTGTCGGCATCAGTGTGAGGTCACTGGGTCCCCTCCAGTAGAAATCTCGAAAGTGAGGGTCATGTCAACAGTTTAACCGGGACCACTCAGTATCAACCAAACAAAAGGATAGGAAAGAAAACATCTCAAAGATAAGTGTTTTTTTTATTATTGCAGCTCATAGTACAAAGACACAAATACAAAAGAAACATGGAACTATATGTACAAAGGACGTATCCACTAGTTCCTCTCCTGCCAACCTACTCTCGGTGGATCCTCCAACAACCGCTGTTCAAGAGTACGAGGAGTCGGACAGTCACGTGCCAGGTGACCCTTTCCGCCGCATGAGTAACACAACCTGTTTCTGGAACGCCTAGCTCTGTTCCCACCCCGGGTGCCCCGCACCACCGGTCCTAAAACCTGAGATCGTCCAACTGCTAGTCTGGTCCTCCTGGACCTCTGAATCATCTGTCTACTACCCACAGATGACTCGGCTACTGATCAAAAAACACGCGGCAAAGGCAGAATCTCCTGTACATGCTCGAGGTGTAGAGCTACTAGCACAAACTCCACCATGAAGATGGTCTCAAAGTCTTCCCATGCGAAGGTCATCCCGTCGCAAAACTAAAACAAGTGGCTCCACAACCTGCCTGCTACTGCCTAAAGGAGGCTGGTAGCAAAGATCACCATGAAGTCTGTCGGCGTCCCCACTAGCCTGAAGACTCTCACCCTAGCCTCCAGCCAAACCTCAGCCGCCTGCGAGTCCATCTCTCCCCAGAACATGGGTGGCCTCTAGCGCTGGAACTCGTGCAGCGTGATCAAGCGTCATTCATCGCCTATTGCTGGGGCTGGTGGCATCGGTGGCCCAACGTATGGTAGTACCGCTGGTGCCTCCGCTGGTGCCTTAACTGCAAGAGGGCCCTGCACCGAAGCCTCGTCGCTCGATAGGCTGTCAGCACACACATCCCTCTGGGCTCTAGCTGGTCGTCCATGAAAAGGCATCCCAAAAGAAACATCGTGACACGGTCAAACATTTATACCTGGTGAGATGACCTGGTTTGAGCTGTTTTTAGGGGAAATCTTTGAAAACACACAAGCAATCAGTGTTTTCGTGCACAAAGTCGGAAATCAGTTGTCAGGGTCTTGGTGTATGGATACGTCGGCCGCCCGCACCAACACTGGACTCCCTGAACTGAAAACCACACTCGGTACCCTTAACACTATTGCTTCACAGAAAGAAAGATCAGAGTCTACGGTATAACCGACCACCTCTGATACCAATTTGTCACGACCCGTCCTCAGGGCCCGTGTCGTGACTACCCCAAGCTCGCCTTCCATAGGCCAGGGGCTGGCGACTAGCACCAAAGGCGTAAATCCCGATAACTGGGATGGCATTGCCTTTATAAAAGTAAACAAACACGACAGAGTATAAGCAAGAGTAAACAATAAGTACAAAGAGAAGTGCTGAAAGGAAAAATGGGCCAGAATACAAACCCAAAAGAAAGTACAACTACAAATAAACAAAGTACAACAGAAAAAGACAACAGCTGGTGGGACGGAAGCGGCTCCTGGGACGTCCTCCTTGGATCCTACCTGAAGGGTAGGTATAGTTGGCGCAGCTCCTGGATCGTCCACCACGGATCCTACCTGAAGGGTAGGGACAGATAGCCTCCACAACGGTCTCTCCCACCAACCACCTCTGAGTGTCGTCTCGCCGTGAAGTCCACCTCCGGATACTGACTCGTCGAGTAGTCCACCTCCGGGTACCGTCCAATCCTCAAACACTCGGCCTCCGTCAGCACTGCCCGTCGTCTGTAACCAACACAACGAGGTGCGGGCATAGCCCGTGCAGGGGTGAGTATAACGATACTCAGTAGGGACCCCGAGACCCTCACCGTCTCACTAAAACCAACGAGGATAACCACAAAGAAGATCTCAACAGATAACCACTACTTAGGTATATGCCCATACATATACCTAAGTTATCAAGTAACCCATCTCAATCATGAGGAAACACAATGATTGTGAAATCAACGGATAACCACTACCCAGGTATATGCCCATACATATACCTAAGTTAGGAAGTGACCCATCTCAATCATGAGGTAAACACAAGGTCAGAAGTCTCAGCTCAAACCAGGATTTTCATTATCGAAACCATAACTGCTGAAGAGCTCTGTCTCTAGAGTGTACAGTGGTCCTGTCACGACTCCGAGGTACTGCTCACTAACCTATGACTGCTGAAGTACTCCTCCTATCGATTACTACGGGCAGCCACCCAAACACAGTAGTGCTTCCTGCCGAGGTATGTCACCCAAACACAGTAGTGCACACCCCCCTAGTAGCCTACTGGGGTACTCTACGGACGAGCACCGCGGGTCTGCACTGTCACACAGGTAGTGCTCCGTCCTCCATGGGTCTGCACCTCAGAAAGTAGTGCTCCATCCACTGGGCTAGTCGACTCACTCCAAGTCGAGTTAGTCAAGCAGTCGTCACGTCTCAGCCTGCTACACGGTCTCCGTACTCCGCATGCTCGTCACTGGGAGGATCCGCTCCACGAGCTACAGGTCGATACTCCATGTATCTCAAAGTACCACGAAGAAGTATCTCAAAGGACCGCCTCGTCATAGGGGTCTCAACACAACAGACGGCGCGTCAATCGGACGCCCGGTCTGTGAGTTATTAGCCTTTTTGTCCTAGGGGCCCGGTTGGTTTCGTGAGCGAACCAAACCCGGACGTATCTCATCTGTAGGCCGAACTCTCATAGGGTATACTCATAGGGACCGTTTCTCAACGAGATCACCAACGCCGCTGACGGTTCGTCAAACAGACGTTCTGTCAGAAAGGTATCAGCATTTCCATTCCAGGGGCCCGGTTGGATTTTGGTGCGATCCAACCCGGCCACTATCCATCTGCATCCAAAACGCGGGTGGAGGATGCCAAAAGTTCCGTATCGTCAACAGGAACTCAACGCAACAGACTGCGCGTCAATCGGACGCCCGGTCTGAGAGTTATTGGCTTTTTCGTTCCAGGGGCCTGTTTGGTTTTTAAGGCAAAACCAACCCGACCGTACTCCACCTACGTCCAAACCTCGGGTGGAGTATGCCAAAAGATCCGTCTCATCAAGAAGAATTCAACGAAACAGACGGCGCGTAAATCGGATGCCCGGTCTGTTAGTTATTGGCCTTTCCGTCTCACACCCACCCTGGGAAACTTCCCAGGAGGTCACCCATCCTGATCGCTACTCTAGGCCAAGCACGCTTAACTATGGAGTTTTAACCACGTAGGCTCCCGAAAAGGAAGATGTACCTTGAGTATAGTATACCGAAATGACCGTCTCGATCCTAGGATCGCGTTGCCACTGACGGCGAGTCGTTTGGAGATCCGTAGCCCAAGTTATGGGCGTTTGAATCCAAACCGCTCGGTAACGGGGGTTTCGGGCCCGGGTCGTCCCGGCTCAAGACCCCCCCGGATGGCCCGAACCGGGTCGACCCGCCCCGGACAGGGTCGACCCGGCCCGGCCCGGCCCGGCCACGCCCCGCCCTGCGCGGCCCGGCGCGGCCCTGCCCGGCCCGACCTGACCTGGCGAACCGGCCAGGCGCGCCGGTTCGGAGCTCGCTGGAAAAAACGGGGGGCCGCCTGCCCCCCCTTTGTGAAACCAGCCCCCCTCTTTATGGGGGGCCAATTAACCGCCCGGGGGAATTTAATTCCCCCTGGTTTTGCACCGTCCCGGCCAGCCCGACCTGGCCGGCCGACTTCTTCTCAACAGGACCGACATGGGCCGGTCCTCTTCCATCTTCCGGCACCGGCGGCCCGGCTGACCGTCGGTCATCAAGTCCCGCCGCGGCCCGGAACCGGCCTCGGCCTTCGTCGTCCGGCGCGGTGCGACGGCACCGCGCCCCTCCGCCGCGGCCCCGCTCCGGCCGCGGCGCCTTCGGTTTCCTTCAACGCGGCGCGACGGCGTCGCGTTCATGATAAATCTTTCCACGGCGCGACGGCGCCGCGCAATATTTTCCGTGTGATTCCCACGTGGTGCGACGGCACCACACCATCTCGTTTCATCCGCAAGAAACAAACAAGAACAAAGGAGGGGGGTTCGGCCGTGTTCGTGCTGTCCGGCCCCCTCACGTTAAACATTATCACATAATCATTTATCCCCAAGATTGTCACGCTAGAACCAAGAACGAGAATAAATAAATTAAACAACAACAAACCCCTACCTCAGTTCATGTGCGGAGCACGTCAACAAACTGCGGAAGACAAGCGTCGCGGAGGTCGGGCGTCGCGGTAATTGTTCGTCGATTCCATTGACGAAGAGGTACGTCGTTGGTGAATCTTTGTAAGCCAATGAAGAAAGTCCAAGGAGGAAGCGGTGTTCCCTTTCGTTGACACGGAAGGCGTCGTCAATCTTCTGAAACAGACCGGCTAGGAAGAAGAGAGAAGCGGAGTTCTTGAGTGTTCTTCGTGTTCTTCGTCAAAGTTGAGGATGGTAGAGAGAGATTCTCAAATCCTCTCAAGTGGAAAAAGAAACCTACCCCAAAAATGACAAAATAAGCTTAAGCTTATTTTATTACACAACCTCCCTCTTAGAATTTCAAAGGTTTGAGATTTAAAACATATCACCTCAATTAATTATTCCAAGTGTCAAACATTAATTAAAGTGAGTTAAAGTGGAGTTTAAAAAGAGGAGGTGAAGAGTTAGGGTTCGTGTGGGCCCCACCACACTTAATCCTCTCAAGGGAGGTTATGTGGATGTAGGTCCCACCCCTAACTCCCTTTGGGAGAAGTTAACCAACAAGATAAAAATTAAATGTGTTTCCACATTTTATTTAACTTCTTTTAATTTTTTCCAAAACTAACTTTCATTCCGCATAATACGCAACCTCGGAAAAGGTCTCCTTAAGAGAATATCGGCGCTGCGAGTTCATCAGTGTCCTCAGATTTCAATTCCGAGCACCGGATCAAAAGTTAGAAATTCCCGCTCGTTCGTTCACTGAACGTACCCGAGCCAAACTTCGGAAATTTATTCCGGGCACACCGGGCCTCGGAATCAGGTGCCGTCAGAAACTGCGTTCTTGTAAAATTCAAAGAAAAATAAGAAAAAAATTTCCTTGAAATTTCCAGGTCTTTACATACCGATTATAGAAATTTGATGTTTTTTAGGTCAAAATGGGTACTTGGTGGTGCACATTAGCATGAAAACTACCAAGAAGTGTTCATGGGGCACATGGACTAGATCATTCATTTATACATAGATCATTTGAAGGTAAAAATTATAGAATATATCCTTCAAGAATGAAAATCACTAGTTGTGTTTTCAAGACAATGAATGATAGTTTTTTATGTACACTAAGTGCACCATCATTATAGATGGCTCATAATGTTCTAGTTATATATTCAGGTTGTCCACATTAAAAGACATGTTATTTAGTTGAAAGTGTGGTTGTGGTCCCAACCATGGTTGAGGTGTTGTTATCATGTAAGACATGTAAGATAGTGAAAATGGTGTATATATTTCTTAGGATTGAAAAATATTACCAGATATTCATACCGAATTTCTCTTGGATATTCACACCAATGAATGATTTTACTCAGAAGAGGAAATCATTTAGGTGGAGGGAAAGGTACCATCAAGATTTTAAGAGTAGTTTAAATCTATGTTTTTGTTCATTATGTTTAGATATTTTCTATATTACCTCAATTAAAATTATTTCAACCGTCCAATCCAACAGTGTGTAAGGGAGGCACTGCTTGGGGATACCAACAATGCCCCCCAAAATTATCATATTTCATTAGTTTATTGTCTTGATGAATATTCAAATGGTTGGGATCACTAAATTTTTTTAATAGGATGTATAGTAGTGTTAGTGATGTTATGATAAATGGTTTTGAGGGAGTTTAATATGTTCATTTTGGTGGTATATATAGTTATGGAAATGATTTAATATGTCTGATAAAATAAGCATTGGTGGATACAGATGATGAAAGGAGTAACATTGTTTGTTTGTCGATGCATTAGTTTTCATCAACTTAATTATAAGAAACATATTCCAAATATTTCAACTAAAATCCTTGATTTGACATAATACAT
The DNA here is from genome assembly GCA_963277665.1 of Viscum album. NCBI lineage: Eukaryota > Viridiplantae > Streptophyta > Magnoliopsida > Santalales > Viscaceae > Viscum > Viscum album. The sequence goes on along the minus strand of OY728121.1, from coordinate 1,199,748,405 downwards.
GATGGATGGGACATCCATGGAGATCGTGAATGGGTTTACATGCTGGTCTGGAGGACAATATGACATTTTTTTGATCATTGAATATCTCATAAGTAACCCACATTCTAACTATTTAATTACAGTGTTCAATAGTTGGATTTGGATGCCTCGATATTTAGAAGATATTACTACTAAATGGAGAAGAATTATTGATTTTATCTAACCATGATTCTCTCTTTATATCTTTGTTGTAAAAGGCAATCCAAGTGGTTCCTGGGACCTAGTTATGGTCCAGAATATTGATTCACCCCCAATCTAATGACTAGACAATGAGACCATTCAGGTTATGTAGGATTCATTATGAGCATACATGGTGTATTTAATTCGTATTTAATAGGATCTACTACCATTTTATAAGTTTTAAAACATCAATAGAAACTATTTCACTATCTTTAATTAATAATTCAATGATTTTTTTGGGAAACATTGTACGAAACCACTTTACTAGACTGTTCCAAGAGAATTAGCAGTCATGGGCCTGAAGGTGGTGTAATATACCACTATGAATGTGAATATCATCCATGTGTGGATGACTATTACCTAGATCAATTTTTTGTATTTTATTGATATGAGTTGAAGACCTTTGGAGTTTGGGAGAGGAATCCATGTGTTCTTACAAGCTTCACCTTTACATCGATTATAGAGATTTTTCGTAGGTGGCAAGCTATGTACCTGGAACATTGGACCATTCTAGATAATGAGTTGAGTTGTCATGGTGGTTCACCACTTATCTCTACCTATATATTTGATAAGGTTCATGATGTCTTCCACATGTTAGAGCTGATGAGGTATATTAATGACACATCACACGTCGTCGACTAGGGTGAGAAAGACATTGAGGATGTTGTCACTTTTTATAAGTACACATTAAAGAATAAGGATCTCTAGGAGGGAATAATTCACAGGCAATTGATTATGTCGGTGTGTGTCCAGTGGAAGCATATGAATCACTGTATTATCAAATGGGAGTGGGAGGATCAGATTTGTGCTCAGTACCCTCATCATTCTTAGATGCCATTATTTTTTCATTACAAGGACGTAAATCCCTAATGTGAGAATAATAAATGAACTCATATTTTATATTTATTATTTTTAAATATTATGTGGATGGATTTATATACCAGGTGCTGATATGGAATGTCAATCAAGGACATGTTGGGTCTGGAATAAATTTAAAAAATCTATTAAAATATTAATTTGAACCCATGTATGGTTTTATAGAAATAGTTGATTGAAAAATAGAAGGTTACCTAGATGAGAAATCTGATGAAGCTGTTGAGTTAAAAATAGTGTTTTTACACTATGTGTGATCGTAAATTGTCATGTCCCTGTTGGATGTCAAAAAATTCATAATAGACGTTAAAATGAACAAAAAAAATCAGAATATAATTTTATTTCAGTTATAGACATAACAAGGTGGTTTATCCTTAACTAATTTATTTTTTCATAAATCCAATGTGAGAATATTTTCCTACGAAATATTTTGTGTCATTGGAGAGTGATGTTTTAGAGGACCATTCCAGAAAACAACAATGAGACATCGATTAAATGTTCAGAGATCAATGATCTTGATATATCTCATTATCGATAATGACACAAAAACTATTCTTCATCAATTTTCAATTGAATTTGTGGTAGCGTATTTTATTTAATAACTTTATTACATGTTGTTTTTGCCTATTATAAATGTTTACTAAACCCCAAATAGATTGATATGTGGTTTGATCATAATTACCAGATGAGTTTTATTGGAAAATTTATCTAGAGTTTGATATTGATATTTTTTTGGATTCGTTTCTCATTCTAATGGTTATAACACATGATACTTATGAACATTGTGTTATAGCTTTCCATTATTTATTGGTTTGTGATTTTATTAATTAGTTCATGCATTTTATCATCAATTTTTTTACATCCTCCTACATGCTTTGATCCCTGTTGAGAGAAATCGATAGTTGCACCATCAAATCTTGGTGAAATGACAACAAAATGTTTATACAATATTGGGATAACTCAATAGAGTTGTGAAAATGATTCCATGAGTGGATAAAATATGGGTTGATGTTGAATTCAGGTTCATAGGCAAAAACAATGAACATATATGATTACATTTTATATGGTGATTGAATGTACAAGTCATGTTTATTTATTGATAGAGTAGAAAATTGTGTCAGGATCATTTGATTCTGTAATCCCAACACCAAGATGATATCCATAGGTTCGACTGGCATGAGAGAGAGGAAGAAAATATGTTCTATAAAAACCTAATATACATGATGTGTAGTACACCCTGGAAAAACATTATGTGTACCTTTGGTGGTATAAAGACAAATGATAGAGTACATAATTTTCATACATTTCTTGTACTCTCCTACAATTATTGCCCATGAAAGGGTACAAATTCTACCCCATGAACCAATGATTATGTAGGGACACACAGTTTGACATCGTGTATTTTCACATGGCTGAAGTTAACTGGTAGAATATATATCAAAGGACAAGATGTGTGACCCTTCGACACAAAGTGTACCCCACTTCTACAAGACACATTTTAAATTTCCCGGGACATTTCACATTGGTAGAACATGGGGTCAATGGAATTTGTGTGTTCGATTACTACATGTCATATACCCCTTTTCTACATGGAATATATCTCTTGTCCTCTAGATCATGGTCATGTTTTGTTAGGGTGAGCTCCCCTTACTGATACCCTAATGGTATCTAAGAATCATCTACAACTTCTAGAAATGTGATCCCAATAGTACAACATCCTAGATAGAGTTGTGGAATCTCCTTGAGAGGCCAAGAGTGGGATCATATATACATCATTGTTCCCTAGGTGGAGTTCATGGTATCGATGTAACCAAAACTCAGCGAGCACCAATAAACTACATAGCAAGTTAATCTAACATTAGGTTTTTGTATCAACATGTGTCCCAATCTATGATCCTCATCTATTATATAATATAATATTCATATCAATCTTCGTGTATCATTATCATGATGTTTTGTGATGAGTAGTTACTCTTGGAAAAACGTCATCTGTTCTGTCAAACATAGTAATGTGTTCTCTAAGATGAGTGTTTCATGGAATCTTTAATCTGAAATCTAAATTCTATAACTCTATGGTTGTGGCAAACCTATTGTTTGTGTGTCATTTATAATGTATGTCTAGATATTTTTTTAATATTTATTACAGACATATTCCTATGTGGACACGATTTTACATTTACTTGTTATATTTTTTGTGGGATTGAGGTGTTGTAATGTATATTTTTATACTCATCCCTTCATGAGATTTTCAAGAACTATTTGTGTTCAGCAAAGATGATTAACTTTTTTATGGAGTCCAAAATGTACACGAACCAGATAATTCTTAGTGTGACCAAGCATAATGAGGTGTGTTCTTGTGACTTTTAGGGACTAGTCCAAGTGACTTTTAATTATAGGTTGGTATCTTGTAACATAATTCTTTGTGTTGAGCTTGTATTTGGTAATGTTTACTCTTTATTATATCCATTAATACTTTTGTTTTTAGGATATAGTTGTATGCAAGCATTAAATTGTTATTTTTTATCTTTCATCATTTTTTGGGATTGGAGATGTGTGTGTACATACATGTACATTTGGAATGACTCCTATATTAGAGTAATTCCTACTTGGTGTTAGCAACCATCCCATGGAATAATTGAGATCTTCATGGGGAGTAACATGATGGGTTCTAATGGGATGGGTTGTGACAATCATTATGATGTAATAATTTTTGGGGAACAGAAGCTGCTAGGACCTACAATAGATCAATACAATTCAACATCTCATTATAGATAAATAGAGTTAATTGAAAACCAATTCTTAGAATCATCAATGATAATTTTTTAGGCATGAAAAAAAGACTTCCTCCACGTTATACAATGTAAAATAATTAATATATTTTTTTATGAATTTAAATATAAACCGTAAGTTTATAATATCATTTTAGAATGTTGATAACATTGATGGTGTGGCCTTTAGAATGATTAACCCACCAACACATTCTCTTGTACAAGACATATTACATTTATCCCTATTGATGAAGTACATAATAGAAATCTAAGATGTACTGAATTTAGAGTTGGCACAATCACGAAAATATCACCATTACATGTAGTAGGTGATAATGATATCATACTAAATAGATTATGTTCTACACAACACGATAAATTATCATTTCTATGTATTCTGGGAATACCCATTATTATATGATTATATATGGGATCTAAATGAATCCATGAAGTGATGGTATCCTCAACTATTTCACCTTAGTATTTAAAATGATGTTTCATGTTGGAAATTTCATAAGGGGTGAGGAATATAACAACTCTTAAATGAATGAATTACAATGGGACATGAAGTGATTTTGTAAATGAATGTGATGCAATAATTATAGTTATGGTACATCATGTCTCATTAGCACTGCCTCTGGGCACTCGGAGGTTGGGTCCTTACAATAAATATATAAATGTGCCAATTTACCTTGTAGGGAAATGTTATGGTTTGGGTAAAGAGGATTCCCAATTTCAATTTATGAGGTGTATGGGCCCTTATAAATTGGAATATAGATCCACCTAAATCAACAAAATTAAAAAGATGGTTAAATACATTGTTAAATTAAAATGAAGACCACATAATATGGAAATATGGGATCTTGAATATAATCATACCATGGAAAAGGACAATAAGTTATGTCTCAATGATCCCATTGAAGTCTCTTGCTTTTTATCTAGGCTTGGCTCTTGGAGCAGGCTCTTAGATATGGTGTTCTCATAGTAAGGCCTTATACATATACTTAATTTTAGTTTGCATTATCTTATTTCCTTGTCTATTATAAATTCTGTCTGAGGAGTGCACATGGAAATTTTAGTGTAATGCCACTGTGACATCCTCATGATGTATGCAAAGAGAGTGGAGATGAGAACACTCTAGAGGTGGTGGTCCCTATGTTACCCATTATACCTCCTATAGTTCCTCCTAAGGAACCATATACTAATCTTCCACTAGGAAATGATTCTCAATTCAGGGATAGATTTCTCAGGATTATGCAGTTTGTTCAAGGTTCTCCTAGGCTTTCCCCAACTATGTTAGAGAATACATGGGACTTTCAACAACATCAACCACCCACCTTCTCGGGGGTTGGAGGGCCTCATGCTCCGGAGTCATGGTTAGAGGCTATTGTGTTGATATTCAACCATCTTGATACACCTCTAGAGTGGAGGGTCAAAATTGCGACCTATATGCTACCTAATTTCATTGAGCGTTGGTGTGTTATCATATCTCAATCATAGAATTACTTAGGTAGGGTTTGGGAAGACTTATATAAGGCTTTCTATGATCACTTATTTCCAAATATTTGGATTTAATATCATATTTTGGAGTTCATGCATCTTTATATGGGTATTAGTAATGTAGTATAATGAAAAAATAGCACATGATTCAATTAAAAATATTTTTTAATTTTAATCTTATCATTACATTAATTGAATTAATACAAACATATTAATTGAATGAATTAAAATGGGATAATGATTACAGAACAATATAACTATAATAGGAAAATTTGTATCTTCCCTATCCCCAAGAATAATATCACCCATGAAAAACCTATTGTTTATGATGTAGATAATTAGTATTTAAATGTTAATTATTGAAATGAAATATTTATATAAAATAGAAGTGATATATTATTGAATGAAAAATGATGTCTTTTTATAATGATGAGATCCTATATGGGCAATACAAATCTGATTGGGGGAATTGTAATCTATCTATTAGATTTAGTAACCATACTGTTAGAACTCATTCATCGCATAAAGAAGTGTAAAATAATATTTATGTATATAATAAATTTAAAATATGAAATATTTATACCATGGTACAAGTAATTAATTTTTAGAAAATGATAAATTAAGTGATTGTTTTTTAATTGTAAATGTTTTAATATCATAATTATAATAAATATAATTATTTAAAGTAAATTTAATTTTATGAACCATTTTTATTAATTAATTTTAAATATTATTATAATTATATTATATTTTTATGGGAATATAAGTAATTTCTCAAAGGGCCCGAAAAATGATCAAAATATTTAAAATGATATATTTAAAATATATGAGTGTTTTCATTAAAATAAAATAATATTTTTCAATATTATACTCATAAATTAGATTTTAATTTATATATATAAATTTGAAAATATGGTTATGGTAATTGTTTTTGGTATTTTTCTAATATAGTAATATTTTTATTGAATAGTAAAATATAATAAAATTTGATATTTTTAAAAATTGAAAATATACATGTAAAAAAAGTCATGGACGATATATGTATCCCTTATTTTAAAATAATACGTAGTAAATAATATATATTATAATAAGAATAAAAAATATTAAATGTATTGATCAAGAATAATAATCTTTTGAATATAATATTCAAAACAACCCTTTCCTCCCCATATAATACCACTACTCAGCACCCATTCTCCTCACAGCTTTAAATACATTTTGGAAGATAACTTTAGTCTAAATTACTATTAATATCATATATCACACTTAATTGTCCCAATATCTATCCAAAATACTACTTCCATTCCAATTATGGATTTTTTCAATGAGATGATATTCATTGGTAATACTATAAAACCACCTAATTTTAATTCTTCTCATTAACAACCATCCCCTAATAAAGCACACAGAAAAAGGAATAATAATTCTTGTGTTATATATATAGTTATAAAGGAATACCCTCCATCCTTCCTCTTTTATATTCATGTATATGGGGAATGACCATTTCATATGTTATACTAGTTCATCGCCAGAGTTGATGATGGGTTTTTGTTTTACCTTACCAAATGTATGGATTGTTTGTATTCAATAAATATTTGTCAAAATTGAATAAATAAATTGATTTTTTTCATGTTATTGACTAAATATATTGGAACATTATTAAATAAAAATGATTTTCTTTGTGGAGTTTGGTAAAACATACAAATTTATGAACCCACGCAACATTACAATTTTTTACATAGTGAATCATCCCTCAGATAAAGCACCTATAAGTATTTAGGACCATTTAAATTTACATATTATATGAATATAAAATTATTTCACATTAATAGTTATTGTCCAATATGAAAAAAATCAATATTAATTAAACCAAATGAATATGATTATGGAATCATGAAATAAATTCACCTCATGCAATGAAAATGAACATTATATAACATTGAAATTTTTATAAGCGCACCAAATTGAATTATTGTAAAACCTTTATAAATTTTAGTTATTCTTTAATAATTAAAAATTGAGTCTATTTAAATTATCATTGATTTATGTCCAATTGAATAATTATTCTAGAATATAAGATATGAGATATCTCTATGGAACCGTTCTTTGGGTTACGACATTTATCTCTTAGAATCACTATTAATATATATTGGATTTTAATATGATCATATAAATTCATTATATATTAATCATACATGTATTAAAGCCCTATTATCCCTTGAAAAAATGTGGTAATAAATGAGTTATGCTCATTTGAGAAACTCATTCCATAAAAACAACCCATATATGGTAATTTGTCTTAAGAAATAATCATTTTTTGTATCACACATATTTGCCATTTATTAATATATTTTATATAATAATATAATTTATTTTAAATGGATTATTTATTTTTTGGTTTTAATCATATATTATTTTGAAAATTTATTTATTATTATTTCCACAAAATTATTTAGCTGGTTTATAGAACAATGTTTCTAATTTTTTTTTTTCAATTAACAATTCTCACCACTTTACATTAAATTATTTTTCAAATGAACATTCTAATTCCATTAATATTAATATATTATGAATTATAATCATCAGTAAATTATAATTCATTATTCTCATTAGAATATTTATTAAATCATTTTTAATTATGTTACGAGGAAATCTTCTACAACCCGATTCATTCTAAGTGTAATTATTATGTTTATAGATAATTATTGATTACTTTTTGTGGAACACATAATAATTTTCTTGATAGTATATTTTTTCATTATAATCATATAATAATCATGGAATTTTTTTTTCTTTTGACACGAAATGTATGGGAATATGGAGTAAAAAAAATGTGAGAGGAGACATTTTTCATTATGTGATATAGACCTAGAATTTGACATTAAATATTTTGTGTCTTGTTACATGTTGCTAATAGAATCATATATTTCCATTACTTTATGATTCCATATTCTTTATTTTATACCTCTATATAATTATTCATGATCCTTTTAATTGATATAATTTTGTTTTTCCATCTAAATCATATCCTATGATTGATTACCTTGATCATTCCATTATTAGGTTTATATACCACTACATTTTTCAATATTTTCTATAGGTAATAATGAGTAGTTTTTACTACCCAAACCTATTTATGGTAATATTATGGAGAATAAAATAAATATTTTGGGATTCAAATAAATTTTCTGTATTATGAACCTTTTCGTCTAATGTCAGTAGTCCAATTGATCCTTTAGATATATTTATTACATATTTATTTTTATGGTAATGTATTGACATTTTCCATGTTTTTGGTTTAATTGTCATTTCCCCTCAAATCAATGATAAATATGATTCAAAAAATTTAAATTATTATTTATATTCATGTCCCCCAAAAATATTCCTTATTAGAAAAAATTCCTAGAAAAAAATGAATATTTCATTACAGTCATGGTTAAATATTGTATTTATAAATACAAATCACAAACCCAAAAAATGATCTATAAAGAATATATATAATACGAAGGTAATCATTAATAATTTGGTATTTTAATAATTGTTATTAATACTCCAAGGCTTTGTTTTTTCTTTTAATTGATTTGATAAATCATAAATTTCATAAAGAATGTTAGTTTATAATATATAATGCTTGATATTCTCTAAATATTTCAAATAATTCAGTTTTTATGAAAATCATAACATTAAAATGGATACCAACCAATAAATACCATACTATAACATCATGATTTCAAAAAAAAATCATTAATATTATTATTGAAAATTATTCACTAATTTTGGAGAATTACATTTATTAATATTTCATTAATTAGTTCTATTTTAAATGGCCGAAATGATATAATGAAGAATGGATATTTAACCACCTCCCCCTCACAGCTAGTAATGTCTGCTCATAGAATTAATTCTAAAAAAATACCATCTACTCCAAAATAGTAAAACAAAATCATTCTCTATAAATAATCCACAATAAATTATATTGGACTTCATTGAAGATGGTTAGATTGATATTTTTTTCAAGGATACCATGCTATCATGGTAGATCAATTATTATATGAGATCCAACCAAATATAATATATAATGAAATGTCTCAATTGTATAAAGGATTCTATAAATAATGATTCAATGATGTTTATTATATATTTCAAATTCTTATATTTTATAGGATACTAACTCACATTTTATTAGTTTACCATCCACACGATCATATTAAGAAATAGTGTCATTAAATTAATATGAAAATTGGGTTATAAATGTATATGGAAATTGAAACATAATGTATGATTATAAACAATGTAATTAATTAAAAAAATTAAATCAACATTTTTATAAAAGGAATGAATTTTTTTTTCACGAATTGATTATATATCAATTTAAAAATAATCACAAATCGTGCATTATGTTATTTATATTTTCATCCATTTCATTAGGTATTTAATGTATAACATAAAAAAATTAATTATATTATATTTGGAATTAAAAATGTAATAATGATATTCCAATGATACTCAAACATTATGGATGAATATTATATCAAGAGATATGTGTGTTGAAAAAATATTCATTAATATAATACCTAATCATATATTCTTAGAGACAATAATTTATTTTATAAAATTGGACTTATTTCATGGACTCACATCTCAATGGTCCTTTTATTTAATTGTATGAGTAAACATGATAGTTATTTTAAATAAACATTATGTTTAAATAAATAAAATATAAAAAATTGTTTTGTTGAGAATCCAATAATTCCACCTTTTGGCAACCAATCATATTTTAAATAATATAATATTTTGAATCATTTTAAAAAATCAAAACATTTTCATTTGGTGATCTAAAATTCCCTATAATGTTAACTATAAAAAAGAATCTATGAGTGATATACAATAATAAATATGGGATTTAAAATAACTAATACACCAACACATTAAATAATCACCAGATCTACTTAGCACAATCATAAATTTACTGTATAATGAATAATAACATGGAATATCAAAACAAGTCTCATAGTTATTTAATGAATAATTATCAACATCAATAACATAGTGTCAAGGCCTCTTCCAAAATATCTACAAATAAATATTCTTGTATTCATAAAAATCCATTAAAAATTTGGAGAAGGCCTCATGAAAGTCCTTATCTAGAATGTCTTAGGAGAACTATTGTTGAGTAATGAGTCTATAGGGGTCCCCACCCATCAATTACTAAGTAAAAATAATTCCTCATTTTAATGGGGGGAAAGAAATATATAATATAAATAATAAATATAAATAACATTACCAAATAAATAAATGTAATCACAAATAATTCTGAGTAGTATTGTGAATGATATCAAAATAACTCATACCATTTCAGATAGTTCATATAAAATTTAATAGAATTCTCAAAATTATATCACTATAGATCAAACTTAATTAATTCATAACATTCCACAAATTATGTTGACAGAGATGATAATATGATAAAAACCCATTCAAATTTCATGAGAGAGACTCCCCTTTTATCATTAAAATTGTTTATTTAAAATGAATCACAATTAAAATGAAACAATTTTATTAAAAAAGTGAAATTTATTATTTTAAATAATATATCATTAATGTAATGCTTCATGATAACTAATTATTCTTCTCACCCAACCTATATTAAAAAACATTCCTTCCATTAAGAAATTCATAAAGTTCCTCATTTCAGGAATGAAAAATCATTCCAATTAAACCATTGTATAAAATGTAAAACATGGGTTCTATAAATATAAATAATTCAAGGATAATTATAAAATAAAATATTAAATTTTTTATACATCAATGACAATGATGGGAAATATTCTCGTGTGGAGAAAAAAACTAATGCAATCTCAATTAATGAGGTTATTTTGAATTAAAATCATACCTAAAGATTGATTTAAATCATCCATGCACAAAATTTTATATAATAATTATATATTTCTAATAATATTTTCCAAAAGAATAATAATTTAAATAATACCTCATATTAACTTCTTGTAATATATTGTTGCCAATTTCTTAACAATCTTCCCTAATTTTCACTATATTTTATAATTGCATACTTTTTTAGTAAGATATGACTTGTTATTTATTGATTCTATTAATTTAATCATTATTTAATTAGATCCATAATATACCAAAGGTTGTAAATATAATATATATTCATTAAATCTGAATTTATAATTATCAATAAAATTTTTAGATTGGAAAGGAAATGCACTATTCATGGAGACAATAGGTTGTATGTACGCATGAATGCTATATCAATTTCTTTGTCGTATTTATGGAAATAAAATTAAATCTTGCATTATATAATTATAGTAGCATATTTATTAAATAATATTAATACATTATTTTTAATTATCCATAATATATTCGGTTTATTCTATGAACTAGTCATATGGTTTTAAGGACATGGTAGTCCACACGTCCACAAAAGATGTTATCGCAATCAAACAAAATGGAATGAATGATGTTTTAGGTTATATAAAATTTAATGACCTATAAGTACCTATTACATACATTATATATCATATAATAATGTAGTTTCATTCATAATTCCCAACCACTTATGGTTTTAAATTATAATCAAACAACATCATTTCATTATGCATTTGCTAATAGTATAGATGAACGATATGTTTGTTACCAATTAGATGGAATTGTTTGTATGTGTAGGTATAAAACATAATATTAATGAAATTATGTCATATACGATTAATGGAGGGATGTTGGGAAAAGATTTGGATTTGATTTGGAAGAACTAAAATGTATCTGATTTGTGAATAAAACATAGAAATACCATAGATTTTATAAGTGATGGGAGAGGAAATCATTGAAATCATAATCATATTAAATTAATAATAATTATATAAAATATAAATGCCCCAAAACATATTAATAATTTATATAGGATTATTTTGGGTAAACGATATCTTGTACATTAAAATTTAGATATGGATTGAATATTTTTTAAACCTTATATTTTAACATTAATATTTATTTATCATTTTTTATTCTTACAATAAAATAAAATAATTTACACCTCAAGGGTAAATATAATTACTGTAAAATTTCAAAATAACAATTAATGATTCACTGATGATATGTAATTACATATAAAATTAATTTGAAAATATATTATTTTTTGAATTTCATATTATATAATAATATATTTTTTATTTTGAAATATCATTAATCTCAATTCTGAAACTATTTAATACTTGAATTTTAAAGGATATCATAAAAATACTACACAGAAAAAATATTATTAATTAATTGATATCTCACTAAATAATCTTATAAAACTCTAGGATGAAATTAATTATATCAAATTATATTTATTTAGAATTTTTAAATATTTGTTATTTGATTATTTCTATAATTGAAATTTTTTTGCATCATCATTGTGTCTCCATTTTAGGTAATTATTTTGTCCCAAAAATATAATAAAATTACTATGATATAAATTAACATACTGTCTTTATAAATAAAATTTATAGACTAAATGTTTCTTTATATATTTATATATTGAAAATATATCAATTTTTATAAACAAATAAGAGACAAAATTGACATTTCCATTAATATTAAATTATAAATGTCAAAATCTCATCCAAGTGGGTTCAAATGTATAAATTTCATGTCTGAGAATGATTTTGGTCGAACCAATCTCTTCAAATGAAATTATGAATAATGTAATGGTAATATTATAATATTAATTATATTATTTCAACTTTTAATGTTTATATTTAACCATAATCATGTAATCAAAATTACAAAATTTAGTATTCATTATTTCAAAAAATCATTTTTATCATATATGATTATAAATATCAACTATACTAATCATATATTTCATTTTTTTCAAAATTTAATTCATATATGTTTCTAAATTACTCATAATTCTAATCTGTTGGATATGGCCAAAAAATGGTGTAATTAAAAATGTTCAAAAGATCAATAATTTTTTTATATATGTTTTCTACTCAAAAAATAAGCAAATTACATACATTGGATTAATATATTAACATATATTAATTAATTAATTAAATTTTTTAGAAAAATTAATATATAAATATTCATAAAAAATCATTTTAATGAAAATATATATTTTTAACTACAATGTATTATTATTCACAATTAATCGACAAAATAAATCTTGTCATAAAAATACAAAAAAATAATGCAAAGGAAATAATTATACTCATATTTTATATAAGATGTTTTTTTTCAAATGGATCTTATAAAAATATATAAATTACTTTTTCCAACAATTCCATCATTATAAGGTGGTTAAATGAATTTTGAAAAACATAGATTTTAATTCCTTAATATTGGGTTTGTTCTAATATAATGTCATTATATTAATTTATATGTTATTAAAAACTTATTATTAAATATAAAATATCTAAATTTAAAATTTTAGTTCATACTTTTCATTCCCAAAAATGAAATAACTTGGTTATGAAACTCTTGTTAAAATGAAGATATTTAATTGTAAATAATTTTCATATAAACTTAGTGTAGTGTGAATTTTATGAAATCGATGTGATTATATTTTAAAATATGTAGATCATTAAATCATTAGGTGATACATTCTCCCTTCATTTAATAAATTATTTCATATTAATTTAAAATATCACATCAAAAATCAATGGTTGATAGTTGGAAATTCCAATGTTTGAAACCAACATCTATAATATGTTTGCTAAAACATCTTAATTAAAAGAGGGAATAGGGTAGGAGATGGTCAAAAAAATGTTGGATTTGGAATATGATACAATTAGTGATAGTTTAAAATTGGGACATGTGAGAGAAATATAACCATATGTTCTGATCAATAGTGATAGAGGACATTTTAATCATATATTACACAATAAAACCATTAATCTTAAATCGATAAAATTAAAATTATTAAATATGAAATAAAAGTATTAATATTACATTTTTGCTAAATAATCATTTCCTTAATGACGATGTATTCTTTTACCATTCATTTACACATTTAACAAAATAAACATAATTTTTTTCATTCTATGTTGTAAGAATAATATTATCATTTTGTTGTGATTCGATATAATTTTATTTAATATAATATGATAGGAATTGGATATTTGAGAGGATTTTTAATTCATAACTAACATTTAATGAATCATACGGTATATATGTAATTTCATTATCATCTAAATGTTTACTAAAACCAAAAAACATTATCAAAACGTATCAAGTATATCAATCCTTTTCCTCAAACAATAACATACAATGTTTATATTAATCATTTTCCACCATACGACACATCCAATTTACATCTATCCAAATTAATAGTCCAAAAAGTTATATAAACTTCCATGGTCGACACAACACTAGATTTTCCCAATAAAACATTATGCGTCTTCCATTTTAACTTACCAAATATATAAATAACTTGATATCCATAAAACCTTATTTAAAAAGGTCAGTCTTGAAAATAGATAAATAAGAAGTAGTACTATATCATATTTTCTATCTCATGATTCTTATAATCATAGAAACACTGATGAAATAATACATCAATCAAAAAACAAAATAAAAAATAATTATATCATATACTGAAAACATTAACTATTCTTAATCATCATATTCCATAATACATCATTCCTTTTATTTCACATTTTTAAGATATTAATTTTTATAAAAATGGTCATTGCATTTATAACCTTGCTAATTCTATTCGTTTAACAAACCCCAAAGAAAAATGTGATAAACAATTATCATAGTTATATAGTCCCGAAGAATCAATTATTTGTTTTCAACATCATGAAGTATTCTTCTCAATATAAGTGTAAATTTGATTATCATTGTTATCCATGATATAATTAAATCTATTTGATTTTATTCCTTACATATTCATATCTTAAATTTTATTCTTTGGGTTATGTTTTCTAATCAATGATTTCCATAATCTAGTTCCAAATTTTTCTATTAAAGTTTTTATACAAACATTAATGATCTTAAAAAGTTACTTGGTGAAAGTTCATGGTTTTATAACATTTTCATGATTTAATGGAGTCAAAACTGAAAGAACTGAATGGTTTATTATTATGTATATTATGGATACATAATTAAAATCCACATTTCATTTTAATACATATAGAATAATTGATTCATTCAACTTTCTATTATTACCCCTTTGTGTAACCCTTCATATGAGTCAAAATATAATACATTAAATCCTCGGAAAATTGAATGATTTAAAAGGGGTGAGCTCATATTATCCGTACAAGTATGCATATAGTAGAATGTATGAGAAAATAATGAATTGTATATAAATAAAAAATGGGCCATTTATAAAATCACTTGAATTAACCATGTACATTATAATAGATGAATAATCACAAGGACTATCGAAAAAATATAAAAATATTAGAATGAACAATTATTGATATCAGGAACAAATAATCAAGGCCTTATCAATGACATTTAAAAATAAATGGATAAGGAATTAGTCAAATTATAATTCTAAAATAAGTGTGCAATGCTTATGTGAACTGCTTGTATAGTCTGCCTCAAGAGAACTATCGATGCGTTGAGGTGAAACATAGATCCCCCACTATAACATATAATTTCCAATTATTCAGTTTCATGAATGGGTTAAAACATAAAAAAAACAAAGATATGAAATTTTATAAACTTTCCCCAATCATTAAACATTATCTCGAAACGTTCTTAGTAATATGGTGAATGGAATACAAATATTGTGTCAATAATAAAACTGATCATAAAATATTTAATTGAATTTGGTAAGGTATTAAATAATAAATATTCCTTAGTATATAAAAATATTTAACAAATAATTTTGATATTTTTTAAAATACAGTAACAAAATCATTGAAAATTCATGATAGAAATACCCCTTTTAACATTAATATTATTTCCATAAAATGACGTACAACAATAAATGAAACCAAATTGTATGAAAATAAACCATTAAAAAATTAAAATTAAATTCAAAATGATAAGGGTTTTGGATGAATTAATATTCCACTCATGGTTTACATGTTAAGAAACAATCCTTGCATCAAAAAGTCAAATGTACCTCATTTGGAAAATTAAAAATTAATTTTGTTTAAAACAATTTAATTAAAAGTTAAAAAAATGGGTTATAAGTTATTAAAAATGTATAAGAAACTATTGTATTAATTTTTGATAATTTGTTTTATATAATTTTAATAAAATTGATATTTATCCTAGTGGGGACTTAAATTGAAGGAATCTTGATTATTGATGAGATTATGATTTAAACCATTACCATAGGTCTGATTTCCTTTATATTTGTCTGAGAATCCTGTATAATAAATATATGATTTTTACACATTTATCATTGATCCATATTAATTTCTATAATTCCATTAACTTCCATTTTATAATTTCTCATTACCCATTAGTTAACAATTAAGAATTATTCTCATAATTTCATGGGTTAATTTCATTATTTTTTGAGTATGTTTTGACTTGATACATGTTACTTTTAATTAGATAATGATTTAATAATATATATAATTTAACCCCTAATTTAAACATCATATATATTAATTATAGATTTATTTATAATAATCCATAAAATTTGGACATCAGAAATGAAATGCCCCATTCCAGGAGTCATAGGTCGTATGAATGCAAGAACATTAGATCCATTTATTTGACTTATTTAATAATTAAACATAAATTATGTATATTATAATTGATTTATATTTTATATTTCATATATATCACATATTTTTATTAAAATAATACCTAAGGATTTATATTTATAGTTTCAACTAATGAAATCATATTAATGAAGAACTTTTCCACACCTCCATAAATAATGTTATCGTATTTACAAAATATCGATGTAATAAATTTTTTAATTATAACAATTCTAAAGAAGAATAAATATATCATAAATAACAAATATATAATGTGAAATTATATTTCCCATTATAATTCTCAACCATTTTAGGTGGTATAAGATAATCAAACAACATTATTTCATGATGTTATAGATCTTGGAACACAAGAACAATATCTTTACCAAAAAATAGATGGATGTGTGTGTAATTGAAGGTATAACCCCTAATATAAATACATATCGAAACATTTATGATAAATTTATTATTATGTAGACATTAAATAACTATAATTAAATGGGTTTTAATGAAATGTTAAAACATAAACATTTATTGATGAACAATAAATATTCATTGCGAATATATGTTTTATTTTCACAAAAAACATTATTTGGTGGATATTTTTCCAAAATTATGAAATATATGGAGAAGGGAGGGATATTGGGATAATATTGGGATATCTTTTGGATGATCCAAATACGATATAATGTCTGAATAAAATATATGATGTTCTTCACTTTTATAAGTGAGGGGATGTTCACTCCTATGAATATTCATTATTTAATTAATATAAATTAATATCATAACTGAAATGACATAATATATAAGGATTTATTCTAGAAATGATGTCATCCAATTAAATATAAATATATATTGAATATATTCTAATCGATATGTTTTAAATTTAAACTTTATTTAACCAATTCAATTCATACTATAATATCATCTAATTTAAAATTTTAGGCATTATAAAATTATTATTAAATTTCAAATGAACAATAAATATTCCATTATTGACTTTTCAGGACATATCTAATTTTTTTATGAATTTTATCATTTTATGAATTTTAACGCATTTAATAACATATTATTTCTTTTAAATTATTATTAAATTTTTTTACACTGTCAATCACTAATCAATTTACAAATATCATTATAACAATATAATATAAACATACAACCTTTAATTAATCATGTGTATGTAAATTTCATCATTCAAATACGTGTGTGGCTAAATTATATCAAATTGTATTATTTTTGATAATTATTTTATTTATTTATATTATTATTCTATAATTAAATAATTGTAGAATCATTATTGTGTATCTATTTAAGGTAATTAATTTAACCCTATTAATTATAAACAAATAACTATTATGTATATTAACATTTTACCTTCTAAAAAAATTATTTATAGTTCAATATATACCTTATATAACACCATATAAAAAAATATTCCAATTGATAAAAAATTGTGACAATGTTGTACTTTCATTAAATATTTTATTGTAAATGTCATATTTTCATCCAAGTTACTTCCAAAGAATATAAATTTTTCCCAATGTTGATTATAGCTGAGAAAAACTCATCCAATGAAATTAAGACATGTTTTAGGGAAATTTAATAATATTTATTATATTATTTTGATCATTAATTACACAATGTACCCCAAACAATGTTGAGAATAATATTAACATTAATATTCATAATGTTAAAAAATTATGTTATCCATTTTAGATTATGCATTTCACATGGAATACCATGGTGTATGTCTATTTTTCAAAAATCATTTCTCCAAAGTGTCTAAAATATATTTATCATTATTCCCACAAACACCAAATTAAAATGGTTAAATGTAAAAATGATCAAAAGTTCAATCACATTTTAAAACAAATAATTATTTTAAAAATATTTAAAAATTTTAAATAGGTTTAATAAATGTAAAATTTTTCAATAATGAAATTTAAAACCATTTTATAATAAATTTGATCATTAATATTTTATAAAAAATAATTTTTTTTATCTTTAATGAATTATTCATAACTGTTAATAAAAAATTAAATATTCATAGAAAAAAATAAGCCAAATTTAATTTTGATACTTCAATATCAAAGATGATATTTAAATTTTTTCAAATATAACATATAAAACTTCAAAAAAATAAATTTAGAAAAATATCAATAAAATATTTTCGTGTTAGAATTACCATAACAATCGTGTAATTAAAACTGTACATAAAAAATTTAAAATTGATTCTATCATATCCATTGAATATATTATAATTCATATCTTTTAATATTTCATTCATTATTCCTTTTATATCATCAGGTTAGAACAATTTTATTTTTATGATAACCATAGAAACAAATCAAATTTTACTCAATTAGGGTAAAAACATATTCTTAATTTAGTTTGTATTAAAAATAACACAATTCATATCATAATTTATAATTTTCATGAATCGGTAAATGTATTATTTTTCTTTGATATTTATTTGTCATATATTATTTAATAAGAAATTAACTCACAATTTCATGTAATATAAAATTTTAAATAGTTTTCAAATCTGTAAAAATGAATGTACAATTTTTTGATTCATCCACATAGATTAATATTCATTATTTTTTTAGATTTAAAATCACATAACAATTATTTTGAAATTTAAATAATTATATATATCAAATACTTTAATTTTTAGTAACTAATTAATAATCAAATGTAATCCTACATTCAAAAATATAAAATTATACCCCTTCAATCTCATCAAACATTATATAATATAATACATCAACAATCATTTAACTATACTTTTTTGGCAATTAAATTTAACTTTAAATTTATTTCTCACATCTCATCATTTCCTCTCATCAATAAAAGAAACATACTCTAAATTAGTGTCCTCAAGAAACCCTATAATATACAACAATATTCCTTAAATGATAATTAACCTTAACTTTACAATTCTCATACAAACCCTTACGAACATCTCCAAAATTTAAACATTCATAAATGGTGAAATCATCCAAAACCTGTCACCAAGTGGTTATGGATATTTTGTTACATTATCACTAGAATCATGAAATCAAATCTAAAATGAATGAACTGTTCATTATTCTTTTTAAACACTATATATAAATAAAATTCAGATAATATTTTAAAATATGAAAGAAAACTTTGTATTTTGATTGAGAAAACAATTATTCCCCTTAGAATATCCCTACATGTGATCCAAAATTATCTTACTAACTATGGGAAAATAAAACAAATGAATTGTGTGGGATAAGATTCTCAGTAAGGGTATACATTCATTGGATTATATAATGAATATGTAAGGAATTATCCATATGGAATTGTATATAATTGAAACACATGTAATCTAAATAATTACATGGGAATAATAATTTATTAATACATGATGATCAAATAAATCCATAATCATCACAAAACGATCATTGAACATATCCCTTTATATCTTAACTAGTCATGTAAGCACATGGAAATCTATAATATCATCATAAAGGTGGAAGGAATTATCATGTACCCCCTTCTTCAACATGGTAGATGGAGGGATAATGAACTTTATACCAACCATCAGCAGTCCATGGGGTAATTATCCTTACATTTTCAATATTAATAAGGTTGTAATGAGAAATGTTATCTCATATTATTGTTGAGAGATAAGATGGAGTTTGGATTTAGGTGAATTTAGGATTTCATGGTTCAGTATGGAATCGTTGTTTAGTGATCATTGTACGTGACATAGTCTAGGGAAGACCAAATATGGAATAGGAATTTAGAGCCACCTATGGTCAGATGAATGAACTCTGATATAACCAAATGACCACGTGAGGCTACAAAAATTGTAGGGTATATACCCTATGAATGGTAAATGCATCATAATGACCTGTATTCCTCTTTTACTTTGTCTGTTTTTGGGAAATTTAGATAATTAATGATTTAAAATTACTATTAAATGATAATTACATACTAATAAATATTATTAGTTCATTATTTTCTTCTTTAAATGTGTCATCCAGATGACTTCCACTTGTGTTACATGAATTGGGGTCTTGGCAGGATGACTCTGTTGATTGATAAATGGTTGTAATAGTAGAGGAATCTGACCATTGTATGAATATTCCACATGATTTCTAATGGTATACTCAGGGAAAGTATGAGGTTCGGTTTTCAGCCATTGAGTTGGAGAGATGGATTAAAGAGATTGTGATCACCTTTATCTTGATCTAATATTTATTGGGGTATTAGATTCCTATGATGGTATGCTAGAGGCATTGAGCTATCATTTAGTGGTGGAAAATTTACCTTAGAATGAGGACAAAGATAGATGTTTTGTGCACCATCTTTGAGAATAATTTTCAAGAGTAATTTCATTCTTCGACAATGGAAGCATAAAAGATGCATGATTTACTCTCCTATTTTAGGTTCACATGTCGGTACTATAGTTTGAAATAAAATTAAATTATCTTCAACACTTTTCTACGGATATCATTTTGAATGAGGAGTCATGGGTGAGAACCTTGGAGGAGGCACTTTGTCCATGTCATCAGTATGGAGTTACACTATTCACCTTGCCAACATGAAAAGAGGTCCATAAGAAGGGTGTGGGAGTTTAGAGGATGAAATAACAATATGGATAACCATGAGAGGGTAGTCATCCTAGATCATTGAATGGAATGTAATCCCTTAACAAATCTCTAGTGCTCTGGCCTTCTGGGAATCGTCTGGTAGGGAGTCAACCTCTATAGTTTTAGTTTTCACCTTCCCCCCCCCATTCTATTCAAATGGGATTTAGACCAAGGTGTTTCTCATGTGGATGTTATGGGATACATTAGATTCAATTCCCAATTCATGCTTAGTATGATGGAGCCTTGTAGGTTCATCACCTACCTCAACAATAGTTTTTGGTCATACCATTTTACCAATAATGGCAACAAGATCTTGCTCCACGGATGGGTGAAGTAGTATGTGAAGAATACCATTAGGGTGTTCCCTTAGAACCTCAACTTGGCCATGGTTAGGGAGTCTTCCATAAAAATAGCGAAAGCAAATAGGTTAGTGTGTAGTTTCTTGTTGTAGATGCAATTGTTTGAGTATGGCTACTGATTGTTTCAGGTATGATCAATTAGTTTAGTATTCTTTTTTTTCTTTTTTTTACTCATTATATTTTCACTTCATATCTAAATCCACAATATCACATTCTATAGGACTATGCATAGAAAAGATTTCCATTTCCATTTTATTTAGTATGCTCTGGAGAGGTTAGAACAATTTTTTTGATGTTTTCTGGGGATGTAGACTTATGCTAGGGACACATTATTCTAGTTGGAATCTCTTTATTCTAATAATGAAACAATATGATGTTATCATTAGAAAAAACTATTTTTTAGATGCATGATATCATTGATGACATCCGAAGGAGGTTCTTGTTAGTAATGATTAATGTACATCATGAGACATTCATTTTCAAGCGTTGTTTATATGTTGGTTGTTGGCATGTTTAGCCTCTCTATTCCTTGTTAATTATGTAGTCAATTGAATCAGGTGATTCTGAGATGGTGGATACCCTAAATTATTTTGAATAGTTCATGCATGAATTTTTTTAGAAGATTATGACTATACCCTCTCGATGAGACATTGAGTTTATGATTGTCTAGATGTGGGGTTCCAATCCTATTTTGATGGATCTCGATGAGATGTAACCTTATAAACTACCAAAGATGTAGATTCATATTGATGATCTGATAATTAAGGGATTCATTTCACCTAGTATGTCATATTGTGGTGGTCTACTCTTTTTATGATGATTTTAGACAGTGGAATTTGGATTTTCATAGAATACTGAAGGTTGAATATGGTAATGGTCAAGAAGCATTACCCTCTCATGAGGATAGATGATAATTTCTAACAGATTAAGGGATCAAGATGGTTCTCTATGATTGAACTATAGTTTGGGTATCACCAGTTGGGGGAGAAGGAGGGTGACAAGAATGTAACTTGTTTTAGGTCATGGAATGAACAATTTTTTTCATGGTTTTCACATTTTTTGTTACAAATACACATAACATGTTTATTGGACTCATGTTATCCATTTTATGTATGTTCATGGACAGGTTAATCATCATATTCATCGATGATATCCTGATTTATTCAAATTTAGGAGTGGAGAATACCAAGAATGTCTGGATTTTCATGGAGGTTCTTTGACACCACCAACAACATAGGAAGCAATCCAAGGGAATTATCTGTACATGAGGCTTTCACATCCATATACATGTTGTAACAGAATAATTTATGTATGTAGAATCATCAAACAATGAGGTAAGTGTTTCTTGGATATCACAAAATAATATAGAATAGGTTCACATATTTCTACATCGGGTAAGCTATTATAAGATGTTTAAAATGATGTTTCTAGTTTTGTAGCTCAAGTGATGGCCTTGACCAGGAAAATTCATCCATTTTTTCTGATTGACTATTGTTAGATAGCTTTCATATATCTAATTTAAATTCTATCCAGTGCATTTGTGATCCTATATCCTTATAGAGTAATGTTTGACGTGTTGTGTGACGCTTCTCATCTAGTGTTGGGATTTTTACAAATTCAGTTATGAGGGATGATCATTTATGGGTGTAGTTAGATATATACCCATTAACATATGTATGCCACCCATGACCTGGGGCAAGCAGTGGTTGTTCTTGGAAGGATGTTTTGGTGGGATTACAACAATAGGGAGCTTTTTGTGGACTTCACGGATCAGAAGATCATGTGGTATATAATATCTTAGTGATATCTGAACGTGTAACAATGGTTGTGGATATAGATACTCTAGGACTATGAATAAATGATATCTTAAACATCTAAAAATTTGATATTCATGGATGATCATATTAATATAATGTCATCGATATATGTAGTTTAAGATTCAGTAGATGCCATGTTGGAGATAGATCAGTTGGCTACCTTGAACCTACATGAATGAATGAATGGTTGCATATGATTTTTCTTTTAGAGGAAACTGGAGTCATCTCTGATATTCCAAGTGGAGAGTCTCAGTGGGGAGACTCATGCGCAGAGGTTATGTGTGATCTTGTTTACTAGGTTAATGCTATAGAAGGATGCTCAGAGGATGGTCATCATCTGATGATGTTTTTTGGAATGCTATATTTTCCAATGGAGATTCAAGAAGACGTAATCTATAAGTTTCATAGATCAACCATAAAGTATCCTAAATTTGATTCCATGATGTATCGTTACTTGAAGGTTCAGTTTTGGGTGAACTAAGTGTATCATGTTGTGGCGATGTTTGTGAAAAAATGTTGTATGTTCCAGTAGGTTATGGATGGGAACTATGTTCCAAGCAGTTTGATGCATCAAATATATTTTCCTAGGTGAATGTTGAATGAAATAACAATGGATTTCATCACAGGGATACCAATGGATCAGTGATTTTTTGTTGCTATTCGGGTAATGGTGGATTGACTAACCAAATGAGATCACCTCATAGAGATTAAAGAGTTAAGGGAATTGGATTCCGTAGATAGAAGGTATGTGGATGTGGTGGTGTAGCTGTATAGGGTTATCTGGACCATTATCATTTATAAGGATGAAAAATTTACTAATGAGTCTGGTGGAGATCGAAAAATACTTTTGTTACTCAGATTTTCCTCAATAATGCTTTTCACCATCAGAAATATTGGCAGATAGAGCTGTCCATCCAGATGTAGGACAATTTTCTAAGGGCATGTGGTTATGACTATGAAGAACTATGGGTAAAACAGATTACCCTATTATAGTCTTATTACAAAAATATCCCTAACTAAACCATTGGAACAAGACCATTTAATTCCTTTTATTGAAGGAATTTTCATTCACCGTGGTGTTGGAAAGTGGTTGGGGATATAATTTTTTCTAACTCAGAGGTATTAAATTGAATGATAGTGAATGTGCAACATGTTCATGAAAGGATTAAGACAACATGGGACTAAAATAAGTCATATTCAAATCCCAGGATGAGGCCATTGGAGTTTGAGGTTGGTGAATATTTATTCCTAAAGGTTTTCCAATGATTTGGGTAGTAGAGGTTTGTTAAGGGGAGAAGTATTTCTGCATTGTTTATCAAACACATTGAGGTGTGGGGAGAAGTTGTTGAGGAGGAATTTTTGCAGGTGTTTCAACTATATTTGGAGTGAATCCGTGATGTCATTCACATATCCCTACATTACTTTCATTTATATGATGACTCCCACATCATTGATTGATAAGGGTTGGATATCAACGATGAAGAAACATTCATGGAGCATTAAGTGGAGATCTATCGCCATCAGTGTAAGGTGCTGCCTGTCGGAACCATTCCCTTGGTTTTTGTTATGTAGATGTGTGGTGGCCTCAAGAAGAATACATGGGAAGGGGAGACATAGATGCATTCTCAGTAACATGAGTTGTTTTTGAGGTTTTCTTTTTATCTCTTCCCTATGATGTAATTCTTGAGCCATGTTTACTATGAGATGAGTTTTCTCATAGTTCAACAATATATGACAATGTACTATTGCATGAAGATCCAATGACCTAATCATTAATCAAGATTCATTAATGCTGATGCGATTAAACCCATGAGGGAGAGTGTGTGACACACAATGTGGATAATATCTTTACATGGAGGACAGAATTCACTGATACATGTGTTAGGACAATGTGGTTACCATACATGTGTGTTGTTTCTATGGTTTTTTTGGGTTATAAATTTTATAGGAGTTGTTCGAGGATTTCAAAAATTCATTTTATCATTCTATAAACACAAGGTTCTTTATCTTTGAGATTTATCATATGAGGTTGTTTTTTTCAGCCCACATTCATCTGGGTATGGATTTATATTATCGAGGGAGGGAACACATTGACAGATATTATATGTAATGGCATGGATCACTATAGTCCATTCCATTGTGAAGATTCTTTGTTCAAGTGTTATAAGGAGCCTCATGAAAACATTTCATGTGTTTTAAAAAATCTAGTTTTCTAATGGTATTTCTTGTTATAATTAGATCAGGGTGTTGGTAGTTTTGGAATTAGTAGGTTTTGTTTTAGTAGATTGGGAATCATTGAGTGGAGTCAGTGAGTGGAATTACTGACTAGTTTTAGTGAGTGGTGTTAGTGACTCACAGTAGGTGATACTTTTTAGTGACTCATGTAGGTGATTCACATCTATGACTCAATATTGGTCTGTCATGTTGGTGACTGTCTCTCGCTGGGTTGTGTTAGTGACATGATTTTAGTGGGTCCCATCAGCAACTCTCTATTGGTACATCACATATATTAATCATTTTTGTGAGTCATTTTAGTGACTCTCATAGGGGAGTTATGTGTCAATGTCTCATTTCATTGACTCACCAATTGGTGAGTCATTTCCATCTTTTCCTAGTTTTTCTAGCTTCACCACCCTACAATGTTAAATTAGATTATTATTTTATTTTTATATTTCTAAATACCTTTACCTTGACTCCAAGGAGAATAACAATATAATAAATATCATAATTCATCCTAAACATTCAAATGTACAGTCCTCATTGTGAATCAATGATCGGAATTTTCAGTACTTTGAACAGATCTCCATACCATTGATATCAGATCTAGAACTTATAAGATGATATATTTTATTCCATGTGTGTCTCCTTTTTGTCTTATTATTCCCAGAGACATTCATCCATATTGATTATGTGTGGTTTCATTTCCCCCAAATCTATTTTTCAGTTTTAGTATTCCTGCAACTCGCTTACCCACTTTTTTTTGAACGGAGTACTTTATAATTTCTTCTTGTCCATGCTTTAGAATCCCTTTTTCATTATTTATTTTTGAATCATTTGGGGTGGTTAAAAAAATATTTTATTAATATTGTGATCAAATTCATCCCTCAATTAACCTATTATTTTGATGAACATGACTACAAAAATAACATGTTCTGTTACATTTGTCACAAATATGGGCGGGCAAGATGATGATCACGATTGCTTATATTATTCATTATCTTTGATCTATGGTGTTAATTTTATGGGTTGTATCCTAATAAAAATCATGTCCATTGGTGGTTTTGTGTATGGACCGATGATATATTATGAATAATTGCTAAAAATATCAATCAATAAATCACTTTCACTAAGATAAATATATGGATTCCTGATGATTTAATTTGTGAAATGATGACACATGAATTATCAATGTGGAAGTAAATATTGATTTTGTTAAAATCTATATAAACTCTTTTTGGTAGGTGTGGTTGTGTTCTCTATATGGTTATTTTCTGTTTGGGTGTCTTGTGTCGGTTATATGGTGTTGAGGGTGGAAGAACTGTTATGGTACATAGGTGGACGGGGGTGGGGGTGGCACTATTGGCATGGTGTGTTATATTTATACAATATTTTTGTAGATTTGGTTATGTATTATGTGGGTTTTTTGCATGTGTGTGTGTTGGGGTGGGGGGTACATGGGGTGCAATAGAATCTCATGTCGAGAGATTAATTTATTGGGTAATGGTTGAACTAATTATTTCATAGTACATCATTAAGGATGTATTCTTGTTGTTGGGTGAGTTATTCTTATGTAGTGGGACTGAATCTAGGTTAGGTTTGTTTGTTTTATAGGATGGGGTGTTGTTGTTTAGTGGGGAAACTGGGGATGGTTGGGAAGTGATAATTGAAAAAGTTGAATGGGTACTCAGAGAAAGGGGTTTTATTGTGGGTTAATATAGCTTGGTCATTATTCTTGGTATGTTATGTAAGGTTGGGTGGTTTTTTATTGTTTTGTGTTTTGTAGTTTCCCATGTTGGGAAGATAAAAATATATGGTATGTTAAATATGTATTAATATTAAGTGAAATGAATTGGCTTGGTGTTATGGATTGGGTTTATGACAATTTGTGTGGTAATGCATTTTGTGGTAGTTTCAATAGGTCAATTTGTGTGGTCTGGTAGGTTGTTTTTAAAATCCATTAGCTGGGATGAGTTTTTGATACCTATATATGAATACAAGTATCTCATCATTATATCTATATACACCCCACTATTGTTGAAAAATCTGTGCTGAAAACCACCATTTCAAATGGGAGGGTGGCATTTTGTCTCGACCCCGTCCCCACAAATTGTACCCCTCCTAGGCTAGCAATGTGAAAAGGGAGATATAGACCCCCGAGTCCCGCCTCCAGTATGCCCCTGGGT
The DNA here is from genome assembly GCA_963277665.1 of Viscum album. NCBI lineage: Eukaryota > Viridiplantae > Streptophyta > Magnoliopsida > Santalales > Viscaceae > Viscum > Viscum album. The sequence goes on along the minus strand of OY728121.1, from coordinate 1,199,720,160 downwards.
GGAGAGTTGCATCGAGGGTATAATAAACACTCAAATGGGAGGCATTACATTCTAAGAGAACACATGCAGAAGAGAGAGATAAGATAGACACCAATCAACTTCCACTCAGAAATAGAATATAAAAAAAACTCAAGTGCACATATGTAATATCATGAAAAAGTACTACAACTGAAATGGAAAAACTAAAAGTACCCAAATGAATGCAAAAAACAGCAACATCCACAAGCCCAAACTCCTCTTGCAACCCCAAGCTAGTAGAAACCAACTTGATCTCCAACCTACTATAAGTGACCTGAAAAATAATTTATATATACATAGGGTGTGTATAATAGTATACTAAGTAGGATCCTCCCCGAAGCCTCTCGTTCAAAAGTAAGGAAAGAATGCTAAATCGTAGTGAACAACAAGTGAAACCAACTCATCACCTAAATATGTATACTAAGTTCACAACCTTAACACATATACTGTCACCAAGTAATGAATACAATAATATATCATATAGTAAAGAATATCAATGGTACCCTACTAATACTTCCTCACAGGTTTTCCTCTTTTCCCCAATGGCATACGTCCTTTTTATCTCTCTCCACTGGCATGCCCGTATACACCTGGGCTAAGCATAACAATCTGCACCATGGGCACCATAAAGACCTACCCGCAGACACTTGGGAAAAGCACCACACAATCCTCACAACCAAAAGTAACCAGGTAGTTTCTGGGAGCCACCACAGCTCGTATAACGTGTATCATATGCCAGGTATTATATCTCAAGAAATTACAACCCATACACCGAGTAAGGATCCTTAATCCAGTGCATCCTATACACGTTACACCTATTGTAGTCCATAGGATACTACATCTAGAATATGTGTGTGTGAATAACCACAATCCATTACAGCTGTCTACACACATATATGGGAAAAAATAACCAATGTTCCTATCAGCACAACTATGTTCCAAGAGAAAAGATTGGGGCTAATGGGGGTAGGCTGCCATTCATCCTCCCAACGGAATGTTGTGGAAAACACCCCATAGGGAAAAGAATCCACGGGGTTCCAGTTTCCCTTACTAACAGGGTGGTGTAGCATATAGAAAAACAAATTTTATAGAGTATACTATAACTCACAACCACACTATGGGAATAACATACTCTAAGACACAACTACATCTATCATCTCTAGGACTTCGGGCTGCCACTTCTATGACTAGGCATCCTACAATCACACAACCATTTAAGGGCTTTATTATATTACATAATTCTATTTTTATCAATTCCATTGTATGTTAATTGATTCTTCAAACATAAATTAACCATGAAAAATTCCACATTAAATTCTATTAATACCACATCCCAAAACTTTATTGTCCCTTCAAAAGTACTCATCCTCATCATTATGGTTAACTAACTTCATCCCCTTGGGTTAACATAATTTATTCAATCATTCATTAAAAAATTACTTTCCCATATTCCCATGCAATCTATAAAAGCATCCTATGCTACTAAACACTAGGGAGCTCAATACGGTGAGTAGATGTACTACGTGTAGAGTATTTTTCACCTATAGCTAGAGAGTAGTCCCATTCTCCCTTGAGAGGATAAACACAGGAAGCATTTTTCATAACCCACGTGTCTTCGCCTCTTTCAGCAGAAGGGTAAGCAAGACCAGCTGCCTTGAGCAGTGGGGAAAAGTAAAGTAGATAAACAACCAAAGAATAAACAAGCATCCAAAAATCACATCCATCTCATTCCATCATCCCTGGTGTCCTCCCTGACACCCACATGTATAAAACGATGCATCACGTAACACAAGGCATCATCCGCTACCACAACCAAAAGGCCTCTCTGCCTCCACATATCACAATACCCCTCCCGAGTAAAATCACAGCACAAGCAGCAGGAAATCAAAAATAATATCAATTGGGATATGGAAAATTCAACAAACAAGAGGGTAACTTAGAACACTTCAAGGAATTAACAAACAATAACAATCTTTAATCCATATTGAATTAACAGATTTAATCTGTTAGTTCAAAGATCAGGATCCCAACATGTAAGCTATCACATAAGATTATACATGATTAATATACCAATTTTATTAAAATAAAATTACAACAAGAACCATATTTGTTCACATTCCTCATTATCATTATCCAAACAAATATCATTTATTTTCGGTTTACGTTCTTTACCACATTCCACCAAGAACAACCACTAACCAAGGAAAGTATAGATATCAAACTATCTAGAAAAACATAAGGCAACAATATACAATCGATACGATTTTGTTATCCAGTTAAAAGTATTTAATTAGGTAAATTCCATTGTCATCCAGTGGGATTCAACATGCTAACAATATGGTTTCATGTAAATGAAAGAGAATCAACGAATCCCCAACCTCAAGGTTTTGGAAGAAACCACAACAACGAAGAACACACACGAAAGTCGGGTTGATTCTCCATAAAACCACCTTAGATCTCTCCTCCTAGCAAGATCAAGACCAAAGATCATCATGTTTGGCATCCACACACTTAGATATACCCATAACGGGCGTAGATATTAGAAACCGAGAGGATTGGAGATATAGATCTTGGTAGATCTACAAAACCAAACAAAGAATGAAGAAGAACGATCACATACCTCAAGAAAATGGCTTCAATTAGCCAATGGAAACCTTTGGATCACCACTAAAATGCATGGGAGAGCTTCTCCAACCTTCAAAGGAGGGTAATCCCGAGTTGTGGCCGCTTAGGGGCTTAAACTAACCCTTTAGAGGCAAAAGAAGTAAGATCCACAATTTTAGGATCTAGATTTAAGTGCCCGCACGGTAAGTCCGCACGGTTTGACAAACCTTGTGATAACCATGCCTTAGCTTCTGCCTTATCAAACATTCCTCACATGGTTAGGCCACACAGTTTGACAAACCATGCGCTCACAGTGCATTAGCCACTACCTCCAAAACCACCCTCGCACAGTTTGGCCGCACGGTTTAGGAAAACCATGCGCTAACCGCGGGAGAGCTATTACCCTTTATCATTCATTAAAACTTCCCCCAAACACACCCCCAAGCCACCGTGATTCCTGGAACACTTCTAGCACCATAGTTTCCCAATGTAATGGACCAGAGAAGTCCGAGACACTACACATTCCCAACATCCCAATGGGATGATGCATGAAGGGTTATTTAATATTCTCTACTCCCTCTTATAGGAATTCTCATACAAATATTCTATTGGCAGATTTTGGTGTAGTTGTCAGGCCGAGGTGTCATGGAGTTATGTGATCCAGTATGTTTTCTTTAGGATGAGATGTATTTTTCTTCATGGTGTCATCAGAAGGAAGCCTAGGTTTTTTCATCCATGATGAGGTCTCGTCGTGGCCTATCTATTGGGGGGTGGAATAAAGTATGTGGGCAAGGTGTTTGTGGGATGGTTTTTATAGTGTGTATTGTGGAAGAGAGTAGTTTCATTAGGAAGCTCCACATTAGGGATGATCAATTAACAAGCTGGAAAGTGGTGAAGGGTACCCAAATATCAATGGCCTCTATTCTATTATATATCATGACTTTTGTTACTTGTTTAGTATTTTTAGTTGAGGTTGGGAATGATTTTATACCTTATTAGGTTCTCATGATGTTTTTCTATTTTCTCTCAGAGGGATTAGTATACATTTCGCACTTTTTCATGTGAGACATGGGATTTTCTACTAAGTATACATGAATTGTCACCTTATGTTTCTAAATTTATTTTCATGTTTTTATGAGGAAATTTTTTACAATTGTAAGACTTACTAGCATAGACGTTTAGACTTTTATTTGGTCACTTCGTATATTGTTCTTTTTGTGTATTTATAATAGAGATTGATTTTATCTTTAGTGGTTATATTAGGAAAAAACGCCTGTGGGTGGGATTTTGGTTTTCGTTTCTATATTTCAGAGATTATTTTGAGATTTATACATCATATCTTATGATATTGTAAATACCAAAGGATTAATTCACTCTATTGTTTTGTGATACTACACCCTTTGGGTAGGTCAGCACCCCTGGGGCCTACTAAATGCAAGACTCATGGGAAATTATCTCTCCTTTTCCATTTTTGATGAAGTGGGGTCATGAAATGAATAATTAAGGACATAAAAAACTTATCATCTATGAATTTTTATTTTTATTCATTCCATAAAGGCCTTTGAACTGACATCTTTCATAAATGGTAATTCGTCATCCAAATACCCAAGGAATTTTGTATCATCAGTCCTATCAATGTGTTGATGGGATATGTAATTTTGGGCCCCACCCATGACATTATATTTCCAATGAATTACAAATTTTAATGTGGTAATGCTCACTAATATTATCAAATGTATTGAATAATTTGTATAGAATATGTTTTTACATTACCCTACCAATAAACATAACCATTAACAATCTCATGTATTATAGTGAATGGTACACAAATAGTGCATCATCATTCAAACTGACCATTAGCAATATGAAAATTGAATAAGGATTATTTCATTAAAACATATACCCATCATAGAATAAATAGAATAAGGGTTATATTTATTGATAAATATAAATTTATCGAAAATATACACAAAAAATTGGTGACAAAAGTAACCATTCCACTCTGAAAATAATTATTTAAATCATAATCCTAAAATATTGTGGATGTTATTTTCAATGAAAATGACATTATAAAATTATAAGAGATTCCATATAACAATGGGAGTTTATGATAGTAGAAACTTAATTTTATTCCCAAAAAATATTAAAAAATATTTCATGAACATTATTGGTGAAAAGAAAAAAATTCCCCCATCGATTAAATGCAAGGATGATTCTTTTCTAATAATATTTTGATATTTTAAATTTAAATTCCTGAAGTCACATTATAATATTCAAAATAAAAACTAGATGTTTATTGTTTTTATAAAATACAAATAATGATTACACAATTCATGATAATATTTCAGACATTTTTTTGTTGGTTATAGATAATAAAAGAAAACAATTAAATTTATCTATGTTGTTAGAAGAATAATAAAACTATATTGCTTCACATGTGTTAACTCCAAATTCAATTCCATCTAATTTGGAATGTCTATGATACTTATGAATGCAATTTAGTATTGTTGAATGATCATTAATTTTACCAAAATGGGTTTTAAAACTAGTGAAAACCATTTTAAAATACAATTGAAAAAAACGATGAAAATGCACACCATTATGAAGATAATATAAAAATATTCTAATTATTTTTGAGGAAAAGTTATTCCATCTATTTAAAACAAAATCATGTGGTCGATTGAAAAACTAATTGTTGTATTTTCCTACCCACTTTCACAAGGGATGGGTTAACTCCCCACATCACAATCATGTTTACAAAGATAATGTTTTAATTTTATGAAAAATAATAACTATTCTTAATTATATATATAATTTTCAGTTGAATTTTTTCATTGAAAATATTCAATCATATTATCATACCTTTGTGTGTGTGTATATAAATATATATATATTAAGGAGTCATCCAATATATTTTGAGAAACAAAATCCCTTCACCTTTAGCTAGTGAAAAAATGAATTTAATGTACTATAATGAATAATTATCATCAGTGTATGAAAATATCATTCCTAAAAAAAATAAATTCCTTTTTAGACATTTTTTCATAAAAAATAATAATCTTTTCAATTCTTAATTTTATATATTAATAAAATTAATATAATTTTATATTAATATATATTTTAATGGAGTGTACGGAATAATAACTAAAAGTGTCCTTAATTATGATCCTAAATGGAATATATAAAAAATTATAACATGAATTGATATGATTACATTACATGATAATAATACATATAATAAATGATCATGGAAAAATAATGTTTTTTATAAAAATTACTATCATAAAAACATAATTTGAAATTATAATAATGAAATTAATCTTTACAAACAGTATCAATCCCCATACATAATTAAAAACATTATATAAAAAGAATTAAAAATAAATTCACATGAATATTGTATACAATATATATGTATATACATTTATTTATAATATAATATATTTAACTTACTAATAAAAAATATTAATTTAATATACTATAATTAATAAAATACAAATATAAAACAGGAAAAACATAAAAATTCCTTTTATGAAATATTAAATATTAAAATATTTGAAAATAAATGTTTCCCATTAATATTATAGAATTTTTTGGATAAAATTGTGTTTTGAAAAAATGTATGTAATTATTATAAACTATAAATAGAAAATAAATCCATTACAAATTTTATTAAAAATGAAATTTAAATATAATTAAATTCATAAAATAAAACCATTACACAATATTAAATAATTTAAGAAATAAAATAAATAATCCATTATGATAATAAAATTTTTAATAGATAAATATTTGAACATTATTGTTTCCCTTATTGAAATATAAATTATATAAAACTACTTATTGAATACGATTATTTAATTAGAATAAGTATAAATTACTAATAAATTAATTTCTAATTTAGTTAATACAAAATATAATAATATTTACTAAAAATAGAAATCATACAACAGAATTACGTCATTTATTCTTTAAAGTAAATAATAACACACTTTTATTTTCAAAATACACCTTATTGAGGTTAGAAAACATAATTTCTTCTACTCTCACAATCCCTAGTACTCCAATTATTGGAAAACACAAAAAAGTGCATATATCATTCACATGTATTATGCATAGTTGGACCCAATGCTATATCTCAATATCCTCTTAACTAGCCTTACTGTACACCATTAAATATACTGTAAAAAAATCAAGAAAAAATATTTTTGATATAATTTATTCAAGAGTCTGAAAGATACTATATATATATAAATTAATCTCATTATAATATCAATGTGTTGATGATGTTTGCGTAAAAATACACCAAACAACATACAATGGATGTGATAAGGGGAATAAGATCAATAATAGGCTCGACAGACTATATATATTTACCGAACAGTTTCAATTTAAATATAAGAAATAGATTTAAAAAGGATAACTGATAAAGTAAATTTATTTAAGTGGGTGTTCACCTGATTAATTTATTTATTCATTAAAATTATGAAAACAAATATTCTAATATGAAATATGACACTAACATATTTTAATAAAAGCCAAGAAATTATGTGTTAATGACGATGAAATTAAAACTATAGAATCAAAAAATGCATATAAAAAAATATCAATTTAATACATTCATTTAATTGTTACTTCAATAGTGATTTGTCTATATCAAATATGTTAGAATATGTCTATGGAGGTAGACTCAGATGCCAAGAGTCAAAAAAAGAAAATGACCACCTATGTTCGAAGATATGTAAAGATATATACAAGGGGATGATAATGAGATCTGTAGCCTTAGTAAATATCAATCATCCATTATTGGAACCCATTTTGTATTCAAATCATATACAATCAATCATCATTGTATATTTCATCCTAATATCACTTGTCCTTTTAAAATGTATCCACTATGAGGTCAGTACTCTTTCATTGAGTTCAAGATCTCACCTACAGTCGAATCTCGGTGCATAAACCTATTTTTACTCATTCTAACTCATCTCCTACATTATAGTTCCTACCACTGTAACAACCTCTTTAGTGGAGAGTTTCTTCTAGATAAATTATCCCCCCAATTTTGGTTTCATGATTTTTCCCTTATCATATTATTTTCAATTCATTCTTTTTTATCATTTCATTTATTTAACTACGCGGAATATTTTTTTATAATAATAATATATTAAAATTTTAAATATATATAAAATATTAAAATATAATATAACAAAACATTATTTTATAATTTTATATATTAACATTAAAAATTATTATTATTATTTGTTAATAACATTATCATTTCTCTTAAATATCATTTCACATAATTATAATATTAAAATAATGAGGTAAAAATGAATATTATAAACCATTTAATATCTGTAGAAATATATTTTAATACATAAATATTATATATGAACATCCTCATCAGAGATACATGGATACATCGTGAAGTTGAGTGATGTTTCGAGGAAACAACAAATGATAAAATATTATCCCAAAACATTCAATAAATTAACGAGGTGTATTTAGAAATGGTTCATCCATAAGTTATTCGGAAATCACAAAACCATATTCCAATGGAAAATTCTAGAAACACAATATCATCAAATCAAATTACTTATTGCATCTATGGTTATCATTGTCTATTATCTATTGACTATGATCCTGTTTTCATTTTGTTTAATGGATATGATTTTCTCATCGATTTATTAACATAAATCGAGACTGAATATAATTAATTGTCAAACATAATCCTAGTATGTTGGGGGTTTACAACTCATTCAAGTGAGGATTTCATAAGGATCCATCAAATTCACAGGTAGAAGAGTTTTTTGTAAGAAAACTAAACTACAATAAGTTATTAATCCTAACAACTCTGAAAATCCATAGAGTTAAATCTCGTTATATACTATTATGGTTGAATAATTATATTAGATTATCCATCAATCTAATGATGATTTATTTTTCAAAAACAGAAAATTGAATGATAACATTATATATGACTCCCCCAAAACAATGAGGTAAACTTCAAACCCCACTCAGACACAATATATTATGGTATTCTATGAAACAAAACATGTTTTAGAATATTTTTTATACAATTATAATCAATGGATAAGTATTCTGTAATGTTTTAAAATATATTAAAATGTATTTAGATTGGTTAAAACCATTATATAATAATGACCTTTAGAAAATTTGGGGAATCAGACTAAAAAAATCAATGTGATGTTTTGATGTTTCCATTAAACAATGGATAATTGTTGTATAATCCCAATAGTATTTTGTCTCATAGACATAACATTATTTCATGCCATGTACCATGATAAAAACCATTCATTGAACACAGAATTAGTTCACAAATATTATAATTCTATCATAATCATGGTTAAACTCAGGAACATTTCATACCACATTCTGTTGCATCATATCATCATTTTGTGGAATATTACTCCTCACATGGATTGATGGGTTAAGTTTTATTTGGAATATTTTTGACACATCCCATATAAAAAAGACTTCATCATTTTTAATTTAAAAATATAAAAATATTCAATCTTTTTGGATCGTCATCAGAGATAATAAAGCATTGTTTGTTGGACATCGATCATCGACTGCCTTATTCACATTCCAAAGGTGTTAATTTATCTAAACACAACATTTGATAAGATGAACATATCCTTTTTAGTGCATCATAAGATCATTCAATTTGTGTTTATACATTAATTTTATAAATATATATATCTCACAATTTATTATAATGATAATTCATTCATATCATTAATAAAAATATTATAGAAGAAAACATTAAATCATTAGTTTTTTAATTTTTCTCTGGAACATTAAAATATCATGAGGCATAAGATATAAATATACCATTCTAAAAAAGGATGAATTATTGTCTATTTTAAAAAAAATTACAAAAAAGATTAATAGATTCACAATTATTGACTAATGTATGCAAAGGGACACCAATGAACATCCCCATCAATTACGTTATATTTTCTCCACATTCATATGTCTAATGTAATATATTTTTCTATTTTTATTACCAATTTGAGTACTATAGAAATAAATAAAAATTCAGTATTATTCATTGATAATTTCTAGAAAAACAATGAAATGTACGTATCATAGACACTCTGTATGTTATGGTAAATTTCCCCATAACTTTTATCATTGAATAATCTACTAAAATTCCCTCACAATAGCTTCAAAGGAACACAAAATTGTATTTCTGACTCCACAATTGAGTCATGGTTAATTTTTCATAAAATATTTAATTCATGAATATACAATGAAAATCTCAAGTTGTCTACATGGTCTTTCTTACTATATTGAAAATATAACAACAAAATATATAATTACAACCACAAACAAGTCAATGTAATCTATAAATACATTGTTCATTAAATATATAAAAACCACATGTGAATTTTTTAGACCAAATGGAATAAATATACATTTATAGTGATCATACCATATAAGGATAGTTGTATCAGTTCAGCCTTCATTATTATCCTAAACACAATGTAATGAGATGGAAGGAAAATGTTGATATAATAATGATCTACTTGTAATTTATATGACAAATCATCGATACAATGTTAATGATACATGTTCTTAACAATTATTGTTTATCTTGATTAAAATCCATGGAAATTCACATTGACCCGCCTTTATTCATAGTAATAATAACATTTCCAACACAATGTCAAACACATTGATAAATTAATCCCCTATCATGATTATATGGGGTTTTCTTATTAAATTCATAAAATCCTATCACAAAAATATATTCAAAGACATTAATATTTGGTGTAGAACCATGTTTGAATTATTTTTAAAAGTAAACTTCACATTTAGGTTGAATAATATGAATTTATTATGGAAGGGATTCAACAAAAAAATTGAAAAAATGCATATCACCGATATTAATTTCTTCCACAACCATGACAGATAAACAATTATTCTAAATAGGAATCAAGAATGATATGGTGAATTTTAATTACATCAGAGTCTCATATTAATAGCCTCAATAAACTATGGTAATATGTTATTCAATTATATCAATCCTGACATCCCTTCTGAAATATTTTATCAATTAAATATGTAAATAAATCCAATAATTTCCAATTTATAAAATCATATTTTACTAGAGGAATAAGAACAATTATTTTAGAAAAAAAATCCCCTCGGTGATGAATAAGAGAAGAATCATAGTCTTCATATGTAATCATCGTACAATTATAGGTTCTCATTTCTAGATGAACATCTAATTGATGAGGATGTGAAGTGATACTCTTAGAAAATTCATCGGATATAAAATAATGGGATGAACTAAATTAAAAAACAACACATTAAACTATCATGTTAATTATTTCTATAAATATATGCACATCATTAATATAATATCAATAAGATATTGTAATTTTATATGCATGACCATGTCCTCATTGATTGATTTTTTGTATATTCCTCAGATGTTGGGGGAATTGGTTTGAATATTCCCACATCTATTTATATAAAATGGATAATACAATAAGGTAATCTCACTTAATCACACATTAATGATATTGGTGGTCTTCTTCTCAACAAATAATTTTTTTTCCTTTTTTCCCTATAATAAGGGTTTTTGTTAAAATATATTATGATGTTGGGAAACTCTCTTTCTATCCTCACACTTATCCATTTTCTCTACTATCATCCCTTTATTTTATTACATTCCATAAAATATATAATAAAAATAATTTCTTGTCTTCATATCACATGATATTATATCATAATTTGATTAAAATATATTGTAGACTACTTCCCATTAAAAGATAGATACAAATAACATAAATGTATGGGTCATTTTTTTCTTTGGATTATCTATTTAGAGAATATTATTAATTAGTGACCATATAAGGCTTGATTCATTTTAAGTATCATTTACATCACCCTTTTTTCTCAGAATCATTAATTGTCTCTTTCTATACGCCCATTTTTAATGATGTTAAAATATATACATGAACATTACGTTTAAATCATTTCATTCCTTGACTTTGTTTCCTCCTCATCATTAATGTTTTCAATCAATGACCCCCATTGATCTATGTACCTTTAGTGATGATAAGCATCCCTAAAAACCTTCTCCATTTCCATACATTCATTTGTGGGAATAATCATGTCTAAAAAATTCATACATTTATCTTACACAAATGGATTTTTAGTTCCATTGAATGATATAGTTTGATAAACCATGTTGTAGTGTAACATTGTTACACTTATTGGTGTACTTGAATATTGAACAAAAAAAATTTCTCTCAAAACATATGAATACATTCTAATATGATAATAATTTGTTTATTTATTTATGTTGCACAATCTCTATCATCAATATTATTCCCATGAGGTAAATCGCTATATGGTGTACATGAATTGAAAAGGTTCCCATTCTTTCTTCAATGGACTATTTATAAGGATTTTTGTCTCTAGAATAGATCATAATATTATGAAATAAAATTAATAATAGACATATTTTTGATATAAAAGTCATAAATTGATAATTTTATCAATTATTAATTATATAGTCCTATATATGGTTTGATTTGAAAATTTCCTATATTTTATAAATATTTTCAAATAATTCATATTTTGTTTCATGAAAATTTGAGTTATCCAATGAATATCCACCAAGAGTATCATATTTAGATACATGTAGGGAAATATTTCATGTACAAGGTATTTCTTATGTCAATTAAAATTTTCAATTTCTAATGTTATTACCCTAGTTACATATATTTGAGATCCATGTCTTCTTGTAACATCGTTACTTGTGTTTATTTCCGTATAAACCACATAATATCTATGATACCATCACATTAATATGTTATCATTTACATAGAAATTTCATCAATTCAATTCTTTGGGTTGTATTTCCTAAACTATATTTCCCTAAATTTTTTCCTCATGGTTTTTAATAAAAATACTCTAATACCAATTGTAAAGACCCAGTCCATAGTATGTATAATTTTTTTTGTTATTTAATTACATTATAACTAGATACATAAAATCATATCCGAAATAATTATATTGGTTTACAATCAAATAAACCAGATTGATTATAGAAATTCAAATATAATTTTAAAAAATGAAATTAAACTTTTTTTTCATTGGAAACCCCATTATTTCACTTGCCATTTAAATTGTGATTATTTATAAAACATATTCGATGATATTGAGAAAAATAAAACATAATAATATGGTGATCATAGATACTCAGTATCAATATGTATACAATAGAATATATAAATAATAAAAAGCCATAATCAATATTGAAACATAAATAATTTAGACTCATACAATTTTAACAATAAAATTATAATAATATGGTTGGAATAAATTATGATAAAATAAATCAAAAAGTATTATTATTAGAGCTTGGAACATATCCATGGATATCATAAATTATAATGTAATCAAAATCACATCAATAATAAATATCATGATGAGGGAATTCAAAATTAATGAAATCACAAATATACTATAAATGACTATTTTAATGTCTTTTTATTATTAAATCCTCAATCCATGTGATCTTACATAAATGTGTAATTCCTAAAATAAATTGCAAATGTTTTATTTTCAGGATAGCGACTAATGTTTTCAGGTCTATTGTAATTCCCACCTCCACAAATCACATAATATTTCTAATGAATTAATTATATAAAAGACATAAAAATTAATTAACAGAATAATATTTATTAAAAAACATTTATTACATTTTTTAAAACATTCTTTAATCAATAAAAATTATCATAATCTTTCAGATCAATTTGCTAAATGGTATCAATGATGCATGTCCACAGTCTAATTGAATGTAAACATTCCAATGAAATAATAATAATGATTTCATTTGAAAATATATAACTTGGTGAATTTGTAGAATAAATATTTTTATCAATGATCAATATAAATTTCTTGTAATTTCTTATAAATATTGTTTTTACTAATATACCCATCAACAATTAATTTCAAAAATTAAAGTATAAATTAAAAAATTATTATTAAAAAATTATTTAATTAAAAAAACAATTTAAAATTTTAATTGAAAATTAGAAAAAAATAACATCCATGAATTAGAATTTTTCTAATAAATTCATAAATGTAAATACATACATTCCTTTAACATTTTTAGTCAAATTATAAATACATCATATTCATAAACAAAAATAATGTACCATTTAATACACATCCTAAACAGTCATTTATTAAAAAATATTAATAAATTGTTTTATGAATGATAAAATAGATAGATATAATTTTTCAAAAACATGGATGAAAAAGAAAAATGAGTTCAAAAATGAGTTAAATAAAATATATTTTACACACAAAAGAAATATGTGGTTTATATTAGATATGTCTCAGGGATGTTATAATATAATGTGAAAATCATTTTATTATGTATTGTTTCTATTTATTGTGATAAATCAATCATTTATAATAAATATAGCATTATTATAAATCCATTTTATACATAAGGATATATATATATATATATCATACCATTTATGATTTACTTTTATTTTTTTTTATCAATTTATTAACCATTATTTATTTAATTCTCTCTTTCTTATGGTAGAATGTTCAAATTGTTCCCTTTTTTCACTAGTGTATTCAGTATTATTAGGTTGATAATTGTTAAATCAGCTAAAATGACACATCCACAATGCCATTTAATTTAATTTTTAATTTAATTTCAATTATTTCATAGTTGTGGGGTTTCCAAAACATTTTTGGAGGAAATGGTGGACTTTCATTATTTGGGCCAAACTGTAATCCCGTTTCAGAATTTGAAATCCATTTTTTTTCTTCATAAATCATTATTTTTTCAACAATTTGCATCCATTCCACATAAAAAATGGAATCCAATGACCTATTAACACCACCAAATCAAATTTTACCCTCTAGGTGTCCATATTCATGCTGGGTTTGGGTTTTTATTTAAGTAAATCATCCATCCCATTATCCAACTTCCTTTTTTTAAAAAAAAATTGTTAATTTAACATCATATTAATTTATTTACACTTTGTCGGTAATTAAACCTCCCAATCAAAGCATAAAATACATATGGGCACCAGAATCTTCATTTCACCTTCATTAGAGATAATTTCCATTCCGTATTAGGGTGGAACTTCTCATGCTTTCTCAAATCACCCAGATATGAAAAGGTAAATTGATTCCTTTGTTACAACTATGTTTTTCAATCTTTCCCCCCATTCTAGTATGATGATGAAATTCTCAGAAAAATTATAACCACACATTCATATTTGTATATTTGTAAATTTGGATACTAGTGTATTTGGGGAATTTTTTTCAAGATAGATAATGTATGTGGGTTCCCTCTCATGATCCCCCATTTTAATAGGGTCTATATCACATTTAATGAGATTCTTAAATGTACAGCTTCTAGAGTTCATACATATGGTTTTATTTTGTTTTATTTTGTTGAAATCATGGGGATTAGCGCTTAATTTCACTCCCTTGTGGTGTAGTGGTGGTTAGATTGATATTTTTCACTATGGTTTGCGGTTTTTCAAACAAATAGTAATTGATCCATTTGTAATTTTTTTTGGATGGGTTAGTTTTAATTTTTTTTATCTTCATTATCATCCATAGTTTTTTGTGAAACAAATTATATTTGGTGGATTCTATTATTTGGTTTATTTTTAAGTGGAATTTTTGTCCAAAAATTAACATTTTTGTTGTGTATTCCATGTTGTGTTCATTGGGGTTGTTTCATGATTTTGGGAATAGTTTTATTAAACTATGTTAGGACTACCAATTATGGTTTAATGTTATATTGGTATGAATTTGTTTTTCAAAGAGGATTTATAGTATGAATTTATGTGAAAATTATGGTTACACACCTTGGAATTTTTTATGAATTTTTAAAGGGTTTGTTGATTTATAAAAGAGTTTCCATTATGTTTCCAAATTATTTTAGTAGGAGTGTAATTTTGAAATGGTATATGTTGGAAAAAAATCCCTTAAGGTAACATTGCAGTATTTTTGGGTTGATTGTGTTTGTTGACAAAGCAGGTTTCCATGAAGAATTGTCGAGTTCCCGAGAAGTTATTGGCATTACATATTGACAAAGAACTATGACAAAGGAAAGGACGATCTGGAGGTGGTACAAAAAGAGCAGTACAAGGTGGCGCAGTTTCCCAGTGTTTGCCAAATTTTTGGGGTCCAAAATTTGGAGTTTGGTGAGCATCGCGAAAAGAGGATTTCCATGAAGAGCATAATTTAATATGGCAAAGGTATGAATTTCGCGAAGATAGGATGCATGGTATGGAAATCGCGAAGACGAGAAGATTGGTGGCGGTGATGCTTCGCGATTACGTCAAGCTTCGCGAACGGCAGAGGCTGAAGCGCATCGCGGTAGAGAAGGGCTTTGCGAGAGAGCTTCGCGGAGAAGACGCGAAAGAATGTTGGGCTTCACAGAGGAGCTTCGCGGCGAAGGCGCGAGCCGCGATGGTAAGTTGACGGTGATTCTTCGCGACAACGTCAAGCTCCGCGAACAGATAATTGCCGTGGAGCTTCGCGATTTGGACAGATTTCCTGCAGAAACTTTGGAGCTTCGCGATTTGAGATGACGTGGCGTTGAATTCGCGTGGAATGGACGAGGGTTGGTGGAATCTCCTATAAATAGAGGCCGACCCCTTCAACCGAAGTAGAGAGAATTTTCAGAGAAAATACTTTGCTCTCGATTTGCGAAGGTGGTTCGCGGAGCCAGTGTGCTTCGCAAAAGAGGTGCTTCGCGGTGGCTATTGTAGCTCCGCGAAACCTGTGAGCTCCGCGTTGGCTTACCTAGCTTCGCGAGGGTCGTTGCTTTGCGACGGCTTGAGCATCGCGAGAGAGGTTCGCGAGTGAGCTTTGCGAAAAGGCAGGAGCTTCGCGAAAAGGCAGGAGCTTCGCGAAGGCTTGTTTGAGCTTCGTGAAATTGGAAGCCTCGCATAGTAGGGTGCTTTGCGAAGGTGTTTCCAAAAGGAATTGCCCAGTGTTTAGAGGCAAAGAGGTATTCATCAGTGGATGAAAGTTGGACTTTAACAGAGCATCTATCTACAGTTGAAGATGCATTCCTTCATGAAAATGAAGAGACCTACAGGTCTATAAACTGTGAGTGGATTCCTTCCAAGAGCAGTGAGCTTAGGAAGAGGAATAAGGTGATCCTCTCCACCGGCAGTGAGCCAGAGAGAGAGAAACAGAGAGTGACCCATGGGAAAGCAGTGAGCTGACCCTAAACATTTTAAAGGCAGTGAGCCTGGGCATAGAAGTGATCTAGCCCGAACCTTGTAATCCACAGCTAGTGAAGATTAGTGGAATTTGGTACGACCGGCAACCTGTCGGCATATGCTCCTTGGACGTAGCCGTTAGCGGTGAACCAAGTAAAATTGTTGTGTGCTGTGCTTGCCTTACTTTCTGTTTATATCATGCAGCAAGAAAAAGAGAGAAGAGTGTTTTTCCTAACAGCGAAACAAGATCTGAACGGGCATTAATTTTTAATTAGCAACACCCTGATTCACCCCCCCTCTCAGGGTATCCAGCCTAGTGGACCTAACAAGTGGTATCAGAGGGAAGGTTAACAGTTGGTCTTCTCTCAATGGAGGTCACTAATCATAGAGGGATTCCGATCTTCGACGGATGTAATTTTCAGATATGGAAGAATCGAATGCAACACTATTTCCGATCTCTGGGAATGGATGTGTTTTCAGCAGCTATGCATGGTATCACAACTGATATTACTAGTGGTGCTTTATCAGAAGCTGAGCACAAAGAGTTGGATGCTGATTCCAAAGCAATAAACGCCTTAGGGGGATCCCTCTCTAATCCCATTTATACAAAGGTGATGTCATGCAAAACGTCACATGCCATGTGGGAAATTTTTTTGAATATTTATGAAGGGGATACAAAAGTCAGAGAGGAAAAGCTGCAAGTGTTGTGGAACAAGTATGAAGATCTCAAAATTAACCCGAATGAGTCTGTTGATGCATTCTTTGACATGGTAAATGCTGTGGTAGAAGACATGCGGGGTCTTGGAGAAATTATCGAAGGCATTAAAATCGTAAAGCACATCTTGAGAAAGCTTCCACCTCGGTTCAATCCAAAAGTTTCTGTGTTGGAAGATAAATATCCAAAAGAGCTAACATTGGATAACCTACACAGCACTCTTGTTTCATATGAAATGAGAAATAATGACAATGATGCTGTGGAAAAGGGGAAATCCAAAGAGGTGGCATTTAAGGCCATGAAGAGGCTCACTATTGAAGATTCTCAGGAGGAAGAAGAGTCAGATGAGGTGATGTCGTTCCTTTCTTCAAATCTGCAAAGAGGAAAAGGAAAGTTTAAAGGGAAACTTCCACTAGCATGCTTCCGATGCGGAAAGGTTGGTCATCTTGCTGCAAGATGCCCCAAAAAGTTTCAAGAAGAAAGCGATGAAGATGAAGTTGAGATTCCCATGAAAAAATCTTCAGCCTATGTGAAAGGAAAGAAGCAGTTCAAGAGAAATTTCTTTAAGAAGAAGAATCTTCTTTCCCAAAAAATTGATAGTTCAGCTGAGTCTGAGGGTGAAGAAGTTGAAGAGATAGAAAACTGTAGAGATCGTGGTCAAAATGCGATGGTGGATGTTGCTAGTAGCGCTCTAGAAAAGAAAGAAACTGAAACTGATGAAGAAGAAGAAGAAATTGAAGGGAGAGTTGACATGGAAGCTGAATTAGAAGCGCTCTTAAAGAGATAGATGTTTGGCGAGCAAAAACAAAGAAAGCCAATAAGATAGTGCGTGATGCCAAACTCTACATGCAACAACAAGAAGAAGAGAAGTCTGAGCTTGAAAAAGAAATTGAAAATCTTAAGTCCTCCAGGCCAGGGCACACAGAAAAGGTTGATGAGCATAAGCTCGAGATTGAAGAGCAGAAAAGGGAGATCGATTGCTTGAGTCGAAAAGTGAATGATCACGTCAAGCGTATTGAAGAGCTTGAAGAGGAAGTTGTCGGTCTACGGAAAAAAGTTAAAGACCAGGAAAAACCTTTGAATCCCAACACATTCTTGGGAAATCAGGTCGTTACGAAGAAGGAAAAGAAGAAATAAGAGCCTAGTAGTTCAGCAGGAAAGAAGCAGCAATTGAACTCAGATGTTAAGGCTGATTCATGGCTTAATCAGAAACAAAAATCTACGGCAGTTGAAGTTAAACCGCAAGCACATGTCCCGAGATTGAAAGTGGATTTGAGCACAAAGCAGAATCAGAACACTCAGAGATCCAAAGGGGAAACTCGTAGTGCTGAAGTAACACGAAGGAATGCACCTTATATCAAGTTTTATTGTTGTGGAAAGATGGGACATACACAGTATGTGTGTTCCATAGCCAAAAGATATCGAAGGGAACAAGAACAGAGATGGCAGCCAAACAAAGAATGGTTTTCCAGAACATTTTTTGAAGGACACTGTTTTTGGTGCGGAGGATTTGGACACATGGCTAGGTACTGCACTCCGACCATTCAGAAAAATGTGCCAAAGTAGAATCAAAATGATCGCAAGCAGCAGATCAGTAAACCGACAAGTGAGTTAAAAGTTCAGAACAGATTTGCAGTTTTGCAAGATGAAGCTGGTCCATCATACTCTGAGAAAGAACAGAAGCCTCAATCCATGCCGAGTATGAAAGAAAAAGTATGGACTAGGAAGAAGAAAACTGAGAAGGCCGTAGTTTCTGAAATTGCCCTTAAAGCATCAGATCGTTCTGGTGTTTGGATCCTTGAAAGTGGTTGCACATCCCACATGACGGGTAATAAGGATCTGGTTACAGGCATAAAATATGACAAATAAGGAGTTGTCAAGTTTGGAAATGATGAAGGCCTAAAGATTGTTGGCTCAGGAAAAGCCAAGTTTGGGGGCAAAGAAATGAGACATGCTGATGTCTTGGTGGTAGAGGGTCTCAGTCATAATTTGCTTAGCGTCAGTCAACTATGTGACTCTGGGCACTCTATACAACTTACCAAGAAGATGGGTATTGTTAAAGGAAAAGATGGAATAGTCATTCTTCAGGGAAAACGAACAAAGGTGAATCTTTACCTGGTAGGTGGGGAAGAAGATTCATGCCTTTTATCCAGAGAAGAAGAAAATCAGTTGTGGCATAAGCGACTTGGTCATCTATGTCAACCATCTATGGAAGATCTGGTAAAGTGTGATGCTTCTAGAGACCTTCCCAAACTATCACGTGATCGCACTCATACGTGTGATGCTTGTCAACAAGGGAAGATCATCAGGAAGACATACAGGCCAATGGAACAAAAAGCAACTCGAGTGCTCGAATTGGTGCATGCTGATGTATGAGGACCTATCTCACCACGAGCTATAGATGGGAAAAGGTACTATGTTCTTTTCATTTATGACTACAGCAGAATGGCCTGGGTATTCATCATTACCCATAAGACAGAGGTGTTCAGATGCATAAAGTAGTACAGGAGGGAATCAGAAATGATGCTTGGGAAGAAAATTCTGAAGTTTCGTACTGATAACGGTACAGAATTTACAAACAGTCAGGTTGAAAACTATCTCGAGAAACATGGGATAAGGCATCAAGTTTCATCAGTGAGAACTCCCCAACAGAATGGAGTGGTAGAAAGGAGGAATCAGATCATTAACAACATGTCCAGAACAATGCTTATTGATAAGGACCTACCAGAGAAATTTTGGAAGGAAGCAGTTTTGACATCGGTCTATGTTTCAAACAGGTCTCTGTTATGTCCGAAGCAAGGGAAGACTCTGTATGAACTATGGTACAGAAAGAATCCAACATTGAAATATTTTCGAATCTTTGGCAGTAAGTGTTACATTCTCAACAATGAACATCATAGGAAGTTTGAGGCACGAGGAGATGAAGGGATATTCCTTGGCTATTCAGGGAAAAGCAAAGCATATAAATGCTTCAACAAGAGGCTGGGAAAAATTGTTGAGAGTAATGATGTCACTATAGTCGAAAATGAACAGACTGCTCAACGACCCAGTGAACAGTTCCTGGATGAAAGTGATGATGAGATAAGCAACCCAGGGGGAGCAGAAGTGGCAGAAGATGACTCAGAAGAAGATAATGATGATGAAGAGGAAAGTGTCAAGTCGGTGTCTGCGAGGAAGCCAAAGAGTCGAGCTGAGATTGATAGGCAGAATATCATTGTTGATCAAACAGCTCCAGTTCAGACTCGAAGAATGAAATCATCACAGCAAGTATCGTTTTTTTCTCAAGTGGAGCCGAAATGTTTTTCTGATGCAGCTGAAGATGAAAACTGGGTTTAGGCCATGAACGAAGATCTTGATCAGATTGAGAAGAACCAGACATGGGAGATTATTTCGAGGCCAGCGGACAAAAATGTCATTGGAACCAAATGGGTCTATCGCAACAAGATGAATGAAGATGGCATAGTGATTCGGAACAAAGAACGTCTAGTGTGCAAGGGGTACTCCCAAATCGAGGGAATTGATGTTGATGAGACATTTGCACCGGTTGCAAGGCTGGAGACAATAAGATTATTCCTAGCCATCGCAGTGCAAAGGAAGTTCAAAGTGTTCCAGATGGATGTCAAATCCGCATTCTTGAATGGGGTTCTAGAATAGGAGGTGTATATTGAGCAGCCAGATGGTTTTCTCATTCATGAGGATGAGAACAAAGTTTGCAAGCTGAAGAAGGCATTGTATGGGCTGAAACAAGCGCCAAGGGCATGGTACTCAAGGCTTGATCAGTACTTGAAGAAGCTTGGTTTTCAGCGTGGAGGAGTTGATTACAATCTCTATTTCAGTAATGACAGTAATCAAAGGATGATGGTGTTGGTTTATGTCGATGACATAATATTTGGTGGATCAGATGAAGCTCAGTGCAGACAGTTTTCCGAATTCATGAAAAATGAATTTGAAATGTCAATGATTGGAGAGCTAATGTTTTTCCTTGGTCTACAGGTTACACAAGGAAGGAATGGAACATTCATTTCTCAATCTAAATATGCCAAGGAGGTCCTGAGAAGGTTTGGAATGGACAATTCCAAGGAGATGAAGACTCTGGTGGCTACCCGGCTGAAATTATCAAAAGATGATGATGGCAAGGCAGTTAATATCACAGAATACAGGCAAATCATTGGAAGTCTGTTGTACTTAACCGCAACAAGGCCTGATATTGTTTTTGCCACATGCCAAGCAGCGAGATATCAGAGTAATCCCAAGGAAAGTCACATGCTTGCAGTGAAAAGAATACTTCGGTATATCAAAGGCACCGTGGACTTCGGATTGACATACAATGACAAATCTCAGACAGAGTTATTGGGATATACTGATGCAGACTGGGCCGTTTCAACAGATGATAGAAAATCAACGTCAGGTGGTGCATTCTATCTTGGTGGATTGTGTATTTCCTAGCTAAGCAAGAAACAAGATTGCATTTCATTGAGCACCGCAGAAGCTGAGTATATTGCGGCCACTCAAGCATGCACACAGTTATTGTGGATGAAGCAGCAGCTTGATGATATGGGAGTTGAAGTGAAGTCTCCGATCGGAATCCAGTGTGACAACTCAAGTGCTATAAATCTTAGAAAAAATCACGTCCATCATTCAAGGACAAAGAACATTGAGATTAAGTATCATTTTATCAAGGAGAAGGTTGAGCAGGGAATCGTGAAATTGGAGTACGTGCCTACAGAGCTACAGGTTGCAGACATTCTGACAAAGGCCTTACCCAAAGAAGCTTTTGAAAGGCATCGACTGGCTCTGGGAGTTCAGTCAATTCCCCTCACTTGAAATAGAGTGGATGTGGTCCACCCCCTCTGCCCGAGGTATGATGTGTTTTTCCCTACAATGCTGTTCTGAGTTCTCTACTATGTTACAGACTACAAAGGCGTGACCTTTGGGTTCATTGACAAAGGGGGAGAAAAGTGCTTGACAAGTGCTTGAAAAAGGTGGAGAAAAGTGTTTGTTCAAGGGGGAGACAGTGCGGAGATTTGATAAATCATAATTGATACGGGGAGAAGCTGACAGGTGGATCAGCCAGAAAGGGGGAGCAATGAGAAAGGGGGAGAGATTTTTAAAACTGACGATGCTAGAAGTGATCGATCAAAGAATAGAAATCACGACAGTTGAGGATCGTGATAAAAGCAGAACAGTGGTGTTGGAATGGTGTGAGACGGTGTCCAGCTATCAACAATTGGTATCAACTTAAGAATTCACCAATTGGTATCAGTGTGGTTCAACAACTGGTTTTATTTTAAGAATTGGTATCAGGATGGAATCAACAATTGGGGTCTGACATGAAGTGATTCATTGATGAACTTTTCATACTAATCTTGTTTCTCACGCCGAGAATTGCTCATGTGGGCTTAGAGTACATGTTAAGTGAATCCTTGAACACTATCACAATCGCAAGAGGCGAATGGTGGTAGTAGCTGGAAGAAGACTCAGTGAGGTATCAAAGTGCAGAAAATCATCCTGAGCAGAGTTGTGAAGAGTTGTCAACAAACCCAAAGGGGGAGATTGTTGGGCAAAAATCCCTTAAGGTAACATTGCAGTATTTTTGGGTTGATTGTGTTTGTTGACGAAGAAGGTTCCATGAAGAATTGTCAAGTTCCCGAGAAGTTATTGGCATTACATATTGACAAAGAACTATGACAAAGGAAAGGACGATCTGGAGGCGGTACAAAAAGAGAAGTACAAGGTGGCGCCGTTTCCCAGTGTTTGCCATATTTTTGGGGTCCAAAATTTGGAGTTTGGTGAGCATCACGAAAAGAGGATTTCCATGAAGAGCATAATTTAATATGGCAAAGGCATGAATTTCACGAAGATAGGATGCATGGTATGGAAATCGCGAAGATGAGAAGATTGGAGGCGGTGATGCTTCGCGATTACGTCAAGCTTCACGAACGGCAGAGGCTGAAGCGCATCGTGGTAGAGAAGGGCTTTGCGAGAGAGCTTCGCGGCAAAGACGCGAAAGAATGTTGGGATTTGCAGAGGAGCTTCGCGGCGAAGGCGCAAGCCGCGATGGTAAGTTGACGGTGATACTTCGCGACTACGTCAAGCTCCGCGAACGGATAATTTCCGTGGAGCTTTGTGATTTGGACAGATTTCCTGCAGAAACATTGGAGCTTCGCGATTTGAGATGACGTGGCGTTGACTTCGCGTGGAATGGACGAGGGTCGGTGGAATCTCCTATAAATAGAGGCCGACCCCTTCAACCGAAGTAGAGAGAATTTTCAGAGAAAATACTTTGCTCTCGATTTGCGAAGGTGGTTCACGGAGCCAGTGTGCTTCGCGAAAGAGGTGCTTCGCGGCGGCTATTGTAGCTCCGCGAAACCTGCGAGCTCCGCGTTGGCTTACCTAGCTTCGCGAGGGTTGTTTCTTTGCGACGGCTTGAGCATCGCGAGAGAGCTTCGCGAGTGAGCTTTGCGAAAAGGCAGGAGCTTCACGAAAAGGCAGGAGCTTCGCGAAGGCTTGTTTGAGCTTCACGAAATTGGGAGCCTCGCATAGTAGGGTGCTTTGCGAAGGTGTTTCCAAAATGAATTGCCCAGTGTTTAGAGGCAAAGAGGTATTCATCAGTGGATGAAAGTTGGACTTTAACAGAGCATCTATCTACAGTTGAAGATGCATTCCTTCATGAAAATGAAGAGACCTACAGGTCTATAAACTGTGAGTGGATTCCTTCCAAGAGCAGTGTGCTTAGGAAGAGGAAGAAGGTGATCCTCTCCACCGGCAGTGAGCCAGAGAGAGAGAAACAGGGAGTGACCCTTGGGAAAGTAGTGAGCTGACCCTAAACATTGTAAAGGCAGTGAGCCTGGGCATAGAAGTGATCTAGCCCGAACCATGTAATCCACAGCTAGTGAAGATTAGTGGAATTTGGTACGACCGGCAACCTGTCGGTGTATGCTCCTTGGACGTAGCCCTTAGCGGTGAACCAAGTAAAATTGCTATGTCCTGTGCTTTCCTTACATTCTGTTTATATCGTGCAGCAAGAAAAAGAGAGAAGAGTGTTTTTCCTAACAGTGAAACAAGATCTGAACGGGCATTAATTTTTAATTAGCAATACCCTGATTCACCCCCCCTCTCAGGGTATCCAGCCTAGTAGACCTAACAGTATATTTATTTTTAAATTGATATTAGGTGATGTGTACTATCTTGGAATGGTTTTTGAAAAAATAATTAATTTATTTTTGAAATGTGAGACTGGGCTAAAAATTGATGCGGTCTATTTTTGTGTGAGTATGATTTCCAAAATGAATTAAAATGAAATTGGGAATCATGTGACATGGGTTTGGGCGCTTGGGTGTCTATGTGACTTCAATGTGGTATTTTCATATAAAAATTGTATTTCATGGCTTGTGGAACAGGTTTGCAAACAAGATGGAAACCCGTGGTATCTATTTGGGTGGACATATACTAGTATGCTAGTGATCCCATGGGCTTTGGACTCTATTTCACGTATCATGTTTGATGATGAGAAATGAAATAAAATAGTTTTATGATGTATTTGGGGGCCACTAGGTTATGTGTTTGATCCCTACTAGTGGCTCATGTGCACAAGAATGGATTTTTAATGGGTACATTCACCGCGTACGAGGTACTTGAGATCCACTACGACCAAGTGGATGTTGTTTATTCCCATTTCTAGTGGTCATTGGATATTTTCTACTTACCATCCGCATATGGTATGTTGGGATGTAAAAATTCAGTTGAAATGTCATTCTATTAAAATATGTCGATTTCCATTACTATACCGCTCATGAAATCTCTTTTTATTTAATGTTGCATCTTCGATAAATTTTTTTCAGCATTTATTATTTACAAAACATGAAATTTATTTGTATTATAATGATCATCACATGGAATATTTTTTTAGTGGAATCACATTAGGATTTGGCCACACCCTATGTACACCAATGTCTATATGTATACTTGGTTATCAAGTGGTAGGTTTTGGTTACAATTTATGTTCTAGTGGTCCCAGATTCTAGCAGTCCTTCTTGGAGCTGTGTGGTGGAGATTTCTGATATCAATTCCCCTCGACATGAGAAGGTTCTTGGTCTGTACTTTTTGGTTTTGTTCTTCATTAATAGTCTTCAAACATTGTTGTAAATTGTGTAAGTGATTTTTGATATTTTTTAAAAGGCAAAATTTTTCAAAAATATAGATTTTATTTGTAGGATTAAATTTTTGTTTTATGTTTATAATCACTTTTATATAACTTCAGAATTTAATTATTTTATTTTTGGGAACATTTTCCTGCACTTGGTGATCTGGTAAGCCCTTTGGTCTTTTTATGGACCTAGTCGGGTGATGGTTCTGAAGGCGACCCGATCTAGTTCATGAGAAAATGGTAACAAAGTGGCCATGTTTTCTCTATTGATTAAAGTTATTTGGGAAAGAGAAGGGATAGTATGGAACTAGGTTTGTTGGGACTTGAAATTCTGATTACGAAAAGGGTTCCTTGCTATCACATATTGCGAATAAATTCATGGCTCTAGGAGAAGACTTGTTTTATCTGAGTCCTTTTGGATTCAGGGATCATCAATGATTGGGGAAATGAAATGAGAGTTGGTCTATTGGTCTCAGTGAGGTCACAGGTCTTAATAAGCCATGTTGAGTTAGGGATACTATCCTAGAACACTGTTCATGATGGGGATGTTTTTTTCATAAAGCCTCTAAACATATTTAACAATCACCACCAGTAGTAGTATCATATCGCATAGTCATCATTCATTTTGTTTTGGAATCTAGTAAAATTTGTTTTAAAATTAGATATAATACATTATTCTGGAAATATGAACATTTATGATATGATTTTTTTGTAAGCCAGAACAATCATGATTTCTAAAATAGTGGCACTTAATTTTCGGAACTATATTTAAATGTTAAATTCTGTGTTTAATCCTATTTTAAAAGTATGAATAATGGTAGAGTGGGTTATTATATTCTATTTCAAGTAGACATTTCTGAATTATTGACAAGTGAATTGGGATGAATGATATGTTTTTGGAATTTATGGCTGGGGTTTCATGATATATGTTAAATTGGTATCTAGTAAGAATATTAAAATTCTTTATGAATCATTGGAATATTGATTAAGAAAGAAGATATGGGTTTTTAAATTAAAGGATGTTGATAAAGGAGAGTTTTTACATTAAAATAAATCTGCTATGTAATGGAAAGGAAGGATTGTAAAATAATGTATGCACTGGAATTAAAATTTAATTTGAATGATCGGGATTTTATGAAATGTTCTGCAATATGTAAAATAGGTTTTTATTCTATAGTTAGTGGTTTTGACAAAAAAATGTTGTTTCTGTTAACTATTTTGGTTTTTGAATGTGGAATTTATTTTTGTTTTTACCATTGGTATTTCTATGAGTGGCCACATGAATTGGGTTATATGGGATGATGGATTAATAATGGAAGTAATGTATGAGTGTAAATATGGATATGAGGAGGTTTCTTGGTGAGGCATGGAAACATGCATGTGTGAGGACCAAAGGATAATATTTGAAGGTAATCTAACCAATGAAACATTTATATTCTATGTAGTGACCTATTTAAATGGAAAACATGAAGTCTTGATGACCGGTTTGGGAGGTGTGTCTTATGTGTTAATGGAAATTTTGTTTTGGTAAGATGTTTTGTGTTTAAGAACGCCTCTTGTTTGAGTGATTCTTTGGGTATGTGTTTGGTATGTAATTTGGGTTGAAGGAATGGTTAGTGGTATCTTTTGATAAAATATTGGGAGTCCCTTGTGGTGTCTCCCCTCATATGTTTGGTTCTAAATAGTGATATTTGATTGACCAAATTACCTGTTTGGTTGGGTACTTCGGTTCTCTCGTTTGATAGTGTACACACCCGTAAATATTTAATGCATGACTGAGGTGCGGCCCAGATTGCTTCTCCATTGTATATTCCTCCAGTTGATCAATAATATGAGTCTTTTCTTTCTATATTTGGAGGTTTAGTCCTAACCATTTCCATTCTTGGTTTTTTGGATCATCTTGTAGTAGGAAATAGGTTGTGGAAGGTTAAAAGTGACCTTAGATCCATATGTTACCTCAGTCTCCATCGTTGGAATTAGTCTGCAGTTGTCGATGTAAAATGTTGTATAAGAGGGCCTCTGGGTCGTTAAATAGTCTATTTGAAATGATGGTTCATGTTAAACCACTGGTGTGGGGAATATGCTCAAAAGAGGAGAATATGATCATTTGTAAAAAATACTTTGTTGTTTGAGACTCTACATAAGGTTCATATCCATATATTGTTTCTATGAGTAAAAATGTCTAGGTTGGTGACACCTAATGATGTCATGTTGTCGTTTTACTAGAATGTGAAGGTTGTGAAATATTTTGAATGTCTCAGTTTTATCTGAAGTGTGCCTCCCCTCAAGAAATCTGGACATCCAAATTTTTGAGGAATGTGTTTACATATGTCTATTCCTCTTTCCATTATTCACCAATAGAAAAAATGGGTGATGTGTTTTCATCTTGTATGCTCTTGTTTCATGAAAAATTCAGGTTTTGGTAAAGTGAGTTTGGAGTGTGTTGTATCTTGTTGAACCCATCTGGGATCACATAGTTTTTTGTGGCAGTGAATGAAGAAGTTCCTTTCAGGTGTTTCCATTGTCTTGATGGCGGGGCCAATGATGCTCTAATAAGTTGTTCTTCAACTGTATGTTGCAAAGTGAAGCTGCTAAATAGTCAGAAAAATCCTAGGTCCACTAAAAATTTTCATGTCTAATTCCCATTATTGGTACGAATGATTGGAATAGATTAATCCATTGGTATTTTTACCTTTCTATAGCTATTCGGGTTCTATTGAAGGATGTGGTGGAA
Organism: Viscum album; assembly: GCA_963277665.1. NCBI lineage: Eukaryota > Viridiplantae > Streptophyta > Magnoliopsida > Santalales > Viscaceae > Viscum > Viscum album. Next base: position 1,199,691,682 of record OY728121.1, on the reverse strand, counting down.
TCTAATTCCCAAATTATCTCATCTGTTCATTCTTTTCCACCCATTGCTCTCCTTTGACTTTTTATTGAAATTTTTGAAAATTGGTCTAGGTAAATTGTAGCACAAGGTTTTCCCACAGTTAGTAGTAACTATGCGCCAACCAATAAAATAGTACAGTAAGATACAATCTATATCACACGGTCTCCTCATGGCCATGCACCATGTTCCATGTAACCGTGCAATGCTTTCCCGTTGTACACAATGTTCTTCATGGTTGTCCCACATTTTCCCAAACTATGCAGGTGACCCATGCGACCATGAAAACTCATTAATATTTGGGGTCTTTTTGTGCAGTAATGTTCTAGTTGGTAATGATGGTTGGTTCATATATTGAGTATACCAACTACGGGTCACTTATATGTTATTTTCTAATTGCCTCATAAAATTATACCACTTATTCTGGAATTCCCTTCAGCCACCCCCCCATATTAGAGCCATGATTTTGTCTCAGTAGAAATTTAGTTTCCCCTTATGGTTGGTAGTATGTTTCTGTTTCCCCATATCAACAAATTGGTTATTTCACTAGTGTTATAATAAAAATAGGTAGTCACGTTGGATGTTATTTAACCGAAAACATCATCTCTGAGTAATAATTTATATTGGAGTGTGCCAAACAGTTTTGTGCAAGTAAGACTATGGTGACATCGTTCGTTTTCATATTCCGTTGTAGGTAAATTGCCTATGTCTTTTTTGGATAGTGTGTTTAGGTGTTTTTTGGGATTTAGTTTTAATATGATTGATAATTTCAAATACTGTTGTATGTTTTTTAGAGTATTCTTTCATTGATTGAACAATTTGAGGGGATTTGGCCTCTTTGGGATGGGAGAATCCTTACAATAGAGTCCATTTTGGCCATTCAGTTGCATTTGGTTTTGTCTATTGTCATTTATGTGAAATTCTAATGGAGGAATGTTTTATTTTGTGGAGAATTGTCCCATAATTGACATTAATTAAATTATTTTTCATTAAATTTTTATTTTTTCATTGTTTTTGGGGTTTCCAAATCATTCTATAAGAGAAAGGGTGTGTTTTCATGATTTGGGCCAAACAATGAGCCCATTTCAGGATTTAAAAACCAATTTTTTTTATTTTAATACTCTTTCATTATTGAACATTTTTCACTGATTCCAATTCGAAAATATCCTCCCCTAACTTATTAACACCAACAAATTACATTTTATCCTCTAGGAATCCATAATCATTGTGGATATGTATTTTTATTCTAGTAATTTCCACATCCCGTAAGCCCACCTCCATTTTTTAATATTTTATATTTAATATCTTATTCAATTACTTTCTATATTTCTTTGATTACACCTCCCAATCAAATCTATATTCCCTAATCACACCCCAATCTTTGTGTATCCCACGTTGGAGGTCATTTCCATCTTTTACTACAGCGAATCATCTCAATCATTCTCTAATCTTCCAAACATGATGAAGTAATTTTTTCCGTCATAAATCCTAATTTTTAACTATTTTTCCACCATTATAATTCCTAAATGGCCTAATAATCCTTATTATATACTCACATATTTTTTTTTGGATATTTGGAAATTTAGTTGGAGGTGTATTTCAGATTTTTATTCATGATATCTCATGCAAGTGGGTTTCATCTATTGTTCCTCCCATTTTCTATGGATTTCATCCACTTTTCTTGAGGTTAAAAAATTTCAGGTATCTAGGGTTCAATCCTATATATTTATTTTTTGTCATTTCTGTTATATATTGTGGATTAGGACTTGATTTCACTACATTGTGGTGCAATAGTGGAGGGATTGAAGTTTTTCCAATGGTTTGGAGTTTCTGTTTGCACAAATGTTTGGAGATTCCATGAGTAATAATTATTGGATTAGTTATTATTGAAAGATATATATTTTTATCATTTTCCTCATCAATTATTTTTTTTTAAAATTATATTTTGTATCATTTGTTACGCAGTTATGTTTTATGTGGAATTTTTTTTGCAGAATTAATATTTTTTTTTGTATTCCATGTTGTGTTCATTTGGGTTGTTTTATGATTCAGATAATAGTTTGATTAATTGTTATTATGGATTCCAATTATGGTTTTATGTGATATTGTTATGTTTTTTTTCATCCAGGAAGGTTTTTTTAATTATTTTATGTGTAAAACATGGTTACACTCCATGGAATTCTTCTGTGATTTTTTAAATGGTTTCTTGATTTTTTTAAGCGGTGGAACATTGTTGCCAAAATATTTTTGTGGGATTGTACTTTTCAAATGGAATATTTTTATTTGAATGTAATTTTATTTAATTTTTACTATCTAGGTATGGTTTTTTATAATTGTTTAAGGTTCTTTCTATTTGTGAAAGAAATGTGAAACATGTTGTGGGATTTTTTTTGTGAGTATGATTTCCAAAATGAAAATTAATGAAAAAGGGATTCATGTCACATGACTGTCGGATGTTTTTTGTGTGGGTGACATGAAAGAGGCATTTTAATGAGAAAATTTAATTTCATGGATTATGGAATACTTTTAAGAAACTGAAGGAAAACATTGGTATCTAGGTGGGTGGACATGTATAAGTATCATAGTGATCTCGTGGGGTTTGGCACCTATTTCACATAGCTTATTTTATGCTGAAAAAACTAACTTAAATATTATGATTATAATGATGGGGTACCAATAGGTTATTGTTTGGATCCCAACTAATAGTTCATGTGCACGATAATGGATATTTGTGTGGATACCATTATTATATACGAGGTAACTGCGACTCACAATGACCCTGTGCCTATGGTTGTTTTCCAGTTGCTACTGCTCATTAGATATTTTATAATAATAGTTGTAATACAATATTTTTGGATGGATAAATTTAGTTTCATATTCATTAAATTTAAAAGTGTTTAATTATTTTAATGTATCCCATTTGGAATTTGCTTTTTATTAATTGTTGCATCTTATAGAAATTGATACAAGCAATTATTTTTACCAAACATGCACCATTATTATAATATAATGATTATATGATGTGATATTATTGTGGTGGCATCCTACTGGGATTTGTCATATAGCTTACATATAACCGGGAACATGTTCCTTCCACTAGGGATCGGGAACGACCTTTGGGTCATCCCATAGTCCGGGTCATGTGCTGGTTCTGAAGGAGAACATATCTTGTTTGTGTCATAAATAATGTTGAATTTTTTTTAAATATTATATATATTTATTATATATGAACATTTAGATGTCTCTAAATCATAGTAACGGATATATGAATTACATTCAATGTGTTTGTTGTCCATATATTCAAATGATCACACACTCAATTTTATCCACAAATGTAATGAATGGAAGGTAAAAAAATATATCACCATTAAATATATATTATCAATTTAGATATATAAATTGTATTATTTAAATTCAAACATAACAACATTCATGTAATACTCATTTTAAAAGCTAATCACATCACTTTGAGAGATGGTATTCCACTTTAAACAATAGTGACATTACCATACTCCCACAAAATTAAATTTAAGCAGGTATTTAATGACCCCGACCATAGTAGATCATATTTTGTTGCTTAGTTTATTAAAATGGACCTTTATATATAATCAAATTCCAAAGACAAACTAGATTATATATTTTTGTAAATATATATATTTATGAATTTTAGAATTTCAATTACAACATGACAATAATACATAGTGAATCCCTTAAGAATACCATTAATCTCCAATAATATCAATATATATGAATCATAAAAATTATATTAGAATATGATAAAAAAATTGAATCATAATAAAGGATTTAGTTTACAATATCAATGAGGGAAATAATATAATTTAAGAAATCATAAATAAGAATAAACAATCTGTCATGAATAATAACTAAAAACACATTCCATCAAATCATAATCATGTAATTATGTTACATAAATTAAAGCAGATCAAATATTTCTATATAAATAATCTCATGAGAATTATAATTACCCATTACTATTCCAATATTAATTTAATATAATTTATTATCAATAACTAATCTCATTATTTTAGAATTCATAATTCAGGATGTCCAAAACATTAAATATTTTCCTCAGACAAGAATTATATATAAATGGATATGGCCTTAACCAAAACAAGGTCTAGATTGTATAATAAGACCAACTAATGTGTCGAGGGAATATATCAGGATATGTCAATCAATTACTATTCCCAATTCATTCCACATAAGAATTGTTTGAATCCTAATCAATAGATATATATTCATATTCAAAATAGAATATGAAATGAAAATACCATTCGGTAGAAAATATACATATTTTCAAATAAAATACATTTTAATTTGTTGAATGGTAACAAAATTCTACATCATCATTCAAAAATATCATAAACTACTCAATAAGATATTGTAAATGGAATAATAGGTGAGAAAACATAATAATGAATTGAATTCCATGAAATATATATCTCTATAGATACATTAATATGATCACTATAGACTTATTGAGGATAATACCCTTTTTTACATTTTTTTTATTTATTACTAACAAGTTGTGAAATTAAAAAAGAAAAAATTAGGTTTGAAAAAAATCATATAATATTTTTAAAGAAAATTAAAAAATTAAGGCATCATGAATGTTGTAAAATCATACCATTAGGTTATATGTTATAACAAAAATTTATTTTAAATTTAAAAAAGAGACATTTAAACTTGTATTTTTCTGAAGAAAATCCTTTGACAAATATTAGATCAATATTGTGAGAAATTAAAAAAAGAATTAATAAGATATCATTAAATGGAAAATAGGTGGAAATAAAACTGTATATGTTCAATTTTAATTATAAACAAAATCATTTCATGATGTAATCAATAGAGTTTATGCTTAACCAATAGAAGTGATATAATGTTAATAATTCCCTTACCAATTTTTAATGAAAGTAACAATTCAAAAATTATGTATAGAATACAGTGATGAAAATTAAATTCATTATATTATTTATTAAATATAATTACACATTGACCACATACATGGAAAATTTTGTGAATTAGGTATATCCTATAGAAATGAAAGTGACCTGATAAATCCCTTTATTTATTTGTGAAAGCATTCTGAAGTTATATATAATATTGTATATAATAATATTATATTCATTAATTACTTTATTTAGAACATAGTCGAAATATATTTTTTTTAATAAATTATCAATGTTTATTTTTTATCATTATGAAGAATTATGTTTTTTAATTTAGTTGTTCTAGTAATGTTTGTTCAACAACTTTTTGGTCATTTCCATTGTCTTTAAAAATGGTATTTTAGAAAAAATGTGAATAAAATCTATAGAACATAAATTATTTAGTATTAATGAAATTAACAGACTTTATGTGGTATAATATATCATTTTTAAATGATTTTATAATGTTTAATTAAATTAAATGTTGATGAAAATGTTATCATTGATTTTGGTGGGATTTATGACCCTCACAAACATTAGTATGTTTTATTAATATAAAAAAATAATATTGGAATGATAAAAAATACAAAATAATATATATATATATATATATTACAACAATAGTAATTGTTTTATTGAAATCTATAAATTTGAAAATGTAAAATGAAAACTCATCATCCACGAAGGCGGTAAATCGACACATCATGCATGATTTTTTAATTTTAAAATAATGAAAGTTTACGGGAAGTGATATTATGATCAATATTCAATTAAAATGATAATTTAATCATATATAAATGATAAATTATTTCTTTTGACACATTTTATAGTGGAGGTGATAATACGGATAGAATATGTATAAAATCAAAATGGGAAAAAAGATAATTTTACCTCTTGAATATAGAATTCTTGGGATCCTACAAAAGAAACATTATTTGGTCCATTTGTAACAGTACATGATCATGGAAGTGTTCCAAAGTATTGGTAATGTATTTGCGGAAACAATTAGAAATCATAAAAGTCATTTGAGGTTTGAGGGTAAGGGGTTTGGATTGGTGAAATTTAAAGGGAGATGAGGGGGTGTTTGTTATTGTTTTGTTCATCAGTTTATTACTATGTCCTAAGACTATTAATAGTTATTTTTATTGTGAATAATTAAAGAAATATATCATGTTACTTCTAAATTTTTGTCAATTACATAATCCATTTCTATGAAATTAACAAAAAATTTATTTATTTACTTCAAATGATATATATCGTAAATTATCATATTTAAGTATTCCTAAAAAATTAAAATATTTTTCAAAAAATACAAAAGTTAATCCTAAACATATATTGATGAGAAATTTTCAAAAATTATGTCTAATTTATGAATATAATTTTCAATGTATATGAGAAAATTAATTTTTTAACAAAATCATTATTTATTACAGAAATACTAATTTTACTATTATTATCGATGTTATGACACATTGGAAAATTAATTTTGTTCTCATTAAATAATCATATAATTATAATTAATAAAAATAATAATTTATTAATCCATTTTATGAAACTAATTTTTTAAAATTTTTATTTTAATTATAAAATTGTTAATTATCATTTCATTTTAATACAAATACAATGACATAAATTACTATTTTGAACCCCATTATTTAATTATTCCATGATCTAAATATATTTTATTTTGTGTTATGTGATACTGTAATTTTATTTACACATTCATAGGATGGCTTAATATAATAATGACTAGATCAATTTTCATTATGACACATTACTATTCATCAAAAAAATGAATCTTATCTGAAAAAGGCCAAAAAGTTAATCAGAGTATATTTTGATATTCTAATTTAAAAAATGATATTAATTTATTCAATGAATATTTATAAAAGATTAAAATTTTATTATTAGTATAGGTTCACCATTGTCAATTGAAAAGATAAATTTTAGATATATGTACACTTTTTAATGCCTAAGATTTGATATGTTCTTATCATAAGCCCATCAAATGGATTGGATGATTCAAAAAATGTTGATTGATTATATAATATATAAATTTAATAATGTGGTAATCTTTACATGTCCCCTCATATTTATCGACTAGTATATAACAATATAAATATTTCATTTTTTTGGGTGTTCTGTAACTCAAAATCCATTAATGATATTGATTTTATTTAATTATAGAATCACCATAAAATATTGGGGGTCTTACATTTTCCCCACCATCTAAAATTTATGTACTTATAATTTTGAAATTTGAAATTGAAGGTCAAAATATGATACATTAAAATTCATTTTTTGGAAACCTACATGGTATATTATGTTAACAATACATCCTCTCAGTAAGAAGGAAAAAATTGTTTGTCAGAAAAAAAATATGTTATAGAATCAGAGAACCTTGGAAGAAAGTGAAAATAATGTCATGAAATTAAAATATAAATACAATGTTCATATTTATTGTGATATAGAACAAGGTCATAATAATGTTAAATATAAAAAATAAAAAAATTTGTGATATTTTAAAATACCATTTACATTTTATATTGATAATCATAAAGATAACACTTTTATTGGAAATTTATTTTCTATAAGTTGAGGGGTTCATTTAAATTTTAATAAGAACTTGAGAAAAATAAACTTACTCTATTTCATTCCTTTTGATAGGAATATTATCAAGATCTAATTATTTTTTTATCTATCTCATCATTATTTCATCAATTTGGAGATTAACATTCATGAAATGTTTTTATCTTAAAAGAAACATTTTGAATAACGAGATCTAAAAGTCATTCATTTAGACTTTAATTATTTAATGAAACCAAAATATTAATCATAGGTTATCCATCAGGATAATTTAAACATTATTCATAATAATTAATGACTGTAATCAATTCCTTATGAAAATAACAATAATTCTCATCCAAAATATGTCTGTCCAAATTCAATGAAAAAATATTTAGATGGAGTGTCATTATGTTTAAAAAATGAAATAAATAATATATTTCCCAAAATATTGTATCATTAATGTAATGACCCAATGTATTTCAATAAAAAAATTCCCTTCTAATATCTATATCATAAAAACATAAAATAATGAACTACCAAGTGATAAGTGACCTTTAAACATAATTTTGTCACCCCTATGTTTGGAATTTTAAAAATCCGACATACACGGTTGTGTTCAAAATAGTTTTTGAAGCCTAATGAAACATAAATAATTTTTGGTGAATAGTAACCGACCCTTATGAATAGTAACCTACCCTTATGAATAGTAACATATCCTTATGAATAGTAATATGACCCTTATGAATAGTAAATAAGAGTAACATTACATATGAATAATAAAATAAAATATAGACATCTTAGAAATTGACAATTTGACCTTAGTAAACGTTTTTGGTATTTTATAAGTCATAAATAATTAATTATAATTAATTAATTAATTTAAAAGAATAATTTTTTTCCTATAATGTATTAATAAATTATTTAATCAATGTCTAATAGTTTGTAGATAATTTTATAAGACCCTGCATAATTTTTGAAAGAACTATAAATTCAGTTTTAATTTCAAAAACTGTCTTTTTAAGTAATTTATGATTTTAATTAAATATTAAATTGATAATATTTATAAAATTATTTTTAAAAAGTGTACTTCATTTTTGGATTCTACACGTCGAAAAATGGTTGGGGTAAAGTTTTGGGATTTTTGTGAGATACTTGAATTTTTGGTGAATAGTAGAATACATTAATTTACCATATAAATACATTTTAATTAAAACCCACTATTCCTGACATCACAAGTGATGTAAGCACCAAAATCCCGAACTCACATGTATTATTTACTATTCTTAGTCATCCAAGACTCACTATTCCTTGCCTTAGGTGAAATTAATAAACTAATCAATTTTATATTAAGGAAACCCCTCTCCCCTCCACTATAAAAGCCACCCATCACTCCCTCTTTTCTTCACACCTCTAAAGCTCCAAGACATCTCTAAACTCTGCCCAAACACCTTCCCAAGCTCATACCTCACGTCCAAAAGCTTCTGGTCTCATAAAAAGACCAAGCCTTGCTTCCTTAAAGAGGATCTCAAGAGGAGGATTCTAAAGGTAATTTCTCTCTCTCTTCTCCTTTAATTTCCTTTCATGTTCAAGTTCCTTTCTTGATCTCTACCTACATATCATCATCCAAATTGTTCTATAAATCCATTATTATATATATACTATAATATTATGATTCTAATGTTATATTATATCAACCCACACCCTTTCCCCCTTCCATTTATTTTATTAAAGAGAACGTTGTTCATGTGGTGATAATTTATCACCTTAAAAAACGACATGTTCTATTCTTCCATTTCATCCTTCAAATCTGGTCATGAAACCATTTTTATTGTTGAACCATAATATTTTATATGTATTATGTTCTATTTTATATTCTGTAAATAACCTATGGCAATATTACTAAGTTAAATGTTAAATCGAGTTCGTTGTGATCCAAAAACCGGACAAATTAACCCAAATAATCTTCATTTAATTCTTATCTAATGAGTCATCCACATGGATCTAATATAACTCATTTTGAAATCATTAAAGATTCTATAATATCATTAATAACATGTAATATCATTTCTGTATGTTTACCCATGATCTACCCATACATCAATTTAAGAATACAAGTGGACCGCTCAAGAAAACCATGAAAACGAACATCCCCGATCAATGTTTTAAACTCTATAAGTCATCCAAAGGAACATAATGTAACATAATGAAACCAGAATGATCCCTATTAATGTACACATGGTTCTGGAATTTCTAATTAATGCATATAATGTCATTATACAGGACATTAAATAGAAGGATGCATTCGAGTACAAGGTAAGGGGAAATCTCGAACCCAATTTTCGTCCATCGGGTTATCCTTCTTTCACTCCATTTTTGATATGGTTACTCCCCAATGATCGTTTGTTCATCATTTCCTTTAATCTTTTGGGATATACATGTTTGTCAATTTTTTTTATGTCCAACAAAATATTTTCCAAAAGAAATCTTATTTCAAGATCTCACCTTTTACCTCTCATTCAAGGTTGATAGTTCTTGTATCAAGTATGTTGTTCCCTATTTATTTTGGGAACCCAAAGCTTATGAATGTGTTATTAAGAGATAAAACCCATTCCATTCCATGGGTTATTTATGTACATGTTTGATATGTGTTCTATGTGGCAATCATGATAATGATAATTTTATGATGTGATTGGTGCGCCCGGAATTATATAGCGCAATATGAATGTTAAAATGTGATGGGTGCACCCGGAATTATACAGCGCTACAATGCATTGGGTAATGTGATAAATCTCATGAGTAAATGTGAAATTATGTGTGAACATGATGCTATCTTTTTTCACAAGTATGTGTGGTAGTTAACCACTAAGACATGATGTTTCATTTTTATGCATTTCCACATTTCAAGTTTATTGTTTTTGCTCCTCTCATGTTCATGCTCTTTTGCCTATGTCATGAATATGCTCACCCCATGATGTATTTTTCTTATCTACCGCCTTACTGGGCTTTTAGCTCACCCCCTTTTATGTATATCCTCAGGTGGCTACATGTACTAAAGAGAGGACAAGTTCCACTGAGAAGCTAGTGAAGATGAAATTAAATAAATGTTTATGCTTGATGTTGTACTTGTTATGTACTGTCCTAGTTTGCCAAAGACACTAAACCTATGGATCCTCCATGTGTAATACTATTATGTTGTTTATCTTTGAAATGATGTAATAGTACAGTAAGAAAAGGTTTGGTCGTTATAATTGGTATCAAAGGAAAGTTTTAGTTAATTTGGGAATTAGGATTAGTGAACCCTAATGAAAACCTCTAGCATGAGACTAAGTACAAATATGCACACAAGGATATTTACCTAGATATCCCATATGTTATGTTTTTGTTATAATTGTTTAAAAGGATAATTTATTCATGAATTGTTTACTTATGTTTTGTTCTAACCTTTTCTATTTTAGAAAATGGTGGGAACCAGGAGAAATCAGGCAAACAACTCTTGCGAGGGCCAATGCAACAATTTCCCGAACGACATCCCCAATGATTTTGGAGGTGGAGTTCAAAACTTCATGGCGACGCTTACCCAATTATCTCGGGTTATGAATAATAACCATAATAATGGGGAACTTCCTCCTTCACCAAAGAGGGACCAACTAGATATCAAATGTTTTATGTGGCAACAACCACCGACGTTTTGTGGATCTTCTGATCCACTAGTTGCGGAATAGTGGGTCAAATCCATGGAGAAGATCTTCTCTGTTCTTCACTGTTTCGAGATGGAGAAGGTGACTCTAGCTGTTTATCGTCTAGATGGAGAAGCTGATCAATGGTGGGCTTTGATTAAGAACACCAAGCCAAGGGAGGAAATTGAAGAGATGGAATGGGAAGACTTTAAGATAATGTTTCTTAATAAGTATTTCCCACGTACTCTTCGCATGTTGATGGAGAGAGAATTCATAGAGCTCAAGAAAAAAGAAGGAGAATCTGTCACAACCTATGAAGAAACTTTCACAAGGCTCGCAAGGTATGATTCCGGTTTTGTAATCAACAATGATAGAAAAATTGATAGATTCATTAGTGGATTAAAACCACATCTTCTAAAGGCTCTTGCAATTCGAGACTTTGGGAGTTATGAAGAAGTTGTACGGTGTGCTCTCAAAGTGGAGATGAAGTTTGGAGAATGGTCCCATGGCTATGGTGATAAAAAAAGAATGATGGAGTTTCAAGCTGGTGGATCTAGTGATAAAGATGGGAAGAAAACAAAACGACCCACATGACAAAAATGTGGGAAGTTTCCCCATGGGAACTACCTCAATGGTACGGCGAAATGCTTTAAGTGTGGGAAGGAAGGACACCAAGATCAAGAGTGTCGAAAATACATGAAAAGGAAGGATAATGTAGCCGATGAATGGAGAGAACCACTCGTGGTTCAATGCTACAATTGTAGGGAGCTAAGGCACTATTCAAACCAGTGCACAAAACCTCGAGCTCTCGAGGGTAATCAGCGCCAACAACCACCAAAGCCAAAGGAACAAGGGAAGGCTTATGCCATCACTACTGCGGAGGTGGATCATGATAATGAAGTCGTACAAGGTACACTTCCTATTCACTCAATAATGGAAAAAGTCTTATTTGATTCTAGTTCTACGCATTCCTTTATATACTTCAAGATTTCTAGAACTATAGAATCGAAGCCTCGAATCCTTGAAGTAGAGATATCTGTAAAAACACCAGGTGGTGCAATCATTGCAACCCAAGTGTTTGATTCTTCTCTTGTTGACGTATGTGGGATGATTCTTTCAGAAAATCTCATAACACTTATCATGGTGGAATTCGACACTAAAATGGGAATGGATTGGCTCTCTTTATATAGAGCACATATCAACTGTCTGGAAAAGAAAATATATTTTCATATTCGGAACCATCCCATTCTCCTTTACAAATGCAAGGATGATCATAGAATATCCTTTGAAAAATCCTTCAATGGTGTGGGTGATGATTCCCTATGAAGAATCATACCTCGCCCAAATGGTTGAGTCGAAGGAAAGTGACAACCTTGAGGAAATACCCATCGTAAGGGAATACGGCGATGTATTTCTTGATGAGTTACCCGGAATTCCCCCGGATCGTGAGGTAGAGTTCTCAATTGAACTCATACTCGGAGCTACTCCTATCTCGAAGTGCCCCTATAGGATGGCTCCTATCTAACTGGAGGAGTTAAAGAAGAAGCTACAAGAGCATCTAGACAAAGGGTTCATTCGCCCAAGTGCATCACCTTGGGGTGCTCCAGTGTTCTTTGTGAAGAAGGATGGAACCATGCGGCTGTGTATCAATTATCAGCAACTCAACAAGATTACCATAAAGAACAAGTATCCTCTCTCAAGGATTGATGACTTGTTAAATCAGTTAAGATGAGCATAATACTTCTCAAAGGTGGATCATCGTTCTGGATATCATCAAGTAAAGGTGAAGAAGGAAGATATTCAGAAGACTGCATTCCGTACAAGGTATGGGCACTATGAGTTTCTGGTGATGCCCATCGGACTTACTAATGCCCCTGAAATCTTCATGGATTTGATGAATAGAGTCTTTAGACATTACCTCGACAAATTTGTTGTAGTGTTTATTTATGATATTATCATCTACTCTAAGAGCAAGGAGGATCATGAAGAACATCTAAGACTTGTGTTGGCGACATTGAGAAAGGAGAAGTTGTACACCATGTTCAAAACGTGTGACTTTTGGATGAATCAAGTCACGTTCTTGGGACATGTGATCACAAGTGAAGGAATTTCTGTGGACCCTTCAAAGACAAAGGTGATTGAGGAATGGCCCAGGCCATCCAGTGTCATAGAAATCTGAAGTTTTCTTGGATTGGCTGGGTACTATCGATGTTTTTTAAGAAACTTCTCACGATTGTCAAGCCCACTAACTAAGTTAACAAGGAAAGGGGTAAAGTATGTATGGACGAAAGAATGTGAGGGATGATTCAAGGAGCTAACGAGAGGGCTGATCACTGCACCTGTACTCACACTACCAAAAAGTGGAGAAAGTTTTGTGATATACAGCGATGCCTCAAAGAATGGCTTGGGTTGTGTACTCATGCAAAATGATAATGCGATAGTCTATGCCTCACGACAGTTGATGATCCATGAGTAGAACTACCTGACGCATGATCTATAGTTGGCAGCCGTGATTTTTTCCTTGAAAATCTGGTGGCACTACCTTTATGGAAATAAGTGTGACAAATACACCGACCACAAGAGCCTAAAATATATATTCACACAAAAGGAGCTCAACATGTGTCAAAGGAGATGGTTAGAGCTAATCAAAGATTACGATTGCTCTATTCACTATCATCCTGGAGAGGCGAACAAGGTAGCTGCTGCTCTAAGCAGGAAAGAACCTGCTACTCTATCCATGTTAAGGATTGAGAAAGACCCTATCTTCTTGGATATGAAAAGGATGGATTTGGGAATCGTAAGGGCAGGGGATACATCCTACCTTGCCCAAATGATTGCGCAACCATCCAACCTACAGAAGATTAAGGAAGCACAAAGGGATGATGTGGAGATACAAAAGATGGTGAATGCAGTAATGGAAGGGAAGCTGCAAGAATTCCATATCGACGATGACGGTGTGATTCATTTTGGAACGCAGCTTTGTGTTCCTTCATCACCCGAGATAAAGAAGGATCTATTATATAATTCACATAGCTCAACTTTCACTATTCATCCTGGAAGTACCAAGATGTATCGTGATCTTCGAGAACACTTCTGGTGGGATAACATGAAGAAGGAGATTGCGAAATATATATCACGGTTCTTGGTATGTCAGCAAGTTAAAGCTGAGCGGCAAAAGTCCAAATGTTTGATGTAGCCATTGCCTATACCCATGTGGAAATGAGAAAATGGTACTATGGACTTTGTCACGGGTCTCCCGAACACGTCAAGAGGAAATAATGCGATATGGGTTGTGGTTGATTGACTCACCATGACTGCCCATTTTATTGTTATTCGGGAAGATCTCTCACTTGAACAGCTTTCAAGGATATATGTGAAGGATGTAGTGAGATTGCACGGTGTTCCACTCTCGATTGTCTCTGACCGTGATCCAAGGTTCACATCTAAATTCTGGAGGATCCATCAACATGATTTGAGTACTAAATTAAATTTCATCATGACCTATCACCCCCAAACTGATGTCCAGTCTAAAAGGACTATTCAGATGCTTGAAGATATGCTCAGAGCCTGCTCTCTTGAATTCAAAGGTGGATGGGATCAACACCTACTATTGGTTGAGTTCTCATTCAACAATAGCTTCCACTAGAGTATTCAGATGGCTCCATATGAAGCTCTTTAAGGGAAGCGATGTAGAACTCCAACCTGTTGGGATGAAGTTGGAGAACGAAAGCTACTTGGTCCCAATCTTGTTCAAGAGATGATAGAGAAGGTTCGAGTCATCTAGAAACACATCAAAGCTGCTCAAAGTCGGCAAAAGAGCTATGATGACAATCGTTGAAGGGACTTGGAGTTTTACGTTGGAGATAAAGTCTTCCTTCGAATATCTCCATGGAAGAGATTCATGAGTTTTGGGAAGAAATGGAAGCATAACCCAATGTACATTGGCACCTTTGAGATCCTTGATCGTATTAGAGCCGTGGCCTATCGTCGGGCACTTCCACCGAATATGGCTCAAGTTCATGATGAGTTTCATGTATCCCTACTGAGGAAGTAGATACCAGACCCCTCACATGTACTAAACTCAGAGGTGGTATAGCTGGATGATGATCTCTCCTATGAGGAGCAGCCGGTAAAAATTCTGGACCAAAGTGATAAGGTTCTACGCAACAAGACAACCCGCCTTGTCAAGGTGTTGTGGAGGAACCATAAGTTTGAGGAAGCAACTTGGGAACCAGAAGAGGAAATGAAGGAGAAGTACCCACACCTGTTTGTGTAATGTAAAATTTCGGGGGTGAAATTTCTTAAGGGGAGAAGAATGTTACGACCCAAAGAATTTCAATAAAAAAATTCCCTTCTTATATTTATGTCATAAAAACACAAAATAATGAACTACCAAGTGACAAGTTACCTTTAAACATAATTTTGTCACCCCTATGTTTGGAATTTTAAAAATCCGACATACACGGTTGTGTTCATGACAGTTTTTGGAGTCTAATGAAACAAAAATAATTTTTTGTGAATAGTAACATACCCATATGAATAGTAACATACCCTTATGAATAGTAACCTACCCTTATGAATTGTAATATGACCCTTATGAATAGAAAAATAGTAACATTACATATGAATAATAAAATAAAATTTAGACATCATAGAAATTGACAATTTGACCTTAGTAAAAAAAATTTGTATTTTATAAGTCATAAATAATTAATTATAAATAATTAATTAATTTAAAAGAATTTTTATTTTCCTGTAATGTATTAATAAATTATTTTATCAATGTCTAATAGTTTTTAGATAATTTTATAAGACCCTAGGTAATTTTTGAAAGAACTATAAATTCAGTTTTAATTTTAAAAACTGTTTTTTAAGTAAATTATGATTTTAATTAAATATTAAATTAATAATATTTATAAAATTATTTTTGAAAAATGGACTTCATTTTTTGATTCTACACGTCGAAAAATGGTTGGGGTAAAGTTTTGTGATTTTTCTGAGATACTTGAATTTTTGGTGAATTGTATAATACATTAATTTAGCATATAAATACATTTTAATTAAAACCCACTATTCCTGACATCACAAGTGATGTAAGCACCGAAATCCCAAACTCACATGTCTTATTTACTTTTATTAGTCATCCAAGACTCACTATTTCTTGTCTTCAGTGAAATTAATAAACTAATCAATTTTATATTAAGGAAACCCCTCTCCCCTCCAATATAAAAGCCACCCTTCACTCCCTCTTTTCCTCACACCTCTAGAGATCCAAACCTTCTCTAAACTCTGCCCAAAAACCTTACCTAGCTCATCCCCCACGTCCAAAATCTGATGGTCTCATCAAAAAACCAAGCCTAGCTACCTTAAAAAGGATCTCAAGAGGAGGATTCTAAAGGTAATTTCGCTCTCTCTTCTCCTTTAATTTCCTTTCAAGTTCAAGTTCCTTTCTTGATCACTCCCTACCTATCTTCGTCCAAATTGTTCTGTAAATCCATTATTATATATATACTGTAATACTATGATTAGAATGTTATATTATATCACCCCACACCCTTTCCCTCTTCCTTTTATTTTATAGAAGAGAACGTTGTTCATGTGGTATTAATTTATCACCATCAAAAACGACATGTTCTCTTCATCCATTTCTACTTTCAAATCGGGTCATGAAATCATTTTTATGGTTGAACCAGAATATTTTATATGTATTATGTTCTATTTTATGTTCTGGAAATAACCTATGGCCATATTACTAAGTTAAATGATAAAACGAGTTCATTGTGATCTGAAAACCGGAAAAATTAACCCAAATAATCTTCATTTAAGTCTTATCTAATGATTCATCCAAATGGATATAATATAAATCATTTTAAAATTATTAATTCTTCTGTAATATCATTAATAACATGTAATATCATTTCTGGATGTTTACCCATGATCTACCCATACATCAATTTAATAATACAAGTGGACCGCTCAAGAAAACCATGAAAACGAACATCCCCGATCAATGTTTTTAAACTCTATAAGTCATCCAAAGGAACATAATGTAACATGATGAAACCAGAATGAACCCTATTAATTTTCAAATGGTTCTGGAATTTATAATTAATTAATATAATGTCATTATGTAGGACATTAAAGAGAAGGAGGCATTCGACTACAAGGTAAGGGGAAATCTCGAACCTGATTTTCTTCCTTCGGGTTATCCTTCTTTCACTCCATTTTTGATATGGTTATTCCTCAAAGTTCATTTGTTCATCATTTCCTTTAATTTTCTGGTATATAAATGTTTTTCACTGGTTTTTATGTCCATAAAAATGTTTTCCAAAAGAACTCTTCTTTCATGATCTCACCTTTTTCCCCTCATTCAAGGTTGATAGTTCTTGTATCTAGTATGTTGTTCCCTATTTCTTTTGGGAACCCAAAGCTTCTGAATGTGTTATTAAGAGATGAAACCCATTCCTTTACATGGGTTATTTATGTATATGTTTTATATGTGTTCTATGTGGTAATCATGATAATGATAATGTTATGATGTGACGGGTGCACCTGGAATTATATAGTGCAATATGAATGTTTAAATGTGACGGGTGCTCCCAGAATTATACAGCGCTCCAATGCATTGGGTAAAGTGATGAATCTTATGAGTAAATGTGAAATGATGTGTGAACATGATGCTAGATTCATTCACAAGTATGTGTGGTAGTTAACCACTAGGACATGATATTTCATTTTTATGCATTGCCACATTTCAAGTTTATTGTTTATGCACCTCTCATGATCATGATCTTTTGCCTAAGACATGATTATGCTCACCCACTTATGTATTGTTCTTATCTATCCTCTTACTGGGCTTTTAGCTCACCCCTTTTTATGTATATCCTCAGGTGGCTACATGTACTAAGGAGAGGACAAGTGGCACTGAGAATCTAGTGAAGAAGAAATTAAATAAATGTTTATGCTTGATGTTGTATTTGTTATGTATTGTCCTAGTTATCCCAAGACACTAAACCTATGGATCCTCCATGTGTAATACTATTATGTTTTTTATCTTTGAAATGATGTAATAGTACAGTAAGAAAAGGCTGGGTCGTTATAATTAATTATAGAATAAAAAATATATAATTTCCATAATAACCTTTAAAGCATAATAAATTCAATTATGGATCCATTAGTAAAACATTATGAAGTTTAATATATACCTTAAATCCATAAATATAATAACTCCAACATAACATAAACCATCAGATCACTAACGACATTCATTATCCCCAATACTATCCCATAATAATCTATTTATTATTATCTCAACATTAAGAGCATATTTTGTGTTTTATTTACCACTAGATGTGTTTTCTAGGCGAGAAAATTAAAAGATCAACATTCTTTATTATAGGTGCTATTAATCACTTGAAATAATTTTCATAAATAATACGTAATTGAGTAATATCCTTATATATCACATGTTTATTAAAACCACATTATCATAAAAAATAAAAAATCCAAAAAAACATATCTATTACACATCAACAATCATAACAATATATGCTTGGACTTGACTCATTTTGTTCTTCAGATCAATATTACCTATATGCATGGTCAATTAGCAATCAACGTTCCTCATCTCCTTAAAATGATGTATTTTACAAATTCATTTATTAATTCTCAATCATGGTTCTGGTGTCCATAAATTCGACACTTGTCATAAAAATTTGTCCCTATTATGAATGTATTAGGGTGTTTCCATCATTAATTATAACCTGAGGTAAAATCCATATATCTCCACATCCATTTATCAATTTTTTTCTGCCATAATATATATATCTGGATTCCTTTTGAAGACATGTGACGCTGTAAATTCATTCACTGTTTTTATTGCACACAGTCTAAAATCCTATTATGATGAATACTTCTGGTATGGTTGTTCCATTTGTAGGATTTGTTTAATACTATCCATGAAATTGGAAATCACAAATAGTAGATTATGTAAACAGTATGAATTATTCCTTCATAAACTTATAATGATATATTTATACATAAAACCCTGTTATTATTATTTTTTTCTAAAAATCATAAAACATATCTCAATATAAGATAATAGATCATGAGGGAAATATTTTTCATATAATTTTCTGAAAAAAATCCAAATATTGTTTTATATTTCATCATCCACCATTGTGACAAAAATTGATGAACAATGTTGACCATAATTTCTTGATAGGTTATAAAAATAAATGAAAACCTTCTCACATTCATTACTACCTAATGAAATAAATATATTTTCAATGGAACATAACAATTTCCTGATACAAATGAATTTGTTTTCACCTTGAATTATGGAGGATACAGATGCATTAAATGACAAAAGTTTTTTAATTAACTCTTTGTATTAGCTTGGTGTTATATATAAGAATTTATATTTAATATATATTGATTCATCTAACCCAATATTATTATAATATTTTGGAAAAACATACATCTCCATCTCTAACATCAAATTAATTAATAAGAGGGATATCTCAAAAGGGAATACAAACGTGGATAGTATTTTCGTCCCTTTAACAAGGCTTCCTTAATAAAAAATAGAATACACTTTTTTTACCTGAACAATATGAAACAGAATGTAAAATATCATTGTATTGAATAATATTGCATAAAATAAAAATTTAGGTATAAATAATCATAAAATTTCAAGATTAGTTAATTTGGAAATATTCCCAAATACCATCGTAGAGTTTAATTCTACAATATGAGTTTTCCAAAATCTAGTTCCAAAATTTTCTAATAATCATATTCTGGTAAATACAATAATACCTTTGATCTAGATTCTTATAGAGGGTACCTTACTTTTCTTCATTAGCTTTTTCTGAGGAATTACATCATGAAAGACCGAATAGTTTAGTATTTTTTCAAAATTAGATAAATAAGTCAAATTTATATTACATATGAACCTCCGTTATACAAAATATTTAATCCTTCTAGAACAAAATTATTCTTCAAAATTAAACCTACATATTAGTTATAATAAAATTAACGGTTTCTTGGGGGAAATAAAACATAAAAATATGTGATCATAGATGCTTGGTAAGGGAAAGAATAAAATTCAATATATTTTAAATAATTTAAAAATTAAGCAATGGAGAGTAACTAAAAACATGACACATTAAAATTTAATCATCAATATAATATGGATGAAATTATTTTTGATCATATAATTGAATCCAAATAATCAAATATGAATGATATATAACCATGAATATTATTATAGTTGAATGATTACCTGAATTATCTATAACCAACCTGATAATTAGAGAATACATAAATGGTGACATCTAAATAAAACAATAAATGAATCATCTAACAAATTCATATAAATAGGTAAGTCCTTAGCAAGAATAAATAGTAGTTTTTCGAATGGGGCGAATAGTATCATCGAGGGGCTTTTGTGGGCCCCAAATGTCACATACTTCTTCCAGAACATTCATCATGTCAAAAAGGTGAATCATAATAAACATATTCATTACTATTTAAATAGAAATATTAAATTTGAATAAAATTCTAGAAATGTTATTCATAATCATAAACCATTCATACTAATATGATGAATTTAATTAATGAACAACATACCGATTTAAAATGATGATAAACTATTCAATAATTCATTATTAATGACATCATAAAATATAATAATCAGTAAATCATAGGATTAAACAATCTATGTCAACATTGATACATTAATAAGTTCACATATTCGTTTAAAAACCCCCTGATTTTAAGGTATGACTCTTTTTAAATTTATCTTCTTCAATGGAATACAAGAATAAAAATGATTAAATGTAATTATATAATTATTAATGTCTCCTACTACATGATTTTAATTGATTTAGTGAATGAGATTAATTAAATTATGAAAATATAAATCAAACATGTTTAAAAAAGTAATCCCTTAGTTACCAAATAGTAACAAATTAATACCTATTAATCATAAAGGTTGTTTTTTTCGCATAATGAAATATTATAATGATAATTCATATTAATTACTGTTATATAATTATATCAATAATATATATATATATTATATACATTACAACATTTTTACAATCATCAAAAATAGTTTTTGAGGCAGAAGTTATGAATAAATATTATTTTACACATTAAAAGGCTGTATAAATCTAAATGTAGTCATACAAATATTTTAATGGAGATCATGATTAAAACAAATATTTTGACTCATTTACTCTTTATATTTGATAAAATAATATATATTTTTAATGCATAAAAGTTAAATTTACTTCATTTAATTTATTGTTGTTTTCTGATAATTATCATTTTTTATGAATTGTAATGTGATCGTTGGAATAATATTGCAACCATTAGGAATAATATGATGTAAATAAGAATAATAAACTCATTTAGAAAATTATGGAAAATTTTTTTATATTAAAATTTTAAATATTGTATATTAACATCATGGAATAAGTAATTATGTATTTGATGAATGATAAATTATGTGTTGATGTTTTTTGTAACAAACATGTTTATATAATTTATTATTATTAAAATAATGATTCAATAAGAATATTTATTTTCATAAAATAAAATCATAAATTATTATTTTTCTCTCTGGATTATAATATATTTTTTTGAATGCTTGATTAATTGTAAATGTGATATAATATCCGTTAAAATTTTAACATATGTATTTTTAGAATAAATGATAAATTTTTAAATAATTAATTTATCATATTTATGAAATTAATTCCAATAAATTGATTCCATTTATGAATTATATAAATCTAAATATTATTATGGGGAATTATTACTATTTTCTAAAAGACAATAATTATTGTGAATTGAGAAATACTCAAATTTATGAAATATAACAAATAAATGAATTATTGAGTGATGTGTGATTTATGGATGGTGTATCACTAAAATCAACAAATTTGATTCCTTATTATAATTTTTATAGTGATAATTCTAAATCAATTAATAGAAAGATCCAACATTCCAAGCTAATTAATATAGTAAAGCGAAAAAGCACATCTCCTCCAATATAAATACCACCCATCTCCACCTATTCTCTTCATACCTCAATAGACATGAATATTGACAAGTTTCAACCAATTACTCATCCCATTACCCTTACTCGTGTTCAATATCCTTTGGTATCAATTAAAAAAAATTACCTAAGGAGGTTCTCAAGGAGAGGATTCAAGAGGTAAAACCACATTCTTTTTCTTTTAATTTCTCTTCAATTTCTTTTTTTCTTATTCATATACAAAATATACGTATCCATGAAAGATGATAACTATTTCATTACATAAATACTGTTATGTTATTTTTTAATGGAACAAACCATTATCATTTGACTACCCGTGTCCTATTATTTTAATTATGAAATCATTGTCCCTGATGTGCCGATTTACCGACTTCGTTGATGACATGTTTTCATTTTTCAATTCCACCTTTGAGGAGTGTTATAAAAACATTTTTGGTATAACTGATTATAATATATGTATTATAGAGTATTTAATGTTTTGTAACTAGTATTTATCAATAAAATTTATTAATATTAAAAAATTAGTTTGTGATGCTCAAACAAATTTACAAAATAATATAAATAGTTATAAAAATGGTTTTAAATAATTAATCTTCATCATTCCATATAAAAAATTATTTATAATACCATTTAATATTTTTGAATAGATTTAATGCTAAAAAAATTTCTCTTATTTAGTATTTCTTCCATTTTACATGATCTCTGATAACTATACACAAGGGAACCAATCAGGAAAACCAATGAAACGAACACACCCAAATGACAAAATTCTATAATATAATTCATCAAAAATACAAAAAAATGATGATAATAAAATTATAATTAATGTAATTATTTTTTAATGGGATATGAATTAAATTATTATTAGATACTATTTCATTATCTTTGAAATGATGTTCTTATGCGTAACACATTAAGATATAATGTATGGGTTTTATCTTGTCACTTTAACTTATGTGACATTTGATTTGTTCACCACAATTTATAGTGTATGGTATATGTATACATATATATGATGTATCATGTAATGAACCTATTTTTTAATGGTATGAAATATTTCATTGATGTTTATAGATTTTATTGGGTATTTGGTTCAATAGTTTTGAATGTGGCACTAGATTCTACGTGAACCTCCATTTTTCCATTGGGATACTCTATCTCCCTAATTAAATTAAAGTATTTATTAATTTTTTATTTACCTATTCCACATTCTTTGTATAAGGATCATAATCATCCATATATATCATATCATTCTTCTTTTATAGGGTAAATCATATTTTTTAAACGCTTCATTCCTAAATCATCAAAAAAAAAACAATTAAAGGGAACATCCAAATATTACACCCATTTTCATTATGATACATGTAATTGATTTTACTTGTGTTAATTATTCTAGTAAAATATCCATGGTTATGTTTCCTTCTATTTTTATGATTTTAGTGAAATTATTATAATTTTAATTATTACATTCTTATTATACCAATTATTATGTATTAATAAAAAATTTTATAGTTATTATCCATAACTTATTTTTTATGATTATGATAGATTTTGTTATAGTTTATCATTAATGAGAATATAATATCACCCCATTATTATGTTTGAATTTTTCATACTACGTGCATATGTATATATTGAATGTGTTACTGGGATGAACTAAGAGAATATGATTGTTTGAATTGAATTTACTATGGTGTATTACATTACATGTTTTAATGTAAAAATGATTTATGTAATATATAATCCAATATTTCAAACAATTTGGTACTTTATCAATAAATTTAAGTGTATATTCCTTTATAATAATTTAATGTACTAGCTCAATGCTACTGGGAATGAGGTGTTTATAATTTTATTGGGTAAATTTCTATTTTTTACATTGTTGTAAATTATAATTAAAAATTATAAAAAATATAAAGTAAAAAATTTCTTTTGTATGTATCCTTTTTATATTATAGAGTATGCATAAAAAATTAAGTCAACATTAATAGGTCAAAATATGACAATAATGCAATATTTTTTTTAAAATATCTATTAATTTTATATTTTTGAAAATGAAACATTAAAAATTTCCTTGATTCCCCATTTATAATTATCATATCAATGATCTGAAAATTAATAAAATGGATAAATAAAATGTAAAAAATATAAAGATGTTAAAATATAGCATTAAAAAATCAAAAATCATTTGAAACATTATCAATGAATGAAAAAATAATTGGAGGGCAATATTAACATGAAGAATGTAAATTATAATATGAATTCACTTACCATGTTGTAATCTGTCAAAATTTATTAAACATGAATTTCATAATTATCAAATGAAACATTTAATACCATGAATATTATAAAATTAAATATTTTACATATTAACAGGATGATATCATACCGCTCTAACAAGGAATATTTTATGAATTAGGCATATTTCATAGAAATAAAATCGAAATGAGAGAGACCATAATTAATGTCTGAAAGGGTTATTCACTTTTATATATATTCATGGATAACAAAATAAGATTAAATATTTATTTATTTTATAAACACATTAAAATATATTATATTTCTTATAATTTTTTTGTTCATTTATGGACAATTTATATGTTATAATATATAATATCAATGTTCTTGGGAACATATGTTCAATGACTTTATAATCGGTTACATTGTGGATAATAAAGGGATTTAATTTATAATTTGAATAACATCAAGAAAATTTAAATAATTTAGTATTATTTTTCACCAATTATTTTAAATATTCTCATATATCATTTATTTATATTGTTATAGGATGATTAATTCAATGAAATGGAGATAAACTGTCTTAATTTATTTTGTCGGTTATTTAGACCATCACAAAGATCAATATTTTTCCTAAATTTTATGAATATATAATATTTCTATATTATGATAAACCATATAATATGTATAAATATAATATTTAATAAATAATAATGGTTTTATGACCATCTATGATGACTTTAATGGATAATGAAAACACATTATACCTGTCGGAGGTGAATCGACACATCACAAATGACGTTTTAATTTTTAAAAACAAAAAGTATGAATGAAGTGATTTATTGGATGATATTCCATTAGAAATGTAAAGTCTCAGCAAATGAATTTTAATATAGTTACCCAGACATAATTTATATGGGAGGTGAGGAGAGGGTTTGAGAATAAATTAAATTAAAATATAAACATTGAGGATATAACCACACGAATATCATATCATTGGGAACAAAATTTAGAACCATGGATTTGGTCTTACAATAGGACCATTAATTCATAGTTGTGGGGATGATTCATGTGATGTTATTTGATCATAATTTAGACAATCTAAAAGGCTTCGGAGGAGTGAGTAGAGGGGTTGGTGTGGGGTGGTATTTCTATGGATATGTTATGAGTGTTTTTAATTATTTTATCATTATATTATTATTTTGTTCTAGGAAATCATTCATGGTGATTATTGTGACTATATACAGTAACTAGTGGTTTGGATTTTGAGTTGATTTAATCTTCCATCATATAATACTCAGCCATGACTAAAAAATGTAGTAATTTACTCAGAATATTAAATATTGTAAATTACATGATATCACTATTAATAAAAAATTCATCTATTTATGAAAATTTTAAAAAATAAAACTTACCCTATGCAACATTTATGATTAAAAAATTGATCCCATATTATGATACAATATTCTAAACTTGATAAATTTAAATTTTAAATATCAACAACCTTTATTCAAAAAAATGTTTTCCATTATATAACTAATTATAAGAAACATTGATATCCTAATTATTTACCAATATTTATATATTATTATTATAATGAATGAAACTATTAATTTATGAATCCAATTTAAGAAGATTTATTTTATTATAAATTATTATTATTATTATAAAATTGTAAATTAACATTTATGCTTCACAAAAAATGACAACAGTTTGTGTTCAATTTTTAAAACTTTTATATACTTTTCCCATTATATAAGAAAATCATATTTCCATATATGATATATATAAATTATATTTATCATTCATTGTGGTGATTATTATTAAAATGACTATATAAATATTTCTGACAGACCGATTACTATTTATTAAAAAATGAAACATATCTAAAAAAATTATCAAATTAATTTATTATATTCATATTTAAAATATGAAATTTAATTTTTCAAATAATATTTATAAAATTGTAAAAAATTATTATTATAGTAGTTAGGCCACTAAATAGCTAGGTAATTTTGATGGATAAATTTATGGAATTTTTATACCTAAAATTTGATATATTTCAATCAAAATCGAATCAAACATATTAGATGATTTTAAAAATTTCATTGAATATTTAACAAATTAAATAAAAAATTTCTTCAAACTATTCATTCAATGAAATTTAATAATGATGTTAGAAAAATAAATTTTTTAATTTTAATATTTGGGGGGTGATTAATTAATCTTAATCCACAGAAGATATTGATTTTATTTAAGAAAATATATAAACAAAAGCGGTGTTTCCAAGGTTATATGTAATATTATAATTCCAAAAGAATATAAATTTCATAAATATCATATAATTATATTAATTACCTAATGATTTTCAATTGTGAGTGGTAGTGATTAAAAATAAATTACATCAGCTCAAAATGTGGTAGCTCATCATAGAAATGATTAATCATTTATTTCCTATTATATTGAATAGAAATTGGATAAATGTTAATAAATTAACCAAATAACTTATATCAATATTGTATATTACCTTATGTTATATAATAATTATGTTATGGGAATATACGATGTTGGAATTTGATAAAATAAAAAAAATGAAACATTATGAAATTTACCACTTCTTAGGAAAATAAAGTTGATTATATATTTAAATACCTTATAGGAGAGAATTAGATTTAAACTATTTCCAATACTATATTTAGTGTATATTATTAAAAATAATTATATTATTAATTTTTAGAATAAATTATCTTTTTATATTTGATGTGGATATGATAGGTGTAGATTTTTATGAGATTTATAGGACACCAATGTAATTTTTTTTAAAAATGATATAAAATTTTTTCACATCACACAAGGTCCCATGATGGAAAATTATAGAACATCAAAATTAATATTAATTAAATATGTCTATTAAATGGAATTTGGTCAAATTTTATGATCATTTTACCCCATATCATTTTTTTGTAACCATCTTGAAAAACTTTTTTCATTAACCATAAAATTTAATATATATTCTTTTGTGAATTCATTATGAAATAAATTAGATAAATATTATTATATAGTACAAATTATTATAATTAAAAATATGAAATCCAGTTTTTAAATTTCAATTAGTAGAAATGGAATAATTTGATTTAATATTACTCCCACAGTCATGTTGAATAAAGAGTTTTCAAAAGAGATCACATTAAATAGATTAAATTGTTTGCATATCGAAATTGAATATGGAATTAATTTGAATTAATAAAATTTTATTTTTTTTAATATAAATTAGTTTATTTTATTACTAATCCCATTTTCAAAATGTCGAAAATATATATCTTTAAAATAAATATTACTTTTTGATAAAAACTATTATTTTCAGTATTTATCAAAAAATATATTTGAAATTTATTCCGATATTGTAATTTTAGGAATTTTATTCCATTAATTAATATATGATTGAAAATTAAATATTATGAAAGTGGAAAATAATTATTTTATTGTTTTTTCACAAAAATATTAGAAATATATTATTTCATAGAAATTTTTTTTTAATCATATAACGATTTACAAAAAAAATTCATATAAATATATTAAATTTTTTCTAAATCCATTATATATAATTTTTAAAATGTGGTCATTTCAACTTATAATACCATTTTTACTACTAGTTAATAAGTTTTTTATAAATATTATTATTAATAGTATATCTCAGTTAATTATTCTCAATGTTTGGTTTAATGAATGTTATTGATGAAATTATTTATATTTTGTATTATAAACTATAAAATCTCAAGGTGCTTAAATGATATTACTATTGGTAATGTTTACATATATAAATTTTTGTATTTTTCTATCCATTCATATCTTGTTCTTAAATTTCAATATAGTAATTGAATATACACTATAAGTAATATTATAAATATAACATCATTGATATCTCATAGTATTTATATCAATAATTCATAAAAATACATAGGATTAATTTCGTTAAATAAATATTTTTTATTATATGTATGATATAATATTCACCCCAGAATCTAAATCACTCATAAACCATATTTCCAGAAAATTAAATTTTCAATTCGTATTGGATAATATCCCAAATCATATAACTTTTGTTGTCAAATCCTAAACACAATAACCAAACATGATCCTAGGAATATTATTAGTGATATCTACTCATTTACAATTTTATTGAACATCAAATAATTAAGGAATATTTTTTATATGGGAATATTCAATAGATAATACATAAATTGATTGTTAAAATCAAGACACATAATACTGTAAAAAACATACATTATTTTTACATGACTCATCTTTGTATCATTTTTCTATGAATGGTATTGGTACATTTCATGTTTAATGGGATTAGTAGTTAACAAGACATCCAATTTTCATTTTTTTCATTCCCCTTCCCCTTCAATATTATTAATATTTATGATTCTCCTGATAAATCTTTTCATTCTGAAATCTATATACAATGTTATGATGGTAGATTTTTTAGTTTCCTTGAATGTGAAAATTATTTCCAAATACTTACATTTATTTTTTTTGATATGGTCAATGTAGAATTTTAAAACAATGTTATTTTTTCCCAATCCTCAATTTCATTAAAATTTGATTTCTGGAAAGTTATTTTATAGGTGGAAATAATATTATTTCACCTAGTTATTACAGGATTTATTTATTTATTAATATAAAATATTACCATTAATGTATTTTTTCATATATAAATCCATCTTTTATATGTATTAACCTCGTGATATCATTATTATATTGATCCTCTACAACATTCAATTAAAAAAACTAATATACATCTCATCAGAAAAGATAATTCCTTCCTCAATAAGCCTCATATTAATGATTTATTTGTGTAAATGTATATAACTAACGAATATTCACTTGACCTCTATAGTGATCCTTTCTTTAAAAAAATAATCATATTCTATATACAATATATTGATTCTAATTCAAAATGTTTTTTGTGTATAATTTATAATCATATATTAATGTTTAAAGGGGGAAATGTTTCATTTAAAGAAGCATCTGTTCAAATAATCTCACATTATATTATAATGTTGTTTCAATATATTTACACATTAGATACCATTATCGGTCACTATATATAAGAATTTCAAACTGCTATAAAATTATTTGAAATATTTTTATATTAAAAATATTATATATTTCAATGATATTTCGCATGTATAAATTTTGATTTTCATGTGTTTTCTATTTGAATTTAATTTATTTCTTATCATTTCAAATGAAAATTGAATTTATTTTTTAATTATTATTATAAACTCATGGAACGTTGTATAATTTTTTACACACCTATTTTTAATGATTAATTTTATTTAGTATGTTACTTTTTTATTGGATATCTTTATCACAAATAAATGTTTAATGATTTTCCAATTAAATTTTATCCTTTTACTAGTGTTTAATCATTATCAACCACATATTGGATCCATATTCAAGATGATCGTTTGTTTTTTCCTTTAGTATAGAACTCATGAATCTAGAATTTATGTCTTAAATAATATAAAAAAACAGAAGTGTAACAAAAGTACAAAAAATATAATGAATGAGGGAATCAATAAAAATTTCTATATCAAGAGATTAAATAATTTAATATATCATTAGTTGCATAAATAGATTCTAAAAAATTGACAATGAATAGTTTTTTATTAATATAAATGATTAATCATTGTTAAAAAATTATAAAACCCATTCATAAAACTAAAAACACCAATGTATAATAGTGTTCATGTCCATAGTCAACCCGCAATGAAAAATAATCAATAGGAAATCCATAAGAAATATAATAATATGGTTTCTAATGATCTAAAGAATATGTAAATCTTCCTTTTATGATGTTGAATAGAAAAAACCAAAATATTTTATAATTATATTTTAATGAAATAATAATGAAAAATGACTTATAATAATTCATATTTGTTAGGTTAGTATCTAAGAAATCCATTTGTTTGGTATTCACACTATTAATATTGAAATTATTATTTCTTAGTGATGTGTAGTTTATTATATTTACATATCTTGTGATAAAATTCCTTTTTCCAGATTAATAACCATAAATCATCAATATACATTGAGCAAATACAGATGATTTTTTATAAAGTAAAAAATAATTCCACCATTAAATAAATAATGGACATTATTTACTTATATATATTAATATATATAAGATTATATGAATGAAAAAAAATCAAAATGAAAAAATATAAAACACATTAATGTTAAATGACTCATTATTAAATAAAAAATAAATGGTCCACTCATGATAATCTGGATAGTGTATAATGATCTAAAACTAACCGTAAAACCCATTATTGTCATGGAATCTCCTATAATGATCCTATAATCATGGAATATGAGAATTGATGAATGTGTTAATATAATATTTTTTATAGTCAAGAAAATGATTTCAGGTTATCATTAGTATATAAATATAAATAAAAATTAAATTTTATTTCAACTCATGATTTTCCTATACATATAATAATTAAACAAATCATCATAATATCTAAAAAAAATATTAATACAAATAATATCAAAAAATAAGTCATTGTTCATTTATCATATATCATTAACAATATGTATTAAGAATAACACAATTGAACATGTCAATGTATATAATTTATATGTCTCCATTTTTTCATTTTTTACTCATTCATGATCATTATAGAAACAAAAAAACCACATATTGTAATCTATCAATGGAAAATTTATCTACTGTATCAATATTATACTTAATTAAATCAATCAATTATATAAAAATTAACACTCATTCAAAATAAAAATTCTACCATGATTTGTAATTTTCTTACTATATAATATTTTATGTGATTATATAATTATGACATATATATAGAAAAACAATATTTACACTAATTTATTTTAATCCATGAAAACTTATTTTCATGAATCACTTCATGATGAAATAATATAGGATTATAAATAATGCTTTTCATTCGATTAATATTTGTTAATGACGTAATCTAAAAATAATTGGGGTTTTACATTATTGAAAGAAACATAAGGTAATTTTATTTAATTTCAATGTGGGATCAGTTTAATGTGATAAATCATTTATCAATTCTCTTTTATTCTTACAAAGTTATTTTAAAATTTAAATTTTCATTAATATATTTAATATTAAATTTTTATCCTTAAATAAGAGTAGATTGTATGGGATCCTCTATCATTCCAAGAATCTTTTATAGGATCCCTTGGAAATATGTGCTTATTTATACATGATGATCACATTTCTAATTGAAAAATAAATTTCAAAACACATGAAACATAATAATACAGGGTTTTCTCTATAAATTTCTCCTAATGACCCAATAAATCAGTATTGTTTAATTAACAAGTAGTAATTTAAAAATTAAAAATTCACATTATAAACTATATAATGAAAAAATAATATGATTCATGAGATTCAACTATCAAACCCTACAGTAACATCAACCAAATTATAGTTATGTAACATTATGATGGACCATACCACAATAACAGAAGCATTAATAACCCTATATCCCTCCATATTATAGTTAACTACCCTCAAAATAATATAAAATCACTTTTGAATCAAACTCTAGTGGGAAATAATTATTTCAGTTATTTACAAAATTCATGACCTCTCATATTTTACTCATGTGAATGTACCTCCATATTAATATAACATATGGAATTTTAAATTCATGTATAAATAATTATCTACAATCACATAATTTATAAATATATTTTCAAGTGTTCATGGGGAAAATATCTTTAACTAAATTTAATTTAGGTCACACAATTATTTCTCTAGAATTGATGTTCTGTTTGATTCTCATGTGTCATAATATTATATGAATTTTGTATCAAATCCATATAATAATACCAAAAACAATGATTATAATAAACAAAAATCTAATTCATAAATATATACATATAATACTTGATCATTAATATATTTTATAAAAACAAATTAGTAAATTATTATTGAAATTGGCCACATCAAATCAAAGAATCATTATAATCTCCAAAATATAGTTTGTGTTAATGCCATCACAAACTTCATTATAAAATAAAATTAATGTATATAGTTCTCATATACCATTCATAAAACCTGAAAAATCATAATGAATCCCCTATAAGTAATTCCATAAATCACAATTTCTAATAAAAACCTCATACACCAATAGTTTTATCCACTTGAATTAATATAAATCATTCCACTGAACAATAAATTATATAATCCAAATTTCTATTGTGTAACCATTAATTCATACAATATATGTAATCCTTTAAAAATATGATGGAATCATATATTTTTATTAACTGATATATGAAATATTAAATTAATCCTATGGTTATATATTAATATCATAATTCCTCTATACATCAAAATTAACTCCCACATAAACCATTCCCTTATGATTAAAAAAATATCATCATTAACTAATGTTATATTATAAATGAATTAAAAGATATCAAGATACGTTACAATCATTTCAAAATTTATTTTTAATTTATTAATAGAATTAAATTACCTTTATTAAATTATTGGTTTTTTGTTTCATCATATTTATATTTTTATTTCCTATAATAAATAATTCTATTGGCCATAAAAATATACATCAATAACCAGCTCCTCCTAAATAATGCATCATAAAATAGTTATTTTGGACACAATCATATTTTATTCAACATCACTTGGACTCTAATAGAGATAAAATTTACTTTATCTGTGACCCTTAAATCTACATGTCAATTAAACACATTCTGGTTTCTTATGTAATGGGTATACCATCAATAATATTTAAAAATAAATTACCGATTAAATATGAAAAACACAACACTTCCATTTATTACAATCTACATTTCCTAATTATAATTATAAATTAAAGTTTATTAATTAATTTAAAATCAAAAAATCTTAATTAAACCACTATTAAAACAACTAAAATGTATACGATATCAACTACAATTTTTTCATGTTTTAATATGAATAATCATTGGAAATACATCTGCCTATAATAATGATATGGTTAGCACAAATAAAATCCAAATAAATCAATGTAATGGTAAAAAAATTATATATATTGTGATTATTATTATAAATATACCATATTGGTACACACTAGGAGCATTCCCATATCATCATGTGTAATACATAATAATTAATTTTCTATGGAATACAAAAAATAAATCAATCAATATTAATCTATCTACCATTGGAATTTTATTCTATAAGAAAAATATTAAATCACATAATAATTCCATATTACATTACATATCACATTTTCCATTAAATTAACTCACATAACAACCACTAGAATAATTACCATCATTGATAAATATCTAATAAATCTCAAGCTTACCACCCATAAGGATTTCACTACAATATCCACACAAAGCTATACACATATAAGGATTCAACTGTAATACCACCAATAACATGTGGTTTAAATATGCCAGGGAATAAATAATAAAATATATAAGTAGTGACACATCAATGTAGAGCATGATGAATAATTATCTGTATTCATCTATATATTTTCATCCTTTATGGATTCTCACTAGTTTTATAAGGACATATAATAATTGGACACTATCTACTAAAACCAAAATGGTTGGGTTTCAATCAACAAATATTGAATTTAAATGTTTTATGACAATTACCCATGAGTCTATATCCTTTATAATTAAAAAATCCCCATTGACCATAATATTTCAAATATATCCATCCATATTATCAATGTTGTCCTCCTGCAACATTTATTCATCTCAAATCATTAACCCCTATAATATAACTACTCATTAATTCCTTATTACAATAAAATATTAAAAATTTATTCAATCAACCACTATCAACATAATATCACACCAATGACAGTACACATATTACTATTATATGGAATACAATCACAAAACATATATACATCTTTCAGAACCCACCAAATTTTATTATAATAAAACCCAATGGAATAATATATCTCCTCAATATTCTTCATTATATATTTGAAATATTAGAATTTATAAAAAATAACCATGTCAAACATACTGATAAATTACTCTTAAAATATGAATGATAATACACCCTACAATTTCCTATTCAAATATTATTCTATATATACAACAGAGGTGTATCAACGGGTCAAATGAAAATTTGAGTGACACCACTAATATTAAATAATTCTTCATTATAAGTCTAATCCCCCAATAATCATTCTACGTAACATCCACTAGTAATACAATTATTCGATGACATGGAGGAAAAAAACATTATATAATCCCAAATCCCCCGTATATCTTACTATAAAATGCCACTGAATTTTAGAATGTGGGATGTTCCCATTAATATGTTATGTAAACCCTATCTCACCATGCACAAAATCATCCCATAAATAAAACAAACATTTGTACATTTACAAATATGGTGTAATAACCATTTAATGAACTATAATGACTCATTGCAATAGACATTATTGCATCCCAATAATCATTAATGGTATTTTCAGAATTATATTTTCATTTATAGAAGAAAAATATAATTTTTAGGCTTAAAAATTATGTTGGAATTATTCATATATTTAATTCTAAACCCAACTCTAATAATATAAATATTCTCAAATAATTCAAATAGGAATGATAAGAAATAATCAAAAATAATTCTGTTATTTCATAATTATATTCCATATGCATTGTTTCTTAAAAATAATCTTGTTTTATATTTCTTTATTCAAATTATATAACAATTAGAATACAATTTATAACTAATTCAATATTATATATATAATTTTTATCAATTTTCTTTTTAAATCTATATCTGTAATATATATTCTTTGAAATTCTATTCATTTAATATTTATTATACAAATCTCATTTTATCTAAATTTCTTTTAAATAAACATTATATTATATTTCTAGGAATATTAGTGCTATAATTACAAAGAAAACTCATGGTTAATTAATAATGCATAAAAATAAATAATTTAACATATAATTTTTATTATATGTCTGTCTTCCATTAAAATAACAAGAAACACCCCTACAAAAAGTGTCTTTAGATAAATTATAGAATAAATAGAATCTTAGTGATGATGTTCATGGTGGATGATTCTTCATTATAATAAAATTAAATCATTAAATATACCCATTAATTTATATGTAATAACACCGAAAACATAACTAGTCACATATATATCACTTTTGATCACCATTATGTTGTTTGGATGTACTAAATCAAATATCATGTATAATCTTCTGCGTAAATTTTATGTAACTTATTCTATGTCAGATTTATTAAATAGGGATATAAGTTATTTGATAAAAATAATCTATAAACAATGAATTTTAAAAAACATTAATAATTAAAATCCCAACATTAATAATATTTTAAAAAATATATAAAAACACATTAAAAAATCAATATGCTACCACATTAGTCAAAAATAATTTCCCAAATACAATAAAATGTCTAAATTTTAAATTTGAGACATGAACTATATCAGTTTTTATGAATTTTATAAAAATATTTAATATTTCAAAACATTTGAGCATTATAATATTGTGACAGTAAATAACAAAATAATTTAAATAGTTATTTTATAGAATATAATTAATAATGATCCTAAAGGGATGAAAATTAAATAGAAAAAATCAATCAAAATTATTTATAACAAAATTATAAATTCTCCAAAACAATAATAACAAGAAATGAATTTTGGAAATTAAATATATTTCATTAAGTCTATCGACCTTTTTATTTCTTCTATGATAATAAGAAAAACATGAACAGAAACTAATTAAAATATTTCATATAAGAAACAAAATCACTTTTTATACTATATTTACACTAGATAATCAACAATAATCATATTCTTATGTATACTCTCATTTAGAAAAATAAATCACATTTGATTTATGATGATAATAATTTTAAATAAGAGTTATATAGTACAATTCAAGAATCCTATCATGTTTTGGAGGATACAATAACAAATAAGCTACCACTCTAATTAATTCCAACACATTAATTATATATTATATATAAACTTAAACATTCATCCCATAATAAAACCATATCTATCCATAAAATGGATAATCTCATAATAATAAATGATATATATTTTAAAATTCAAATTAATTGATCTCTTATTTTTCAGGGTATTATTTTACACCATTAATATCTTTAATGATCCAAGATAACCTAAATGTTCTCATTTATATCATTCAATATTTATAACCTAACCATAATGGAATATTAAATATCAATGAAATAGAATGTGGAATTAAATAGTAAGAGATATAATTCCTAAATGGTGTCATAAAATTGGGGGAAAATTATAATAAAAAATCATTCAATTAAAAATGTATACCCTTAATTCTATAAGAACGACAATATATAAACATAACATGTCTTAAAATTCACAATACTTTTAATTTGGGCATTAGTATATGGATAATTTATTTTCTAATTTCATATCAGATTAAATATAAAATTTAAAATATCGTCAATATTTTTTTATAAACCATAATCCATATATAAATATTCAGCATAATTAATTGGCCACTTGTGGTGGTATGTTTGAGGGAGTTAAACGTAATCCAAGAAGAATTATTATATTAGTTTATTAGCAGATGAATAAAAATCACAGTTAAATATAAGTTAATTTATTTCATTAGAGAGAAAAACTATTAAATATTGAATATAAATTTTCATAAAATTCAAAAAATTAATGGGGATATTATCCAAAACTAAAATAAAGGTTGATAATTGTATATTGTTACATTAATTTATATATCTAATATAAAATATTTATATTTTCATTAAAAAATTGTGTTTCATATGTATAATGATATCAAAAAAATTAAAATGTAATTGTTTATATTTCAATTTTTATTTTCATAAATGTATAATTATTATAATTAAAAAATTTTTTCATAATAATATGAATGAATCAATATGATTCTATTTGTTTAAAAAATATTGATATTTTTATATGTATATAAGTGTGTGTGATTTTATATATTGGTAAATATATAATGAAAAATTGTAATTAATAATTATATATTATTGAAATATATATTATTAATATATATAATAATAATAATTAATATATTCTTATTATGATTTATTTATGAATCATATATTTGTAAACATGTTCATAAATATATATATATGTCCTCATAAATACATTATGTAAATAATAATAAACACGTTATATAAGCATAAATATAATAATATTTGATAATTGTTTAAATTCAAATGTATAAATCTATATGTAAAAAAATATGTGTGTATATGTTTGTATATGTATAAATAAATCTTATAAATGAAAATATATATTCGTATATATACATTCATTTTATGAATATAGTTAAATATATATTTTATATAATTATTTGTAGATATAATATATATAGATAAGTAAATATAAAAATAGATTACATAAAAATAAATTTATTTAAAAATTTTATATTGATAAATTTATAATCACAATATTTAAATAGGTACATGTATATGCATACAAACTCATTA
Source organism: Viscum album (assembly GCA_963277665.1). Lineage (NCBI taxonomy): Eukaryota > Viridiplantae > Streptophyta > Magnoliopsida > Santalales > Viscaceae > Viscum > Viscum album. The sequence continues at coordinate 1,199,653,627 of OY728121.1, read as the reverse complement.
TATAAATGTAATTATTATCTATATGGTTGGGGGTTACATGTTAATTAAACAAAAACATATAACACCTATTCAATAAAGGACTTTCCATCATCACCCCATGTATTTTACCACAATAAAGATAATGTATTACAATTTAATGGACCTAATTCTATAAGACAATAATGAATATTAATCTTTACTAATAAAATATTTTTTATTGAAGTCCCCTTCTGTGAATAGTACAAATATATTAAATTCGTCTATTTTAATATATACCACTGGTACAATACAAACTATAGTACTAATCACTACTAAAATACCGTCAATAGTACCCACCGTTTCTATATTACATGATGTTATACCAAACTATTTCATGGATGTTATAGTCTATAATATAGTATAAAATATAATAAGCATTACAGTACTATGTAAATAATTAAACCACACTATTGTGTACCATGGTCTCTTCTCTATCATAGAACAACCTAATACATCTTTGGTACTACTGAACCAATATATAAATGTGTTTATAATATCAACTATATAGATATTTATTTGAAATATATAATATGTCAATATAAATATATAACACAATATGTGAATAAAATTTTAAAATAATAATAAATTCATAAATTGGTAATATTGTTATAATATATAAATTTACACACACACATAGACACATAGACACACAGATATATATATATAATGTAAAATAAAAATTTCATTGATTTAGTAAACAGAAAACCACAATATATAGTTACTATTGTTTTAGTAATAAAATTATTTTGGTAACCATAAAATTTTGATAAATATTATTGCGGTATCAATGATCAAAAACATTTAATGGATAAAATATATTTTATATCTGCTGATGGAAAATTGACCTCTCTAGTAAAACAATTACAAATGAAAAATTTAAATATTTCAATTCAATTCTAGGGAATTATATATTGATGAAAATATAATAATATTTGAAAAAATTATAGAAAAAAAAATTATCATCGGAAATATTTCGTTGGAGAGAATAATGGTAGTGGTGTGGAATAAATTCATTATGGAGTTGGGAAGTGTGGTTCCTGTGGTTGATAATAAATTCTATTTTTTTTATTTTGACTATGTCTAACAAAACACTATAACCTTAAGTTGTTATAATAATATATTTCTCATACATATTAAAATATCTATTATATTTTATGAACCACTCTATTATTTAGTAAAAACCCATGTAATTGAACTGAAAGATAATTCATTGGAATTATAATATTTCTTTTACTCGATTGGTCATTCATTGAATCAAGTCTACGAACATAATTATGAGATTTGAAACACATTATAGTTATGTTATTGGTCCTAGGTAATTTAATGATTTGTTATTCATGTTCTATGTCATGTTCATGGAGCATTGATCCTTGTCATTCATGGTTTTCAAGTGCCCTTGTAGGGCACCCATATCATCAGAAACCGTGCGGTAGTAGATGATGGTGAAGGGAGAAGTACATAGGCTCCACATTATTTTACCTAATTGTGCACCAAGAATTCATGTGTAGTTCAATTTATCATGTACCTAAAAACTATTCATTGCATGGTCTGTGACAATTTTTCCAAATCATGCAGCCCATTATTTGAAGGAAAATTACCGAAATTCCAATAATGATGATTAAAACATCATTCCTTGTTTTCATTCTCTTATACAGCGATGTGAGACCATCCATGTTGAAAAATTGGATCCTATTCAAGCGTCAGTTGTGCGTTATGTTATCTTCTTCATCCAACACTGGATTCAATTAACATTTTTCTCTTGGGATCCACATTTGTAATCTCCCTACTCATATTGAATCATTATTCGTTTAATATTATCTTTATTTGTTATTGAGGTGAATGATAATTTTCCATATTATTAGTTTGAATTTCATGTTTATATTTCTTGGAGACATGATCAAATTAGAACTATATATTGGATGATTGATTTTTACTATGACTAAGGTAGGAGGTCTATGTATTGTCCTAATGTTTACAATGAATTTCATATGTCGTCTTTCTGATTCTTTTGTCCTTTGTCGATTTTATTATCTTGAATCCTTCAAACCAAATTGATCCATCCACATTGTTGTATATCTATTATTCCATTATTAATAAATTTTATGTTGTTTACACCATTTATAGAAATCAGTTTTGTCTTATATATTTATTGAACCATTTTAATCCTATGAAAAATATCTATAACACCTTAAAAACATTTCATTTAGTCTAAAAATGAAATTTCCTCTGGTTGTAATTATTTATATGATTATGGAACTATCCATGTTCCTATCTATGAATTATTTTTATTTTCCATTTTTCTATTTCCTCATTATCATTCATCATTTTCAATTATGCTTTAAATCCTGAATGTCAATATTAATTTATTAAATGAATTAATTTATATGGAATTTCATGATTTTATAATAAAACCCCTTAATGAAGGTTAGCTACCTCCAAGGATAAAATGTAATGATTAGTTTTTTATTATATGCTCGTTTATTACTAATGTCTTTGGTATTTCTAGATTCATTGCATGTTTTCAAAAATCGCTAAAAGTTATTAGATAAGGGTATATTAACTTATAATTTTTGATCAATCCAATTGCCCTCATATGTGTTTTTTCACATTTATAAATGAAATTTCTTATATAGGAAAATTTATAGAGATCATTCCATGTAGTAAATTTCCCTCAAAAAGTGTAAATGAATATTCATGTATTGTCTGAATAAATTTAATGATTGAGACACATTCATCTTTGATGTCATAAAATGAATTTCCCACAACCTAGAAATGTTAAATTAGACTGATGCATATAATATTTATATGATTTTCCATGAAAAATTAAAGGATTTACACATATAGGTAACGACCTAAATGGAAGGAGGACCACATAAGTTTATCTTAAACATATAATTTTCTTCGACAAGATCATGAGATCAGTTGTTCTTGTGGGCTCTATGAAATTACATGTTTATTTATAAGGGACTCTGATTGAATTTGGGTAGGATGACAATGAGAGATTCCATGATAATTTCAAACGGACAATAAGATCCTTTGGGTAGGAAGACAATGATTAAACACATTTTTATTTCCATGTGACCATTGGAGAACTTGGGGTTAGCCTTGGAGAAGAACCGTGGGCACATCCCCTTCACATAAAATCATATATATGTTTGTCGCGATTTACATGAGGCATTCCATTCTCAAGTGTTTTCATAACTACCACGTCACCATCGTGAGTGATATAGAATGATAACTCAAAAACTATTTAGATTTTGGCCATGTATGATATTTCATGGGCCTATAAGATGGTATAATTTTTATATATGTCTGTGTTACACCCTAGTCCATCCATCATTTTTATTATACGTATATTCACATTAGACATCTAAATGTATGTAGTCCGTATAATTGGTAAAAATATATAACTAAAAACGTTATATATATTTAAATTTACAGTATATATATATCATCTAATTAGACTATATAATAGATAGGTTCAAAAGAATGTATAGTCAGCAGGGTATTCTATTAGATCCTGAACAGACTAGTGGTTAATTATTTATTTATTTATCCCCATATATTTATAATTCATTTTACCTAGTCACTATATTTACTTTATATCGAGATGAGATTCAGTCCATGTCATTTGGGTGAAAACCTACTAGGATTTATATCTCCCTCCTACTGTAGGCTATCATTTCCCATGGTTACACTAGTAGACATTCATTTCACCAGATATTTCATTTGATGATTGATAGTATAAAGGAAATAGGAAAACAAAACGGATATGATGATCATGATACTATTGTAGGGAACACATGGATCTTTTTTTGCCTCAATTTTGTATTGTACTATACTATGATTTTTGATATATGTATATGGATATAATGTTTTTATCATCATAGGGAAATTATTTATTTATATACATTTGTGTTGGTCATAATTTTCATAATATTATTATTCTTCTTTATTTTCATTTTATTTGAATAATATTCTTTCACTACTATTGTATTTTGTTTAGTTTTTTTGTGTATTTTCGATAATTTGATATTAGGGTATAGCCTACCCACTAAAATATTGGAAGAATCTATCTTTTTATTATTAGCATATGATTTATGAGGAGGCATTCTTGAGGCCTTGTGACCCACTTGTCTGACTACCATATTAGTTGTCAGGTGGGTCGGGATGTAAAAAATTGTTTTCATATAACTCGTTTTTCCTTCGTTATACTTTTTTTCATTTTTAAATATGAGGTAAGGAATGTTTTAGTGCATTTTTAATATCTATTTATGGCACTTACCACCCCACCCATATAAAAATGACCATGATTCCTGGGCTGGGTTTGATGGTCTTGATATCTAATGTTAATGTTTATTTCATTTCTCCAAGATTGATTTGTGTACAATTATCTATTTATTGATTTATGATTTTATCGCATCTTACCCTTACCATAATATGGAATTCTTGTATAATTTCATCCATCATGAAAGTAAAATATAATACCATGTTCCACCCACATTTCATTCCAATAATTCCATTTGTAGGCTTCTTTTTTTGTTTTTGTGTGCTTAGAATCCTACCAGATGCTATTGTGTTTTTAGATTTTCAGGATTCAATGACTAGTTATCATGATGAATTGACTTCTATAATTAGGTTTTATAATTCTATGATACATAAAAATCCATCAATGGGTTAATTAATGTGATATCAATAACCTAACAATGTCTTTCATCATATGATAGTGTTTCCACATTAAGTGACTAGTTACAACACATTTGTTGTCAAAACATTGTTAGTATATACCATAACGTGGCTTGTTGTAATTACACAAACACAAAATTTCAATTTATCTCGGATATGGGTGCATTATAAATTGTTAATATGATCCACATAGTTCAACCAATTCATAATTAATATATTTTATTTAATTGAATAAATTTTAATGGTTATTAATGTTTAAATATTAAATTGAATTGGTTTTGATTAATTCATGGAAACTATCAATATATAAAGTGTATGAGTACTTTATATAGATTGGTTGATATAAACCCATCTAACATTAACATTATATGATCCTGGAATATTTTTTATATTCATATAAATAGAAAGGATATTAAATTATAAATTTACAAATTAGGTTTTATGGATTAATTTGATCCAAATTTCAATATGTAGTGTTTATAGGACCTATATGTATAAGTAAATGGAAACCCATATAATAAAGACATTATGAATGACCATGTTATATTTTTATTTTTTTTATAAAATTTAAATCAATTTTATATTGAACATAAATGAAGTAATTATCATGAGAAACACATTAATAGACCCATGTACATCAGTTGAGGAATGTTCCTTATGAGATGAATTTTGATGGGTGTTTATAACTCTAAATAATTAGACAACATCAATTTTTTTTTCTTTATAATGATCCCAAATTTTTAAAATGGGGCCAATTTAGGTATCCATAAATTTAATAACATTAAATAATCTTATTTTGATAAATTAACTAATCATGAATAGATTTCAATAAATTTATTACTATTTTAAAAAATGATGTTTTATGAGACTTTATTATTATTCCACAAAGTGTTAAACAAATATCAATGAATGTTTAATTTCAAATTTTGAATTAGTGGAATGTCCTGAAAATGGAACCCATAGTGGTGTACCTTGTTTAACAACCATTTGTAATAGTATTTTAATCGTTTATTAATCTTAAATGGAATTTTAACAATATTTTATTATATTTGTATTTAATCAATAGTAATTCGTTACATGATATGAGTATGTCATAGAAATTTCGTTTAGTGTAAACTAGTGATAGGGTCAGCACATGTGCTTTCGTAATGGGTTATCCCATCATAGGTTGCACACAGCGTGTTCCAATTCCTTTCTAAATATTTTAATCTCTAATATTTTGAGAGTAATTACAATGCTAGTGTCCTTAGTAGGAATCTTATCATTTAATTGAAAACATGTATGGATGGGTGGTCTGGGTATTCATTGAATTATCATGGGCTTGAGAGTAATGTAATGAATGGTTTCGGTGAGATATACATGCCCATGTAATTGTCATATTTTTTATAGGTCAAGTGACATTTTCTTTTCCTTAGAGATGGATGAATTGGTTTGTCATCATCCATGAATATTGGAATATGATGCCCAATGACCATGTGTTTAACTAGCAGATAAAATATGTTTAATTTGTGAATTTCTATGGTGGATATACTATGGATAGAAACAATAATTTTCCATTTACATTTGAAAATCTCAGTTTAGTATGCTTTCATGTACATTGTACCAATTGATTTTTTGAATTATAAAATGACCCGGTTGAGTATTGTGTGATCATTGAGCATTGGTCTATTCATTACATTATTGAGTAATCTCAGTATTATAGTGACATATGATTTAATGCAATAATATTTATTCTAATGATAATTATGGATTCCAAGAGCATTGTGTGTTTAGAAATGCTAGTTTTTATGGTTTTAACATTCATGTTTGATGCTTTATGTATGTGAGCATGGATCGGAGGAGTTTCACATGTGTGTTTAAGATGAATTTGGACATATCATGCTCATTAGTACCTATATTGTATCCTCATGCATCGTCTTGTATGTTCTTTTGGGTGGGAGTTTTATTTTAGTTCTGGTAAACATGTGATTCCTAGTATAGGGGAAAAAATCAGAGAGGACCATAGGATAAGATCTCTTTTAAAAGATATGTTTTGAGGATTACAATATTTAAATCTTGGCAGTGCATTCTCAGTATCACAAAATAGATAAGGGAATCTTTGTGTGAAACCCTTTAAAATGATATGAATTTTGGTTTGAATTATATTAAAATTCATTAATTATCAAGTGGTGCCTTAGGAATTAATGTCTTGTTATTGGTGGGTAATGGTGTCTCATTAGGAGATGACGATCTTCGTCAAATAAGTGGACATCTAGTTTTTTAACTTATTTTAGTTCAGATGTTTTCCCAAATATAATAATGATTAAATATTTTGGTATATTACGGGTGTTCTCAAAAAATAATCTATAACCCTATGAATCCTCTTACTGTATTTTTGTTTTATAGACGAGAATATAACATTTCATGATTTGATATGTGATTCACGTAGAGAGAGTATGTATTTCAACAAACAAATTATTAAAAGTTTGTATGATTGAATGGGGTAAACTTTAATGGATATTATCTAAATTACACCATTGTTTTTGTAATGGAATTAATATTTAAATGGTAATATGATGGTTTAATCATGGTACATCACCTTAATACATGTATAGACTTTGGTGAACATGACATTGTGAATATGAGTTGGCTTAGTGAATGAAATTGCGGTTCTCTTGTAACACACTATCCATCTATGATGGACGTCTTCTAAAGGTTTAGTAGAAGGTGGATCAACTCTATTTACTGACACATTCAACTTTTATGGTTTTTAAAAAGTACATTAAACACATATCTAGAATATGGATAGTGTTAAGTCCCGTTTTTTATAACAGGGATAAAATTTGAATTTTTTTGAATTTTTTTCAGTTTATCAATGGGTCATTTTTTTAACCGAGCATTGTAATTTTCTTCTGAGTCTTAGAACACCTAATGGTTTATTTTTTGGACTTGTGTAATTAATCAATAATTTTCATAGTTGTCTCTATGGGTCTCGGGAACACCTATTTCAGAAGAGTCCACTTAAATGGATCTGCCCACGAAGTGCACGATTGTGGTCCAACCCATGTAGTTTATCTGGTTTAATAAATTATTTAAATTAATTAATTAATTTTAAAGGAGAAATTGTGATTTATAAAATTAATGATTAAATAACAATAATAATTTTTTTATTCTTATTATTAATTTGATTCTTTAATTAAATTAATGTTAAACTATTAATTAAATGACGTTTGAAGAATAAATTAATGTCGATTTTGGGTTTATCAAAGAAATGTTTTAATTAAAAAAAGAGTTTTAGAATTATTAAATGAATATTTATTATTAAATGGATGAATTCCCTAATAATAATAATTTTATTATTATTATTATTATGGTGTCATTAATAATTTTAATTCTTTGACATTTTAATTTCATGTTAAAAGATTGTATCATTTATGAAAATTTAATGTGGAATTTGAGTTATCAAAGAAATGTTTAATTAAATTACAGGTTTCTGATTTAATGAAGCATTATTATTAAATATATGTGGTGGCCATATAAAAGGTTGAAAAATAATAATAATGATATTATTATTACATTACTTTTATGAAAGTAATAATTTTTATTTTTATGGAAATTAAATTAGGGGTTATTGTTTCGATTATATTTCATATTAATGATATTGTAATTTATAGTGGGTTTGAGATTTAAATATATGAGTGTTGGAATAATAATAATAATAATGTTATCAATTTTTTTTTATTTAGTTAAATAAATGTTAAAATAATTTGATGATCAATAGGCAGTTTTATAAATAATTATGAAACATTTCTTAAGAGAATAATAAATGAAGGGTAAAAATTATTTAAATAATTAATTATAATTTTAATGGAGGTTGTACATAATCAAAAGGAACGTTTTATTTTTTCTATTAAAACAATTTTATTATGGGGATTATCAGTTTATTATTTTTATTAAATGTGTAGCTTTGGTATTAATGAAATAAATGGAAAAGGTAATAATAATATTATGACTATTATCATTACTATTATTATTATTTGTATTATTATTTTTATTTTGCGTATTAGATTTTTTAATAGGGGGAGGCATTGTACAAGAGAGGCATGACACCCATTTCCTCTTCTTCTCCCCCGGTGAGGCGCGACACACCTAGTCCACACACTGTGCGTGACAAACCCCAGCACCACACATCTCCTCCTCCACATTTCTTCCTCAGATGAACCAGGACCACCCTACGGTGTGAGCCGATAGCGCGCAACCCCCCTCTGGGTAGTACCTATAGGTGCATGACCACCTCTCCCGGACTGTACATTGGGTGTGATAATTCCACTCGAACTCGTCACAAATTTTGTCTACCTCATCAATGTGACTATGTCTACACATAACTCATGGTTCACGTCATCCATTTGACTCCTCTTTCTCTATTTTTTTTCTCAGATAAAACCATAAGGTTATGATTTAATCTGATCGTTGTTGTCCTCTACTTTCAGGATATGTTAATGATGAACGAGGAACCGTTAGTCCATAATCTAGAATTCGCTACCAAGGGTGAGGTGGATAGTCTTGAATTTTTTTAATGCCATCTATTCAAGTATGTTTCTAAACTGACTATTTGGTTTTTCAATGAGTAATTTATGGAATGTTAATTTTTTATGATTTCTTGGTACCATGTTAGAGGTGCGTTTTTCATTACTACTTCCATTCTAGGTACGAGTTTAATATATTATTTCTTTTTGAATCAATTTAGACAACACATACATATAAATATATATTTATATCTATATATAAATATAAATATAAATTTTTTTCCACATGCGACTATGGACCAACTGTGGACTGGTTGCCGCCAAGTACATTAAATTGTTGTAGAATGAAAAGGATGTCACCCCAATGTAGGGTTCCAAATAATTAACATGTTATTTAATAATTATACCGTCTTTAAATAAAATCATAATGTGAGTTTCCTTTATTATGATATGTCTATAAATGACATTTTTATGTTACTATATAATGTCACCGACATGAGATAAATGAGGACTTGACAGTTGTTGATTTTGAGCATGTTTTTCTAATTTGGTTTAAGTGATAATATTAAAATGATAAATTATTTGGAGAACAGGAATTGGTAATAGGTTAATTAATTTTATAACTATTTATCAAGTCATGAGTTGTAATAAAATAGTTTATTTTACTAATTTTTTATAATACTAAATATTTGACGTTTTTGGGTTATATATTGGGAACTGATAATAATTAATGGATGGATTAATTATTACATGTTAAATGGTAATGGTTAACTAATTGATTATTAGTAAAATAGATAATATTTAATTTATTAATTAATTGTTTAATTAATTAATCTCCATGAAATAAATTAAAATTGTGAATTGATTATTTATTATGACTATTTTGCATGTGTACTTTTTGATTCATGTTAGATATACATTTATTAATTTGTCTTAGAGGGAGTTGTTTTACATAATGAGAAGCTCTGTGAGATTCTTTCTAAATATATGGTCTTTGTTCAGCATGTTTTTTGATGATTATGATGTGCATGTAAATCATTAAAGTCATGGACGAATTACTATTTGAGTGGAAGGGTTCATAATTGATAAAGAATTTGGATAATTAAACGTTGAGTTAATTATTTATTTGACTTACTAAGAATAATTAATTGTTAGTTAATAATTTAATATTTATATGTTTAAGGGTTAATTAATGGTTTAATTTTGACATGTGATTTATGTTATTAATTAGTTGTTGAATTAATTAATGAATTCTATTAATGGGTTGTGAGATAGGTACTGATGCTTCAAATAATCATGGGGTGCTTGACATGGTGTTCTACACCTAGCTTGCATGCAAAAAATCTTTTAAGGGTAAGGGAATGATGCTCCAAATACCCATGGGTTATGAGACAAGGAAATTCACTCCAAATAATCTTGAGGGTTCTATACATTATGTTCTACACCCATAAATTGTCTTTTTATATTTTGTCCAATTGGTTGTACATGAAATTATTTGATTGTTAATGAAAAGAGTTGCGTCAAAATGATTTGTCAATTGAATATGAGAAAGGGTTTAAAAATATTAATGAATCTGGTGAATCATTGTTAGTGGATGGACCCAGGGGAGAATCACTATTTTATTGGAATGGATCAGATATAGTATACAAAACATTAAATTGAATATCATATTAACCATTATCCAAGCCAAGGAACAATCTTGTAATTGGTCATAACTTTGATTACATAAATGTTCTTTAGAGACATCTATGGTGAGTGACATATATAGGGAATGTCGGGCTCAATCTGGATCACGAGAATTATGTAGTTTAATGAGGTTTGAATAAATGATAAATTAAAATGATAGTGTAATGACTATTGTGTATTCATGATAAATGTATAATACAGGTTCAGACACTAGCTGAGAGCTGGAGTAGGTACTTGGGTATATAGTTATATCATGCTACATATCTTAATTACGCATGCTCACACTGTTTAAATTATTTTTTGAATGTCAGGATTTTGGGTAGACACCAGTGGTTCTAACCTACTGAGATTTATATCTTATTCTCTACTCGGTCCACCATAGCACTGGGGTACCATAGTAGATTCTATTTGGTTGTAGGATTGTATTTTTTTCATTTACAAGGAATATATGAGCAACGGACCGAGCAGAATCTTCTGATTCTCGAGGAGACTACCCATAGGACTTAGAGTCATTTTTTAATTTATTTTTGTAATTTACTATTTATAATGCTACTTTGATCCATTTTTTACCTTTTTTACCAATAGCACGTCATGCATGCATCTGATATATAATTTATGTTCGGAATTTGTTTGTACAATATTTATAAAATCTGTTATCTGTTGCTTTATCATTTATTATACTGCTTCCACTATTTATTTACATTGTCTGTTTTTTACTTTGAAATACTGTTATGCTACTCTGATAAGAGGGTATTGTATCCCCACTGACTATCCATAGACCCTCACTACTAGTCGGCAGCCTCTAGAGTGTGGGGATACGTGATTGAGATCATGTGGTGACCGGCCCGACCACTAGTTAAGTGGTGAGTCAGGTTTATAAATTACAAAGTTGTATTAGAGGTTGAGGTTTTCTTTCATTTCTTTTGTCTTACTATTTTGGGGTTGTTAAACAGGATACTAAGAATATGTCGATTCTTGGGTTAATAGCCATGCTTGGGATTGATCACCTCATGTAGGAGAAATGACCAGGTGACCAGGGATGGGAGTTGATGTTTGTACTATTAGAGGTTATAGTTGATATTATTTCACCTTGAGTGACTGGTGTATTTTCCTCTATTTATTGATTTTGAGAATTTTGAAAAATGATCTACAGGGCCTAATATGTCAATGAAGATTCATACATGCTTCATCTTAGGAACATAGAGAATAACATGTCATGAATATTAGAATCCATGTAGCTTCATTAGAAGGATTACATCTAATTTGGATTGAGTTCCTTCAGTGAAATTCCATGTTTTGATATGCTTTCGCATGCCTTTATAGATATCATGTTTCGATGATAGATTTAACATGCTTGAGTGATTACATTCTATATTGCTTCCGTTATTATCATTGTTTATTGTGGTGACACTTTTCTATGTTATATAATGTTGTTGTGTTTCTTCTTAAGCTAACATGCTAGTGATGTTTTGGACATGTGAAAGGGGTTCTAAAGATTAAATGTTAACTGAATGTAAATTTTGACAAATGGGATTCAACTTCCAGTGATAAGTTGTATGGGCACCTTATTAGTTGGAAGATGGCCACCCACATGACTAGACCATATAACCACAGTATGTTTTAAAAATGGTTATGAATGTAAAATTGCAGAGTTTTGATTGTAATGTACCATTTGGGGTTGCGAAATTTCATGTTTATATTTGAATAAAACTGGGTGTTATTTTTTAAAAGGAGATATTTGTGATAACATGAATATTTTTTTGAATTTAATTATTTTAAAAACTCTCTGGCTTGTTGTGAAAAAGGAATACTGGGTTTGTAGGAATTTATTCAAATTTTGAAAGGATAAAATGAATTCCATAAAATTGTTAAAACAAAAATGGGGATTTTGAATATTATGATTTCGGTTTTCTGTAACCCGGAGAGGGTCAACGTTTATGTTTTTTAATGGGTTAACCCATGATAGGTAGTACCCTTAGATTGTTCTAAGCCGTTAAATTTTGTTTGTCCCAGTTCTTGGGAGGACTTCATTTGACTTGTCTGTTTTGGCATGCCAATAGGTTTATGTTACATATTTTATGATCTATTACTGATGTAGAGACCATGGTTCGAGTAATGTCACATACATGTGTTAATTTGTTCTAAAAACTCATTCTGGTGAGTGGATGTTATTTTCCTGGGATGTTATGTAAAATCCAATGGTGGGTATTGTTGCATCGTTTTCGATAAATGTGTTAGCAAGTGATGTAGAGAATTTATAATATAGTTTTCTGGTAATAGTTTGAATTATCTTCTTAATTATCATGGTTTTTCTCTTAGTACACTCTTCTGAACATGACCAAACTATCCCCTATATGGACTTCGTCATAGAGACACTTAGATAGTGATGGTATTATGCAATGCTACAGTTTAAATTTTGTTGGTATTTATGAGTGGTTTTTATCTTCATAGTAAGAGGGATGTGTTGATTCATTGGGAAACATTAAATTTTGTGTTGGGGAAGAGTTGTTTTAAAATATCATTGAGATGACACGACTTGGATATTTCACTAGAGGTGAGGTAAGGACATAGTTTTATATACAGATGGTATTAGACTGTTTTTCAAGAACATCATCAGATAAAAGGTTGTAATGGTGTTTTGGGTCCAAGACATTATTTTAGGGAAGCAAGTGAAACATGTTCTTTTGTTTGACTAAGATTCAAACATTTTCATTGATGAGGTCCTTCTAATCATCTAAGGTATAAGAATTGTTTAAATGTTTATGTTATAAACTAAGAATTGCCTCTGGTGTTTAAGGCATAACCATTAGGCTTCTGATGGGTTAAGGTTGTGTTTGGATTCGGGAATAGAACAAGTCACTTCTAAAAATATTAAATGACCATAGTAGGTCAGTGGTTTTAGTAGTGGTTCATGATGTATTCTAGAGGATGATATCTTTTTATGGTTGGTATATTTTAAAGTCCCATGTTTTTTATTTATTTCAATTTATAAATGGGTCATTTTTTATCTCATCTCAGGAATTTTATTTCGAGTATTTGAACACCCAAATGTGTAATTTTTGGACCTACGTAATTACCCAATAAATTTTGCAGGTGTCCTGATGGGTCTCGAGAGCACTGATTTCGAAAAATTCTCTTAAATGGATCTACACGAGAATTGCACGGTTGCGGTCCAACCTGTGTAGTTTATCTGGATTAATAAATTATTTAATTAAATTAATTAAGTTCATATGAGAGACTGTGATTAATTTTAAGAATTTTTTAATTATAATAATAATGAATTTATTATTATTATTTTGGATGATTAATTAACTGAATGTTAAAGAATTAATTAAATCATAGTTGAAAAATCAATGTGGATTTGGGGTTTATCAAAATACCATTTTAATTAAATGAAGTGTTTCAAAATTATTAAAGGACCATTTTTTATTAAATGGTGGAATGTCCTATGGAAATTAATGTTATTATTATTATTATTATGATGTCATTAATTATTTTGATGCTTTAATTTTTTAATTCCATGTTAATATAGTGTATCATTAATGAGAATTTAATGTTAATTTTGAGTTTTCAAAGAAATTTTTAATTAAATGAGGGGTTTCTGATATAATAAAGCATTAGTATTAAATATATGTGTTGGCCTTATAAAAGGTTGAAAAATAATAATAATTATATTATTATTATTTTTTATTTATGACCGTTATAATTATTTTTTTTGGCAATTAAATAATGGGATTTGATTTATAAGATTTATTATATTTATGATATTGTAATAAATTGGCGGTTTGGGGTTTTAATAAATTATTGTTGGAATATTAAAAAAAATAATTTTATTATTATTTTTTTGGTTATTTAGGTAAATAAATGTGAAATTAATTTAATGAACAACATGGACTTCTAAAATTAATTATGAAACATTTATTATGAGAATAATAAATGAAGGTTAAAAATGAATTAAAAAATAAATGTGGATTTAAATGGAGTTTATACATTATCAAAAGGAGCATTTTATTGTTTCTTTAAAAACCATTTAATTATGTGTTGTATCAATGCACTATTTTTATTAAATGGGGATTTTTGGCTTTAATGAAAAAATTGAAATGATAATAATATTATAATTACTATTATCATTAATATTATTAATATGTGTATTGTAAGTATTTTTTTTATTTAGTATATTATATTTTTTTAATCTGCGAGGAGTTGTACAAGAGAGGCGTGACCCCCTATTCCTCTTCTTCCTCCTAGGTGAGCCGTGACACACCTGGTCTGCCCCCTGTGCATGACAAACCCAAGAACCACGCAGTTCCTCCTCTGCCTTTCATCTCCATATGAACCTCGATCACCCTACGGTGTGACCTGACAGTGGCCGACCCATGGAATCCTTTTAACAGCAGCTCACAAACCCTCTCTCAACACTACCTTGAGGCACACCACCCCCTCTCCCGCACTCCACATTGCGCATGACGATTCCAATCAGAATATTCTCTAATTTTGTCTACCTCATCAAGGATAATTCATTTGCATATAACTCGTGATTCATATCGTCCATTTGACTCCTCTTTCTCGTATTGTTTTCTCAGATAAAACTCTAAGGTTTGGATTTAATTTGATGGTTGAGGTCCTCTATTTTTAGGATATGTGAATTTTGACTGAGGACCCATTGGCCCATAATCCAGCATCTACCACCAAGGGTGAGGTGGATAGTCTCGAATTATTTTTCCTCCATTGGTTCGAGTATGTTTCTAAACACAGTATTTGTTTTTTCACCAAGTATATAAAGGAATGTTAATTTTTTATGAGTTCATGGTATGATGATATGGTGGGTTTTTCATTACTAATTCCCTTCTAGGTAAAGTTTAACATATTGTCTTTTTCGATCAATGAGGAAAACAAACACATATAATTATATAATTATATATATATATATATAATGGATTGTGCCCATGCAACTACAGACCAACTGTGGACGGGTTTCTGCTAAGTGCATTAAATTGTTGCAGAATAAAAAGGGTTCCATCCCATGGTAGGGTTTCAAATCAATAACACATTGTTTAATAATTATATCTCCTTTAAATAAAATTAGAATGTGAGTTTCCTTGATAATGATATGTCGATGAATGACACTTTTTATGTTATTATATAATTCCAGTCACATGAGATAAATGAGTACATGACATGTATTGATGTTGAGAAAGTTTTTCTAATTTGGTTAAAGTGACATGATTAAAAGGTTAAATGATTTGGATTAGTTGAATAAGTAATAGGTTTTTTAATTTCATAATTAATTATCAAGTCATGAGATGTTATAAAATTGTGTATTTTAATGATTATTGATGATATTGAATATTTGACGTGTTCGGCTTATATGTTGGAAATTGTTAATAATTTATTGATGGAATAATTGTTACATGTTAAATAGTAATGGTTAACTAATTGATGATTTGTAAACTAGATAAGTTTTAATAAATTAATTAATAGTTGAATTATTTAATTTTCATGATTAAATTAAAATAGTTAATTGATTGTTTGTTATGACGGTTGTCCATTTGTACTTTTTGATGCATGTTAGCTTTCCATGGATTAATTTGACTTGAATCTAGTTTTTTTAAATTATTAGGAGCTCTATGAGATGCTTTTTAAATATATGGTCTTTGTTCAGAATGTTTATTATTGATTATGACAGTCATGTAAATTGATAAAGTCCGAAACAAAAATCTATTTGAGTGGACGAGTTCAGACATGTTTTAGAATTTGAATAATTAAATGTTGAGTTAATTATTTATTTGGATTGCTAAGAATAATTAATTGTTAGTTAATTACTTAATATTGATATGTTTAATGGTTAATTAACGGTTTAATTTTTACAAGATATTTATGTTGTTAATTAGTTGTTTAATAAATTAACGGAAGGGATTAATTAAATTATGAATAAATTAATAGATGTAAATGGGTTGTCAGACAAGGAATTCTACAGCAGTGATAAATATATATGTATTATTGATAAAAGGGTTGTGAGACAGGGAGTAATGCTCCAAAATATCATGAGATTCTTGACTTGGCATTCTACAACCAGCTTGCAAGAAAATATTCTTTTATGGGTCAGAGACTGATGCTCCAAATACCCATGGGTTGTTAGAAAAGGACTAATGCTCCAAATACTCATGAGGGTGCTATACATGATGTTCTACACCCATTAATTTTCATTGGATTGTGGGAAAAATCAGTTGTACATGAAATGAATTAATATTTAATGAAAACAGTTGTGACTTAATGATTTGTGAATTGAATATGAGAAAGAGTTCAAAATTATTAATGAATCGGGTGAATCATTGTTAGTGGAGGGACCCAGGGTAGAATAAATATTTTTGTTGAAAAGATCATATATAGTATATGAATGATTAAATTTAAAATCATATTATCCATTACCCAAGCCAAAGCACAATCTTTGAATTTTTATTACCTTTGATTACTTAAATTGAATTTTGAGACATGTGTGGTGAGTGACTTATACAGGGAATGCTGGGCTTAGTCAAGATCACGTGAATTATGATTTTTAATGAGGTTTGAATAAATGATAAATGAATATGATTTTGTAATGACTGTTGTGTATTCATGAAAAATGCATAATACAGGTTCAAACACTAGCTGAGATATGGAGCATTCACATGGGTATATAGTTATATAATACTAAATACCATTATTATGCATGACAACACTGTTTAAATTATTTTTTGAATGTTAGGATTTGGTGTAGATACCAGTGGTCCCGACCTACTGTGATTTATATCTCACACCCTAATCAAGCCTCCATAGTATTGGGGTACCAGGGTATGTTCAAGTTGGTTGCAAGATTTTGTTGTTTTCATTTACTAGGATGATAGGAGAAAAGGACCAAGCGGATGCTCAAGATGCTCTATGAGACTTCCCTTGGGGATTGGAGTCAATTTTTTATTTATTTTTGTAATGTACTATTCATAGTTCTATTTTGATAATTGTTTTCAATTTATTGTATCATTAGAATGGAATTCATGCATATTTAATATAATTGATGTTCTCTATTTGATTGTACATGATTTATAAAATCTATCTTCTATTGCTTTATCATTTATTAGACTGATTCCACTATTTATTTCCATTGTTTGATATTTACTTTAAAATACAGTTTTACAACTCTGATAAGAGGGTATAGTCTCCACACTAACTACCCATTAAAACCTCTCTACAAGTCGACATCCTCGGCCATACGGGGAGATGCACATGATGTCATGTGGTGACTGGTCCTGCCACTGGTTGAGTGGTGAGTTCTTTTTGGACGTAGCATATAGTGTGGTGTAAATGATGGTTGTGCCATCATAGATATCTTTCACTCCAATTTTAGTCTGGTCAATCGGGATACAATTTATTCTTTCTAGTGAAGTCTTAGTTGTGGCATTCTATGTAATTCGGTTCATCTGAGATAAATAAATCATACCAAGATTGACATTATAACTATTTGGAACTTATTTGTATGAAAATTCCAACGTTTGTCGTACCTCTGTATAGAGTTATCCCTTTTTATATTAATGACCTATTGTGGGTAGCACTATTATCCATAATTTCAATGATAGGACATCATGAATGATTCCATGGTTTATCAGGATTATGTATGAACTATTACATATATTTTCAGGGAAAATCAGTGTTTGATCTAATTTAAATGTATTGAGTACCAAAGGTTATCATTGTTCATGAAGGTATTTTTGGTATTTATAAACTCAATGCGACTATTAGAATGACTCCTCACAACAATATTTGGTTGGGTGATTTTTTCATTAATTCCAATTTCTTATATGGTATTTTAAGTTCCTAATTAGAGAGTATTTAGTGAAAAAAATTAATCCATAATAAAATATAATGGAATAATAATTTTTCAATTATAGGATGGGTCATTATTAAAAATGTGCATTGAAATATAACTCTGATTGTGGGAACACATCAATGTTTTCTTTTTGGACATTGTTAAAGAACAATCATGTTCTTTAGGCCATCCATCGAGTTTCGAGAGAAACAAGCCCATTAAATCACTATTTTGGAAGGAATTTCATGGAGGTGATTTTTACGGAAACTGTGTGGCCCCCCAAAAAATAGTGTTTCTTTAGATGGTGATTTTGGGAGAAGTACATGATATGGGAAATATTTTCTTTGACCATGAACCTGGACTCTAGGGTTACTTTATTTATGTAGTACACCATCTCTATTCATAGAAAAATTAGTGCATGGTTTGGCCAAAACATAGAACCAATCCATGAGGCCCTGTGTTACAACCAAAAATGACCAAAACTCACAAAATTTGGTTAGAAAACTAATTACATTTATTATTTCATTCATCCAGCCATGTGAACACTATATTGTGTATAGTGGGATAATCATTAATAATCCTCTACATTTCATGTGATGTTTTCTATCTATAAATTGATCTAGTGCTGTTTTCCTATATAGATCCCGCTCGGGAATATCTCACCTTCTTTTGAATAATTATTTCTTTAATCTCATCTCGATTATTTAGTAGATGGTTAGTATCATTTTACTTGCATTTAGATACAATCTATGATTCATAAATTTATTCTATTCCTGATCAGATTAGAGCTCTCCATTGGATGATTAATATATACTAATCATAATGTATATGATCTTTGGATCTTTCCTCAATTTTTTTTTGAATTTAAAATGGTGTAATTGTGAAGCACACATCCCTTTCCGAGCATGTATTTTAAATTTATTCCTTCTCATTAAATTGATAATTTCACTTGGATATATTGATATTGAAACTTGAGTAATACATATTATGTTTCAGACGGCATTTATGGACACCTATTGTGTGATCCATGTCAAATGTCCCTTTATAATAAAATACTTAAAATCCCAAAATTCCTTCAATATATTGACATTGGCTATAATGAGAATTACCTATGAATGTAATTATATTATTGATTTTTCAAGAATAAAAATTCCAATTGATTATTTATATTGGATTCACATTGTGAGGATGTTAACATTAATACTGTTCTTTTGTTATTGACATTTATGTTTTGAATTTGAATCTTAATTGTTTACTTGATATTTCTAAAAGAAATGTAATTATCATACAATATAAAAATTTTAAAGTGGTCTGATGTCTTCCAAGATAAAACAAAAAGAATATCTTTTTATAAAATGAATGGTAATTTCTTTTTTCATTGGTACTTTTATATTCAGGTCATGATTCTACATGGACCTTAATGGAATTATAATATATAGTTTCCACTTATATATATGTATCATACCAGAGAACCTTCTATGTGTTTTTTTTCAATTTAAAAATTATATTTCCTATGTATGAAATCATATAATGTTAATTTTATCTCATAAATTCCCTTAGTCCTTGTAAATTAATTATCATTTTTTAGAAGAAATGTAATTATTATGACATCATATTATTTGATGTTAAAAAATTAATTTCCCTCATTCTGGAAATGATAAATGGGACCATCGCACTATCTACATATATGACATGGAATGAACTATAAAATTCAATTACAAATCTATATAATAGATTAAAAAAATATAACCTCAAATGTGTCTCTGAAACATCCAAATGATTTCAAAAGAAACATTAGAGACATTGGGTAGGATGACTGTGAGAGAGTCATAGTTGATTTACTATTTATCATGAGTTAATTTTTGTTGGAAGAACATGGGAGATTATATGAATATTTTGTAGATATAATGAGATAAATTGAGTTGTAATTCCACAATCTAATCCATGTGGATTGCCCAATGTCGTTGAGTTCTCTTGTGGTTTGGTCGGAGAAAAGACCATGACCGCTTCCCTACAACTTAGCATCATTTATATGGTTGTTGGACTTTATGCTCCATGTTCAATTTTTGACTGTTGTCATGATGAACCTCTCACCATCCAATGTTATTTATCTTGGTGTCTCTCACTCTATTAGTATGTATGGAATATACCAATTTGCATGGGCCGATATGCTCATAGTCTGGTCGAAGATGTTTGAAATTTGCACAGGTGCAACTAGAAGTAGTATTCTAGGTATAATTGCGTTATAAAACAACACTTACGTGGTCCATATACATGTAACAAATATAAAACTAATCTATATATATTTATATATATATAATTAATACTTATATTGACTATGTAGACACCCTTCCTGTCATTTGGTGAAGTTTGTAGAGTGTTCTAGGTGTCTTATTAGATTTTGATCTAACTGTTATTTATTTAATTTTAAAATTTTCACTTCTTACTTCTTATTCGTATTATATGCTCACAATAATTATTTTATAGAGGAATTTTATTCAGTTATAATATCTATGGGTGGAAATGAATTTTGATTTATATCTGAATCCATGCTCAGTCTGCCATTGCACTATGATACATTAGTATACCATCTATTTGTTGGACATTGGTTTATTGGTTAGATGTCTTCTACTATCTACTAGAAAAGAGAATATGTTCATGCTATATCATATGATTATTATAGATATTTATCATGTTTATTTTCATTATATTCCATATTTTTGTATTGTAAAATATTGTGATTCTTGTATTATGTTGAATGTTTGAGTTTATATATCATCATCACGACTTTCATTCATTTTATACATTATTATTGTCATCATTGTATTCCGTTATTTATTATTCATCAAATTTCATTTGATTTATTTAATTACTATTTCCAATGTTTTTTATTATTTAGTTTTTATTATACTATTTTTATACTTTGATAGTAGGATGTATTTTTCCCACTATCACCTTTCGAGACAATAATTTCTACATGGAAGTCACTAGAAAAAGGGGTGTCATGCATTGAGGTCATTTAAACCACCAGTTTGGCTATAAAATTAGTTATCTGGTAATCCAGGATGTTACATAAATTTATAAATTATAATAAATTTAAACAATTTATAACCATAATTATTAAGTTTTCTATATTATTTTTAAAATGGTTTTTTATAATAGGAAATATCCAATTATAAAAAAAGAATCACAAAATATATAAATTAAATTGTTAATTCATTAATGCCACATATTGATATATGTGATTAATTTAATGGTTGATTTATAAATTTAACATTTTGATATATGGTGGGAGTAAAAAATATTAAATATTAATATAACAACTTTTAATTACTATGTATTTTACTGGTGGTTTATAACCACAAATAAAACTAACCTTTCGAAAATATATATTTATTGATTCTAAAAACCTATAGTGGTGGTTCATAAGTGATAATATTTCATTAATAATACGTAAGTTGTCAAAAAATAATATAATATAAAAGTCTATTTCATCAAAAAAAAATCTGACACATAGATTTTAAACCATATTCATAATGGTTTTTATGTACCATTAGAATAAAAATCTCAAAATAGTTTAATATATTCATTGATATCGATATCCTCCACCACTTTATGTTGGAGATCCATTAAATTATTATTTTTTCAAAACTATATAAAATTAATGAATCATGGTTATAGAGACCAAAAATAAAAAAAAAATACCTCAATATAATGATTATTTATTTTTATGTTTTTTTATACCACAATAAATGAATTTTTCATTTTTTTCATAAGAAATTATTACATACAAATTCCTATTGTTGTTTTACATAACCCATAATAACATTCCAATATTAATAAAATTTTTAAAATTAAAAAATATATCTATATTAGTTTTTTATATTTATTTTTTAAATATAATTAAAAATATGTTATAATCATTGCATATATTGCTTCCACTAGAACGTTCAATATAAATATGGTTTTCAATAACCATTACAAATAAATAAAGGAGTCCTAGTTAATTTATTACATACAAACCATTTCATTTTATTTTTATTAGGGGTCAAAATCATTATTATCTAACAAATTAAAAGATTCTATAGACTTTTTTTATCAATGTCTATAATATTTGAAACACAAGAATCCATTACTACAAAATTTTAAAAAAACATCAGTTTATAGTGACATATATGGACTTTATTAATAGATTATGGATATAACGTTTCTTTGAATAGATTCAACATACATGAAAACATCGTAATAAAATCCACAAAGTAGTACTCACACATCCACTAGATGATTCAAAATGTTAAATAATCCAAATGGATATTGATTTTCAGCACTGTCATACTACTAATAGAGACATTGAAAAAATATTACTGTTAACTTATATATCTTATTTCACTAAAACAATCTCTGAAAAAAATTAAACATGTAAGAGTCTCTATTTTTCCATGACTTTTACCATACATTTTTTCCTAAAATAAATTGGATTCACCAAATATATCATATAATAATATTTCTCATTTATTATAGATGATTCTTTATTAAATACATAAAATTATTTGTTAAAGAAAATAAAAAATAGATATTATAAATAAAACGATGGCTTTGTACATTCGATCATGGTGAAGACTAAAGAAATTAATATAAATAAATAAATGTCACACATCATGTGAAATATTATATATGTTATTGTATATAAATTTATATGATTTATATTAATATTAATCATTGCAAACACATTTTTTGTATTGACATGTTTTTCGTATATATACATATATTTCTAAATGAATTTATCTAACACAATGATATGTACATGAATATATATGTTATCATATATGTATTAATATTTTGGGGATTATATATTTATATTATATATATATATATAAATATATAATTGGAAAAAATATAGTTAATTAATGAATTAAAAATCACATGAAATAATGATGGTTGTGAAACATTGTTTATATATGTTCACATTGAAGTGGAATATTCTGTTTTTACGTATATTGTGGGATATGATTATAATTAATTATATATATACATGATATTAAGAGATTTTATGTAGAGATTCAAATATTAGAATGATATGATCTAGAATGTGTATGGTGTGAGAAACAAATTAGAGACTAGATAAATAAATCATATATGAAAGAATAATATGGGAACTACTAAAAATTCGTAGGGAGGGTATGATTGATTATTAAAATTGGGGTTTTGTGGGTTTAATTAATGGAAGAAGAATTATGATATGGGGAATTAATTAATTTAGATAGGTACAATAGTTGGTGTTAATGCTAGATAATAAAATATCAACATTCCTTAACTTATCAAAACCATATATTCCTCAATACAAATCATATATTTTTTAGGATACTTATTGTCTGAATCAATTAGAAAAATTCAAGAACCATTTTTTCAATTTTTTCAATTTTAAATTTATAAATATAATAAAATTTAAATTTGACATTGAAATTGGTGAAGATTAAGAATCAAATGATTATAACATCATTTTGGGCCTTTCTAAAAATTATTTGTCATAATTTTTTGATCGTTGAATCAAAGTATGAGACCAACAAATTCTTATTTTTTATATTTTTTCGTGTGCAGAATATCATTCATAAGAATCATTTTTAAATAGATTCAAATAAAAATACTCTAAGAATATTCAAAAAAACATAATTTTTAATGTAAAATTATAAAAATATGAGAAATATAAAAGATAATATTAAAGTACCTGATATTTAATTAATTTATTAAGTTATAATAACATTAAACATTATTTAGATGACTAAATATTCAATACGATGTTCCTTATGATGTTACTATAAAATAGTGTAATATGAAAACAATATGATAACACTATATCATAAAATAAAATATTTATACTTGAATGAAATGTTAAACAATGTTTTGATTTTCATAATTTAATTTGATATAATATTTTTACCATAATGTATTTATAATAATCATAGAATCTGTATTTTTACATCTGGATAGAGGTATATTAAATATATCTAATAAAAAATCCATGGTTGGAATTCATCTAATTATAATATATGGTGGATGATAATATATGATAAAATTCAATATTATTAGAACATAGAAAATATAAAATATTCATGTCGGATATAGTATATCAATTATTTATAGTTTGTGATTATTATTATGAAATTTTCTAATTTATCAAATATTAAGGATGAAAAAATATAATTCCATATTGAATGATAATTCTAATACCAATATAAAAGTATCCAAGAGATATAAATGGATAATCACGTAAATTTTGATAAATATTTGAAAACAAATATAGAATGATGGATTGATAAAATTGAAACATATTGATCATGAGAGTTATGTTTTATGTTCATGATATTGGTTTTTTGAAAATATACTTTTCTTTTAATAAGAAAATAATTTTTTTTCATGACATAATTTTATGCACATTCTTCTACATTAATTATATGTTGGAAATATAAATCATGAAAATGAAATAATTTGATGAATTTTCATGGACATTATTACTTACATAGAACATCATTACAAGCATAGTATTATTATTTTTTGTCAACAATGTTATCACATGTTTTAATTTTAATAAATCCTATGGACCATATTTATAGTTTTATGTCAAAATATTAATATACATTAAATATTTGTGGAACGTTTTATCACTTTATTTTATGATATATTTTATTATTCCAATATTATTTTTTATAGTCACTTATATATGATTATTCATTGGTATTCATATTTAATATTCATAGTATAACATATTCAATTTGATGAAAATAGATAAACCATGTGAACCTAGTAATGTTTTATTGATATGAAATTAACGTGTCTTATTGAAAAATTTATCATAGATAAGTTTAATATATTCCAATGAGTAGTTTATTGAGGAATGATTTATTAAATAATTAATATTTTTCCTTTTAAAATATATTTTTCTATTATATGACGTTATAAATCGTTAAAATTTTCAATTCGGTTTAAAATAATTTGAAAAATGAATGATTTAGTAAATATTTTTCTTGGGATGAGAGACTGTGATGTTATTTCATAATGGCATGAATTCTTTATTTCTTCTATAGTTTCTTTGATAATTTTTATGTAATAATATTTTTAGTTTTAATTAATTTTCAATGGATTTAGAGTAATCATGTGGTTGATTGTTAACCCTATGTGTATGGAATGAAGGGTGGGGATTCCTGAGGTAGTAATTGTGGCATGAGCATCTGGCTATGCGGATGATATTGGCATGAGAGTGAATATGTCTTATTACATGTAGTGGTGTTGGAGAGGAAGTATAATTGATATAGGTTATGGATTTATAATTGATATAAGTTATTACCACTCTAGTATTCATAGAATTTACAAAAATGTAGGGGGAAACTAGTTTTCCACCTTAAACTATAGATATGTAAAACACCTATTAGAAATTCCTTACATCTTATATTGTATAACTGGAAACCAATATTGTCG
Source organism: Viscum album (assembly GCA_963277665.1). NCBI lineage: Eukaryota > Viridiplantae > Streptophyta > Magnoliopsida > Santalales > Viscaceae > Viscum > Viscum album. The sequence continues at coordinate 1,199,627,419 of OY728121.1, read as the reverse complement.
AAACAGTCAGGATACTTCAAGAAAATCCCTACGTGAACTTCACACATATATTCAAGTGAATCGTGAATCCATGAACACTCATATATATGGGATCTTAGATATTCACAGGTTTATACATAATATATTCATCCTTGACTGTACAATCTGGGGGTAGGCCCTAGCATGAGAATTTATGTCATTGATCCAATACATAAAGTTATGAAAACAACATCATCGTCATTCTTTATATTATTGAATATGTCAGTAATAAAAATTAATGTACATATTTACCTTAATTTTCCTTCAACCATATATTCATCATAGAATGGGGATCCATTAGCTATCGTTTTCTACCATTGTCTAGAGACACCGGTTTATGAGTCGTAATGCTCAAATAATCGACAATCACATTTAATATTTCAGAATTATATGGATGATCCATGTCAATGTACTATAAATTTTTAATCCATATTCACTTCATAATATTGTTGTAACATTGTGAAAATGAAATTTTATGTAATTTTTTCTCCATGAACACCAAGAAAACACTATCCTAGAAAGTAATTCCTCCAACGAAAGATGGTATTAACAACTAATTCTATCTCAATATTTTTTGTTGGTTAACTTCTCTTATGAGGCCTCAACTATGGAACCCATAAATAATAACATGATAATTCATCAATATAATTTCCCTTATACTCATACATGATGCATCATAATACACATTATATATTCCTACCTTATCTGGAAGTATTATGATCGATACTATTTAAATCATCAATTTAGCTTTTGAAATAATTTATCAAAGATTTCATACAAGAAATACCTCTTACTAATAATTTTCAATCTCATAATAGGTGTTTCTATCCATGAGATGCCATTTTTAAAAAACATGTTGTAACTAGATAATCCCACAAAAATATGTATGTCTATGACATTAATGGGTTGATCATAGGTAACATCACCTATCACCATCTCAAGGACAACTAAATCTACTACCTATGAAAAAATATGTCCCATAATGAGTTTATTGTTGGTCCTGTGGTGAAATTTAATTAGATTAACATATAAATGGTGTTCTCTCTGTGTATTTTAAACTTTCTAATGACTTATGAAATTTTTTAGCGATGCTTGAGAATACACAATGTTTTTATATATGATGACAAATATGAAGTAATCTGGATAGGGTTGGAGAAAATATGCATCAAGGCCATTAAAACAAAAGATACATTTGAAAGACTGGATGAAAATAAGAGATACTCATATAGAATATACCAAATATGTATATAATTATGATAAATATCTAAATCCATAACATGAACATAATTATATCTTGATCAAAGATTAATCTTCCTGAAACTCCTCCCTCCTTTTAGCTGGTAAAAAGATCATCTATTAGGGGTAACAGATAGAATATTATTTACTGTATGGTCATTCAACATCTAGTAATCTATGAAATTCCCGAGGATTCTATTTTCCTTCATGGAGAAAAGGACCATTGAAACCCAGGGATAAGTATTTGTCTATACAAAACCATTGTCCAATAAATTCTCCACTTTCATATAGAGATCCTACATACCTGTACTGGCCATCCACTAAGGATTAATGGATACTAGTAAATCTACAAGAACTAGCTTAATTGTATACTCTATATATCTCTGATGTGGTAGTCCTAAAAATTCACTAGAAAAAAATAACTAAATTTAAAGTAAAAAAGATACAACCAATTATATATTGTCAATGATCATTCATTAAAAAGATAGAAATATGGTTATTCAGTCTACATTTCCAAATATGGTCAGATCTTGATATTCATTCACGACCAGCCTTCGCCAATACGTGGGAAGTGAAAAAACTACAAGAACCATCCGTCATCGTGTTGAAGGAGAGATTATGACCCCTGAGTTATACCTTCAATAGGCCTTAGAGTGGCTACTTTCATCGAAGGTATAGAACCACATGTAAAATTGAAGGCATTACCCTTTTTATAGAATAATATCAGGAGATAAGATTGTAAGTCTCAAAAAAAATCCAAATACATAAAGACAAAAATAAAGTCAAAAACCCATGTACCACATGTATGTTCAAAATTATGTTCTACAATGTACAATAAAAACACTAATGGAAAGCTAAAAAAAGGAATGAAAATATCAACATCCACTATCCCAACATCCATGATAGTAATGCCTGACATAGTCCTCAATGTCATCCTTAAAACTGAAAGTATTTCTATATACGTAGGGTGATAATAACGATATAATTAGTAGGGTAACCCAAAATCTATCATGTTAAATTGTGGAGGCTTTCTAATGCCTTGTGATAAAGTAGTGGAATCCAAAACACCTTGCAAGGGAAACTACCCACCTATCCTCACCATGGAACTCTCCCCAAATAATAAAAGTCATGTAATGTAATATTACTAGCTCATTGTTATTTGGGTACCTCTCCCCACTTTCCCACTACATATTGATGGCATCCTATGTATTAGACATCCCCTAACATTTTCATTGGAGTCCCATTGCTGCCCCAACAACAATATTTTGGGCCACCACAACCATGTATCCCGCCCACAAAAACCTCTTCCACCACAACCATACATAAAAATTACCTCAGACACATGGGGAAGAACAACCACCACCATGCCCGAAGACATATTTCTCTCATACCAAAGATACTTGGGAAACAAACCATCCAGAAAACTCATGGGGAAACCAGCACAACATACACAACCTAAATATTTATGGGCTATAATGGACCACATGTCATCAAAGCCTACCTGATGATCTTGGTTTACCCAGGATATGGAGCACAAAAAGAGCAAACAACAAGTCACTCATATGAATGTTTGAAAAAAGACAATCTCCCATGAAATGGGGGTTCTGAAAAAATGTTATTAATGTGTCTAGGTTGCCTATAAGTAATAAATAAACTAATTTATACATATAGTTGAATAGGAATTCATCCCAACCAAATGGTTTTGAAACCCACCTATACACAAACACCCTTATTTCTATTTAGACAATAACAAAGTACCAACAACAATAACCCAATCAAAACCTATTTATGGAAAACAATAACCCCATTATCCTCGTTCTCATTGTCACATTCATGTGATTACATTTAATTATTATTTCATTATTGGGTAACTAACTTGCATAGCCACTTGCAAAAACAACAACTAAACGAAATCATCCAAGAAACAATTTAAGCATTCACACCTGGTTCTCATGTAATGTCCCAAAATTAAAAGGGATTCGTGAGATCCCTCAATGTTCTAGACCAAAAACAATCCTCATCATACAGGAAAAAATCCCAAAAAGGACAACTGAGAAATGGGAGATCACATCCCCATCAACATCACCCCTCATGCATCAATGAGATAAACCACACATATCAATAGAATAGAGAAAGGATTTTTCCAGATTTATCACCACCATTCATTAATGAAAAAATTTCTATTTGGATAAATGGGGTGATCACACAAGGATTAATGTTCATTGGTAATCCGTTTAAAGAACATTGTTTACGTGATTTAATAGATTCCATGTTACATCCATTCAATCACAGAATTAACCAAAATAATAGAAGATCATTGTTGAAAAACGATCACCAACAACAACTAATTTTAGTGAAAAAAATATCATACAATTCACTACATAACAATAATTGTACTACACAACAACAATTTCATCATTCACAACCCTTCATTCATTAATGGTTCATTAATTATCATCGGTAACTTTGGTTTCCTCTACGTACCAAGGAATCATCATCATAACCACCCTACATGATATACAATAATGAGAGTCGAAGGTTGAACCCCTACCAAGATGATCATATAATGATGTTTCCTCCTTGGGACAAAAAATAGATATTCAATCCATTTCCAAACACCATGGAATCCAAGGGTAATTAGAAAATACTCCAACACTGGTGGATGATTCAAATATGGAGAATTTTTCTATGGCGTTATTTAGAGAATGAAAGGAAATTATAATGATAGGATCTCAGCTTTTGTAAAGTGAAGATCCTTAAATCAAACAGATTAATTTCTATGTAATAATTTGGGATCGTGGCTCAACAATGTGGTTGGGTAGTTTCACACATTGGGATTAAGTTTTATATAATAATTATCCTCAATGATGGTGGAGATAACAATTGTGCATCAATGGATATCCCATAAATATAGAAAACATGTTAGTGGGGATACTCTAGAGACACACACAACATGTGAAATAATGTCACCCCACTATGGGATTAAACAACCTTGAGCTACATTAAAAGAGGTAATAATGCCTGGAAAAGGAGTTGCGGGAAAATGAGGGGAATGATCTCGATAGTCCACAATGGCACTACTCGAGTACAACATTGTCTATATATTTCCAATAACATTCCTTTGAGGCTTCTGAACCATTTTTATCATATTAATTACATTCACCATATTTCATAAGTGAACCAGACCATGCTTTTCTTGACCAGAATTTGATTTATTCTTTTCAAAAGTTGAGGGTTTAGGGTATGTGTGTTTTAAATTATTAAGGGATTTATTTGGGATTAATCCCCTTTTAAAGATAATCCATTTCATTTTTTCCTACCTTTTACATTTAATCCATGTATACAATAGAAGCTATGAACATCCTGTCAGGTTTTCCACATTACAATCCAACATTCCCTATCCAACCTGCTCTTGAAGTGAAATTGCTTGATATAGTTGATATTAAGTTTGGGGGAAGATGTATTCTATTGTGATACCTCATTTGATGAATCTTTTGGTGGAAAATCAATTTTTAATGAGATGTATATGCTTCTGAAAAATCTTTCTTTTGAAAGTTGTACCTTTTCTAGAGCTTTCATAATAAGAGAAGTTGTTCCATTTCTGGAGCATCCAATGTAAACAGAAAGTTGTGCCTATATGGAACATTCAAGAAAAATCATGTTTGAAGAGATTGAAATATTTTCTATTGAATCCCTAAGATAATTGAATAATTATCGATCCTATTTTATACAAAGGGGAAGATAAGGAGACCATACTTGAGTAAAAATTAGAATCTTGCAATTTTTCTTCAAAAAGAGCCAAGCCTCCTTTTTCGGCATCAGAATTTTTAACATCTAAATCCTACCAACCAAATTATATAGAACAAACTTGAAAAGTACTAATGAGAATCACATTACCATGACTCACATAAGGTGGAGAAGTAGGAGGTTTTCAAATCTATGGTGACCTTTGTATTGGATTGGATGAGAAAATCATTGTTGAAAATTGATAATTGTGATATGGGAAAAAATTCATTGAGGTAGGTGTATTGTGTGCAAGGGATGTGGAATGAAGTGGAAATATTATAAATGATATAAATGGAGAACTTGAAATAATATTTTTTATGAGGCATGAAATCTTTTCATTTCATGTTGTGGATTTGGTGGATCTCATTGCTATGCGTTTTGAATTTGCATTGATTTTGATGTTCACATGTCTAGAAGTCCAAGTGCTAAGTGTGGTGGAATTTATAGAGTTAATATTTTACACATTTTTTATATGTATATCAAGTATTTAAACCCCCCAAATCCATAAATTTAAGTTTAATTACATCATTTTTGGATTTATGGTATGTTTGGTGTTAAAATTTCAAAGTTTCCTAATTTTGGGAATTTAACAGATTTAATATGTTTTGGTAGTTTGACCATATAATTTACAATATAATCCCAATTTATGAGATTACATTTTTTAGGAACCCTGGATGGTTGGGATACAACTTTTTTCTCTAGGGTATGTTATAATTCGGGCATCAAGGGACCCAAACAAATAAATTATTGTGGAGAAAGATTTCGGATGACCATGTCAACCCCACATAAGTGAATCCATCATAAATCGGTCATAATAGCTTTTATTAAAGTGATTAAAATTAGAATGGGAAACCACGTCATTTATTCGTATCTATATTGAATATCATGTAGATTGAGATTAATTAAGTCAGATATTGGATGGGAAACATTGAATGATGATTTTTGGAAATATCATGAAGAAAAAGTTATCATCAATAAATATTAAATATCATTCACTATAGATTACCAATTAAATTTAGATTTGGAAGAATGAGAGGAAATTGGATTTGGAGACTTCTATAAGAAGGGACCATTGGGTGATTCAATAATGGGAGGTTCCAACCAGGAGAAAACATTCAGAAGTCAGAATCGGCTGGAGAATTTTTCTTTATTTCTATTTCATTCATTTCTTTTTCATAGTTTTGTAATGCCTTATCACTTCACATCAATCTCTATTACATTTACCATGGTGGGGTAAACATTTAAGTGATTGGTAAATGGAAGGTTTTCTATTTTGTAATGGTATAGTTCATGCACTTTATTGAATGAAAATTCTATCTCTTTTCTGCAATGTTGTTTTCAATTTCATATAGAGATTTTTATTATCAAGTGTGATCATATTTTATTTTTTATTCTGTTATTGATTTTTTCTATGTTCAATGATCATTATCTCCCTCCACTTGGTTTTGTTTTATATATGATGGAATAAACCAATACATAGTGGTGAAGTACTCGACGATCGTCAGTACGTGTGGAAGTGGTGGTGAATGTTTTTGATTGCTTGGGATAAACAAGACCTGATCGGGTAGTGCCCATGTCAATTGAGGATATTTACATCAGCTCTCATTCACATGGAAGGAGAGTAGTCCAAACTAATATCTTAGTAAGGATTTATCTCACCATCACCAATCCATCGAAAGATTGAGAGGAAACGATTGCAGAATCTCACTTTAAACACCATAACTGTAGAGGTTAGATTAAAACAAAACAATGATACCATTACAATTAGAAAACTGACACTGACCTAATCAACCTTCTTATATCATTCTTTCAAATATTATCTTCTGATAATTTTATTCATTCCATTTTTAATTTTCTTTCCAAAAACAATTAAATCTCAGAAAGAACCCATTTCTTCTCTCTAATTAAGTGACAAATGTAATTGTTGCACACTCCACTATAGAGATAGCTTCGGTAGAGCACATTGCTACATTTTATATTAGGAAATATTTGTTTTTGTCACACCACTTGAAAGGTACATGTCAATACCATAACATCCCCAGATAATGCAGCATGAACATTAGCTTGTACGTAAAAGGAGGGAACTAGGAGATCAAATTTGGAACTATTGGGGACTACTCCCCATCAACTAAAACCTAGAATCCCCTGATGCTGGGGGTACTACTAAATGCCTTCTCCTTCAATGAGTTCAATTGGTTCAACCAACATGGCACACCTCCCCATGTGTTCATCCTCTCTAACACATCAACGTTTTTTGGAACCACTAGGTTGGACAGTAAGGTGAACGGAGTAACCACACTGATGGGAGGGTTGGAGCACCTACTCTAAGATTATTTACCATGAATCCTAATCCAAGAAGATGTCTAGAGCGAAATGAAGGAGGAAATTTATCTTTGTAACCAATTCCCTCACTAACATACTCCCCCTACTAGATGGACAACATCTATTTTATCTTCTCATACTTCTTTATGTTAGAAAGGAATTCTGCCTTGAAATCCTTTTTTAAGACATCCCAAAAAACCTATGCTTCCCTCCTCTAACTATGGAAAAGCATCCACCACTAACATTCCACTCCCCACATCTGGATCATAGCCAAAGAACTGAGTACTTAGCTGGAGAACAAATCAAGCTAAAGGGTATCACCAGCTCATCGAGCCAGATCTCTTTATACATTTCTATGATTCTACCCTTCTACTAAATGTGGGTCATCCACTAAAAGGAACTATGCATCGTCTACCACCGGTTATCCTCCTCCTCTTGATAAATTTTCCACTAATCAGCCAAATCCACCACAAGGGCCTCGATTTCCCGCACTACTCGTAGAGACATCCTAGGTTTCAAAACAGCATAGAAAAAATGGAAATTCTAACCTAGAGTAGTTTATAAGATTTAATATAAACGTTTCATAAACATGTTATTCATTCTGAATTCCCAGAACACCCAGAACATACAAGAATAAGATTATTTATGATGTGTGTACCATTGCTAGGGTTTCTACGCTACAATTAGTTTAAACTAAATTTGTCATTTTGTAGGTTCATTTTCCATTCATCGGTCCATAAGGGTCCCTAAAATCTTATTTGTAGCTAGTCTTCTCTATCTTATTTCACATATGAAGATTGTCTAACAATATTTCCCTACCATCCCATGAAATCCTCACTATGCCTAACTCTGAAATCCATCATATCTCTCAACCATTCCATCTAATACAATTCTGTCCTGACTCAAATTCCCAATGTAGAGGGATGGGTAACAAAATTCCAGACTGTTCATTCATCATTTAGATGGTGAAATATTGACCCCCGAGTGCCTCCTTCAATAGGACCTAAAGTGGCGACTAACCCTAATGGTATATAATCTCCCATAATATGGAATGTATTAAAGTTTTTATAGAAAATGATCAGGAGATAAGATAGTAAATCCCTATAAAATCCAAATATATATAGAAAAAAATAAAATTAAAGAATCCTTTTTCCACATGTATTATCAAAATAATGTGCTACAATGTACAAGAAAAATCCAAAAGAAAATTTCAAAATTTAATGAAAACAACAACATCCACTATCCCATCATCTGAGCTTGGAAGGTCGCACATGATACTAAATGTGCTCCTATAAAAGTGAATGAATTTTTATAAATATTCAGTGAGTATACATGTATACTCATTAGGGTAAACCAAAATCACTCATATACAAGTGGTGAGGAATTATAATGCCCCATGAGAAAGTAGATAAATCCAAAACACCAAGAAATGGAAACGTCCCACACATTCTCTCCAAGGAACTCTCCCCAAATAACGAATTTCTTGTAATGTAATATTACAAGAACATCAACATTTGGGAACCCCGCACATCTGTCCCTATAGTTATTGAAGGCATCCTACATGTTAGACCTCCCACACTACTTTCAGTACAGTTCCACTAATGGCCCGACCAAAACCTTTGGGTCCAACAAAACCATGCATACTACCTACAGATACATGGTCCACTACAACCATTTGTATCCATGCCCAAAGGAACATAGGGTAGAACAACTAATGTCATTCTAGATGACACATGGGCCTCATCTCGAAGACATTTGGGAAAAAAATATCCCACACACACCCAGATCTACTACCACAACATAACCATCATGAATATTTATTGTCTATAATAGACCTCATGCCATTAAATCCTACCCAAACATTCATGGTATACCTAGGATAATGACATGAAAAGGAGCTAACATCAAGCCACTCTTATGAATGTTGGTAGAAACACCACCACCAGAAAATAGGGGTGTTTTCCATTATGTTATCAGCTTTGGTTGGGTGCATATTTGAAACATAAAAATTAATTTCTATATATTGTTGAAAATTCAATCATCCCAACTAAACTACTGGGAAACCAAAAAATAAACAAACACCATCATTAATATTCATAAATTCTCAAACACGCAACATCCATAACCTGTGAACAACTTAGTTGTGGAATAAAAAACCCACATTGTACTTGTTCTCATTATCACATTATGGTGATTCCATTTAATTATTCCATCACTACTAAGAAACTAAAAGGTATATCCTCAATCCAAAAAAAAAGGAAGGAAAATAGCTAAGCATTAATTTATTCATTCACACCTGGATCTCCTATAAATTCACAAAAACAAAAGTGATCTGTGATATCCCTCAATGAATTGTAACCAATCAAAGCCCCATCCTACAAGAACATATTCGTAAATGTAAAATTAAACCACATGATGTCACATCCACATCCACATCACCACCACGAATCAACTAAATCATCCACACATATCACCAGAACTGAGCAAGGATGTGTCTAGATTTTTCCACACTATTCATTATGTTCCGTATTTTTGTTTAGTTAACCAGGGTGATCACACACAGATTTATCTTCATTGGGAATCCATTTAATCAACCATGTTTATGTGATAAACAAGTTTCCATGTTACATCCATTAAATAAAAAGATTAACTAGAAAAAAAGTGGTCCATTAGTGCTCAATGAAGGACCACCAACAACCATGATGTTTAGTGAAAAAATCATATACAATTAAAAACATATCAACAATGTTATAACACAAAAAACAACAAAATCGTTCCAACACCTACATTGTTAAACGATTATTTTATTATCATCTTTATATTTTGTTTTATCTATGTCCCATGGGATCATCATCATACACACCCCACATGATGCAAATTAAACATAGATGAAGGAAGAACCCATACATGAATGATCAAGGATCTATGTTTCCACCTCCCAAAAAAATGAGGATATGGGACAAGTTGAACTCCAAGTACACCAAGGGTGCGCAGGGGAGGATCACACAATGGTGCATGATTATTCTCTGGAGTATGTTTCTTGGGAGTGAATTAGATAATGGAAAGGAATTATAAAGAAAGGATCCCAACTTATGTAATGGTTGGATCCTAAAATTTGGTAGAAGATTTAAAATTAAAAAAGTTGATTCATGGCATGAAAATTTAGGTGGGATGATTAACACATTATTATAAATTGATATATAATAATTCTTCTCAAAGATGGCGGAGATAACAGCTGGGTGTTAAGGGATTTCATTTAAATAGAGAATACACATATGTGGGGATAATGTGGAAACACGCCTATGGGGTGACACATGGTCACCCGATTATGGGAATAAAAATACCTCAAAAAAATTAAATTAGGAAATAAAACATAAAACAACATTACAAGAATAATATGGGACGAAACCCAACACACCACAGTGGCACTTCAAGGGTGCCGCACCGATCAATTTCACTGATAGGTTACACCAGGATGACACCATGCCACTGACACTGACAGTAGCCTCCCTCACTGATGGGGTCCAAGGCACCCAAAACACCATAATTTGAAAATATATATAATTAATGATGGTACATACCTAGAAATCCTACTAAAACTTTTGAATATAAGAGGTTCCCACTAGTGATGTATATCATACCCTCTTGTGATAATAATCCGCAATAAAATAATAGGGGACCAAAAACTCCATAGAACATTTGACTGTGATATTTTTAACAGAATTATTGATTAGTGTTGTGATTGTGGTTATCAGTTTATGGAATCTGGTGTTGGTGTGGTGGTTGATGAATCCATACACCAGGAATTTGACATTTGATTTTCGACTCAGTGCACAAAAAATAGATTGTAGGTGTGTTTCAAGGGGTTTCATTGGTATTTCATTGATTAAGATCACCAGGTATAAATTATTGACCTATGTGAACCTGTTTCTTTTCAAGATGCCTCCACACTGATAGCCATATAGGGTTATAGGTATAATATGCAATGATATCCCAACGAGCGACGTGGTATCGCTTTAGGGCCCTCATCCAGTAGAGGTACCAGGGGAGGAACTAGTGGTAACATAACCCATTGGTCCTCTGACGCCACGAGCCCTAGAAGCAGATAATGCAGGCCACATGAGCGCATTGCATGAGTTCCTGTGCCAGAGGCCACCCATGTTCAAGGGAGAGACAGACCTACAAGCATGCAAGGATTGGATAGAGGACGTGGTGAGAGTCTTCTTATTGGTAGAGACATCAGCTGATGTTTTTTTGATCATTGACACAGGTCTTCTAGAGGCTGTAGAAGACAAATTTTACAGAGGTCCAAGATGGTCAGACCTATATGTTAACGTTCGCATGATTTATGGTTAGTTATACGGGGCACAGGAGACTGATCTATTAATGCGAGGAACATGCAGTGTTTCACATACAGCGGGTAGGGTCACATGGCTCGTGACATCCTGACCCGACATGTAGATGATTAGAATATGGATTAGGGACCACCCAGGCAGAGACAGATGTTCAAACGAAAAGGTCTGCAGGGAGCAGGTTGACATGATAGTGGAGCTTTCCCTATAGTTGGAGGGGGGAGACGATTCGAGGTATTACTGCCACCACCACTAGGGGGTCCTCCCCGACCACAAAGAGCTGGTGGATAGGGGTGAGATCAGATCCAGGCCATAGATACATATGACCAAGGTGCTCCACTGATGATACAAGGTACAATATGGGTCTACTTTACATTAGCTGCAGTACTTATAGTTAGTGGTGAAAATAATTATTTTATTTATATTTCCCTCATTCGGAGCACGGAGATTCCTATGGAGTCGTTGGCTCGGTCTTTATGGATAGATACCCCTTTGACAGGGGACTAGATGATTACACACTTTTTTCAACAGTGTGACCTCTCTCTATTTGGTGAGAGCTTCAGCTGGGATATACTAATAGCGGTGTCGAGGCCTTAAGACTTAATTTTGTGGATGTAATGGTTATGTATATTCCATGCTTAGATAGACTGTATTACGTGAAATGTGCGGTGTGTCCGCACGAATGTGACCAGTTTTACCTTCACCGACAAGAAGAGATCCATTACAGCACAAGATGGCCTTACCCAAAGGAAAGTGTAGCTGATCACTTATCAGTTGTCTAGCCTTACCCTCGAAGTGGTCTATGTGTAAATTATGAGTTATCCAGTAGTGGTGGACAAGTATGTGGATGTCTCCCCTGATGATGATTTAGGTCTACCTCCTTGTAGAAAGGTCGACTTTTACATTTAATTTTACTTTGTGATGACACCGATATCTCCACCATTATATCAGATTGATCTAGTGGTGCTTCATTAGCTTCGGGTACAATAGGAGGACTTATATGGAAGGTATTCATTTGGCCATGTGTTTCTCCATGGGTAGCCCCGATTTTGATCGCTAAAAAGGTGGATGGGGGCTGCAGGCTTTTTGCTTATTATAGGTGACTGAACTAGGTGACCATGAGAAACAAGTACCCACTCCCAAGGATTGATGTCCTCTTTTATTAGTTTAAGAGAGAATGGTGTTTCTCTAAGATAAACCTCAGATCAGGCTATCCCAAGCTCATAGTGGTAGTCAAGGATGTGAAGAAGAATGCTTTCAGATATCAGTATGGCCATTATGAGTTTTTGTTCTTGTCGTTCGGTGTGAGAAATGCCCGTGAAGTGTTCATGGGACTCATGAACATGATCGTTCATCCATACCTATAACACTTTTAAGTTGTCTTCATCGATGACATTATGATATAATTGGATACTGAGGAGGATCATGCCTATCAATTGCAGGTAGTACTAGACTAACTCTAAGAGCACCAGCTTTATTCTAAGCCTTTGAAGTTCTAGTCCTTAATCCAATAGGTTCAAATTGTGGGACATGTCATATTAGATTTTGAAGTTGCAGTGTATCTAATTTATATTGAGGTGGTACTTTCATGGGATCCACCCAGGAGTGTGACAGAGGTAAGAATTTTTCCTGGGTTTGGCTGGATTCTACAGGAGATTTTTTCCTGATTTCTCCAGAGTTGCAGTGCCTCTATCAGCATTGATTGTGTAGGGGAAAACATAGTTTTGTTGGAGAGATTCCCGTGGTGTTTTTAGGAGCCGAGGAAGAGGTTGAGTAGTGCCCCCATCTTGGGGCTTCCAGAGAAGGGTGTAGGGTACGTAGTCTTCTGCGTCACATCAGGGACCGGGCTCAGATGTTTCCTGATGTTGGAGCGAGAAGTGATCACATATGGTTCTCAACAACTAATAAATCATGAGTAGAACTATGATACCGATGACCTAGAGTTATTATATGTGGTCTTCGCTTGAAGATATTATGACCTTAAATGATGGGAGATCATTTTATAGTCTACACAGTTTAGAATAGTTTCATGTATATCATCTCTCAGAGAGGACCTGAACCTGATACAGTAGTGTTGTCTTGAGTTTATCTAGGAGTATGACTTCGAGATATTCTAAACTCTTGAGAAGGGGAAAATTGTAGAAGATGCACTCAGCAAGAGATCTAGCATGCAGCTGCAAGGTGAGGCAACTGGGCAGCTGGACACCATGAAGATATCCTTTTTGAATCAGGATGGAGAATCTTTTCTTCATTCTCAAATAGTCACTTCCCCACTTCATCAGCGAGTCACGAAGGCTCAGCATGGGGACACTGACAACAAGAATCGACTTTCACATATATCCATAAGAAATGAACCAGATTGATTTTCTGATAGTGGGGAGAATGTCATTCTCTTTAGAGGACGTAACATGGTACGAATGTCACTTTGGGGGATGTGTTGAGGGAGTTCCACACATCACCTCTAGTAGTACATCTAATAGTGGAAAAGATATATGAGGACCTCCTATGATAGCACAAGAGGATGGGAATGAATAAATAATTAGAATAGTTTGCCTCTCGGTACCTCACATGTCAGCAAGTGAAGGAAGAGCATCAGGTACCTACAGGATCCGATCAGCCTTTAGAGGTCCCAAAGTGGATGTGTGATAGGATATCCATGGACATCGTTACAGGACTTCCATGTTCATCCAGAAGTTAGTATTTTATCTGGGTTATCATCGACCGACTCACCAAGTCATCCCCCTTCCTAACAATTAGAGTGTATGGTTAATTAAAGAGCGTGGGATGCCTCTTTGTGTAGGAAATTGTGCAGCTAAATGGAGTATCATCGACCATTGTCTCGAATCATGATACATTTTTTACTTCACGACTATGGATGGGGTTGGAGGAGGCTTTCAGGATGTAGCTTTGTTTGAGCACCACCTTCCATACTTAGATGGATGGATTGGCTGAGCAGACCATTTAGACCATTGATGACATGCTACGTTCTTTCATCTTGGACATTGGTCAATGATTGGAGGATGACTTGCATTTTGTGGAGTTTTCATAAAACTACAATGATCACTCTACCTTTGGGATGGCTCCTTTTGACACAGTGTACGCCCGACCATATAGAATGCCTTAGTGCTGGACTGACCCAAGGGAGTCAGCACTCATGGGACCAGATTTGGTATGGGCTACACTAGAGAATGTTCAGATCATCTGGGAGCCGATGAAGTCTTCACAGAGCATACATAGCTGTTATGATGATATGAGACAGAGACCAATGGAGTCAAGGATGAAGACCACCTATTTCTATGTGTCTCACATCGACGAGGTTTGCAGTGAATTGAAGGGGAAGAAAGTTAACTCTATGGTTCATTGGACCCACCCCGATCCTCATCAGAGTTGTTGAGGTGGATTACCACTAAGCAAATCCCCCTCAGTTGCACCAGTTGCATGATGTCGCCCACTTATCCCAATTGAGAAGATATGAACTTGATCCGACCCATGTCATTGACTATGTTGAGTGAGAAATAGATGATGTGGCGACGTTTACGGACGTTCCCTTAGAGATTGAGGATCAGCATGAGTTGTTCCATCACGGTAAGTCAATACCTCTAGTGCATGTTTGCTGGAAGAATGGGAACCTATAGGAGAGCCTGTGGGAGTGGGTGTCTTAGATACATGATTAGTACCCCCACTCGTTTTCCTATTTTTGAATTGTGGATGACGGGGACACAACTCCCTGAGATGGGGAGAAATTAAAGACCATGAAAGTCCATGTAATTTTCTTAAAATTATATTAAATATTACGACACTGCAACAATTGACGGTGGGTGATTCATAGGTTTCGTGTGCCCAAAATGAATTTCTAAAGATTATTTGTTGGTATATTTAGTGAATGTGTAAGCGAGTTTTTGTAACATTTAAACTGGTGATTATAATTGAATATAGAGGACACTGTTGAACTCCCAGCACCGATATCCACTTAAAGATACCTTTACCACAACTATAGTAGGTCAATGGTGAAAGATTGTTTTTCACTTTTTCGTGGAAATAAAAATAATATCAAAAAATAGATATTTTATTTCTGTTGAAACCTCCAATTTTATTGTTATGGAGGTAAGGACCATAGAGCTTAAAAATTCCCAATTTTAATTCTAGTGGTGGAGACCAAATGAACCCCCTTTAATGGGAGAAAACCTCTCAACTCCCCATCATTAATTATTCCAACACTATTCATTTAATTGAGACAATTAATTATGCCATATAATTATGCCAAATCCTTTTGTGCAAGAAAAATTATATTTTTTATTGGCACTTCAGTTCATGGAGTGGAATGGTTAGAAATGGTGAAGGGGAAAAATTTTGGAATATATTCTACAATGAAGAACCTCACCTCCAAAAGAAAACACAAACTCCATTAAAGAACGTCCTTTGGATAAAAATAAAGAGGAGAATGCATGAGCCTGACGATATAAGCGTGTGGCAGATGTGACAATCGTTTGCACCCTCTTAGCCTTCACTGTTTTCATTTTCCGACACATCAACACACCATCAAGTTAGGGGTGTTTTTATTTTTCATGATTTACATCGAATTAATCTTCTTGATCAGCATGCTACCTTACTAATGTGGAAGAATTGGGTCAAAAGGAGACATCCCAATCCCTCTGTAATTATTCATGGATGGAGTGTTCTTCGTGATGGAGGATGATGGAAACTGACATCGGAGGGGAACATGAATGGTGGTTGGCAGCACGCATGGCCGTGTTGAAGGCAACGACTTGACTGCGCCACCCAATAGATGAGAACTGCGTCCTTTTGTCATAGCGGTGAGGGAAGTGTGGTCGTATCGCTGCCAGCCACCAGCGAAGACGAGTAGCGTGAGCCCAACAAGTGGAGAGGACGACCGCCCATCCGGCCAGCAAGGGTGAACTGCCGTCCCACGGTCACCACACCGCACTGCTGCCGCTGCCCCTCCCTCCTCCCCTCCCCCCCCCCCCCGCGACAGCTGCCCCGCACCACAGCGCAGACACCTCAACACACTATCGCCGCCCTGCCACACCTTGGTGCCTCACCACACTACGACAACCATGACACACTACGACCACCCAGGCTGGGCCGTCTAGAGGGCTGGGAAGTGCATCAGGCCGGGCCGGACCCAGGGGATCGACCCTGGTCCACCCAAATCGGGTTAGTCCAGCGGGTCATCCCGGGTCAACCAAAACCAAATGATCATTTTTTGAACTGTCTACAGTGCAAGAAACCTTGGAGAATGATGGTCCCCATGGTATACCCAACGGGAGATTTTCATAATTCTTGTGTAAAATTGGGATGGATCGAGAACGAATCCAACTGGGCCCTCGGGACTGAAAGGCTAATAACTACAGACCGAGCGTTCGATTGACGCACCGTCTATTGAGTTGAGACCCCTATGATGTGGAGGTATATTTGGATATTATTTATGGGACATTGTGATAGTTTGAGTATCAATCAGTGGGTTTAGAATAGGAATCTCTCAAAGACAAACATTCTTAGTGCGGGAACCTTGTAGCTGGATGTGATGATGTACTAGTATTTTGTGTGTTTCTGACAATGTATAGACGATGTACGAGGATCATGTGTGGAACTGATGATCTACAGATGATTTACTAGGATCCTGTGTGGGTCTGAAGATGTACGGACGATGTACTTGGATCTTGTGTGGGTCTGACGATGTACTAAAAATGTACTACGATCTTATGTGGGTCTTACGACATACTGATGAGGTACTAGGATATTGTGTGGGTCTGACGACATACAAATGATGTACTAGGATCCTATATGGGTATGGCCATTTAACTATTAAGTACATGGACTATGTGTGGGTCTGAGGACTTACTGAAAAGGTACTAGGATCTTCTATGTGTCGGACGATGAACTAGGATTTGGTGTGAGTATAACGAGGTACTAGGATCTAGTGTGGGTCCTATGATGTTCTAGAATCCTATGTGGGTCTGATCATGATTTATGATCCATCATGGATATGACTCTTAACAATGTAATATGAATTAGTAGTTTAATCTAATCATCAATATTATTGTGTCAATGTTATACCTAGACTGAGAAGAGTTTGTTCCTTATGGTACATTCATTCGTGTTAATACCTTGGTAGTATTCTTCAGTGTGGCATACATGTGTGCTACTTATCTTCGTGTTACTCATTCCTTTGTGGAATGGTTCCTCTTGGGATTTTATTTGGACTCTTTGTTTCATCATATTGACATGGGTATATTTGATAACTTAGTTATATGTATGGGCATATACTGATGTATGGTTTTCAGTTGATTTCAGGATATGTGGTTTATCCGTTGTGAATTTTGTGTGACCATGAGGGTCTCAAGGTCCCTACTGAGTATCATTATACTCTCCCTTACGGGGGATATGCCCCCACCCTGTTGTTCTTGGTCCAAACTATAGACAACGCTGTCTAAGGATGTGTGTACCAGGACTAGAGGTAGCTCAGAGGTGTACATTAGAGGAGGCGTACAACAAAGATGACATTTCGAGAGCTGTACATAACCTTCAGGTAGGATCCTTGGCAGGTCTTAACAGGAGTTGTTCAGGTTAACTTATACCTTTCTATTTCACGTTCTTTCTAGTTGGGCTTGTATTCTGGCCACTTTTACATACTGTATTCATTCTTTTTTACTATTTAGTTTACTTGTGTTCATAAATTATTGTGTGCTTGGTTGTGTGTGGTTACAGGATATAAAGGCAATGCTTTCCCAGTTTTAGAGAATACGCCTTTCGGTGCTAGTCTCCAGCCCAGGGCCTTTGGAAGGTGGGCCTAGGTTAGTCATGGAACGGGACCCAGGGGATGGGTCCTAACATTTACGCTACCCAACCCCGTCATTAAGAGATACTGACACCTTGGGGATTCTAATCCAAGTCGGTGTTTTCCCAAACATACAAGTGGGTGGAAGGATGGATAACATCCCCCTTTGGCCCCACCCTCTTCTCTTTTTAGTTATCTGTTTGGGAATGCATGACAGTTGGTTATCCTCATATATGTTTGTAAACAGATGTAATGTATTTTGGTTATTTCACACATATATTCATGATATATTCACTTATGTACTACTTTTGGTATAACATGAATATGATATGATGGTTTCAGGACCCTTACTTTAGTTATAGGTTGTAATGTCTTGATGTATAAATCCAGTTGTATGATAGATGTTATGCCAGCATTGAAGTCACTAGAAATCTATCGGAATACGTTTGGCTGATTGGATGGTGTGGGGATTCGTCCAGGTGTTTGTGGTAATTAATCGAGTTACAGGAGGTGTATTTTGGGTTTCATGCACTGGTGTCTTCTTGAAAGCATTATTTTATTGAGATGGATTAAGACGCGCAACATTGGGGAATAGTGGAATAACACTGGGAAAGATGTAGCGGGGGATTCTTGATATTCGTTCTTATGTTATATAATATTATATATGATACCAGTTGAGAGTATCCATGGTGAGGCATGGATATTAGTATACATGTCTAGGTGAAGAGTTAGTTTCGTTGGTTGTTGACTATACTTTATCCAACATTCATTTCTTTTTCACAAGAGGCATGAGGGAAGATCCTACTAAGTATAAAATTATACTCACCCAATGATATATAAAATATTTTTCATGTCACCTGATGCATGTCAGAGATTAGTATTGTTATTACTAGTATGGAGGTTTTCAGAAGCTATTCGAACGTCGGGGTCACTGTCATTTATAATTACTTTGGTACATCCATTTTCCAATTTTAGTTGTAGTTGTTCATACATGACATTTTTTATATGAAATTGATTTTAATTTAATATTGATGTATGTGTTCGAGTTGGTTGGAGTATATATTATATCTCTCTTTTTCTTGTATTATCTTTGATCGTAA
The DNA here is from genome assembly GCA_963277665.1 of Viscum album. Lineage (NCBI taxonomy): Eukaryota > Viridiplantae > Streptophyta > Magnoliopsida > Santalales > Viscaceae > Viscum > Viscum album. Next base: position 1,199,607,806 of record OY728121.1, on the reverse strand, counting down.
TAAAACCAATTTGTGTGTTTACTATACCCTCATGTCTAGTTTTCAACACGAGGCCTACTAGAGGTGGGACACAGGGGTCATTATCCCTCCTCTCAAATTGTGGGCCTAAAATGTGTACAATTTCTGGGGATTTTTTCATTACATAAATCATCAACCAAATAGAAAATTATTCCTTCATCATTTCTTTCAATCCTTTATAATATTAGAGATGTCGCTTAAATCCAGGTACACACTCACCGCCCTCTCAGACCAATAAGAAGGGTCAAGACATTACAATATTCGATGTCATTTACAACACAAATCCTTAAGAAAATAATGGAATAGAATATCCAAATATTTTACAATATATTTTCTATTTTATATATTTAAAATATATTCTATAGAATTCAATGTAGACAATAATGAGCTATCATTCATTTCATACAACACTATCATTCTTCGATAGATAACATTATATTCAAGACATAGCTTTACTGATTTCAAGATATATTATTATTTTAAATGAAATTTTAAGGAAGAAAATTTATTTTTAGTTTTTAATAGAATTAAATAATTTAAAAAATATATGGTTCAAGTCATTGGTTACAAATTAATTATGTATATATGTTGAATTGAATATAATGGAAATCCTCATAAATAACTATGTTTATGTGCCAATGGAGTTTAATTTTAATAAATCAAATTAATTATTCTTATTGGACAATTTTAATGTAATTTATATGTTTTATATTATCATTTTCAATCAAATTTATTTTCATAGTATAATATAAAAAGTATTTTTTTGTATAAATAATTTATTTAAATGTAGTTTTGTAATCATTTATTTACATATATGTTTTAGAAAGAAATTGAGAAAAATAAAACAATTGTGAAAAAAATCATCATTATTAGAAATGTAATGTTAATGTTATCATAGGTTGTGTTTTTGTATTTATATGAGAATTTTCATTTTATGATGAATACTGGAAAAGAAATATTTTTTATTGATAATTGAAATTTATTTTAAAAAATTTATAATTTTAAAATATATTTTTTATTATTTTTCATTTATTATTAGTTTGATTATATATTCATTTTAATCATTTATTATATTGGAAAATGTTTAATATTGTATTTATTATAAATATACTACTATATTTTGAACATTTTCACTCTAAAACCCTATTTCACATCATGTCTTAGCGAATAATTTTAAATTAATTTCTTCAAAACATGAGAATTTAATTTGGAAAAATTCATTTCATATTTTTAATAATTATAATAAAAAATTATACAAGTCCAAGGTAAATTTATTACCAAGACGATTAGTGAACACAATTTAAATTAATTAAGATGATGAATTGAAAAACCAGTTAATTGAGGGGTAAAACACTAAACTGATGGTGGGAAATACCAGGAATCTTTTACTACATCCATTGTCTGGAATATTTCGACCATATAACTTGTTTTCCAAAAATGAATCATTAGTCGAGAAAAAATATTTCTATATGACCACACATTAGTTATTGAATATTAAAACATTCAAGAATATTTCACCTCCTACATTATAAAATACCATTCAGAGTATCCATTTATTAATAATTGTCAAGATATTTTGATTTTACAAACAATAAAAATATCATTTACCAGCATCCCTCATATATTATAAATTTTTTGAATTTGTGATGAAATCCATGCATGGAATACCATTGCTGAAAACCTAAATGAGATACCTGAAGAAGAGCAATTGTTTTGATAATATCATTTCTATTATATTTCATTATCTACCTCCTTCAATTATTTTCCAATCATGATTCTATAATAACGTATTTTTAAGTAATATATAAATATTCTTTATGGTATGGGTTTTACCTAAAACATGACAAACATCCATTAAATGTGATAAACAATCATATTTAGTCTATACAACAAACTTACACATCATGAACCAATATCATTAATTATTAAATTAACACCTCTCATTGTACAAAAAAATAATTTAAATATTATATATATATATATATATTAAATTTATGATATTATTTTACATTTTCAGTGATCTTATCAAATATATATTCATGTTTTCATTTTAGTGAGAATGTCATAATATTGTTCATGTGTACAATGGACTAGTACCACATGATGTGATTTGAATCGATCATGCATTACATTAACTAGATTATGTATAGGTTTAAGAAAAAGATGTGATATATATAACATTATCATGATTGTAGATAAATAATATTCTTATATATTAATATATCTCATTTACATTAATTTCTGTCAATAGGATACAAAAATGAATATATCATTCATGAGAAGGTATGACCTACAATATCCATGAATAATGTCTTTGATTTCATATTTCCAAATTTTATTATTTTCTATTAAAACACATATACTGATTATATAAGTCATCTACATTATGTTTTAAAATCAATAGAAGATAAAATCATGATATATTTAATTTTTACAAAAAATTAAATGCCAAAACATACAGGAAAAAATAATTTATTACCTAAAACAATGAAGACAATCAAATTTTATAAAAAAAAATTAGTGATTATATTTTTTAAAATAATTTTATATGATATCAAACATATTAATATGTATATTTTAGGAGTAAAAATTAATTATAACCATTACACTGGTGGTTATTTCATGATTTAAAAAAATTAAAATTTCTCTAATGGATGTTATCTCAATTTCCATTAAATGAGGCATACATTATAGATTTAAAAATATCTTCATTTATATGATGTACATAATACAAATTTTAAATTTGTTATCATTAATACATAATAATTTATGATATTATAAATTTATTTTTAAATTACATCATTTAGGGGTATTTGAATTAAAATAATATAAGGGGTAATGAATTTAATAACTCAATAACATTTCATTTGGTTATATTAATTCATCATCATTATTAATATCATTTGAACATGTATTTAATGAATTTATACTATATTTTTTTGACTACATTTATGTGGTTTAATAGACTATACACATAATGTGTTCATTCGTTAATTAACACCTCAATGTTTTATTTAATTTTATGCATATATTCAGAAATATTTTACTCATAATGATTGTTAAGTCATGATTTACAATAATGTAAAAAATATTAATGTATTTTAAATAATCCTTTATTTATATCTTCCCCTAGTTATTCATTTGGTTCTTAATGTTATGAAACTACTTTTTAAATAATATTTTCTTATTTTTTGGAGATATTATTAATATAAAATATTATTCATTTATATATTCTGTCTGAAATAAATATTCTAATAAACAAATTCCAAAATTTTATTTCCAAATGATTTTTATTAAACATTGAAAAACATTTTATTAAAGGATATTTTAACCCATAATTATTTTAAAAAGAATTATTAAATGTAATCTTTACTTCTCTTTTGAATCATGGATTATTTCTATATTTTTATAATGCGGAGGGAATTATATTTATGACATTTATGTAATTGATTAACAAAATGACAATAATTTATTGGAATCATCCATTTCATATTTAAATTTATCTTTTTTAAGAAAATGTTTTTAAAAGTAATTTTCAATGAAAATTTATTCCAAAAAGAAAATGATATTTTCCTCAAATATTGTTTTGAAAATTCATTTATTTCATCCTAGAAATAAACCCTAATTATTACACTAATAAGTATGTATTATATTTATACCATCTTTATTCATCATTAGGATGATTTATGATTGTTTTATCTATAGAATGTATTAAAAATCACATACAATAATTCATTTTTTTGAAAAAATATCCCCATGAATAAATCAATGCCTTGTGATCCTATGATAAAATATTGACCCTAAATATCCACATTATATATCATGGATATCATTATTTCATAACCTATAGACCAATTTTACATATAGTGTGGAAATATAAAGTTATATAATATCTTTGTAAATATTCATAAATATGGATACATTGATCAATATTGAATTTTTTGGATACATAACATTTATTGTGAATGAAATAAATTATTCGACATATAATGAATGATTTTGACTAGTATGAAATGGGTGTGGCCCAGTTATAGATATCCCTTAGATGAATCATCAGTCTCATGAGACGAATCATTTCCTTAGATGTAGTTAAATGAGTTTCATCTCAAATGTTATAAACTTTCTATTTAATGATATTAATAATAAAGGATTCATTTACCAAGGAATCATCGTATCCAATAAAATAATAATTTTATTCATTGTGCAATAGTATTAAACATATACATTATTTTTTCAATATAAAAATTATATGGATGGTTTTCATTACCAGTTGATTGATAAAGTTTAATGTTTTTAGTTATATACATTCCAAATTGATCATTCCTTATCCGGTTATTTAAATATCATGTATTCTAGGTTATTTTTCTTCCACATTGATTACTATTATCCAGGAAAAACTAATAAGGATATTATACCAAGGTTCACTTACATCCCGGTTTATTGATTACAACGCATTATGTTCATTTACTACAATGAAAATTTTGTTAATAATATAGATTTATGATATATTCAGATATACATAACCTTGAAGGTGAATTTTAACTCACCCTTATATCATAATAATTACCAATGAATGCAAGAATTTTTATAATTATTAATATGAAGTGATATCGTATCTAGAGTAAATTAATTATTGAAATATCAAATACACTGATTTAATTTTTGAATTCATAATTTAATATAAGACTCTTGTATATAGCATGCATACCCAGAGTAGTAAACCAACTGACCATATAGGATACGTTTCAATGAATATATTTCCAATGTTTTGGTAGTAGCAATCATTATTGAGTTTTTGGACATAGGGTTTCCACAAATAATTTATCTATGACAATAGAATGGGATTAATAATAATATATATATATAGTCAAATATTCATATCCATAAAAATTGCATCCAATTTACAAGGGTAAATTTAAAAAGTTACAAAATCATAGTAGGAACATGATGGTAAATTGTTGATGATTATAATAAAAATATTTTAGAATGAAAAATATATATACCCTTTTATTTCCTTATTTCACCAAACCATTTTATTCAATGAATGATATATGTTTGCATCAACCAAATTCAATTCATAAAATGATGTAAAATACATAAAAATTCACTTCCTATCAACAATAAATAATAAAATAATCTTTATCAACAATTGATTTATTTTTGTTATTTATTTTGATGAGTCTTATTATGATTAAGAGAATTAATGAAAATGATTTAAATATATTAATAAAGTATTATTATATAGGAAATATGAAACATTATTGAATAAATACCATATTATAACTCAATTAATGATTATAAATTATAATATGGAGAATCTAAAACATCCCAATCTACACCAATTAGCTAATATGTAGATGACTACTTTTAGAAAAAAAATGTTTCTACCATCCTATGTTTGGGGATGAGATTTAACTCAAATGATATTTGATATTGACCCTTTGGTGGAATGGTTGTTCAATAAGATGTGCACCAAAATGATATTATTAATATTGGATGTTTCAAATGTGTTGTTATTTTGACAAGGATGGGAAATTATATAGGTGTCATGGGTGGCCTAATGTTTTTTTTAGTGATGGAAAAAATTTATCATATCCACAAAATTTTGACAAGGGTGAACATTTTTTCAAAACTAGCTTGACCCTAGTCCTGAACCATGATTCCTTCTCAATGTGGTTAAGGGTGTGACATTGTATTTTAATACTAAACAATCTAGGGTGCATGGATATTCACCTATTTAAGTCATCTTGGATAGAGGTATCATGGGTAGATTGTACACATTTTGTATACAATGCGCATGTACCCTAAAACCTCCCTTTTGAGGCAATAGTAAGAGAATGGGTAGAACATTATTTAACTAACCATGAATTTAAACAATGAACCTAATTAAACGGTATATAATAAACCATTACCTCTATTTTATATAAATATTCTCCTACTCCTTTATTATCACATTCATTCAACACCCCCACCACCTATGGAGCGCTTCCTATTCTCTCAAGGATATAGTGTTATCTCCCACATTTAGTGTCAGAATTGATCAATGTCGAGAGTATGGATTGTGCAATGGTGATACCCTTAATCATATTTCTATCATTCTTCATTTTATATCCCATTTATGTAATATTTTTTGCCATCCTAATTCATACTATATTTAGGGTGCTCATCAATTTCATAAATTTCTCTTGAACCACATCAAATCATTCAACAATTTTGGATGTGTGGGTCAACCATTTTATAAGGGAGCTAGTTCTCTTTATTTATCTCATGTATTGTTGAATTAATTTTATTCTTCATTTTTTTCTTGTAAGAATGTTCTAGTGAGTACTCTAAGAGGATAAATTAATTAATATCAATGCTTTCTCATGTTTATTATGAAATTATAATATGGCTAATCACATCATATTTAGTCCAACATGACATGATCGTACCATATGATTGTTCCCTTCATAGATAGGATCTACTCACAAATCATTAATTCTTATAAAAAAATAATGAGGGTTTATGTTTTATCATATAGTCCATATTAAAGTAAAATGAACTATTATTTGAATTAAAAGGTAATTAATAATCCATTGTGCTTTATGCCTCATGCCAATGCTTCATGATTCTTGATTTCTAGAATATATCTGCTTCCTTGTATGTATTTAATTGTTATTACTCATAATGAGTTATGAATCATGTATTATTTCTGGTTCATTATAACACTTTCTTTTCACAATTTGTTTTTATTAGGATATATTATATATCACAATTGACATATGATTTATTAATTATACATAAGTATATATACTATAGTTATTTTGATTAGATTAAATTTATTGTCTTGATCACATAAAATTAATATTATAATTATTTTTTGTTGATATGAGGTTGATATTTTCATATCATACATACTTATGAGCTGTTAGAGAACATAATTCCCAAATTAAAGACACCATGATTGGACTCACCATGATAGGTCTCCCATCTAATTGGCTTGTCAGAAAAGACCCTTTGGCCTTCCATGGACGACTTGTTTGGGTGGATTATGTATACCCAAGAGTGACCCTTGTTCCCTAGTACAGAAACCACATATTAGATTATTTGGAAGAATGTTATAATATAAAACTAGTGATACTATATCCCATCCTTATTTGACTTGGATGATCTAATTGGTTATGCTTTCACCACGATGATGTTGACATGATGGATTCATTTTATGGGTATCCTTAGACTAGATTTTGGTATTGGGTAGTTCTGTAGCTCTATCATTGGCCATTGAGATTCCATTTTGGATTTTTTTGGATGGTATCTTGGTTTGAAAATGTATTTAAAATTTTATTCACCATGTAAAAATGTGTTTCCTATTTATTGAATTCTATGAATGCTAAATTGATTCCACATAGACGTCCTCTATGGAAAATCACACACTAGTGGTGGATCCAAACATGACGATTTATTTATGAATACCCATGTACATAAATTATCAATTATATATAGGTTCCTTTAAATTAGATACATTATTATATTAAAAATTTTAGTAGTGGAAGCTGGTTATCCCTGTGGAATACGAATAATAATTTTTTATTTGTTCAATTAATTTACTTTACTATTACATGAACACTCCTCAATTTATATTCCATGATGTGAATTAATCTACAAATTTTAATGGTGTACTAGTGGCTATATCACACACCATACTAGGGCCTCCATTATAATGTGATACTCATGAAGAATTAGTTTTTCATTTTTAGTTGGAATGATTACATTATCAATGAATTTTACATGAGATCATTGGATTATATAACAATGTTATTACAATGGATGATCAAGAAGTTATCTTACATGTTTTTCTATTTTTATTTTCATTATGTTCATATTGTGCATTTCATTCATATTCCTTGTCACATCATCTGAAAATGCGTGAAATATTATATATATTTATAATGGAATGTTACTATTGTTTTGTTGTTATATTTTTTTCAACTATGAAGTAATTATTTTATATTTCATCGAAGGTTGTTTTTTGTTATATTATTAATAAAGGGTTATGAGAATATGATCATAATTGTATTGTGTCCCAACTATATGTCCATTAAACCATCACTTCTAGTCCGAGGAATCAGTTTCTTGTAGAATCATAGTTGAGGATATCTAACGATTGGTCAAAATACATATAATGTTGTCTGTCATGTGTGTGAATTACAAATAGGTATCAGAACATTCTATTTCAATGGGACTATTTTATGGTGATGGTATATCGGAAACTATTAATGTGTCATCACTTGTTAAATATCCTTTACTATAGTGGAAAATTTAGATATGCATAAAATACCACAATCTTAGGGAAGGGGTATTTGTTCATGTTTCTCATTTGACGAATTTACTGTTATTTCACCTTGAGAGATTGTTGTACACTCTACTAAAAACTGATATAAAATAAATATGGTATTATCCTTTGGTATATTATAAGATTTATGTATAATTACAATCATCATTATAGTCCCATATAAATTCATATGATTTTCAAATTTCGTACCATATAGATTTCATTTCCTGAATATTTTAATTTGTTAACATGACATGTCTATTATTTTCTTACATGTTGTAAGATACATTATCAATTTTAATAAAATTATTTGTTCTATACCATATTTTTTATATCATTAGACATATCATCGATATAATATTATTTTGGATTTATTTATTTTGTTTTTAGGTACAACATACTCTTATATCCATGGTTTTCTTTTATACCTTGTTTTGGTGTTTTCCCTTATTACATTGTTTCCTACCATATGGAATATGATTTTTTCCATGTGTAATAATTTTTTACATGAATTTACTACTATTTATAGATATATTTATTTATATGTCAAGAATTTTTGGATTTAATTTTAATATGCAATTGGTTAGTAGTATTCCAGAATCATCAAAAATGGTGTTTTCCAAAATCTGTTGTTGCGGAAACCTTACTAACCAATAATGAGAAGATTTATACATGGAAATTGTTTATAATTATCTAAATCATAAATGATTATGATTACTTTATTGATACATTGGAGTACACAATATATGTGGGAACCTAATAATTTTGGGGTTGGTGATCATGAAAATTGATCCATTGTTGATGCACTTTTTATACACAAATACAATTCCATAAATGTTGATTTTGTTGTTTTTTATCCAAAAATAAATTGTTTTTAGTTAAATATATCATACATTTAATATGTAATTTTTACGTGAAATATATAAATTTATATTTTATAACAAATATTATTGAACCACATTCCTCATTCCATCTATATTTTTGGATCCTAGAATATTTTAAAAGCTATAGATCCATAAAAATAAATTTTGTTGACTTTTTAAGGGATTGTATTTATATTTTATTGATAGGATTCCCTATTTAGACAAATTAAAAATTACACTACTAAAAAAATGTATTTCAATTAGAGATTTTTTATTAGTATTTTAATATGTTTGGATTGTTTTTTAATATTAAATGCTTTAAATTTTTAGTCTGATTCCAGGAAAACCAAGGGTGGTTTAAAGGGAATCTTGTAATTTTTATTTTAATTATTTTTTTCATTGTGATTAACATATAAGATTATAAATATCCCATGCAGTGATTGTTTTTTCAGGGTTATTTAATCCTCCTATATGAGTGAATATATATATGTGAAATGACAACTAACGTTACCAATTTCCTATTAATAATTAAAATTGATTTATTTTCATTTACATATACATACATTAGGAATTATTTATTTAATATGATTTTTACAACCTAAAGGGTGTGTCCTCTATCATGAACCATATTAGGTACACATTTAACCTAATAATAGATATGACACTTACATTTCTCGTTGGGAGTTTCCAATGACCTTGGGTTGGAAAATAGCATCTTGCATCAAACAAAAATTATTGTGCGAATGATTTTTAGACAAAAACTATGTAATTAAAAGAATAATGATTGTATGCATAAAAATGAAATTCTAAAGGGTATAAGGTACCATATTTAAAAAAGGAATACCATCCAAACTAAATAAATAAATATACTTGAAAATATGAAAAGATAACAAGTACATAGAGATACATCTCACTATATCAACAGATCAAGAGTTAGAAGCACAACAAAGTGTCGCATTACCCATGCCCGAATCTTGAAGGAGAGTAACTACAAACACCACACGCCACATATAAATTGTGAGCTAAAATTCCCATTATGGTATAAAAAAGGTATTTATAAGATATTCCTATATTAAATAAACCATCTAAGTGATTTGGATTATCGTATAAATAGGTTTGACGTTTTAAAATTATAATTAATATAATTCACTCATAATTGTTTAATTGATGGAAATATTTATAAAATAATAGTTCGTTTCCCATATGAATTTAATTAACATTTTTATTTTAAAATATTTTATATAAATTTGATTTCATGATATGTAGTTAAAAAAATGACATATATTCATTTATAAAACAATAAATTTGGAAACATGGTAATATTCCAATGATGTTATGATAGATTCCTACAATATAAACATCATGTTCTTGGTGGCATGACAATGTGTACATTCATCACATTGAACGTAGGCTAGTGTAGAATCATTATCAACTCCCAATGGATGTGAGTTTATGCATTTCAGTTGTGGAACATTATAATTCATAATGTTTCAACTAAATTACTAACTAAAAACCTAATAAATTATTATGATCTTGTTCAAAGAAATGAAATGAAATTTATTTCATGAAAACATAAAATAAAATTAAACCCATTTTCTATATCCAATTTTAATAATTTACATTTAATAAACATAATGAAATATCTATAACAGACATGATTTTTTATAATGATAAACCACTAAATATTCTATCTATAAAATCTCATTACATTTAAAAAAACAAGGATTAGAAATCAATAGAACTTTAAATTTTACAACCATCTTCCACAAAATAAATAAAAATATTTAAATGGAACAATTTCTTACTAAGGAAAATATTTTATTAATAACATTAAATTTCACAAAATTCTATAAACATTGCCTAATTCAACAAAATCAATTGTTTTCAATATATCATTCAAAAATCATGTTTTGAATCCCAAATTAGATGGAATTGGATATTTTGGAAAAAATATTTGAAATAAATATAAATAAATAAATAAATAAAATTTAATAACAAAAATTGAAATTAAATATAAAAAAATAGTGACAATTTTTTTGGAATCATAACATAACCACCTACCTTGGGATCAATGGATCTCAAATCACTAAAAACTAATCGGGATTTGGCAATGAAGAAAATTGATCACATAATCTGGGAAATGAAGATAAGACCATGGATAAATACCCCAATATAGATTTTATTAGATCTTAAATGAATCATAGCGATCCAAGAAGCTCTAGGTAATATATGAAACATCGTTTCAGTTAAATATCATGGTGAGGACACTAAAAAAGATATTATTGAACAACATTTCTTAATCATTTAGTCACATACAAAGTGTAATTAGGGGCCAATAACAATTGATGGATTATCCCGAGGATGAAGAACTCATATGAGGTCATTCAAGGTCCATCTAGTACATAATGTGAGGGTTGAATATTTTAAAAATATGTATTTTTTATAAATTAAACCATGTTCATAATTAGTTAGGAAGATCAAAATGGTTATAACAAGCCTTATGGCTAGCTCGAGTTACCCATTAAATGTACTACAGGGTTTCTCCAATTAATGTGAATGATCTTTCAACCTTTCTTCTGAGCATTAAAAACACAACTACTTGGGTTTTAATAGTATATCATTAGAGGGAACACAATTTGTGAAAATCATGCTCCAACCATGTACTATCCTCGAATTTTGATAACATATAATATTTCAACACGAAACATCCCAATGCGAAATGAGAAAAAAAATCTGTATAAATATGAATTTAGAAATACCTAAAAATATTAACATGTTATTATAAACTCCCAACTATAGAAAGTTTATTTCGTTTGAAAGCCTACATAGATTATTCTTTTTCAAAAATATAAGGCTACTAATTCCTTATTAGTGCCTCCCTCTCCCACATATCATAAGAATTATAACTGTTCATCCATTGCACATGATCCAATGGTATCATCCACACACAGTGTTCCATGTTTTTTAAATCAAATATAATTAATAGATGTTTAGCTAGGAATTTATTGGACTATAAATCATGATCACACCTGCTCAATTCATGATTTGGATCATACAGTTACCATTGTAGTTGAGATACAAAGAACAAATTATGTATCAATGTAAGTTATATTGGATTTTTTAAATTGTAAGGTACTTTTAAAACCCTCTCAACTACATCAAATGGTCCTAAAAATAAGGATTAGATGACCCAGTATTGGTGCAACTTCACAAATAGCTCATATCCTATAGAAAATTTCAATGATATATTTTGACGATCTGTATAATACTTTTACTATCTCTATAACAACTATAATTCTTCTAAATAAAATTGAACAATATGTAAAAATTAAATGTCTTATTAATAATTATGGTTATAGAAAAAATAGATTTTTTTTAATAATTTTATCAATTTGGATTCAATAGACTATTACGTATCATTATGTTTGATAATATATCCATAGAACAATGATTAAAATATTAGTTGAATTATAGGATATTACCCATTCCAATTAGCAGAGATAAAGGAATTGATGGAAAAAAATAGTAGTTTAATACCCCATAAAGATCATTTATCAAATATATTAATGGAGATAGAATCAATTCATTTTTCTTTGACCATTACATTTATTATATTAAAAATAAAAATCATGAGGTAAAATGTTTAAGAGATATATTCATGATCGTCTATATCACTTCCCAAACCATGTTCGTGGAACAACCCCATGAATGTCCCAACAACATGAACCATACTATAATGAAATATTATGGTGTATCTATGTGATCTGTATCATGAATCTAGCAATATTAAAATGTATCGTATTATTTATTTAATAATTATTTAATCTTCATCATTTTATTGTTCAGTAAATGATTTTTATTATGACTCAGTAAATAATAAAAAATGGATTACATAATATTAAAATTAAATTAATATATTTATGAATATAATGATTATTTAAATAAATAATATTTTAATAATGAATTTCCATAATTTTTTTATCAGATATAAATTATCATATACTTTTTAAGATGTCAAATGTAATTTCTATATGGGTTTGAAACGCATTATTGTCCAAAATATATCATTTTAAATAAATGTTAGTAATTATTATGAAAGTGAAAATTCCCATATTTATAAATATATTTACATAAAATAAATAATATTTTGTAATGAATATGCTGAAAATATCAAATGTTTTATCATTGATAATTTTCTATGACAGTTAAATATTGAGGTAAAAATTAAAAAAAATTTAAGTTTAAATTAGTTATTGTTACATAATAATGAAAGAATAGTGATTAATAAATTACTATAAAGGTCATACACAACTAATTTTATGTTTATATATTTTTATATATTTTTTATTTAATTTTATATTATTTATTTTGTAAAGTCGTCATAAATCATTAAAAACAGATGAAATATTATATGGTTTTTAAATTATTTTCTTAAGAGTGTTATTCCCATATAAATAACCTATGTTAATAGTTTAAGATATTTGGATCAAGTAAAATTAAAATCATGAAATAAACTCCATTTTTCAAGAAACCATGGGATGGATGGTGGTTTTGATATTGTATTATTTATACTGAACAATATAAATATTCATAAAATCCCACACATTTCCAATATAATCCCACACAAGATCCTATTTCTATTCACCCAAAGTCCATTTAGTATTACTATATTCTCCAAACCACTCCAATATGTCCTCCCATGATTCCACAATATATCAACAAGTACACCCAAAGCCTTTGGAATATCACATTCTTGTAAGGGGTCCTCACCTTCCATTAATTCATTCAATTCATAAATGTTTTTTGAAATTAGTATTTATTATATAAAATAATTATATTTTAAGTAATTTATTATGCTTCCATAATAGTATAGTAGATATTATATGGCTCATAAATAATTTATAATATTTCATTTTAAACCTTACATGCTCTATTTCTTTGCTGATGTATTGTAATTTATTTTTCTTTTCTCATTTCCATTAATGAACTTATTCTTTGTCCTGCCTCTAAAATTAAAATTTTTCATAATGGAATATGTAATTCCATATTCCAAAAAAAATTTATTTAATTTTTAAATGAATATATCCACTTTCTATCTCAATAAGCCTCCCATGATCCCTTATGCACAGTTGTTACCGTGTCGAAATATAGTTATGACTATTTTCTCTATTAAAGACTCTTGATTACAATATTCCTTATATTTAAAAAATTAAAATGTTGGAATATGTTTATACATGTACCCATTACTGTACATTTTATTAATAAATTATGAGATACCCCTTCCTCTCTAACAAACCATTTTTTATGAATAATCATTTCACGTCATTATGCTGCCGAAATTTTAACATGAACATCCATACAAAAAATATTTTGTAGCTAATACCATATTAATTTTCTATCAATGGTGTTCAGTGTTTCACACTAATATATTTTATTATGATACATACACTGAGTTATTCAACATTCCTTGATCTTGGAATAAATTATAATGATTAAGTAATCCATTTTAAACGATTATTGGGTCATACATTAGTATTTAAATGAAATGAATATGACAGAGGAGCCTATATAGAGATCATATTAATTGGGTAAGGCTTATTATTATTATATTTAAAGATGGAATTTTGGTTGACCTTATTAAATTATTTTATAATTTCCAGCATGACGTCTTTTTGGATTTAGTCTTGAACTAACATTATAATTCCATCTTTTAGTTTACTTCCACATTACCTAGTATTGGATTTTAATGTTATATCATGTATTCCTATTCATTTTCCATTTATCATCATTTTATCTAACTAGTTTCTAAGATGTCTTACCTAATTCCTATTATAACTTGTTTTTCCCTTACTATGATTTATTTCCCATCAAATTCTTATGTTTTTTCATAGGTAATAAGTAAAATAATTATGATCAATAATTTTAATGATGTCATAAAAAACGGTGCCTTATTTCCCAATTTCATCTTGTCATGTAATGTACCAAATTACCAAATTCATTTTACTTCTCAATCTTTGATATTTTATAATATATATCTCAATTAAGAAACCATTAATTATTTTATAATAATGGTATGTGTAGTTATAGTTGGTATCAATGGAGAAGGGTAGTTATTTTTTTGATTTGGATTAGAAAAAACTAAAAAACACCAAAGGGGTAGGACTGTGTATAATAAAAAATCTCTAAAATTATTCAGTTTAGAGTATTTGATTTATTAACTAAATTACATATCTTTCCCAATACTACATTTTTACATGGTTCTGGAGTAGATGTTCAATGGTTTATCAACTCTAACATGGTGTTCCGGGCCTCACGTGGCTTAATTGGGTACACGACCATAGGTCTTATTACAAATGTAGTTTGAAACTCTCACTGGATATGATTTGGTAAATTCATTTCCATGACCCATCCCCCAGGGCCCATATCGTGACTTCCCCATGATCACATTCCATAGTACAGGGGAATGCGATTAGCAACAATGACATAACTCCCTAAACTGGGATGGCATTACCATTATAAACTGAAACACACACAACAGAGTAAGCAACATGAATTTAATCACTAAGTAAAACTGTATATAAAAGAAACTACTGAATGTTAAGGGGCCTGAAATACAATCCCAATTGGAATGTACAATACAACTGTAATGCTAGTACAACTGAAAAAAAAGTATGCAGTTACTGGGTCATCCTCTGGCGTTCCTACCTGGAGGGTAGGTACATATGGCCTCTTCAGCACTCCACGTCTGTCTGTCTACTCTGAGCACCATGACGCCGAGTGGTCCACCTCTGGGTACCATCCAGTCTTGCTAATCTCTACCTCAGTCTATACTGTTTTTCATCTGTAACCAACAGAATGGTGTGAAGGAATTGGCCGTGTAGGGGTGAGTATAACGATACATTGTTAGGACCCCGATACCCTCAAGGTCTCACAAAATCCATCAAGGATAAACTAAAATGAATGAAATCAATGTATATCCATTACTTAGATAAATTACCACACATATACCTAAGTAATCTAGTAACCCAACTAAATCACGATGAAAACACATAAGTCATTTACTCACCACAAGCCAGGATTTTATTCTAGTGGGTAGTATCAAGTAACAACCCCAGTAAAGCTGACGAAACAATAGGTGCTGGTGTAATCCTCCTCAATAGAGTACTATGGGTCTGTTGTGTCACATATAGGAGCTTACCACTCTCATAAACTGTTGTAGTACTCCTCCTATCGATCACCATGTGTCTGCTGCGTCACAGAGAGGCTCTCCCCACTGTGGGTCGGCCGAGTCACACAGAGGCACTCCCACTCATAGATTGCTAAGGTAATCTTATGTCTGTTATCGTGGGTCTTCCTCATCACATAGAGGCTCTCCCCAATGTGGGTCTACCGTGTCACACAGAGGCACTTCCCACTGGGCTATTTGAAACACTCATAGATGAAAGGTCAGCATTTGTCAGGTCTTAGCCAGCTATTAGTTCTCTGTACTCCACTCACTCATCTCTGAAATGATCTGATCCACGAGCTATTAGCCGATAAAACAACTCTCACGATGTCCCTGGTTGAATTATATGAATTTTTCTCCTAGTCATTGGAATCTCAACGCAATAGACGGTGCATCAATCGGACACCCTATTTGTGAGTAGATGGAATTTCTTTTCCATTGTCCCAGTTGGATTTTAGGTTCAAACCAATCAGATAGTACCCCAATTGGGCACAAACCTCTAGTAGGGTTTTCCAAAAAAACCATCTTGCTCTATGAATTCTGTCAACGCAGACATTTCATCGATTGAAAACTCATAACTCATGTTATCGGAGAAAAGGTGAAAATAGGCCATAGAGGGTTTGTGTCCAGTCTTAGCCCGTGGGACAGACCCCTCCTGACCCAGGTCTGGTCCATGGTCCGACCCGGTCCGCGGGTCCGACCTAGCCCTAGGGGATGGCCTGGCCCGATAGTGGCCCAGCCGGAGCGGGTGTCCCGGCCCGAGTGGTAGGCCCGTCCTGAGGGCGGCTCGGTGGTATGTGTCGGGTCCGGCCTAGCGGCCCACGCCATGTACGCCTCGGCAACCCGGTGACCCAACAGCTTGTGGATCCACCTAAGATGCATCCTGGGGGAAAACCACGCACCCCCTAGCTCCTAATCGTTAGAGACATTTAGGTGGGATCCCAAACCGGCGTCACCTGGTGCCAGTCCAGATCACATGGTACCTGCTGTGTCCCACTACTCAATGTTGGCCGAGTAGCTAGCCACGCCGTATCGCAGGCGGCCGACCTACCGCCAACTGCGCCTGGCTCCTCCACCACAACATGACGGCGCTACGTTTCTGCTCCTCCACTCAGCACAATGATGTCGCAGTTCTGCTCTTCCAGGATGCACGACGGCGCCACACCCCTCTACCGCGTCCCACACTAGTTGCGGTTGTCCTCATCCACACGACACGATGGCGCCGCGCCCTTCTACCTCATCCTAGCTTGCCCGCGACCCTCTTCTCTTCAGCATGACATGAAAGTGTCGAGCACTTTCGGTCACCTATTGGCCTTGCGCTGCCAGTTTCATCGTGGTCGGCCGGACGATGGCTGCCGTAGCACCATCTCCCATCGTCAACAAACGATAACAATAAAATGGGGAGGGTCAGTCCATGTTCCTTTGTTCTGATCCCTCCCCGTTATGTTGATATCAATTGGCATAACATATTACAAAAATTTAATGACGTAAAACATGAAAAATTCATCTCAAAACCCTATCTCATTTGTGTATGATCATAGTCAAAGTCACAGGAAGCGATCACCAATTATTCATTCTCCGCATTCGTCACATAATCCCAACATAGGATTGTAACGTCCTAGTTCTGGAAGCCACCCAGAGGCTCCCCGTACCCGGTTGGTCACATGTCCTCAAGTGCATTTCCCCAAATGAAAGAGGCTGCCGACTAGCAACGAGGGCCTTGGATGTGATTGTGGAAAATCTATGCCCTCATTCTCAGAGTACATAGCAGAAGAAATAATCATGCAACAGTGGAAGTAATAATAATCAACAATAATAAATAGCGGAAGACTAAATCAACAAACTAGAGCACATATGTATATATGGAGTGATGCAAGATACATATCTATAAAATCAACGAAACAAGTAACAGTGCTGAAAAAACCCCACAGTACCGAAACAATATAAAAGAAAATAAAAACATATCCTCAGCATCACAAGACAAAGCATGGTCACTTCCTATCCTCCTCTAATCAATCATGTACCATAAGTCGAAGGGTGCTTTCCCTTGACTATACCTGCAACAATAAAGTCTGTTTGGGCCCAAAAGCATGACCCAAATAGGGTGTGAGACAAAATCTCAATAGGCATTCACCAGAAGATCTGTACCTAATAGTCATTGAGTATATGGAAGGTAAAAGTGCAGTAAGCATAAAAAAGTTACAATAAACAGCAGGCAGTAAACAAGATGATAGACAATAGAAATCAACCACATACAATAGCAGCAGAGAATCAAAACATCTAACACAACAAGAAACCCTATGGGTAGCACCTGCAACCATCCCCTCTAGTCCTAACCAAGAAGTACCACAACACTCTAGGCAATGCACTCAGCCAAACCCCTCTAGTTTGGTCATACGAATTTATGAGACTCTCTTGGGATGCACACTCAGAATATTCCCCTTATAGTTTAGGGTAGTTAGGGACTCTCTGAGGATGATCACGTGGTCTAACCTTATTATCCCCAAAGTCTAGAGACTCTATGAGGAAGCTATTGCTGTCAATTCCTCCTATAGCCTCAGGTATACCACATACTCTCTGAGGAAGCTCAATCGGTCAATTCCTCCTCTAGCCTCTGAAGTTTCTTAAAGAGATTCAATCAAGGTAATACTCTTTGAGGAATCTCACTTGGTCTACCCTCCCATAGTCTATAAAATATAACGGCACTCTGGGAAGCTCACTCGGTCTATCCCATGTGGCCAATAATGTCCAAGAATCACTGAGGAAGCTCACTCGATCTACCCTTCTATAATCTATAATGTCAAAGACTCTTTGGGAAGCTCACTCGGTCTATCCCTTATAGTCTATTGCACCAGGTTCTCTAAGCCTTGTGCCAGTCACCGCATAATAATTCAATATGGTCAAAGTACACCTATAGAGCTACTTGGATACCCAAAGTACACCTATAGAGCTACTTGGATAAATATTTTTGAAGGAAACAAGCTTGTAATGCAAAACACTCAATCCTATAGACACAAGGCTTGGAAACCATCATAACTGCCAATGGATAAAAAGACCCAATGGTTGTATGCAGAGAAAAGCATGGGAAAAACATCCAAGAACAACAAATTATCCTCCAACATGATTAATTAACCTCCACACAAGCATACAAGCATGTTAGGAAAACAAAAATGGGAAAAAGGTAAACAATCAATACCCTTTACATAGGTATTGGTGGAATTTTCACATAAAACTCAAGGAAATTTAATTTTAAGGCACAAACCACCCACCTCGATCTTAGGGGATCGATATACTTGAACCATGATGACTGATTCTCCCTTGAATGTCATAGATCTGAGAAAATGTCTAAAATGCTCAAACCACTATAACTTGAGTAAGTGTAAGAATCAAGGAATGAATCTCGTGAAGAAGGAAGAACTCACCGCTACGATTCTAATGCAATCACCAGTGTTTGATTTGGATAACGGATGGAGGCTCGGGAATCTGAAATTTTTTGCAGTCGTATGAAATCTCTCGGTCGAACGAGACCTAGATGAAAACATTTCTAGGGGTTAGCCGTGAGCCCAGTTCATTTAATGAAAAAATGTACATGATATTTACTTTTAGAGTACACGGTGTTTAGTGGGTTTTTCTGTACTCCGCCTAAATCGGCTTCCACCTCACCCCTACACACCGTGTGTGAGGCCCGGACATGTCCAACACACGGCTTTGAGATGGAAAAGATTACACGGTGTATACTCAGAAAGTACACGGCGTGTACATAAAAAATTTCTAGAAACATAATTTTTTCCAAAAACTCCCAAAAAGGGAAAAACATACCCGAAATGAAGATTCGAGTTCTTAGAAACTTCCCCCCTAAATGAAATGCATCCACAAATTTCCCTATAGTGGCATGTAAGAAGAAACCCTGAACAGCTCCAGCCACTTGGATCGTACATTGGCCTCCCTCTCCTAAGTCTCGTCCTTTACTCGCACATGCTGCCATAGAACCCATACCAGAGAAAATGACCAGCCTAGGAGATCCTTCGTACTACAATCGATAATCCAGATAGGATGCTCATCAAACAACGCAATTTCTTCAATCTCATCCTCCTCAGGTTGGAAGACATGAAACGAGTATGAAAAGAAATGTTGGAGCTGAGAGACGTAGAAGACGTCATGCATAGCTTGATACCTCTAAGGTAGCTGCAACCAATAGGCAACATGCCCAACTCTCTCCAACATCTCAAATAGCCAGACGTACCACAATGAAAGATTAACCATTCTTTGAATCCTCATGTGTACCAACCTCAGTGCGACACGCAGGAAAACCTAATCTCTGACCTCGAACTCCAGGGGTCATCTCTACTGATCATCATAAGACTTCTGTAGAGACTGTGTTGTAGCAATCCGCTTCTGAAATAGCTCTATCTGCTCTGAGGTCTCCTGAATAAGATGAGGTCCCATTAAAGCTGCCTCTCCTACCTCCACCAATATAAGGGTGATCGACATGGCCAACCGTACAAAGCCTCGTATGGTTCCGTCTGAATGGTCTCCTAAAAACTGTTGTTGTAGGCGAACCTCTCAAGAGTTATATGCTTCTCCCAAGAACTGTTGAAGTCTAGAATGTTAGACCAGAGCATATCCTCAAGCACCTAGATTAGGCATTCGGACTGGCCATCTTTCTGGGGATGGATGCTGTACTCAAAAGAACTCATGTACCCAAATCTTTTTGATGTTCATTCTAGAACCGAGAAGTAAAGCACGGATCCCTATCTGAAACAATAGAGTTTGGAACTAAATGTAGATGTACATTCTCTCTGATGTACAATCTTCCCAGATCATCAAAACTGAAGGTCTCCTGGATCGACAAGAAGTGAGCAACCTTCACAAGCCTATCGACGACAACCCAAACAGCATCGTTTCCCGAAGGTGATCTCAACAACCTAGACACGAAGTCCATCACAACATCATTCCACGTCCACTCGGGAATGAGTAATTGCTGTAAAAGCCCTGCTGGTCGCTGATGCTCGAATTTCACCTACTGACAAGTAGAACATCTCATGACCAAACCAGCAACATCTTTCTTCATACCTGTCCACCAGTACTGGCGGTGTAGATCACGATACATATTAGTGACACCAGGATGAACTACCCAAATTGAGGAATGAATATCCAGTATCTTCTCCTAGCGTATGTCTGCTGGCACCCATATGCATCCCAGGAAACGAATGATCTCATCCTCTCCCACTATCCATACAGGAAGAGGGTCCCCTCATGACACACTCTCTCACAAGACTAAGGCCTCTAACTCTGATAGCTTCCTCATCCGTACCCGATCAAGAACTGTAGAGGTAACCGCTATAGAAGATAGGGCAGTCTATACCTGCCTTTCGTGCACTTCTATGTGCATCTATGAGAATAGATCCATAAGTTTCCACTCAATGCTGGCCTCCTGAACAGCCTGAACCTGAGTTCTTCTGCTCAATTCATCTGCCATTGAATTTCCCTTTCCCGACGTATAGGAGAGCTCGATGTCAAAGGACTGATGATACTCAACCCACCTACACTGTCATAGATTAAGATAACACTGAGTGAAGATATACTTGAGACACTTGTGGTCGGTGAAAACCACAATGTTATTTCTCATAAGGAAGTGTCACCAATAGAATATGTCATGAACAATAGCTGCCAACTATAGATTGTGCATAGGGAAATTACATTCGTGTGGAATCAACTGCTAAGGCCCATACACAATGACTCCATCTCCCTGCATAAGCATAGCTCCTAGACCGATAGCTGAAGAATCACAGAAAATAGTGTAGCCGTTTCCAGGCTCTGGAAAGACTAGTACTGGTGCTGACGTCAACCTCCCCATCAACTCCTGAAAGGCTGACTCATAAAAATATTAACATAAAAACATCTCCCCATTCTTCGTCAGACCTGTCAATTGTGCTAATAGGCATGGGAAGTATTGAATGAAACGCGTGTAGTATCGAACAGGCCCTAGAAAACTCCTCACCTCAAAGATGTTCTTCGGCTGCTTTGTGGAAACTATAGCTCTCACTTTCTCAGGGCTCGCTGAGACTCCTGTCTCTGAGATAACATGACCGATGATCTGAATCTGATCCATACAGAAGTGGAATTTCAATATCTGAGAATATAAATGATGTTATCTCAGTGTACTCAGAACGATCCCATGATTTGTGGCATGGTCGTGTCGAGTGTGCGAGTACACCAAGATTCCATCCACGAAAACCACCACAAAGGAGTCTAAGTACGGATGAATCACTCGGTTCATCCTTACCATGAAAACCGCAGGAGCGTTTTTGAGATCGAAATACATGACAGTATACTCGTATAGACCATACCTACTCCTGAAAGCTGTAAGAGGTATATTAAATGGTCTAACGTGCAACTGATGATAACCAGACATCATGTCGATCTTCGATAATAACTGAGATCCTCAAAACTGATCAAAGAGGGCATCAATCATAGGCAAGGGATATCAGTTCTTGAACGTCAACTGGTTCCACTTTCGATAATCCAAAAAAATTGGAAGGGTTTTGTATGCCTGTTTCACAAACCAGACAGGAAAATCCCAAGGAGAAGTACTAGGTCAGATGAAACCCTTTTCCTGCAACTCCTCTATCTCCGTCTTGATCCCCTGCAACTGTGTTGTAGCCATCCTATTAGGAGGAATGTACACCAGTGCCACTCCCGGCACGATCTCAATCGAGAAGTCTACCTCACGCTCCGGAGGAAAACCTGAAAATTACTCTATAATTACATCCCTAAAATGATCCACCACTGGGGGAATGTCTGACTGTGAAGTCCCCTAGTCATCAAGATAAAGAATGTCAATCTGGGTCATAACTCCTCTCAGCCCATGATGCTCGGGTCCAGCTCTACCGGCCTGGACATCCCACTAACCTCTTTGAAGAAAGGATCTGCCCTCTAGTGATACGAAACTCACCCTATGGTGAAAGCAATCGACGACTGCCTGGAAAGGAACCCACAAGTCCATCCTGAGAATGACGTCATAGCCCAAAATCTCTAGGACATAGAGGTCCCATATTAAGTGACACCCCGCATCCCCAAGAGGCACTCTCTGCACTGATGTACGCTAGATTTCCTCATTCCCAACGGTGTGTCTAGAGTCAACAAGTCGGTGGATGAAATGATAAAGAGCACATGGCTCTCCACAACCACAATAGAGATAAAACAATGGGAAGTGCCAACATCAAAAAGAGATAAAGATAAAACTGAGTCTACTAAGATCGTACCTCGAACTATAGAAGGGTTAGGATCATGCTATTGATAGGTCTGCTCCACGGTGAAAAATTGGCATGCACCACAGCCATGCGCCCCTGGCTGACCGCTCTGAGCTGATCCACTCAGCTATTGATGATGACCTGGTGACTAACCACCACGATCGCGACCTCCACCTCAGCTCGAACGGCCAGAAGAACTCTAGTTCCCAGACCTGTGGGAAACTGGTGAAGCATCCCCAGAACGAGCAGTCATAGAGGAACCCTTACCACTAGCTAAAGTTGTGAAGATCTGACAATAGCATGGAAGACGACCCATCGTGCCACAAGAACGATACTAAATCATATCCCTCTGGCATTGAGGCCTAATATGCCCACTCCTACCGTATTGGTAGCATACAACCTTCCTGCCAGAAGACGCACCTCGCATACCCCGATATCATTGAGAAGACCCTCTACAATGCTTCCAACTATCCGTAGGAGGGACACCATCTCTGGATGATGAACCACCCTGGATCACTACTCTAGAATCCCTCAGATTGTGCTCAGTGATCCACACCTGGTTGATGATAGATGATATAGATGCCAACCAGAGGATATTCACCTGGGAATGGATCTCTTGCCTGAGGCCGTCCTCGAACATCCTAGCAAGGAACAACTCATCACCTGCTAGGATCGATGAGAAATGTTGTAGCTCAGTAAAACGGGACAAGTACTCCATGACAAAAAGCGTACCCTACTGCAGACTCATAAACTCTCGGGCTCGATCGGCCCTCAGGGTCTCTTGATAGAAGTAGTCATAGAAGGTGCATCGAAACTCATCCCATGACATACCCTTCTGGCCCAATGACTGTGAGATATCCTCGCACCACCTCTTGATGGTGTCCCAGACCATATAGGTGGCCATCTTTACCCTCTTCTCTAGGGGTATCTCCAGATTCTCAATGATAGTTAGGGTGGCCTCGAACCATGACTCTAAATCCTGGGGTCCTCCATCCCCTAAGAAAGTAGGAGGATGCTGCTGCGGAAAAACCCCCGTCAACTCATCCATCGACAGGGCAGGAGGGGGCACTTCCTGAAAGTTCTGCATCATCCTAAGGAAGTCCTCCCTGAACTGCGCATCATTGCCCACAACGGGTACAACTGCTAGTGCAAGACTGGCACAGACGTAGGATCTACAGGAGGTCCTTGATCAGGCATATCCGGTGTCTAATCACTATCTGGAAACCAAGGAATGACTAGAAGATGTATCGGAGGCATAGATCTGAATGCTGAAAAGCAAACCTTAGATCAGGATTAACGAATACTAAAAACACAGGAGTACAAAACTGGAAAAGGGGAGTGAAACAAACATTTTTTAGAAAACATGACTACACGGCTTGTATAAAAACTACACGGCGTGTCTTCTTTAGCCATTAACATGGGAATGTACTCCATCAAATACTGGTCAGTAACACCCCAAACTACATGGCATGTTCTTCCCACACACGACGTGTACTTGAACTCTAAACCCCTGCACATGTCTCCTTAAACGGATAACCCACATGGTCCAACATACCCCAGACTATACGGCGTGTTCCCTAGGGACACGACGTGTACTAGACACAGTCTCGAAAGCCCGTGTTTTTAATTACACGACCGTCTATAAAGCTTCCCTTACACGGCCTGTTCTGAACAAACAAGGCATGTATAAGAGAAGATAACACCGACCCGTGTTGTTCATGACACAGCGGGGTAACTGGAACAAAACTACACGGCATGTTCTTTACCAACACGACATGTTCTACTCGAGTTTCCTCGACCTGTGTTGTCAGTGACACGGCTGGGTACACGGCTCTAAACTACACGGTGTGCACCTACCATACATGGCGTGTTCCTGAATTTATTTTTTTCCACGACACTGTGTTTCTGATCACACAGTCAGTGACATGGCCTGAAAACTACATGACATATATCCAGAAAGTACATGCCGTGAATTCTGGGGTTTTCAGGGTAGTCGCTCAGAAATTGCATAGAAACCCAAAAACACTGAAAACCAGGCAAAGAGGTGCCAAATTCCGATCCGTGAGGGCCCATACACCCCGCGAATCAGTGCTTGGAATCTCCCACAATCACATATAAGTCAAAACACGATCATGATCCACCAACATCCAATTCAAGAGGGACCATAACACCTAAATATTCAAAATTTGGTGTTCATTTAAGCAATGTACAACACAATCAATTTCTCTATCACAACAGCATGGTTTATATCAAGAATATATCACAACATCATACATAATCTACATAGAGTCTATCACAACAACAATCAATCCCTAATGCTCCCTAGATGGCATAGCATGAATGAATGTGATGTTTATTTTAACATGTTCTTATATGATGCATGAGATGGAATACCCTCATCTCATCTTGCTGAAATAGAAATAGAACTGTAATATCAAAATAATAACAACACAAATCATGTGAATCACTATAGGTGAAATCCTATCAACTGTAAAATCTCAAAACTAATAACTTCAATAAACCTGGTAGTATGGCTTTTCGCTGTAAACGGGTTAGCTACTCTTGGGCACAACTTATTACCATGTACCGAATCCATCCTATCCCTAGCTACTGTCTCTGAAAAGTAAATCAAGAGAAAAGAATCCTCTGATACCACTTTGTAACGTCCTGGTTTTGGAAGCCACCCAGAGGCGCCACGTACCCGGTTGGTCACCTGGCCTCATGCGCATTTCCCCAAATGCCATAGGCTGCCAACTAGCAGTGAGGGCCTTGGGTGTGATATTGGAGAAACTATTCCCTCATTGGCAGAGTACACATTGGATGAAATAAACATGAAATAGTGGATGAAGTAATAACCAACAATAATAAATAGCAAAAGACTAAATCAACAAACTGCAGCACATTTGTATATATGGAATGATGCAAGATACAAATCTAGGAAAGAATCCAAACAAGTCACAATGCTGAAAAAACACCACAGTTCCAAAATAGTACAAAAGAAAATAAAAAAAGCTCCTCAACAACACAAGACAACACCTGGTCCCTTGCTCTCCTTCTCCAAGCAATCATGTACTAGAAGTCAAAGGGTTCTTTCCCTTGTCTATACCTACAACAAAATAGTCTGTTTGGGCCCAAAAGCATGACCCAAACATGGTGTGAGACTAAATACCCACAGGCATTCACCCGATGATCTGTGCATAATAGTCAGTGACTATATGGAAGGTAAAAGTAAAGTAAGCAATAAATAGTAATAGTAAACAGCAGGCAGTAAACAGGATGATACACAACAGCAATCAACCACAAACAATAGAAGCAGTTAAGAAAAATAGAAAACACAACAGGAAACCCTCTGGGATGTACCCGCAGCCATCCCCTCTGGTCCTAACCATGACGTACCACAACCCTCTGGGAAGTGCACTCATCCTAACCCCTCTAGTTTGGTCATACAAATTTATGAGACTCTCTGTGGAAGCACACTCAGTCAATTCCCCTTATAGTCTAGGGTAGTCATGGACTCTCTGGGGAAGATCATGTTATCTAACCCTCTTATGCCCATGGTCTAGAGACTCTATGAGGAAGCTATCTTGGTAAATTTATTTTATAGATTCAGGAATACCACATAACCTCTAAGAAAGCTCACTCGGTCAATTCCTCCTCTAGCATGGGAAGGTTGTTAATGAGATTCAAAAAAAGTATGACTCTTTATGGATGGTCACTCGGTCTACCCTCCTGTAGTCTATAAAATCTGAAGGCACTCTAGGATGCTTGCTCTGTCTATCCCCTGTGGCCTGTAATGTCTAACACTTACTAAGGAAGCTCACTCGGTCTATCCCTTATAGTCTATAGCACCAGGTTCTCTCAGCCTCGTGCCAGTCAGCGCATAATAATGCTATAAGGTCAAATTACACCTATAGAGCTACTTGGCTAACCAATGTACACCTATATACCTACTCGGCTAATTAGTATACAAGGAAACATGCATGTAATGAAAAACAATTCATCCTATAGACACAAGGAATGGAAACAGTCCTAAAGGCCAAAGTCTAACAATAACCAAAGGTCGTAAACATAGAAAAGAATGGGGAAAACATTGATGCACAACAAATTATCCTCCAACATGATTAATTTACCTATACACAAGCATAAAAGCAAGGAAGGAATACAACAAGGGAAAAAAGGTAAACACTCAACACCACGATCACGAGTATTGGTGGAATTTGCATATAATACTCAAGGACATTGAATAGTAAGGCACAATCCACCTACCTCAATCATAGGAGATTGATATACTTGAACCATGATGACTAATTATCCCTTGAATGTTGTAGATCTGAAAAAACTTCCAAAATGCTCAAACCACGATAACTTCATTAAGAAGAAGAATCAAGGAATGAATATCAAGAAGAAGGAAGAAATCACCGCTGTGATTCCAAGTCAATCGCCAACAATTGATTCAGATAATGGATGGAGGCTTGGGAATCTGGGGAAGTTTCAAGGCTATATGACATCTCTGGATCGAATGAGACTTAGAAGAAGATGTTTTGGGGGTTAGTCGTGACCCCGATCCAATTAATGAAAAAAATAAAGCACACATCATATACTTTTAGAGTACACGGAGGGTAGTGGTTTTTTCTATATTCCACTTAAATCAGCCTCCACCTCACCCGTACACACTGTGTTTGTGGCCTAAACATGGCCATCACACGACGTCAAGTGGGAAAAGAGTACATGACATGTACTCGGAAAGTACAAGGCGTGTACTTCAAAAATTTCCCGGAACATTATTTTTCCCAAAAACTCCATAAAAGTGAAAAAAATACCTGAAACGAAGATCCATGATCTTATAATGCCCATGCGTCAAAAATTTTCAACGGTAGAAGACTGAGAATGAAGCATCACCAGTGTTCTTCACGTTCATCATTGGGATGATGGTTCTGCCTTGCTCTCTTTTTCCTTATTTCTCTTTTCCATCAAAAATAATGATGGAAACCACTAAAGAATTAATAGATTAACTATTATTTTAATGATTGGTATTAGTTTAAAAGAAGATTTAATTAAATTGGGTGCTCCACATAATAAATTCTTATTTGTAGATGCAAATTAATTACGGGAGTTCAAGGGTTTCATCTTCGGGTGGTCCCCACCTCACTAGCTGTCAAGAGATGTTTAATCCTAGGGGGGTCCCACCTCCATAACCTCTAATGGGGGGTTATGGTGTGGTGGCCCCTCACCCCTAACCACCTTTTGGAGTTTTTAATGACCTCAAAAATAAAAATAATCTAACACTTATTTTAATTTTACATTTTCCTTAAAAACTCAAAAACTAACATTCAGTCCTGATCGAATGCCTTCAAGGTGAAAGTCCTATTAAGGGAATGCATGCGCTGTGAGTTCAACTGTGCCCTAAGATTTAAATTCCGAGCACCAGTTCAAAATTTATAAAATCTCACTCGCAGGTTCACTAAATATACCTGAAAAAAACATCATAAATTGATTACGGGCACACCGGGCCTCGGAATCTCGAGCCGTAATATTTTGCAGACTCCAAAAAATCCCATGAATTTAAGAAACAAAAAATTCTTATGAATTTATGGGTCTTTATATTCTCCCCACCTCAGGGATTTATGTCACTATAAGCAACAACTCCAACTAAGGTAACAAATGGGGGTTCTGAGGATTCATCTGAGCCTCCTCACACAATGTCATCTCCAGGAGGTTCCCCTGCTGCCAACGAACACGCACCAAAGGTATCGAACATCCAAAAATAACCCACTCATTTCAATCCTTGATCTCCACTGGATCCTCTTTGAATGTATCCTCGTCATAAATGTCTAACACTCCATGGTTGATGAGCTCGGAAAATTCATGCAATTATCTCCTCAACTGAGATACGTGGAAGACGTCATTCACCCGGTGTAACTGAGTTTGAATAGCTAAGAGGTAAGCCACCTAGCCTACTCACCTGATGACCTAGAAAGGTCCAATAAATCATGGAGATAACTTGTCTCCTCAGCCAATTCTCTGTAGACCTCATGAACAAGAGACCCATAGAAAAAACGTGGTCGCCATCCTCTAACTCTAGGGGTTTCCGTCTCTTGTCAGCATACGAATTTTTCCTACTCTGTGCAGTCTTCATCCACTATGGGATGATCTGCACCATCTCCATTGTATCTTGAACCATCTCTAGTCCCACTAGTGCTGAATCCCTTGGGTATGTCCAGAACAGTAGTGATCTACATGGTCGACCATACATGGCTTCAAAAGATTCATAATGATTGTGGAGTGATAGCTGTTGTTGTATGAAAACTCCACCAAAGTCAGGTGATCCGGCAAGCTGCAACTAAAGTCATAGACACATTCATAGATCATGTCCTCGAGTGTCAGAATGGTCCGCTCATTCTGGCCCTCTGTCTGAGGATGAAAGGCGGTTCTTAGATGTAGCTACGTCCCAAAAGCCTCCTGAAAACCCTTCCATAGCTGGTAAGTAAACCGTTCGTCATGGTCAGAGACAATAGAAGATGTTACTCCATAAGAATTCATAATCTTCTATACATAGAGGCATACCATGCACTCTACTGAGCCCCTCTCTCTGATCGGTAGGAATTGGGCCGACATGGTGACTTGGCCAATGATCTCCCATATTGAATCATTACTCATGGATGTACGTTGAATACCTGTAACGGCTTCCATGGATATCCCATCCCACTTCCACTCTGGGACCTATAAATGCTGAACCAAGCCTGCTGGTACCTAGTTCTCTACCTTCATTTTCTGACAAATGAGGCACCATAGGACAAACTCTACTAATTCATTCATCATACCTTTCCACCAATGCTGTCGTAAAAGGTCAAGGTACATATTTTCCACTCCTGTATGAACTGAAAGAGAGGATGTGTGGAACTCCTTCAACACATCCTCTGGATTTTCTACTCATAACATGGTACATCCAATGAAGAGGGTGAAATGATCCCCACCTACAGAAAATTCATCAGGTGCTTTCCCTATGGATATCTGATCACGTCGTGTCTCACAATCATCTTCTCCATGGTCTGCCTCCATGACTCGCTGATGAAATGGATGATTGACTATAAGATACTAAAGAAATGTTGATCCATCTTGGTCCACATAGTAAATTTGTAAAAAACCCAACTTCTCTATCACCTCTTCTAATAGCTGTATACCAGTTATCCTACTCAGTGCATCGACAACAATGTTCCCCTTCCCATGTGTATAGACTATCACAAAGTCATGTTCTTGGAGGATCTCAAGCCAACACTATTGTCTCAGGTTTTGGTCCTTATGGGAGAAGATATATGTGAGAATATTGTGATCAGATTACATGATAAAACATTGAACCATTAGAGAGTGTCGTCACATTGTCAAGTTGAAGACCACTACTGCTAACTCCTGGTCATTGCTAGCATAGTTCTGTCTTGCAGTCTCAACTACTGAGAACCATATGTAAGCACTACGTGGTCCTGTAGCAGGACACACCCATGTCATGTCCTTGATGCATCATAGTAAACTACGTACCCTATGCCCTCCTCTAGAAGCCTCAAGATGGGGGCACTACTCAACCTCTGCCTCAGCTCCGGAAATTTCTATAGGATCCTCTCCGACCACACGAAGTGTTTCCCCTTCCTTTTCAAGGCAGATAGGGGTGCTGCAACTTGGAGAAGCCTGGAATGTATCACCTATAGTATCCAGCCAAGTCCAGGAAACTCCGTACCCCCGTCACACACCTGGGTGGCTGCCATGAAATTACCGCCTCAATCATCACTAGATATACTTCCACTCGAGCCTCCGAGATGACTTGTAATAATAATTGAACCTCTCGAATCCAAAACCATAACATCGAGTGCTTAACATAAAGTTGGTTCTCTAAGACTGTGTCCAGTACTAATTGAAAATGGTAGGCATGCTCCTCCTCAGCTGTTGAGTATATTAGAATTTTGTCAATGAAGACTATGCCTAATCAATTGGGGTAGGGCTGGAAAATCCTAATCATCATACTCATTAACACAGCTGGAACATTGGTTATGCCAAAGGGAATAACCAAGAACTCATAGAGGCCATACCGACACCTGATGGCCATCTTCTACACATCCTCATATTG
This sequence comes from Viscum album, assembly GCA_963277665.1. Classification (NCBI taxonomy): domain Eukaryota; kingdom Viridiplantae; phylum Streptophyta; class Magnoliopsida; order Santalales; family Viscaceae; genus Viscum; species Viscum album. The sequence goes on along the minus strand of OY728121.1, from coordinate 1,199,576,020 downwards.
GACTCTAAACCGGTGATAGCCTGATATGAGTTCTATCATTGAGAACCAATGTGTTTCATTCAGCTGATCAAATAGGTCGTCAATCATCGATAGTGGGATCTTTTTCTTCACGGTCCCATGGTTCATGCGATGATTGTTAACACAATGCCACCAGCTCCCATCTTCCTTCTTGGAAAACAAAATCGAGGCTGCCCAGGGAGAAACACTAGGTCAGATGAATCCCATTCCCTACATGTCCTCTAGTTGTATCTGTAGCTCGCGAAGCTCAACCGGAGCCATCCGATATGCGGGTTTAGATATCGGTGATGTCCTTGGGTATAGTTAAATGTTGAATTACACATTTCTGCGAGGATGTATTATTATGACATAATTAGGGAAAAGATTCGTGTATTGGTCCCCCACTATAGGATAAGTCAGACTCTGCCCATCAACTGCTCTGAGGGTATGGAAAGTCAACTGGTGAGTGATCGGCAACACCCCCCACTGAGTAAGTACATCATGTGCTGGAAAGGTTCCCTTATTGACGGTGAAGGTAAACATGGTCCCATTCTTGCGGACACACGACAATTTGTGCCTAATACATTCAATATGAGCATGAATTGTAGATAACCAGTCCATACCCAAGATGATGTCATCAGGCCTCGATGCCACTATGAGGAGATCCCAGCTGAATCTATCGCCTCTTAGAGTAAGCTCACACTACTGGCACAAGTGCGTAATCATAAAGTAGGCTTCCATAAGAGTCTCTATCCATAAGGATCGAGCCAACGGCTCTGTTGGAATCTCTGAGATACGAACAAGGGCAATGGAAATGGGAGTGGGACTGAATCTATGTCTATAATAACTCCATGTAAGATGGAGTAGGCACAGATAGTACCTCGAATCATCTCTGGAGCGTAGTGGTGATATACCTCAGCTGCATGAATATGATCTCTCCACAATCCACCGGCTCTCTGTGGTCCGGGTGGAACTCTTGTTGGTGGTGGTGGTGGTAGCAAATCGTAATGTTGTCCACTGCTAGCTGCATGACCAGATCCTTTTCCACATCTGGCTACTCCCTGCGGACCGCCTCGATCAAACCTCTACCTCTGCCTGGGAGGTCCCTCAATTTTTTACTGATCATCTGAACGACGGGTCGGACATTCACGTGCCATGTGGCCCTGCCCGTCGCATGAGTTACACTATCTGCTCCTGGAATATATGTCACAGCCCCAGGTGCCCTGAAAAAAATGATCCTGAGTCATGCGGTCATCCACCTATGGGTTTGGTTCTCTTGGACCTCTGCATCAATTGTCTATTGGCAGCTGCATAAGACTCCGCTACAAGTCGACTAGTAGTGGGTCTCGCTAATAGTGACTGCTTGCAAGGAAAATATCCACTAGGATGGAATTCTATAACAACCATGCCTGGGTCGGGATGCTGAGGGAGATCATCAGATAACGTTATCTCTTGCCTATGCCCCTGCTCGAAGGTCTGGGCCCTGAAGAATGTGTCTCGTACCATATATATGGAGTATCATGACGGGTCGGCGAACTCGCTGAGTATTTTTCAACTGTCATGATGACCTATTGTAGAAGAATTAGATCATGTATCCGTACAAAAAGTAGGGTCTGTGGAACATAATCTGCCCAGAACAGGCTCTCGAATTCTGTCAAGAGTTGTGAAGCCTCATCGTGCACCTAGTGCATCAGGATCAACCATTTGTCTGCTACTGCTCGAAGGATACTCACAACAAGGATCACCATGAGGTCTACTGATGTCCCTACCATCCTGAAGACTCACCACAGCCTCCATCCAATCATTAGCTACCTGTGGGTTCATCTCTCCGTAGAACCTGGGTGGCCTCTGGTTCTGGAACTCATATAACACCCTCACAAGGTGTGCATCATATGTTGCTGGGGTTGGTGGCATCATTGGCCCAACGAAATGTGGTACCGCTTGTTCCTACGCTGGTAATGGGCCCTGCATAGAGGAATCATCACTTTGTGGTCTGTCAGAGCATATGAATCTCGGTGCTCTCTGGGGAGGAATCCTGAATGAAACAGATGAGGCATGGTCAAACGATTTTACCTGTTTAGTTGAACTGGTTGAGCTGACTTAAGAAATTTTTTTAAAACACACACGCAATCAGGTTTTTTTTCCACTAAGTTGGAAATCAGTAGTCAGGGTCCTAGTGTATGGATACGTCGCCCGCCCACACCAACAATGGACACCATATACTGAAAACAACACTTTTTAGCCTTTACACTATTACTTCATAGAAAATAATTAACAGAGTCGTATGTTTTACTGTATAAATGACTCCTCTGATACCAATTTATCATGACCCATCCCTCAGGTCCCATATTGTGACTACCCCAAGACCACGTTCTATAGGCTAGGGGCTGGTGACTAGGGCCAAAAGGTTTAAATCCCTAAACTGGAAAGGAATTTCCTTTATAAACTAAAAAACACACAATAGAGTATGCCATTGAAAGTAAAACACTAAGTAATACTATATATAAAAGAAAGTGCTGAAAGTAAAGGGACTGGAAATATAAGCCCAATAGGAATGTACAATACAACTGAAATTCTAGTACAACTGAAGAATAGTAAGCAGATACTGGGTCGTCCTCTAGGGTTCCTACATGAAGTGTAGGTACAGATGGCCTCCTTAGTACTCCACGTCCATCTGTTTGCTTTCAGCACTGTCACGCCAAGTGGTCCACCTCCGGGTACAGTCTAGTCCTACTACTCCCTGCCTCAGTCAGAATTGTCCGTCATCTGTAACCAACACAACGAGGTGCGAGCATAGCCCGTTTAGGGGTGAGTATAATGATACTGAGTAGGGACCCCGGGACCCTCAAGGTCTCACAAAATCCAAAATGGATAAACCACAAAGTATGAAATCAACATAAATCCATTACTTATGTATATGACCATACATATACCTATGATATCTAGTAATCCAACTCAATCATGAGAAAAACACAGAAGTCATTAACTCATCTAAAACCAGGATTTTATACGTGGGGTGAGTATAAAGTAACAACCCCCAATAAAACTGTCAAAACCTAGGCTGCTGGTGTACTCATCCTCAATGGAGTATTGTCATCCTGCCGTGTCACACAGAGGCACTTCCCACTATCCTGGACAGGTGTGGTACTTCTCCTGTTGAGCACCGTGGGTCTACTACATCACACAGAGGTGCTCCCCACTGTGGGTCTGTCACATCACACATTGGTGCTCCACCTCGTAGCCTGTTGAGGTACTCCTCCTATTGAGTACCACGGGTCTGCCATGTCACACAGAGGTCCTCCCCACTATGGGTCTTCTACGTCACACAAAGGTACTTCCCATTGGGCAAGTCAAAACACTAGGAGTCGAATGGTCAGTAATTGTTAGGTCTCAACCTGCTACTAGGTCTGCATACTCCATTCACTTTTCTCCAAGAGGAACCGCTCCATGAGCTATTTACCGAGACTCCAATAGTCACGAAGTCCCAAGTATAAGTATATCATTGGTATGCCTCTTCATAGGGGTCTCAACGCAATAGAGGGTGCATCAATCAGATGCCCGGTCTGTGAGTTATTGGCATTTTCATTCTAGGGCCCCGGTTGGATTTTAGGTTCAAACCAACCTGACCATACCCCAACTGAGTCCAAACCATATGTGGGATATGCTAATATAACTGGATCATTTTAAGCTTTTCTTTTCTGCAAAAAGTTCGTTGATCAAACACTCATAGCCCATGTTATGGGGGAAAAGATGAAAACAAGCTATAATGGGTCAGGGTCCGGTTCGCGCCTACCGGACTCACTCAGGTCCGGTCTGGGGTCTAGCCCGATCCTTGTGTCTGACCTGGTGCGAGGGGGCAGTCCGAACAGTGGTGGCGGCCCGAACCGTGGTGGCGGCCTGAAACGACAGAAGATCGGCTCGAGGTGTCGGCTCGACCCGAGGGCGGCTCGGTGGCCTGCGCTGGGTCTAGACAGGCGGCCTGGCCCAAGGGTAGCCCAACAGGCTACATTGGGTCTATCCTGGCGTCCGGGCGGCTTGCGAGTCTGCCTAAGCTGCATCTAGGGGGCCACCATGCGCCATGTGGCTCCCCAACAAAAGAGTCATTCAGGTGGGAACCCAAATGGGTGCCACCTGGCGCCGGTCTAGATCACGGCGGACCTGATGGGTCATACTCCTCCCAGCTGGCTGAGCACCTAGCCACTCCTCATCGCCGGTGGCTGTAAGAACCCATTTCTTATTCTTGATGTACGGGTTTCCTCTTTTCTCTTTTCCTTAAGGTTTTTTGAGAAAATAAGGAAAATGGAGGAATATTCCTATATTTTGAATCTACACATCGTGTACTATTCCACACGTCGTGTACTTTGGCCGTGTGGGATGAGTACATAGGGTGTGCAGCCTTGTCTGTGACGAAGGCTGTAAAAACCTACTAGACATCGTGTAGTGGGTATGTACTTGCCGTGTAGTCAGTCGGTAGGCGAAATTGTATGTCGGTGGAAGCAGCAGGCCGTTGGGTGACGGTACATTCCGTGTAGTCTGGAAAACACGATGTGAACTAATGTTGATTGATGAACAGTTTGGCGGTGCCTCCAGGTGAACAGTTAAATGAAGGAAGTACACGTCATGTATTCAAAAGTACACACTGTGTACTTTGTTTTTTTTCTCTTAAAATGGGCAGTAGCCAACCCTGTTCACAGGGAAGGCTTAGAACCAAACGAGAGCTTGGGAGTGTTATGATTAGCTTGTGGGCACTTTACTATTTATCCTATGGGAAACATCTTCTGTGCCTATGGGAAGCTGATTCTGTGCCTGTGGGCGACACTTCTTATGCCCGTGGGCAATATACGTAGGCATGTGGGCAGATTCTTTTGTTGGAATATCTTTAAGTTAGTGTAGGGGATTATGTGTCTGAGGACATTGGCTGTTTACTTAGAATAGTTACTATGGAGATATTTTAAATAATGTGATAAATGGATATTAAAATGGCAGTATAACTGGTTATGTTTGTTACATTTCAGTACTTCTTACTTTATTGCATTTTTCCACGGCACACAGTTGTTGCTTGCATTCACATAGTTGGAAATAAGCCTTTGGTGGGTGCCTAATGTGATTTATTTCTCACACCCTTTTTGGGACATGTCTTCATCCCAAACTGATTATACTACTGCAGGTTTGGATAGGGGAAGGAGATCCTATACAGGTACTTGATTATTTCTGAGTAGGAGGGCATGGGATCGAACCTAGGCACGCGATGCCGTTGGCTGTTCTGTTTGGATTTTCAGTACTTTTACTTCAGTTGTAATGTATTGTATTACAGTGTAACATGTTATGGATGTTTTATAGAATAGTTACATGCTGCATCTTCATTTATATATATATGACTGCTGGATTCCTTTTTTTATCAGTAATCTATTTCAGCAATGTATACTGTTACTGCTTCTGTTGTTGTTGTATGTTTCTATTATATTCCTCTATGCTACACTTTGACAACTGGGGGAATAGTTTTCTCCACTATCAGACCTAGGACCTCACTGCTAGTCGATAGCCTCTAGCATTTGGGGAAATGCACTTGAGGTCATGTGGCGAACCAGGTTCTCGGCACCCGTTTAGTGGCACCTGAAACCATGATGTTAAAATGTGGTATCAGAGGAGTTCTTTTTGTTGACATTATATTTGGATCCTTAGTCAGGGATAGGATGGAAACGGTAGTTGGTAATAAGCTATGCCCGGGCTTTGCTAACCCGTTTACATGGAGAAGCCAGTCTACCTCATATTTTTTCAATTCTTTTGATTTAGCATGATTTATAGTTGATATGATTTTCACCATTGGGTGACACACATGTGATTGTTCTATTTATATATTGTTTACGGGTTCTATTTAGTTTCAAACCGATCAGATGAGGGTATGCCATCTAATGCATCATTTAGGCACATTATAGAAATCCCATGCCATGAATAGTTTCATGCCATGTAGGTGCATTAGAAATTGCATGCTGTTGTGATACTTGTGCTGGAAAAGCAAGCTATTGTGATGGATGCTTGATAAATACATGATATGCGATAGGGTAACTTTTTTGTTAGTTGGTTTAACGAACCAATGTTTTTCAATGGAATATTACCTTATTATATTTATGTCAGATAACACAAAATAATGAACAACTAAGTGATAAGTGACCTTTAAACATAATTTTTTCACCCCTATGTTTGGAATTTTAAAAATCCAACATACACGGTTGTGTTCAAGATGGTTTTTGGAGTCTAATGAAACAAAAATAATTTTTGGTGAATAGTAACCTACCCTTATGAATAGTAACCTACCCTTATGAATAGTAACATGACCCTTATGAATAGTAAATAAGAGGAACATTACCTATGAATAATAAAATAAAATTTAGAAATTATAAAAAGTGGTAATTTGACCTTAGTAAATGTTTTTGGTATTTTATAAGTCATAAATTAATAATTATAATTAATTAATTAATTTAAAAGAATATTTATTTCCCTGAAATGTATTCATAAATTATTTAATCAATGTCTAATAGTTATTAGATAATTTTATAAGATCCTACGTAATTTTTGAAAGAACTATAAAATCAATTTTAGTCTTAAAAACTATTTTTTTTGTAAATTATGATTTTAATTAAATATTAAATTAATAATATTTAGAAAATTATTTTTGAAAAATGTACTTCATTTTTGTATTCTACATGTCGAAACATGGTTGGGGTAATGTTTTGGGAATTATCTGTGATACATGAATTTTTGATGAATAGTGGAATCCGATAATTCACAATAAAAGCTAAATAATGTATTAATTGAGTCATCGATGATGTTATGCTGATGTAATAACACTTGGTTCGGGATTACTTTATAGAATCACTATTATTTGTCATCCAAGACTCACTATTCATTGTCTTAGGTGAAATTAATAAACTAATCAATTTTATATTATGGAAACCCCAGACCCCTCCACTATAAAAGCCACCCTTCATTCCCTCTTTTCCACACACCTCTCAAGCTCCAATCCTTCTCTAAACTCTTCCCAAACACCTTCCCTAGCCTCTCCCCCACGTCCAAGAGCTCTTGGTCTCATCAAAAGACCAATCGTATGCCCTTAAGGAGTTTCTCAAGAGGAGGATTCTAAAGGTAATTTCTCTCTCTCTTCTCCTTTAATTTCCTTTCATGTTCAAGTTCCTTTCTTGATCTATCCCTACCTATCTTCATCCAAATTATTTTTTAACTCCAGTATTATAAATATACTGTTATATTATGATTCTTATGGTATATTATATCACCCACACCCTTTCCCTCTTCCTTTTATTTTATTAAAGAGAACATTGTTCATGAGGTGTTAAATTTATCACCTTCAAAAGTGACATGTTCTCTTCTTCCATTTCTACCTTCAAATCTGGTCATGAAACCAATTTAATAGTTGAAACAAAATATTTTATATGTATAATGTTCTATTTTATGTTCTGGAAATATCCTATGGCCATATTACTAAGTGAAAAGTTAAAACGAGTTTGTTGTGATCCAAAAACCAATCAAATTAACCCAAATAATATTCATTTAATTCTTATCTAATTATTCGTCCACATGGATCTAATATAACTCATTATAAAATCATTAAAGCTTCTGTAATATCATTAATAACATGTAATATCAATTCTGTATGTTTACCCATGATCTACCCAAGCATCAATTTAAGAATACAAGTGGACCGCTCAAGAAAACCATGAAAACGAACATCCCCTATCAATGTTTTTAAACTCTATAAGTCATCCAAAGGAAGATAATATGAAATAATGAAACCATAATGAACCCAATTAATATATAAAAGGTTATGGAATTTCCAATTAATGAATATAATGTCATTATACAGGACATTAAAGAGAAGGAGGCATTCGAGTAAAAGGTAAGGGGAAATCTCGAACTCAATATTTCTTCCTTCGGGTTCTCCCTCTTTCACTCCATTTTTGATATGGATAATCCTCAAAGATCATTTGTTCATCTTTTACATTAATTTTCTGGGATGAAAATGTTTGTAACTGGTTTTTATGTCCATCAAAATGATTTCCAAAAGAACTCTTCTTTCAATATCTCACCTTTTACCTTTCATTCAAGGTTGATGGTTCTTGTATCAATTATGTTGTTCCCTCTTTATTTTGGGAACCCAAAGCTTATGAATGTGTTATTATGAGATGAAGCCCATTCCTTTCTGTGGGTTATTTATGTACATGTTTGATATCTGTTCTATTTGGCAAGCATGATAATGATAATGTTAAGATGTGACGGGTGCACCCTGAATTATATAGCGCAATATGAATGTTTAAATGTGACGGCTACACCCAGAATTATACAGCGCTCCAATGCATTGGGTAAAGTGATGAATCTAATGAGTAAATGTGAAATAATGTGTGAAAAAGATTATAGATTTGTTCACAAGCATGTGTATTAGTTAACCACTAAGACATGATGTTTCATTTTTATGCATTGCCACATTTCAAGTTTTTTATTTATGCTCCTGTCATGTTCATGATCTTTTGCCTATGTTAGGATTATTCTCACCCCATGATATATTGTTCTTATCTATCCTCTTACTGGGCTTCTATCACACCCCTTTTGATTTATATCCTCAGGTGGCTACACGTACTAAGGAGAGGACATGTTCCAATAAGAAACTAGAGAAGATGAAATTAAATAAATGTTTATGGTTGATGTTGTATTTGTTATGTATTGTCCTCATTATTCCAAGACACAAAACCTTTGGATCCACCATGTGTAATACTATTATGTTTTTTATATTTTAAATGATGTAATAGTAATGTAAAAAAAAGGCTGGGTCTCTATAGTTGGTATCAGAGGAAAGGATTAGTTAATTTGGGAATTAGGATTAGTAAACCCTAGAGGAAATCTCTAGCATAAGAATAAGTACAAACACATACACAAGAACATTTACCTAGGGATACCATATGTTATGTTTTTGGTATAATTGTTTAAATTAATAAGTTATTCATGAATTTTTTACTTATCTATTGTTCTATCATTTTCTATTTTAGAAAATGGTGGGAACCGGGAGAGGTAATGAAGGAGAAGTACCATCACCTGTTTGTGTAAAGTGAAATTTCGGGGGTGAAATTTCTTAAGGGGGGAAGAATGTAATGAACCAAAGTTTTTCAATGGAAAATTCCCTTCTTATATTTCTTTCATCAAAACACAAAATAATTAACTACTATGTGATAAGTGACCTTCAAAATTAATTTTCTCACCCCTATGTTTGGAATTTTGAAAATCCAACATACACAGTTGTGTTCAAGATGGTTTTTGGAGTCTAATGAAAAAATAATAATTTTTGGTGAATAGTAACCTACCCTTATGAAAATTAATCTACCCTTATGAATATTTACATGACCCTTATGAATACTAATTAAGAGGAACATTACCTATGAATAATAAAATAAAATTTTGTCATCATAGAATGTTGTAATTTGACCTTAGTAAACGTTTTTGGTACTTTATAAGTCATAAATTAAAAATTATAATTAATTAATTAATTTAAAAGAATATCTATTTCCCTAAAATTTATTCATAATTGATTTAATAAATGTCTAATAGTTTTTAGATAATTTTATAAGACCCTACGTAATTTTTGGAAGAACTATAAAATCAGTTTTAATCTTAAAAACTGTTTTTTATGTAAATTATGATTTTAATTAAATATTAAATTAATAATAATTAGAAAATTATTTTCGAAAAATTGACTTCATTTTTGGATTCTACACATTGAAAAATGACTGGGGTAAATTTTTGCGAATTTTCTGATATACTTGAATTTTTGATGAGTAGTGGAATTTGATAATTCACAATAAAAGCTAAATAATGTATTAATTGAGTCATCGATGATGTTCTGCTGATGTAAGCCCACATGGTTCGGGATTAAATTATAAAATTACTATTATTGGTAATCCATGATTTACTATTACTTTTCTTCGTAGAAATTAATAAACTAATCAATTTTATATTAAGGAAACCCCTCTCCCCTCCAGTATAAAAGCCACCCTTCACTCCCTCTTTTCCGTACACCTCTCAAGCTCCAAGCCTTCTCTAAACACTGCCCAAACACCTTTCCTAGCCTCTCACCCACGTCCAAGAGCTTTTGTTCTCATCAAAATCCCAATCATAGGCCCTTAAAGAGGTTCTCAAGAGGAGGATTCTAAAGGTAATTTCTCTCCCACTTCTCCTTTAATGTCCTTTCATGTTGAAGTTCTTTTCTGGATATCTCCCTACCTATCTTCATAAAAATTGTTTTTTAACTCTATTATTATAAATATACTGTAATATTATGATTCTTATGTTATATTATATCACCCCACACCCTTTTACACTTCGTTTTATTTTATTAAAGTGAACGATGTTCATAAGGTGTTAAATTTATCACCTTCAAAAACGACATGTTCTCCTCTTCCATTTCTACCTTCATATCTGGTCATGAAACCATTTTTATAGATGAACAAAAATATTTTATATGTATTATGTTATATTTTAAGTTCTGGAAATATCCTATGGCCATATTACTAAGTGAAATGTTAAAACGAGTTCATTGTGTTCCAAAAACCGCTCAAATTAACCCAAATAATCTTCATTTAATTCTTATCTAATGATTCGTCCGCATGGATCTAATATAACTCATTATAAAATAATTAAAGCTTCTGTAATATAATTAATAACATTTAATATCAATTCTGGATGTTTACCCATGATCTAGCAAAACATCAATTTAAGAATAAAAGTGGACTACTCAAGAAAACCATGAAAACGAACATCCCCGATCAATGTTTTGAAACTCTATAAGTCATCCAAAGGAACATAATGTGAAATAATGAAACCATAATGAACCCTATTAATGTATAAAAGGTTATTTAATTTCTAATTAATTAATATAATGTCATTATCCAGGACATTAAAGAGAAGGAGGCATTCAAGTACACGGTAAGTGGAAATCTCGAACCCCATATTTCTTCCTTCGAGTTCTCCCTCTTTCACTCCATTTATGATATGGTTACTCCTCAAAGATCATTTTTTCATAATTTACATTACTTTTCATGGATATACATGTTTGTCACTGGTTTATATTTCCATCAAATTGTTTTCCGAAAGAACTCTTCTTTCAAGATCTCACATTTTACCTTTCATTTAAGGTTGATGGTTCTTGTATCAAGTACGTTGTTCCCTCTTTCTTTTGGGAACCCAAAGAATATGAATGTTTTATTATGTGATGAAACTCATTCCTTTACATGGTTTATTTATGTATATGTTTGATATGTGTTCTATGTGGAAAGCATGATAATGAAAATGTTATGATGTGACGGGTGCACCCGGAATTATATAGCGCAATATGAATGTTTAAATGTGACGGGTGTGCCCAGAATTATAAAGAGCTCCAATGTATTGGGTAAAGTGATGAATCTAATGAGAAAATTTGAAATGATGCGTGAACAAGATGCTAGATTTTTTCACAAGCATGTGTGGTAGTTAACCACTAAGACATGATGTTTCATTTTTATGCATTTCCACATTTCAAGTCTTTTATTTATGCTCCCCTCATATTCATGATCTTTTGCCTATGTTATGATTATGATCACCCCATGATATATTGTTCTTATCTATCCTCTTACTGGGCTTCTAGATCACCCCTTTTTATGTATATTCTCGGGTGGCTACATCTACTAAGGAGAGGACAAATTCCAATAAGAATCAAGAGAAGATGAAATTAAATAAATGTTTATGGTTGATGTTGTATTTGTTATGTATGGTCCTAGTTTTCCCAAGACACTAAACCTCTGGATCCTCCATGTATAATAATATTATGTTGTTTATATTTGATATGATGTAATATTAATGTAAAAAAAGGCTGGGTCGCTATAGTTGGTATTATAGAAAAAGATTAGTTAATTTGGGAATTAGGATTAGTAAACACTCGAGAAAACCCCTAGCATAAGAATAGGTACAAACACATACAGAAGAATATTTACCTAGGGATCCCATATGTTATTTTTTTGGTATAATTGTTTAAATGAATAATTTATTCATGAATTTTTTACTTATGTTTTGTTCTATCCTTTTTTGTTTTAGAAAATGGTAGGAACCAGGAGATGTAATGAAGGGGAATTACCCTCACTTGTTTATGTAAAGTGAAATTTTGGTGGAGAAATTTCTTAAGGGGGAAGAATGTAACGACCCAAAGTTTTTAAATGGAAAATTCCCTTCTTATATTTATGTCATAAAAACTCAAAATAATGAACTACTAAGTGATATGTGACCTTTAAACATAACTTTGTCACCACTATGTTTGGAATTTTTAAAATACAACATACACGGTTGTGTTCATGATGGTTTTTGGAGTCTAATGAAAAAAATAATTTTTGGTGAATAGTAACCTGCCCTTATGAATAGTAACCTACCCTTATGAATAGTAAAATGACTTTTATGAATAGTAAATAAGAGGAACATTACCTATGAATAGTAAAATAAAATTTAGACAACATAGAAAGTGGTAATTTGACCTTAGTAAACGTTTTCTGTATTTTTTAATTCATAAATAATTAATTATAAATAATTAATTAATTTAAAAGAATATATATTTCTCTGAAATGTATTCATAAATTATTGAATCAATGTCGAATAGTTTTTAGATAATTTTATAAGACCCTACGTAATTTTTGAATGAACTATAAAATAAGTTTTAATCTTAAAACTGTTTTTTATGTATATTATGATTTTAATTAAATATTAAATTAATAATAATTAGAAAATTATTTCTTAAAAATGGACTTTATTTTTGGATTCTACACAACAAAAAATGGTTGGGGTAAATTTTTGGGAATTTTCTGAGATACTTTATTTTTTGATGAATAGTGGAATCCGATAATTCACAATAAAAGCTAAATAATGTATTAATTGAGTCATCGATGATGTTATAATGATGTAAGCACACTTGGTTCGGTATTAAATTATAAAATTACTATTATTAGTCATCAAAGACTCACTATTCCTTTTCTTATTTGAAATTAATAAACTAATCAATTTTATATTAAGGAAACCCCTCTCCCCTCCACTATAAAAGCTGCCCTTCACTCCCTCTTTTCCTCACACCTCTCAAGCTCCAAGCCTTCCCTAAACTCTTCCCAACCTTACCTAGCCTCTCCCCCATTTCCAAGAGCTCATGGTCTGATCAAAAGACCAATCATATTCCCTTAAGGAGGTACTCAAGAGGAGGATTCTAAAGGTAATTTCTCTCCCTCTTCTCCTTTAATTTCCTTTCAAGTTCAAGTTCCTTTCTTGATCTCTTTCTACCTATCTTCATCTAATTTTTTTTTAAATCTTGTATTATACATATAATATAATATTATGATTCTTATGGTTTATTATATCACCCCACACCCTTTCCCTCTTCATTTTTTTTATTAAAGAGAACATTGTTCATGAGGTGTTAAATTTATCACCTTCAAAAATGACATGTTCTCTTCTTCTATTTCTACCTTTAAATCACATCATGAAACCATTTATATAGTTGAAAAAATATATTTTATATGTATTATTTTCTATTTTAGGTTCTGTAAATATCCTATGGCCATATTACTAAGTGAAATTTTAAAACGAGTTCGTTGTGATCCAAAAAACCGCTCAAATTAACCCAAATAATCATCATTTAATTCTTATCTAATGATTCGTCCACATGGATATAATAAAACTAATTATAAAATAATTCATGATTCTGTAATATCATTAATAACATGTAATAACAATTCTGGATGTTTACCCATGATCTACCCAAACATCAATTTAAGAATACAAGTGGACCGCTCAAGAAAACCACGAAAACGAACATCCCCGATCAATGTTTTTAAACTCTATAAGTCATCCAAAAGAACATAATATGAAATAATGAAACCATAATTAACCCTATTAATGTATAAAATGTTATATAATTTCTAATTAGTGAATATAATGTCATTATACAGGACATTAAAGATAAGGAGGCATTCGAGTACAAGGTAAGGGGAAATCTCGGACCGAATTGTTCTTCCTTCGGGTTCTCCCTCTTTCACTCCATTTTTGATATGGTAACTCCTCAAAGATCATTTTTCATCATTTACATTACTTTTCTGGGATATACATGTTTGTCACTATTTTTTATGTCCATAAAAATGTTTTCCAAAAGAACTCTTCTTTCAAGATCTCACCTTTTCCCTTTCATTCAAGGTTGATGGTTCTTGTATCAAGTATATTGTTCCCTCTTTCTTTTGGGAACCCAAAGATTATGAATGTGTTATTATGAGAAGAAAAACATTACTTTCCATGGGTTATTTATGTACATGTTTGATATGTGTTCTATTTGGCAAGCATGATAATGATAATGTTATGATGTGACGGGTGTGCCCAGAATTATATAGTGCAATATGAATGTTTAAATGTGACGGGTGCACCCAAAATTATACAGCACTCCAATGCATTGGGTAAAGTGATGAATCTCATGAGTAAATGTGAAATGATGTGTGAACAAGATGCTATCTTTGTTCACAAGCATGTGTGGTAGTTAACCACTATGACATGATGTTTCATTTTTATGCATTTCCACATTTCATGTCTTTTATTTATGCTCCTCTCATGTTCATGATCTTTTGCCTATGTTATGATTATGCTCACCCCATGATATATTTTTCTTATCTATCATCTTACTGGGCTCCAAGCTCACCCCTTTTTATGTATATCCTCAGGTGGCTACATGTACTAATGAGAGGACAAGTTCCAATAAGAATCTAGAGAAGATGAAATTAAATAATTGTTTATGGTTGATGTTGTATTTGTTATGTATTGTCCTAGTTTTCCCAAGACACTAAACCTCTGGATCCTCCATGTGAAATACTATTATGTTGTTTATCTTTTCAATGATTTAATAGTAATGTAAGAAAAGGCCGGGTCGCTATAGTTGGTTTATAGAAAAGATGCCAAACATTGGATTTTAGGGATTATGGACCCCATTGGCCAGATTTTGGTGGATCATTGACTGTTTATTTTGTTATAACACATATAAGATGACAAACTATGATTTGTGGGGAGTATGGGCCCTCACGGAGTAAAATTTGGCACTTAGGTGTTGGTTTTCAGAATTTTCTTTTTTCCAGGAAAGTTTCTGAGGCACACTGTATGGAAAAACCTAGTATTCATGCCATGTAGTACTTTAGACACGTCGTGTATGGACTTCTGTTTGGGAAGAACAATAAAATTTTTGAGTACACGCCGTGTACCCAGAGTACACGCCGGGTAGTCTCTTCTCATGTCACAAACCGTGTGGGAAGCGACATGGGGTTGGTAATGTTTTGGGAAAACACGTCGTGTACCAGATGTACACACCGTGTAGTGTTGACCCAGAGTCCTCCCATGTAACCAAAAACATGGAAAGAGGAGTCTTTAATACATACACTCTGTGACCACTCTAGAACTTGCCGTGTAGTCTGACCTGGAGTCCGGCCTTGTAACTAACAAACACGGGTCGGTGATCACTTTTATTTAACACGCCGTGTAAATGATGAACACGGTGTGTAGTGTGACCTGGGGACTCAGTAGTGTATCTAACAACATGGGTCAGTGTCACCTCCCCTTGAATACAACGTGTAGCTGTGGGACACGCCATGTTGTCTTTTTTCAAGGACAGATCTTGTGGACTTAGTCATGTGGCTGGGAAACGGGGTGATGTACACGCCGTCTGCTTGTATAACACGCCATGTAATATCAAGCCGAGTAGTCGGCCGAGTCAGAAATAACATGGGCAGTTGTAAAATTACACCATACACGTCGTGTATATTATATACACGCCATGTAGTTTTTGATCAATGGGTGTAGTGTGGCTTAGCCTTGTAGAAGGACCTATGAAGGGAAAGACAATTCAAGCTCACACTGTGTAGTCATTATACACGCTGTGTAGTCTTGTTTTTATAATATTTAATGCCTTATTCCTCCTGTTCCCCATTTGGTCCCTCCATTTCAGTCATTGATAATCTTGTTCAAAGGTGTTTGTTTGACCTTGTATTGTCATGCCGCCAATACGACCACACGTTGTTTGCTAGGAGAGCGGCAATGACTATACTCTAGAAATGAGGGCCATGGGATACTAGTTGATCATCCAGCAGAGCCAGATGTGGTACCGACCATTATACCGAACACCGGCGCAGATGTGCATTTCCGTGAAGGTTTCATGCGGTTCATGCAGACCTTTCAGGGAGCACCATAGGCTGCCACATCATTGGCCGAGCTGACTCGTATCTTCCAAAAGCAGCATCGACTAACGTTTTCAGGGGATGGCATACCATAGACTGCGGAGTCTTGGCTTGGGTATATTCATACTATTTTCGAGAATCTTAAGGCGCCTCTAGGGCAGAGGGTCAATCACACAACTTACATGCTGCATGATTCCTCCAAGAGGTGGTGGGATGTTAACACCTAGACAGTACATCATAGAGATATGGCGTGGGAAGATTTCCAGCTAGCCTTATATGAATTCTTCTTCCTAAAGATGATGAGGGAAGATCAAGCTCGATGGATCATGAATCTACAACCGGGCACTATGTTGGGGATGGATTATTCTACTCGCTTTACCGAGATATATCGTTTTTCACCTATTCTGGTGGGTGATGAGACATTGTGGGTCAGGCGCATGTAGGATTGTCTCCGATATGACATCTGAGCACTGGTTATTGTAATTAGGTTTCCTTCAGTATATGCTATTCTAAATCAGGAGCTCATTACAGAGAGGAACCTGCAGGAATCTAGTGGTGTGTGCTAGGGAATTTTAGTGAATGTTTTTGGTACTATTTCTACTGGTAAGAGGAAGAGACAGATGGATTTCTCTCAGGGTGGAAGTACCAGCCAGAAGAATTCTTTAGGTGGGAAAGTCATGTGATACCTGTGTGTTAGAGTGGGGAACAAGAGGCCACAGTGTCCACGAGACCCAGTGGAGTGCCAAGCATGTGGCAGGATGAGTCATCTATAGCGCTTTTGTAGGGCATTCCCACGAGTGACTTGTGAGAGGGGTTATACATAGACTCTATGTGCGAGAGCATGTCCAGTGGATTCTAACCAGTCAGGGAATTGGAATACGTCAAGGCGTGAAGGCAGAGATAGTGGTCATGGCCGTGGTAGCCAGACAGCAGGATCATATAGGCAGCAGGGCAGGATAGCTCAGGGTAGCCAGGATGTGTCGCCGGGCCGCGACACTGGGAAGGAATATGCAGTGCAACAGACCAAGAAGGAGTAGGATCCCGAACCTTCTATTCTCAGAGGTAGTATTCTAGTAGCTTCTGTTTTATCTTCAGTAATTTTCGATACGGGTGCTACACATTGTTTCATATATATTCTTGTTGTGTAGATCCTTGGGCTCAGTGTTTCTTCTTCTTATGATAGTATGACACTAGACAATCCGTTGGGGACTAGAACGGCTAGTATGCATTAGTGAAAGGAGTTTGCCCTTAATGTTGGTGGGTCAAATTCTATGGGACCTCTATTTCTTAGATATGAAGACCTATAATGTTATTCTTTGGATGGACTGGTTGGTTCCATTTCGAGCTTTTGTGGATTGCTATCATTGTAGGGTGAGTTTCGTGTCACTAGAGGGCGGAGAGTTTTTATACAAGGGTAAATGGGTTGTTCAGGTGAGACGAGCCGGACCAGAGCATCATGGGAAAGGTGGAGACATAGCCCAGATAGAGATCTTATATCTGGATGATAAGGGAACATGTCAGAAGAATTTACCTCCAATATTTGATCGTTTCAGGGATGTCATCCTCGAAGACTTTTCAGGTCTACCTCTGGAGCGTGATGTGGATTTATCTATTGATCATGTGCCAGGACTAGCACAGGTGTCTATTCCTCTTTATTGGATGGATAAACCAATGTTACTAGATCTCAAGAGGTTGTTAAATGTGTTACAGACGAAGGGTTTCATCCGACCCAGTACTTCTCCTTGGGGTTCTCTAGTCCTTTGTTCGAAGAAGACAGACAGTACCCTCAGACTTTGTGTGGATTATCAGAAGCTGAAGAAATTGTCGGTTAAGAACCAATATCCCATTCCAAGGATTGATGTTATTTTTTATCAACTTCTTGTAGAATGAGTTTTCTCAAAGATTGACCTGAGATAAGGATATCATCAGCTGTGTGTGAGACAATCAAACATACCAATTATAGCTTTTCAGAGCAGATATGGTCTGTACGATTACTCGGTTATGCCATTTGGACTCACGAACCCACCACCAGTTTTCATGGAACTGATGAATCATGTGTTCCATCCTTATCTAGATTATTTTTTGGTAGAATTTTTGGATAACATCTAAGTGAACTCTCACACTCGACACGACCATGCCACCCATCTTGAGATCGTATTGAGTACACTGAGAGAACATCGAATATATTCTAATATATTGAAGTGCCACTTTTGGATGGACCAGATTCATTTCCTAGGTCATATAATCTTGGAGGTAGGAGTTTCCATGGACCCAGAGAAAGTAAGGTAAGTAGTTTCCTCGGAGCATCCTAATAACGTGTTTGAGAGACAGAGTTTCTTAGTGCTAGCTGGTTACAACATGCACTTTATATATGACTTCTCCCGCTTAACAGTGCTATTGACGGTTTTGAATATGAAGGATGTGAAGTTCATTTCCTTGGAAGCCTGTGAGATAGCCTTCAAGGAGCTGAAGGTAAGGTTGACATCAACACCGATACTGATACTCCTAGAGTAGGGGAAGGTCTATAAAGTTTACAGTGATGCATTAGGAGTTGAACTGGATGTAGTGTTGATGCAAGGCGATCAAGTTTTTGTGTACGGGTCTTGGCAGTTGAGGCCACATGAGAGGAATTACCCGAAGCATGATCTCGAGTTGGCAGCAGTTGTTCATGCGTTGCGCTGTTGGAGACATTATCTCATTGTAGATAATTTTGTGGTGTTCACCGACCAAAAAAGTCTCAAGTACATCTTCACTGAGTGTGACATGAATCTGAGATAAAAAAAAGTGGGTTGAATAACTTTAGTACTTCGACATCGAGATTGCCTATACACCTGGTAATGGTAATGGAGTTACTAATTCACTGAGTAGGAGGACTCAGATACAGGCTGTGCAGGAGGATTGTGGTGAGTGGTAGCTTATGGCTATGTTCTCTGAGATGCATCTGGAGGTGCACAATAGTCAGGGACAAACTTATCTTTCATCATTAGAAGTTAATTCTACCCTCTTGGATAGAGTGAGGAAGAGACAACTATCAGATTATGAATTCCTAGTTATACGGGAGTCAGTTGCACGTGTGGAATCTCCTCCCAGTTGGACGAGAGGTGATGATGATGTTCTGCATTTCCATGGACAAGTATGGGTTCCAGGGGATATACCTGAGGTGTTGATGCGAAAGATTCATGCTTTAGATTGGGAAGTTCATCCTGGGGTTACCATGATGTACTGTGACTTGAGACGTCAGTACTGGTGGCCAAGTATAAAGAGAGAGATAACTGGTTTTGTTACGAGATGATACACCTTTCAGTAGGTGAAGGCGGAGCAACAGAGGTCAGCTAGACTATTACATCAGTTACCCATCCCGAAGTGGAAATTGGGTGATTTCGTGATGGACTTTGTGACTGGTTTGCTGACGTCACCTCTAGGTAATGATATCGTGTGAGTTGTTGTGGACATCTTGAAAAAGGTAGCTCACTTTTTTCCGATCACGGATACCTATGGTGTTGACGAGCTTAGAAATTTGTATATCAGAGATATTATATGTCTTTATGGGGTCCCCCTTTCTATCATTTTATATAGGGACACATGTTTTACATCTCGTTTCTTTAAATGTTTTCCGAGGGCACTAGGTACACCGGTGCTTCGGAGCACAACATACCACCCTCAGACCGATGGCCAGTAAGAGCGTACGATACAGGTTCTTGAGGGCATGCTGCGTGCATGAGTCTTAGACCATGGGGCTCTTGGGAGAAGCATATACCCCAAGCCGATTATTCCTATAACAATAGTTTTCAAGAAACTATTGGGAGGACACCATATGCGGCTTTGTATGTTAGGCCATGCCGATCAACTTTGTTCTGGTTAGAGGTAGGTGAGGAAGCATTACTGGGACCACGTCTTCTACAAGAGACTTCTGAGCAGGTCCATTTGATCCAGAATTGGATGGCTACCACACAGTTTTGTCTGAAATCATATGTTGATCGCCGCATATGACCTTTGGAGTTCGTGGGTGGGGATCAAGTTTTCTTGTGTGTTTCACCGAGGATGGGACACAGGTAGATCTGGAGATAGGGTAAACATTCAACGAGGTATGTGGGGCCATTTGATATTCTAGAGAGAGTCAGGCTGGTTTCTTATCGGTTGTAGTTACCTCAGAGGTACCTGGCCATGTTTGACGTCTTCCATGTATCTAAGTTGCGCTGCTATCATTCAGAAGCGCCTCACGTCTTTCAGCCCAAGGAGGTTGAGCTTCATATCGATGCGTCCTTTGAGGTGCATCTGATTCGTATCGTTGATAGGAGCATGACGGTTTTTTGAGGTTGGTTAGTTCCTCTCGTACGGGTGCTATGGAAGCATGGCAGAGTGCATGACGAAACCTGGGAGCGGGAGACTGATGTACTTGCTCAGTGACCTAAGATGTTCTCATATTTATCTTCTCCACCCTTGGAAGGGAAATTTGGGGATGAATTTCTATAAGGGGTATTTTTGCAATTACACAGTTCTTATTCTTGAAGTACATTTTTTTCTTTTCTCTTTTCCATAAGTGTTTTTGAGTAAATAAAGAAAATGGCGGGGAAATAAAAATTTTTGGAACTACACGCCATGTACTATTCCACACACTCTGTACTTTGGCTGTGTGGGATGAGTACATAGTGTGTGTAGACATGTCGGTGGTGAAGGGTGTAAAAAACGACTACACACTATGTAGTGGGTATGTCCACATCGTGTAGTCAGTCGGTAGGTGAAATAGTAAGGTGGTGGAAGAAGCTGCTAGCTGGGGGACGGTGCATGCCGTGTAGTCGGGAATACATGCCATGAACTCATGTCATAGGATGAATAGTTTGGCGGTGCCTCCAGGTAAACAGTAAAATTAATGAAGTACGCGCCGTGTAGTCAAAAGTACACACCATTTACTTTGTATTTTTCTCTTAAAATGGGCAGTATCCAACCCTGTTCATAGGGAAGGCATAGAACCAGACGGGAGCTCATGAGTGAATGGACGAATCTTCAAGGATCAACCGATCGAGCATCTGGAATCTGTTTCTACTTCGGACGTTCTTGTTAGAACTTCACGGGTAAGCCCTCCACTCATATTTATCCATTCTTGCCAAATATTCTTCTTAGGAAATTTATTTTCATTTAAACGAAGTTTCCTCTATATCATATCTATGTCGTTCTTTGGTGTTTCTGGAGGCGACGTTATCCTATACCGATCAGGGGCATTTAAGGTAGGTGGTTTGGTGTTTATATTCCAACTTTTGTGCATTTTTGTGTACCATTGTGCCATGAACCCATGTTGGGGTATCTTGCGGCTAAGGCCATGGCTGTTTAAAAAACCTATAATTGAATAGGTAATTAATTGTGATAATAAACTTCTGTTTGGGATCATTGTTTGGATCCAGGACCACCCCGAGGGTGCGTAACTCTGTTTAGCAGTTTGTCCAAGATACCCAAGGGTATGCCATTGTAATAATAATGATGGTAGAATTTCCTTGAGAGGGATTTCTTATGTACTTATTTTTTACATGTTGGGCATGGCCCTATTACCTATTTAGTTTAAGGGAAGTGTTGTGATTAGCTTGTGGGAACTGAACTATTTATCATGTGGGAAACTTCTTCCGTGCCTTTGGGAAGTTGATTCTATGCCTGTGGGTGACACTTCATATGCCCGTGGGCAATATCCGTATACCTGTGGGCATATTCATGTGTTGGATTCTCTTTACATGAGGGAAGGGGTTTATGTGTCTGAGGACATTGACTGTTTACTTTGAATATTCACTGTGTTGATATTTTAAATTTAATGATTAAATTGATATTACAATGGCAATATAACTCATTAATTTAGTTAATTTTCAGTACTTCTTACTTTATTGCATTTTAATAATGCACACCGTTGTTACATGAATTCAAACAATTGGGAACATGCCTTTGGTGGGTGCCTACTAGGATTTATTTCTCACAACATGTTTGGTTCATGTCATCGGCCCAAAAAGATTATATTGTTGTAGTTGTGGATAGGGGAATGTCTCCCTATACAGGTAAATGATTTTTTCTAAAGAGTAGGAAGGCATGTGACCTAGCCTAGGCTCGCAATACCGCTGGCTGTTCTGTTTGGATTTTATGTACTTGTACTTCATTGTAATGTATTGTATTGGTGTGTAACCTGTTTTTGCTATTTTATAGAATAGTGACATTCTGCATCTTCATATATATATATATATATATATGACTGCCAGTTTCCTTTTTTTTATAAGTTATCCATTTCAGTTATATATACTGTTACTTTTCCATTTTTGTTGTATGTTTATATTATATTCCACTATGCTACACTTTGACAAATGAGTTCATAGTTTCCCAACTATCAGACATGGGCCCTCACTGCTAGTCGGCAGCCTCTGGCGTTTGGGGAATTGTGCTTGAGGTCATGTGGTGAACCGGGTTCAGGGCACCAGTTTGGTGGAATCCGAAACAAAGACATTATACTGGCCGGCTTGAAGTAGACCACTTCGGCTCCTCTACCACGGTGTGACAGCGTCGCAGATATGCTCCTCTACGTGGCGCGATGGCGCCACACCCTTCCGATGCATCTCGGCTTTGCTGCGACCCCATTCAACATCGTGTGGCATGGCGGTGCAGCGCCCTTTCGGCTACCATGTGGCCTTATGCCACCACTTTCTTCATGGTCGACCCAAAGCCTACCGTCATTGCTCTACCTCCCATCATCAATAAATGAAAAAAAAATCAATGGGTGAGGGTCGAGCTCTGTTCGTGCGGTTCGAGGTCTCCATGTTATGTTGATATCAATCAGTATAACATATTCCAAAATTTGAATGATGTAGAACAGGAACAAATTCAACTCATACCCCATCCTTGTTTGTCAATGATTATTGACAAAGTCGCTGGAAGTGAACATCGATTCATCCATCACAGCATTCATCTCACACTCGCAACTTATGCTCTTGAGTCAGAAAGTGTTCAGGGAAGAAGACCGAGAAAGAAGCATCACCAGCTCTCTTCGCTTACTTCGTTAGGAGGAAGGTTCTCCCTAGCTCTCATTTTCATTAATTCTCCCTTCCAACAAAATCTATGATGCCAACACCAAACGAAATAATAGATTAACTATTATTGTAATGGTTGGCATGAGTTTAAAATGAGAGTTAATTAATGTGGGGGCTCCACATAATTAATTCTTGTGTGTAGACACAAATAAATTAAAGGAGATTAAGGGATTCATCTTCGTGTGGTCCCCACCTCATTAAATATCAAGAGAAATTTAAACCTCAGGTGGGACCCACCTCCATAACCTCTCATGGGAGGTATTGGTGTTGAGGCCCCACCCCTAACCAACAATTGGAGGTTCTAACCACCATATAAATAAAAATAATCTAATAGTTATTTTTTTTAACTTTTTCCATAAAAACACAATAAAAAAAATTCATTCTCGACAGACTGTCATGGAGGTTAAAGTCCTCTTAAGCGAATACCGGCACTGCAAGATCAATGGTGCCCTAAGATTTCAATTCCGAGCACTAGTTCAAAATTTATAAAATATCACTCGCATGTTTACTGATCATACCCAAAAAAACATCAGGAATTGATTCTGGGCTCACCGGGCTTCATAATTAAGTGCTGTAAATTTTCACGGACTCATAAAAATCGAATGAATTTATGAAAAAACATTCCATGGAATTTCTAGGTCTTTACATTCATAATATTGATACACACAAGGATTAATGAAACATAGAAAACAATTACAATAAGAATATGTGTTCGAAAATATTTCATGGATAACATTTATCAAATCTAGCTAATTCTAGAGATAATAAAGAAAATTAATATATAGGTTATCCATTTATTTTCATTCGATTACCCATTAATGTGTTTCAAAATACTAATCTCCATGTCTATATTAGATAATGTAGAATAATAATAAAAAATAGAAAAATGGTGTTATATTATATAGTTCTACAAATTACGTTATATGATGATTATTTTGTAAAACTATTCAAACCACATCACAAACCCTAGAGGTAGCGAAGTCTGGGAAAATGGAAAATGTGGAAATTTTGGAGACCATAGTCTATAATTCCCACCTATTAAATTTTTTTGAATGATATTCTAGGTGAACCTTTTCATACATAGTTGGGTGGAATCTGACCCAATTATTTGCATAGATTGGTTTTCCCTATATAGATCCCACATTGAATTCCATGACCAGTAAATAACCGTCGATATTGAAAATCGAAACTGAATTATGTAAAAAATCAAGGAGGAGGATGGATATTATTTAACACTATCATCTCAATAATGGATGTTATTTCTCTATGAGAAATCATAACTAGATCAAATTATTCAGTTTATGGAAAGAACTATCATCGAATTCATGACTATAATGATGGAATAAACTAATGTGTTTTTAGGGGTATTGGGCAGACTTCCTCCTAACTAGGGATTGAATTTTCAATAATTATTATTCATGGTTTTTTACCATTATCCAATAATATATACAGAAGGAATTATTTGGATCGTAAAGAGAAAAAGAAAACACTACTAGAATATTTGGATAAAGGGTTCATATTTACAAGTTCTTCACCATGTGGTGCACCGGTCCATGTCATCAAGAAGAATGCTGTTTCACATCATCATTTCACAGATTATCAGGATCTCAAAAATATATCAACAATGAAAAAGTATCATCATACATAGTTTTAGTCTATATTGATCTTCTATGTGGATAACATTAATTTTATGAAGGTGGATCATCATTTGTGTTATTTTCAATTAAGGGTAATGAAGGATGATATCACCAAGACCTATTAACGTACAATGTTTGGACACTTTGAGATCATAGGGAATCCACACAAAATCATTAATTAACCCAAAAAATGATGGAATTGATGAATTAATCTTTTTTATAATTCTTTGACAGTTGTTTGGATGTATATAAGGATGATATTTTTGTATACTCCAGAATCAAGGAGGGGAATGGGGACAATATATTTATTATTCTATAGACCCTATTAAAGTATAATATTTATGAAAATTATATTAAATGTGATGTTTGGGTATGGATACTATCATTATTTGGGAATATCATAATATAAAATAGGATATCTATGGACTCTTCAATGGTGGATTAAGTATATGGGTTGATATGGCCCAAATCTACAAAAGATATCCATAGAATCAATAGTATAGATGGGTATTATGAGAATGATAGAGATAATATTTTCATTTTTTTATATTAAATTCAATTATTTTATCCCTAAAAATTGAACAAGTTGAGTTATTTACATCAATTTTGGATTAATGATGTGTTTTGGGATAAAATTTGAAACTACATAATATAGAAATATTAACATATTTTAATTACATTGGAAATTCATAGATACAATTTAAAATATACATCCAATTGATGTAATTGATTTTTTATTGTGTTCATAAATTTATTGTCTTCATCTTTTGTTGTTGAACTAGGATTTTATTCGACCATCCATGGGTCTGTGAAATTCAATCAATGTGGACAATTATTTTCAATGACCCTGTGGACACCATATCACAAAATAAATCAAAACACAGTCTACACACCTCAAATTGGGGTAATTACAATATAATTTTCATGAATATTAAATGGTTAGTTCGGATGTGTATGATCATAATGATTTTCTATCATTAAGGCGGCACATGGATGCTGCAAATTTGGGGAATATTTAATGAAATATTCGTCTGGAATAAAATCTCAACATTAATTGTTTATATCACATAATAGACATAGTGGATAAATCTTAAATTTTTTTGGTTTAAATGTAAAACTGATATTTGAATAAATTTATAGAAGACATAATTTCTAAATTAGGCAATTAAAGTGGCCGAACATGGTCAATATTTCGTTGGATTGAATCTGAAGGAAATCTTAAATTTAATTTTGAAGATCGTAAATTTGAAGACCGAAGGATGTCACCCCCTCGGCCTATATAAATAATATTTCACCCATTATAAGTGGGAGTTTTATAGCAATTTTGGAGTGTAGTCCTAGGTACATTATGCTATCATAGGAAATTTCATTTCTTTTAATTTTAGTTTCAGTTTTCATTTCTAATCTAATGAATTTTCATATTTTTAATTCAAGTGTTTGCATATTTTTTCATCTCCCATTCTCTTATAACTCTAATCTAGTTATTCTTTTTTCCACTTATCCTATCTACCATGAACTCTTTTCCTCAATAATGAGGGTATAACCTAAGTCATGGCCTTATGGTTCGTTTGATGGTGATATTCATTATTGAACTTTAAAATCAAAATGTTATAAATCTATTTGTGGTGGAGGTGGGAATATTGCACGGGTGCAGCTGTCGTCCACCATGATATTATTCCAAAGTCCATTTAATTTTAATGATTAATTAATTTTCCATCCCTTCTCTTAGGAAAACCCATCATATGGTGGGTTTGGGGTTTCCATAAGGGATGAAACATCATACAGTGGGGTTGGGTCGAATAGGAATAACATTCTCGTTTAATGTGTTATGCTATTTGCCTATTGGAGGCTGTGTTGTAGAGACCCTAAGCTTGACGTACATGGACATTACATTACATTTGCGGAATACTTAGTACATAACAAAAACACACACACAAGGATCGTAATAGTTTAGTGTCTTTGGAAACTCGGAACATAATCTTCTAATCCTGGTGAAAGATCTTCAATATCTCCTGTAAAGATCTTCTATTTTTTTTTACCTAAAACCTTTCTTTATATCCTGGGGAAAAGAAAACATAAACGGGTGAGCTCAAATGCTCAGTAAGGGTAAACAAAAGAAAAATCAATCACATCATATACATAAGAACATAGCTTTTGGAAATCTTAACCTGCAAAAGAGCTCATAATATCATAACATGGGATAAATCATAGAAGTGAAAATGAGATCACCATAATCATAACATGAAACCTGAAACTTTGTGGCATGCACACATAATCATGGAAAATCATTTCTTGTTAGTCATGACTCATTGCCAAGACTATCTTAGTGGACAAAGTCCCTTTCTGAATCGAGTAACCCTCGTTTCAGTCCTGTTTCACTGAACCGGTATAACCTACCATTCCAGCCATGTCTATCTCATGAGATATAAAATCTTTACCCAATGCATTGGAGGGAGATATAGGTCCCACCCATCTTATAATGAATCCTTTCTTATGTGTGCCACATAATCATAAAACATACATCATCGCATAACACATGTAACAAAATGGGATCATAAATCAATTCATATAAGTTAAAGGAATTCATAAAAATAATTCCATCACAACATGATCAAATCAATTTAATAATAGGGATAAAAACAGAACCCTTTATTATCTTAGATGGAAAATAATTTTGATAAAACACTTGAACTCCATTCTTGAGGAAAATATCCTTTCTTCTTCAAAAACATTTTTCCTTTCATAACATGTCATACAACTTTAAAATAATAGAATTTAATTAAAAATAAACTTGAAAACTTGTAAAGGAAGCTTTTTGGAAATAATGTTTTAAAAATCCATTCATGCCGTATAAGTTAAAAAAACATTCTTCGTACTCTTGTCGGAAAAGTCAAAAAGTACCTCGTACGAAAAATGACAAAAGATTCCTTTCATACATATTACTAAAAACTCACCGAAGGGTAAAAATGGATTTAAACAATTGTAGGTGGATGGAAATAATATTACATATTGATGAAACATGGATGTGGATGATAAAATACACCCCAGTAAATTCTTACGAATAAACAATCTCGGATAAAAATGAGATTGTGATATTTCCCTTACCTTAGGTCCGACTTGCTTTGTAAGTGTCCGAACCACCTGTATAATGATTTAAATCATGTTATTGACTTATTACAGAATCATATTCATTGTTATGATATCATATATGGTTCAATTATGACATTATATTACCCGTTCTTTTGTAAATTCCATGTTAAAGAAGCGTTTTGGGTAAAATCGTTTCATTTATCGTAGGTGTTTTGACTTGTTGTTCTTGACATAATTTTTACTTATATCATGATTTACTTACTTCCAGAATATAAAATATGATTTATATATCATATATATTCAGTATATATATATATAATAGATAGATAAATAAAATGAAAAACACCGTTCATGGAGACGGTAGTCCGTACGTACGCATGAACGCTGTTTTACTTTCCTTATTGTCTTGAAATGGAAGTAAGTAGATGACATACATATATATATATATACATAAATCCAGTAGCTTTATATGTCATATATTTCATTATTATTTCTTATATATACTTTATAATCATTCTTAAATGGTTAACATGGAGAATGAATCTCATCGCGTCGTGGAGACGGTAGTCCGTACGTACGCACGAGCGATGATATCATTTCCATAAATATTGAACTGAATTGGAGTGGATTATACAATATATCAGAATAAATATTATGTTGTAATAACTATGTATTGTTATTCTTTACACCATTATACCCATCCATGTAAGGTGGTGGTGGAAAATAGATTACACCACGGCGTGGAGACGGTATTCCGTACGTACGCACGCGCGGTGATTTCTTTTTCCATAGGATGGATAGATGGTGAAATAGGGTTGTTTCATACTTATAATAACATATCAGTATATGAGTGATACTGATGTTATTACTTCATAATGAAACAACCTAAGAAGAAGAAGTGGAAGAAGAAATAAAGATGAAAGAATTGGTAACGGTAATTACCTCTTCTTTGAAGTGCCTCTTTGAGACCTACTCTTAGGGCACTAGAATTGGTCTTTGAGAAAGACCAGAACCTCTAGGATGTTGATAGGGAATTGGAGAAGAGATTTTGGCAGGGGTTGGCCGAGCTTGAGTGCTCAAATTGGTGTGAGGAGGAGGGGGAGGAGGTGTCCTTTTATAGGGGAGGAGAGGGGCACCTTAGGAATATCTCAAAATATTATTTTATATTAAAGTCAAAATCGGTTTATAATGGTTCCAAAGGGTCTTATTTCTAAGCTAAAGTGGGGATGGGTCGAAATCCTATCAACCAATAGAATTTAGACAAGTTTAGGATATTATTTTAACCTTATCAAATAGATTTAACTCTAAGTTAAATAATTTAACTTTTACTGTGTCTTTTTGTTTTCATTCACTATATGGTTAATACACTTACTATAACATGCCAAATAAACCCCAAATTGTTTATTATTAATATATATATCCTTATCTAAGTCATTTGGACGAACCTTAGATTTTTAGGAATACAATAACAATTAATAATATAATATTTGATTTAAAAACTATTTTGTGTCAATTTTGACACTATTCGATATATGATTTTTGTGAAAGTCATAACAGAATTAAATGTTCTAACCAAGTTAATTAAATCAACATTAATATATCATAGTAACCTAGAAAATTTGTGTAATT
This sequence comes from Viscum album, assembly GCA_963277665.1. Taxonomy (NCBI): domain Eukaryota; kingdom Viridiplantae; phylum Streptophyta; class Magnoliopsida; order Santalales; family Viscaceae; genus Viscum; species Viscum album. Next base: position 1,199,546,338 of record OY728121.1, on the reverse strand, counting down.
CATAAAAAGTCTCAAATTACATTTATTTTGGTGTTTATAACATCAATTATGTCAATATTTCATTAATAAGATAATTACTGCATCATCATTGTGTCATAAATAAATTAAATTATTTAAAGTCTAAAAATTACAAATAAAATACCATTATGTAGTAAATATTTTTAGCATTCTAATTAATATTTATAATCTAAAATCCAACATATATAACCCTATGTAAAAATTGTTTTGCTAAAAGATACATGCTTGTGTCATTTTTGTATTCATTTTAACTTAATTAAAATAAAGTGTCATTATCACTTACAAGTGGATCAATGGGGTCCCAAAATCGCCCCAAAGATGCCCATGGTCGACCATGTATCAACCAATAGGGTTAAGACACGTTTTAGGGTAATTTAATATTATTATAATATTATTTTTTAACCCTTATTTACCGGATTACCCTTAACCATGGTAAATAAAATATTTACCGCAGTAATTATTCAAAATGTCTAAAAATAAAAGTTACCTATTTACACAATTTGAACATCCTGATTCCAAATATGGAATCCATTTTTCTAAATTCAAAACACAGAAGTGGCAGAAATTAATTTAAAGTTAATCCCGTTGTCGAATAAAAACGGGTTTTTGTTTAAAACATTGCAAAAGATTGAATTGATTTAACCTACGAATTCAAGGTAAAATCAATGCTAATGACATACATTATACTAAATGGTAAAAATATATTCTATTTATACTTTAAAACCATTCAATATTATAATTTAACCACATAAGATATTACGATGAAAAAAGTTGTTTTTAATTAAAATATAGCGTGTTTTTACTATTCATTAAAATATGAAAGTTATCAGAAAAATATCAAAACTTTATCTAATGTAAATTTTTACATCCTGATTCAAAAGAAGAATATTATTTTGTCAAATTGAACATATAAACATGTCAAAAACTATATTTAAAGTGGGTGCGCCAACAAAAGGCGGTAAAACTGCATTTTTTGAAAAATACTTATTTTACCCGAAAAATTTATTTTGTTCTTATAACATGTTCTAGAAATGTGTAAGATGAATAATAATGTTATAAAATTCAAAATTTAGTTAATACTATTCATAACGGCTAGTTCATGACAATATTATAATAATATAACATTGTTTATTAAAACCCGGTATTGCGTACAACACACGCTATCGAGGAAGGTCGCGATTGCGTGTAATGCAAGCCAAGTCAGGGTTGCGTGTTGTGAAAGAATCCTTCGTTGTTTCGTATAACAGAATCCAACCATATTTCATTTATACATTAAATATATATATATATATACTCAATGTTGCGTAGAATAACTATTATCAAAATTGTGTGTAACACGGTCCAAGAATAGTGTTGCGTATACTCCAAGCTAATACGGTGTTGCGTATAGCGCAAGGTAATCTTGGTGTAGAATACAACATAATACATTAATGAAATTAAAGTAAAATTTTTCATAAAATCTCGGGGTGTTACATTCTACCCCCCTTAAAATGAATTTCGCCCTCGAAATTCTTCGGGGTTATAAATGGTTTACTATTTGAAAGTTTCTTTGATAGAAACCCACATCGAAAAAAGGAATACCAAAACTTATCTTTAAAAACAAAAGTATGAAACGTAACGGTTACCCAAATAAACTAATCATTGGGTTTCCACATAGGTGAAAATATGGATATGGAAGAGAAATCTAATCATCGTGTTCTTGATGGAGAGTGGTAGAGAACATGGCTATGGAAAAGCCAACAATCACAAATCCATAAATTTGTGACGATCTAAGGTACCATCTGATTAATCAGATATAAGGGCACTAGGACAACATTTTTGGTTTTCAAGATCATTTCCCTAAAGTTGATGAATTAAAAGAAATAATTACATGATTTTGTGACAATCTCACTGTTGTTCGTGAATTGAACAATTTCCAATTCATATCATAAAGAAATGAAGTTGAATTTGTTATTCGTGAAGCATTAGAAGATCATGTGATAGAAGGATGGGTCATTCCATCTATTTCAAACAAAGGGTTAGCAAAAGTTATAAGTCCATCTGATAGTGAGATTAATCATATATGGTTCCAAAAATGAACTTACACTTCATATATCATACCGCTTAATAAAATAAAACTAGTTTCTACTAAACGGGGACTTCCAGTAGGCCAGTGGTAGGCGATAAAGGCCAGTCGCACTTCGGTTGTGGGTTCGATTCCCACAGCCTTGTCCGACGCGATGGGTTGTCGCCCGTCCTGCAGGTTGTCCTTTTTCTAAAACTACATTACTATAACATCCCATCAATAATATCGAAAAAACATTTATCCTTAAACAATACTAACTTATGTCCAACATAATCCATTCCAATCTTTAGGTTTATCCATAATACTGCAGTCCATTCTCATAACATAGTGAAAACGATTACCAGAGATTTAATACCATCGTTGATCCCCATATATCATAAGATATGTTTTGTTGGTCATATTCCAAACATTCAAAGTCCTTAATCATGTATTCTCTTGAATACCCATTGAACCTTAGTGAAAACATGAATGCAGTTAAAAGTTAATACTTTCCACATACCAAAATCCTCAAAATTCTATATACTCAAACCATGATATCACTTAGTCCTTATATCAATCATGAGCTCATGAATACTATCAAACATTTAATTTTCTCCTTATCCCTTCATTATGCGCATATCATCTACATTCCAAAAATATCTGAATAACCTTTCATGGATACTGGTAACATTAATCAGACAACAATGTAACAATCCTTACATGTCTCTTTATTCCATAGTACCATGAGATTACTTATACAACATTACACATGATAAACATGTAATCATTCCACTACATTCTTAAACCATTGACCGAGCTTCAACAATTCTTTCATCTCACATATCATTGGTAGTCTCTTCATCATCATCCACATAAATACTTCCCATATGACCATACTGATTCTCTTCATGAGTCTTTCCCTTAGGGAATTTGTTTGCATAATGCCCATACATTCCACATTTAAAACACTTAACCATTTTTGATGTCGTAGCAATACTATTATCCTCATCCATGGTGTTAACCGACCCTTTTCCTTTGCACTTACTTGCTCTGTGTCCTTCTTTTCCACACCCAAAGCATCTTCCAGTTCCCTTGAAACATTCTCCTTGATGCCTCTTCCCACATGATTTACATAGGGGAAATTGAACTTTCTTTCCTCTATGATCATCATGGAACTCCATCTTTCTCTTATTAGTCGAGTCAGGAAACTTACCAAATTTTACTTTATTGATCATATTGTGAGATTGCTGATTCGGCATAATAATGATGTTTGGACTTCCAAATCCCATTTCATTTTGTTGCTCATGAAAAATATCATTCCATTGTCCATCATATCCTCCATTATTGTGAATCATCTTGTTTCCAGCCATTTTCTAAAACCCAAACAGAATAGTGTTAGATGCAAAAATCATAATAAAGGGGGAGTAACATAAATATCTATCATCTTTGGTTTAATCTAATATCGTTACCATAGTTCTAGGACTATATCCTATACGTATACTTATCCTTAGGGGCATCCCTAGACATACCTTAGAAATATCTCTAGGGATCTCACTAACGTTTTCGCATCCTAGTTTCCAAAGGTTGACTAAACCTTTCCTCTGATACCAACTGTAGAGACCCGAAGCTTGACGTACATGGACATTACATTACATTTGCGGAATACTTAGTACATAACAAAAACACACACACAAGGATCGTAATAGTTTAGTGTCTTTGGAAACTCGGAACATAATCTTCTAATCCTGGTGAAAGATCTTCAATATCTCCTGTAAAGATCTTCTATTTTTTTTACCTAAAACCTTTCTTTATATCCTGGGGAAAAGAAAACATAAAAGGGTTAGCTCAAATGCTCAGTAAGGGTAAACAAAAGAAAAATCAATCACATCATATACATAAGAACATAGCTTTTGGAAATCTTAACCTGCAAAAGAGCTCATAATATCATAACATGGGATAAATCATAGAAGTGAAAATGAGATCACCATAATCATAACATGAAACTGTTGGGCGGAAGAAAACAGGGAATGATGGCAAGAGGGGGGGTGAATTGCCTTTTAAAAAAAGGATGACAAATTAAAAATCAAAGTAAAGAATGCAGCGGAAAATAAAAGAGGCAAGACACAAGAAATTGATAACGGAGTTCGGCCAAAAACCCGGCCTACGTCTCCGCTCCCAACTCAACCGTTGAGAGATTCCTACCGCTTGCTTTTCAATGGTTTTAGCAAGAAACCCACTAGGCTTTGAGGTAGCACTAGGACCTATTACAGCTTGCTTTTTGTGGTTTAGCAAGAACCCACTTGCTTTTAATGGTTTAGCAAGAACCCACTAGCCTTTTTAACGGGTGACGGCTAGCTCACCGAAACACATGCCTTTTAAAAGGAAAGGCTTGAAGAAACCTCTTCACACCTTAATGGTGGTGTGAGAACCCAAAGAAATGGGGAGATGAGAAAAGTTTGGGGTTTGTAGGCACAAACCCAATTTAAGCTCAAAAAGGATAAAGCAATGAAAAACCGTAATTGGGAAGACTTGGGCGCCAATTGGATGATGGAGTTGATGTAGCGTGCTCTCCCAAGCTTCTTGAGTGGTGCTCTTGGATGTGAAAATGGATGGAGCACTTGGGGTTCTCTTGGAACAATCCGCCGGAGCTTCGCCAAAATGATCAACAATGTGTCCGGTGGCTTGGGTGACGTTCCGGGGCTTCCTAGGCCTTTATTTATAGGCTAGGAACCTTCAAGTATCCGTTGGAGGGCTTTGGAGCCGTTGGAAAAAGCCTCGGAGCCGTTGGAGGCCAAAAAGGAGTTGACTGGTCAAAGCCAACGGCTAGTTTGACTGGTCTACCGGCTGGCCGGTACAGCTCCACCGGCTGGCCGGTGCCTTGGAAGAGAAGAAGAGTCTTGATCCAGGCTCTACAGGTCGACCGGTGGAGGAGCCACCGGCTGGCCGGTGGCAAGACAATAGAAAACACTATTTGGGCTGGGTGCCACAGGTCGACCGGTGACAGAGCCACCGGTCGACCGGTGGAACCTGGCAGTGGGCAATCCCTCTGCCAGTTCCACCGGCTGGCCGGTGCTATCACACCGGTTGGCCGGTGGACTGAATTTCAGTCCATTTCTTGTCCATTCTTGGGCCAATCCTTTGGCAATCTTTTGCCTATCATCCACAACACTTAAAAACAAAGTTAAACACATATGAAAGTGATTGTGGTCATGAAAATCAAAGAGTGTGGGGTACAACAGAAACTTGAAACTTTGTGGCATGCACACATAATCATGGAAATTCATTTCTTGTTAGTCATGACTCATTGCCAAGACTATCTTAGTGGACAAAGTCCCTTTCTGAATCGAGTAACCCTCGTTTCAGTCCTGTTTCACTAAACCGGTATAACCTACCATTCCAGCCATGTCTATCTCATGAGATATAAAATCTTTACCCAATGCATTGGAGGGAGATATAGGTCCCACCCATCTTATAATGAATCCTTTCTTATGTGTGCCACATAATCATAAAACATACATCATCGCATAACACATGTAACAAAATGGGATCATAAATCATTTCATATAAGTTAAAGGAATTCATAAAAATAATTCCATCACAACATGATCAAATCAATTTAATAATAGGGATAAAAACAGAACCCTTTATTATCTTAGATGGAAAATAATTTTGATAAAACACTTGAACTCCATTCTTGAGGAAAATATCCTTTCTTCTTCAAAAACATTTTTCCTTTCTTAACATGTCATACAAATTTAAAATAAAAGAAGTTGATTAAAAATAAACTTGAAAACTTGTAAAGGAAGCTTCTTGGAAATAATGTTTTAAAAATCCATTCATGCCGTATAAGTTAAAAAAAACATTCTTCGTACTTTTGTCGGAAAAGTCAAAAAGTACCTCGTACGAAAAACGACAAAAGATTCCTTTCATACATATTACTAAAAACTCACCGAAGGGTAAAAATGGATTTAAACAATTGTAGGTGGATGGAAATAATATTACATATTGATGAAACATGGATGTGGATGATAAAATACACCCCAGTGAATACTTACGAATAAACAATCTCGGATAAAAATGAGATTGTGATATTTCTCTTACCTTAGGTCCGACTTGCTTTGTAAGTGTCCGAACCTCCTGTATAATGATTTAAATCATGTTATTGACTTATTACAGAATCATATTCATTGTTATGATATCATATATGGTTCACTTATGACATTATATTACCCGTTCTTTTGTAAATTCCATGTTAAAGAAGCGTTTTGGGTAAAATCGTTTCATTTATCGTAGGTGTTTTGACTTGTTGTTCTTGACATAATTTTTACTTATATCATGATTTACTTACTTCCAGAATATAAAATATGATTTATATATCATATATATTCAGTATATATATATATATAATAGATAGATAAATAAAATGAAAAACACCGTTCATGGAGACGGTAGTCCGTACGTACGCATGAACGCTGTTTTACTTTCCTTATTGTCTTCAAATGGAAGTAAGTAGATGACATACATATATATATATATATATACACATAAATCCAGTAGCTTTATATGTCATATATTTCATTATTATTTCTTATATATACTTTATAATCATTCTTAAATGGTTAACATGGAGAATGAATCTCATCGCGTGGTGGAGACGGTAGTCCGTACGTACGCACGAGCGATGATATCATTTCCATAAATATTGAACTGAATTGGAGTGGATTATACAATATATCAGAATAAATATGATGTTGTAATAACTATGTATAGTTATTCTTTACACCATTATACCCATCCATGTAAGGTGGTGGTGGAAAATAGATTACACCACGGCGTGGAGACGGTATTCCGTACGTACGCACGCGCGGTGATTTCTTTTTCCGTAGGATGGATAGATGGTGAAATAGGGTTGTTTCATACTTATAATAACATATCAGTATATGAGTGATACTGATGTTATTACTTCATAATGAAACAACCTAAGAAGAAGAAGTGGAAGAAGAAATAAAGATGAAAGAATTGGTAACAGTAATTACCTCTTCTTTGAAGTGCCTCTTTGAGACCTCCTATTAGGGCACTAGAATTGGTCTTTGAGAAAGACCAGAACCTCTAGGATTTTGCTAGGGAAGTGGAGAAGAGATTTTTTCAGGGGTTGGCCGAGTTTGAGTGCTCAAATTGGTGTGAGGAGGAGGGGGAGGAGGTGTCCTTTTATAGGGGAGGAGAGGGGCACCTTAGGAATATCTCAAAATATTATTTTATATTAAAGTCAAAATCGGTTTATAATGGTTCCAAAGGGTCTTATTTCGAAGCTAAAGTGGTGATGGGTCGAAATCCTATCAACCAATAGAATTTAGACAAGTTTAGGATATTATTTTAACCTTATCAATTAGATTTAACTCTAAGTTAAATAATTTAACTTTTACCGTGTCTTTTTGTTTTCTTTCACTATATGGTTAATACACTTACTATAACATGCCAAACGAACCCCAAATTGTTTATTATTAATATATATATCCTTATCTAAGTCATTTGGACGAACCTTAGATTTTTAGGAATACAATAACAATTAATAATATAATATTTGATTTAAAAACTATTTTGTGTCAATTTTGACACTATTTGATATATGATTTTTGTGAAAGTCATAACAGAATTAAATGTTCGAACCAAGTTAATTAAATCAACATTAATATATCATAGTAACCTAGAAAATTTTTGTAATTCATAAAAAGTCTCAAATTACATTTATTTTGGTGTTTATAACATCAATTATGTCAATATTTCATTAATAAGATAATTACTGCATCATCATTGTGTCATAAATAAATTACATTATTTAAAGTCTAAAAATTACAAATAAAATACCATTATGTAGGAAATCTTTTTAGCTTTCTAATGAATATTTATAATCTAAAATCCAACATATATAACCCTATGTAACAATTGTTTTGCTAAAAGATACATGCTTGTGTCATTTTTGTATTCATTTTAACTTAATTAAAATAAAGTGTCATTATCACTTACAAGTGGATCAATGGGGTCCCAAAATCGACCCAAAGATTCCCGTGGTCGACCATGTATCAACCAATAGGGTTAAGACACGTTTTAGGGTAATTTAATATTATTATAATATTATTTTTTAACCCTTATTTACCGGATTTACCCTTAACCATGGTAAATAAAATATTTACCGCAGTAATTATTCAAAATGTCTAAAAATAAAAGTTACCTATTTACACAATTTGAACATCCTGATTACAAATATGGAATCCATTTTTCTAAATTCAAAACACAGAAGTGGCAGAAATTAATTTAATGTTAATCCCGTTGTCGAATAAAAACGGGTTTTTGTTTAAAACATTGCAAAAGATTGAATTGATTTAACCTACGAATTCAAGGTAAAATAAATGCTAATGACATACATTATATTAAATGGAAAAAATATATTCTATTTATACTTTAAAACCATTCAATATTATAATTTAACCACATAAGATATTACGATGAAAAAAGTTGTTTTTAATTAAAATATAGCGTGTTTTTACTATTCATTAAAATATGAAAGTTATCAGAAAAATATCAAAACTTTATCTAATGTAAATTTTTACATCCTGATTCAAAAGAAGAATATTATTTTGTCAAATTGAACATATAAACATGTCAAAGACTATATTTAAAGTGGGTGCTCCAACAAAAGGTGGTAAAACTGCATTTTTTTAAAAATACTTATTTTACCCAAAAAATTTATTTTGTTCTTATAACATGTTCTAGAAATGTTTAAGATGAATAATAATGTTATAAAATTCAAAATTTAGTTAATACTATTCATAACGGCTAGTTCATGACAATATTATAATAATATAACATTGTTTATTAAAACCCGGTATTGCGTACAACACACGCTATCGAGGAAGGTCGCGATTGCGTGTAATGCAAGCCAAGTCAGGGTTGCGTGTTGTGAAAGAATCCTTCGTTGTTTCGTATAACAGAATCCAACCATATTTCATTTATACATTTAATATATATATATATATATTCAATGTTGCGTAGAATAACTATTATCAAAATTGTGTGTAACACGGTCCAAGAATAGTGTTGCGTATACTGCAAGCTAATACGGTGTTGCGTATAGTGAAAGGTAATCTTGGTGTAGAATACAACATAATACATTAATGAAATTAAAGTAAAATTTTTCATAAAATCTCGGGGTGTTACATGTGTGGTTTGGTCTGCCAAATGCATACTAAAATCACAGATTAAATACATCAATTGAATGTAATTAATTAATGATTTTTTGATAAATAAATTGTGAAATTAAATTAAAAAAATAAATAATGAATGAATGAACCATTGTTATCCAACCCTAGGACCATTTTCTTTATTAATTAATTACATTTTGTCATTTCATGTTTGTTCTTAACTTTTATTTAAATTTTTATTCATTACATTATTAGATTAAAGAAATATATACCAAACAAAGTAGTTTAGGTGAATTTGATCATGTGAGTGAATAATTCCTAAAGCTCCTCAGGTGAGACGACCCTTGTCAGCCACTATGCTGCATTACGAAAATAAATTTGTTTGTCCATGCCCTACGACATGCGTGCATCAAAATAGGCGATGTTTCAAGGGAGAAAATCTGTTTTTTTAAATTACATTTTCTATTTTCAAATTTTAGATTGTTTATATTTTTTTTAATAAAAAACCATTTCCATGATGTGTTCAAATTCAAATTATTATGCATGGAATGATTACTCAGAGGTGAAATTTCAAGATACTGAAGTTGATTATAGATATCTAAATGGGCCAGTGGATAGGATTTGAAATACTCCGAATGATTTGGGGAGAAAAAAGAAAATAGTGTTTTACTTTGTTCAAATACAATGTGAGAAACCCAATCCTAAACCAGATAAAAATCCAAATCAAGCTGTGTAATAAATTTCCCCATTATTTTTTGATGATAATGAATTTTAGAAGGTAATAGACGATGTTCCTAAAGTAAAATTCCACCACTCTAGAACATTGCTATAGGAGATAGATGAATTATTATTTTCTACCAATTTACAAGTGGTTAATCCTGTGAATTTGGAGATATTATGGAGTGCATGGGCTGAATTTGAAATCCAACATGATCTCATAATTCCATACAATGTAGATTAAAACACACCTTTATTTCTCTATCTTGCTTAAGAAGATGAAGAAACTACCCAAGTGGGATAATTTGAAGAAAGAATGGAGGATCATGTGTACCTTCCTCCATCAAGTGAAGATCCACTCCAAGAGGCACATATCTATAAAAAAATGATTTAACCAGAAGTTGATCAGGGAGAGGATAATTTATAGAACTCTATGTTTTCTGATTTCATTCAATCTATTTTGAGTGTCACTTCTTATGATTTTGAATTTTTAGATTCTATCAATCCTTGTATCACATTGGAGGAAGATGAATATGTAGAAGTTTCAACTATTCTGGAAGACCTAGAGATCCCTAAGGGAATTTATCATTTAATTGGGGAAGACCATAAAGAGATCCATGTGGATTTTCCTGATGAACCAAATCTATAGGCTGCCTACATTAAAGGGATGATTTTGAAATTAATATTTCATATATAAATTTTGAATCTCCCATTGAATATTCTTTTCATGTTTCACTTTTGGAGAAACCACTAGATTTTAAGGAAATCATTGCAGAAGTCACAACTGAAGAGGAAGAGGTTCCATACTTCATCCTACCCCCACCATGAAAGCGGTTGCTAATCTTGAATGTGGCTGATCTAGTGTACCCTATCAATGATTTCTCCTCAGAAATAACAAAGAACTGCAATCTAGGAATAAAAACTTGTGCTGGTTCATTTCCAATAGGATCCACCCACCATCAGATTATGGATGACAGCTGGTACTTCTCTCTATGGGATGTAAATGAATCCTTGGCCCACATGGTGGATCATACCAATGATTATAATTACTTTCCTTCTAGGAATTATGATTCCAATTTATTTTCGTAGATGTATCATAGCATGAAACACTATCCCTACTATAGTTATGAGCTTTAATGACATGATACTTTTAGTTAATTGAGTAATTATATTTTGTTGTTTCAAGATGTTAGAAGGGAACCTCAAAATAGAAAAAACCAAGCTTCATTTCAAAAGGGAGTTCAATTTTAATGTTTAAATTTGAAACTCCTTACATTTTAGTTTTGTGTATTAAACTAGAATTTAATTCCCTCACAGAATTATGTTTTACTTGACAAATCTAGAAGACCTGAGTTTCTAAGAAATCTTGTGATTCGATGTAATAGATTTCATTTTTAATAATAATTAATTATTAAAATGGAGAATTGGATAATTAAAGCTAAGCATGTATATTTAATGAAGGACCCATGATTTGAATGAATTGGCTAATTCATGTAAATGAAATTTTCCAACCACTTTTCATGCCTATAATTTTTAAAATTTGTGTGAATTAATTTTTTAATATTAATGAAGCCATGATTGCTTGGCCAATGTTATATTCCCATTCCCAATAGGATTTCTAGACCAAAAATTTCTTATTTTATCTTGATCATACTTCTTGAGTTGTCATGGGACATGCCACCTACTAGAACATGTATTGAATCTTTTCAAATATATGACTGTATAGAAACACATTTAGAATGATTGAGGCACTAATTTTTCTAGCCACATTATTACCTAAGACCCACCCTTACATTTATCCTTCGTTGGCCTATGGATTCCACGAATTTCCTTATAGGACTTAGATAGATTACAAGATGATTTTTCATTACCTTCCTACTCATTTAGTATTTTTGCCAGAATATTTCATGTTTGATTGTGGGGGAAGGGACATTCGTGAGTGTTCCATTGGATGTGTATCATTTTTAAGTGGTGTTAGGTGTTTGTGTTCATTTTGGGAAGTGTATTATTAGAAAATTGCGCATGATTCATCATTTAATTATGATTAATTAATTTATCTGGTTCTCTTTAAAAAAAGAGAGAAAAAATTGAACATAATGTGGTTCCTTTATAGATCATACAAAATAAATTCAAAAAATTGAAAAAGGAAATAAATTAAGATGTGAATTTCTAGAGATTATATTAAAAGGGGTATAACATGTAATATATCATTCTTTGTAATCATTTATTGACACATATCGCATGTTGTAAAAAGGGGGTGGTATTGTAATTCACATTCTCAAAGGGATTTGAATGAGGTTCATCCTGTATTTTCCTTGATTAATTATGCATTGTAGATAAGTGTCAAACTACTATCCTCTGGCCTTAAATTATTTCAATCATTTTCCCACTAACCCTAAGGCACATAGTCATTTCAACCTTTATTGCATCTCCTCATTATTTTATGTGCATTTTATCTTTACAAAGTGGAGAATGTAGTTACTTTACAAGACTATGGATTAGGATCATCTTCACATGATATGATCATAAATCCACAATTAATTTCATGATGAGTGATAAGATAAAAAATTCAAAAGAAAGGTTGATCAAGATTTGGCATGTTTAATAAAAATAAATTGGGAAGCTGGAATAAATTAAATGAGAAACTCCATTATTTTTTTCCAAGGGGAAAAGTAAAATGCATGAATTGATTGTTTCTTTGAAAAACGTGAAACTAAAAAGATATTGTTTGTGGAACATGAAAATTTTATTGGACATTGATTATTGTTTTATTTTATTCAATTGAAATCTTAATATTTATAACATTTATGCCCTTTGAATTTCATGTTGAGATTTTATTCTTGAGGAAAAGCATAGTTTAAGTGTGGGGCAATTGATAAAACTAATAATTTCATAATTTTTTATATTAAATTAAATTATTTAATCCCTAATAAATTTAACAAGTTGAGTTATTTACATCATTTTTGGATTTATGATGTGTTTTGGGGGAGAAATTGAATCCTTCTTAATTTGGAAATATTAACATATTTTAATCACTTTGGTAATTCATGTGTATCGTCTAAAATATAAATCCAATTGATGTGATAATTTTTTTTATTGGTTTCATAAATTTATTTTCTTCATTTTTGTTTTTGAACAATGATTTAATTCAACAATCGATGGGTATGAAAAAATCAATAAACGTGGTCAATTATTTTGGGGGACCGGGTGGACCCCACACCACTAAATAAATCAAAACTAGGTCTACACACATCACATTGGGGTGATTCAAATTGGATTTTACTGAATATTTAATGGGGAGTTCAGATGATGATAGTCATGAATATTGGACATCATTAAGGCGGCCCATGGATGCTGCAAATTTAGAGAAGAATAAAGTAAACATTCCTCTCGAATAAAAGCTCAGCCTTAATTGTTCATATCTTGTAATAAATATTTAGGATAAATATGATATTTTGCGAGGAAATGTAAAATATATTCCTGAACAACATCATATAAGACATAATTTCCCAATTTAGTCATTAATTTAGCTGAACATGTTCAATATTTCGTTTGATAGAATATGAAGGTAATCATTAAGTGAATTATGAAAATCTTAAATTGGAAGATCAGAGGATGGCACACCCTTGGTATATATAAAGTGGAGTTCTCCCATTATGAGGGGGATTTCGACACCAACAATGGAGTGGGGGACAATGGAAATGCTTCTAATATAGGAATTTTATTTTCATTCATTTTTATTTTTTGTTTTCTTTTATAATGTAATGCAATTTCATATTTTTAATTCAAGTGTTTCCATGTTCTTCCATCTCCCTTTATATTCTAACCCTAATCTAATTATTCAAATTTATTATTATCCTATAAAATATGACTTCTAATCCTCAACAATCAGATATTTGGCACTAGGGTTGGTTTCATAGTGATTTTCATTATTTCACATTAAATTCAAAATGTTTTAAATCTATTTGTGGTAGAGGCGGGAATATTACCGAAGTGCGGCAGTCATCCACCACGAAACAATTCCCATATCCATTTTTCCTTGAATAATTAATTTTTTCCCCTTTTCATATGAAAACCATCATACAGTGTAGTTGGGGTTTCCATAATAGATGAAACGACATACGGTGGAGTCGGGTCCTATAGGAATAACATTATCGTTTTAGTTGTTATCCTATTAGACAATTTGTCGAGGTGGGGATTTGTGTGCATGATGCATACTAAAATAACACAATAAATGAATCAAGAGGAAGTAATTTATTAATGAGGATTCAATAAATGAATTATCAAATTGAATTAAAAAAATAATTAAATAATGAATGACCCCATGTTATCCTACACAAGGGCAAAGTTCATTCTTCATTAATAGCATTTTTCCATCAATATTTTTTTTATCTTTTTATAATTGATTTTAATTATATTATTAAATAAAATAAAAAGTATCATAAAGAAGTAGTTTAGGTGAATTTGATTATGTGAGTGAACAACTGATAAATCTCCTCAAGATAGGCGACCCTAGTCAGCCACAGTGTAGCATTAGGAAAATAAATTGCTTTTCCCACACCCTAAGACATGTGTGCGTCAAAACTGGTAATGTTTTTTAGGAGCTCATCAGTTGATTGCTTTAATTTTTATATTTTAAAATTATATATATTATTCATTTTTCTTTTAAGAAAATTTTAAAAACTTATTTCCATGATGTATTCAAATTCAAATTATGATGCATGGAATGATTACCTAAAGGTGAAATATCAAGAACCCGAAGTGGATTATAGAGATATAAATGCTTGGGTTGATTGGAATAGAAATACTCAAGATGACGTGGCTATAAAAATGAAAATAGTGATTGACAATGTTTTAGCACAATGTCGGCAACCTGACCATGAACCGCAGAATGATCCTGTGCATGTTGTGGAAAAAAGTTCCCCACTTTTTTTTGATGTTGAAGAATATGAGAAGGTAAAAGAGTATGTTCATTAAGATCAACTTCCCCTATCTCAACAATAGATGGAGGAGATAGATGAATGATTATTTTCTACTAATTTACAATAGGATGATCATGTGAATTTGGAGAAATGTTGGTGTGCATGAGCCAAAACAAAATTGCATCATGATCTCCTAATTCCATACAAAGTAGAATAAAAACCACCTTTATACCTCTCTCTAGAATTGAAAGATGAAGAATCTATACAAGTGGGAGAATTCAAAAAAAGACTAGAGGAGCCTGACTACCTACCTCAATCAAGTGATGATCGAATACAAGAGGTACTTGTCAACAAAAAAGTGATTGAACAAGAAGCAGATCAGGGAGATGATCTATTATAGAACTCTATCTTTTATGATTTCATTCAATATTATTTGAGTATCACTTATTATGATTTTGAATTTTCTGATTCAGTCAATTTGTGTATCACCTTGGAGGAAGATGAACATGAAGAAATTGAACCTGTTGAGGAACACCTAGAGATCTCTAAGGGAATTAATCATCAAATTGTGGAAGCCCATAAATAGATACAAGTGGATCCTTCTTAATAACCATATCTACAAGCTTCATACCTTAAAAGGTAATATTTTGAAATTAATATTTCAAATATATAATTTTAATCCCCATTTGATTATTCATTAAATGTAACACATCTTGAGAAACCACTAGATCATTAAGAAAACTTTTCACAAGTGGCAACTAAAGAGGAAGAGGTTCTGTACTTCATCCTACAGCCACCATGCAAGTGGTAACTAATTGTGAAGTGGGAAGATCTGGTGTACTCTATCAATGAAATTCCCCTCAATAAGAACAATGAACTACAAGCTGGGAAGAACGACCTATGGTGGTTCATTTCTAAGAAGATCCACCCACCATCAGATTATGGATGACATCTGGTATTGCCCTTTGGAGGAAGTAAGATAATCTCGAGCCCACTATGGTGACCGTACAAAGAATTATCTTTACATTCATTCTTGGAAGTCAGATTCCAATTACATTTCATTGAAGTATCTTAGAATACATCTCAATCCCACATATATTTAAGAGACTTAATGACATGATCCTTTAACATAATTTTAGAAATTCTATTTAGTAGGTTCAAGAAGACATAAGTGTACCACAAATCAGAAAAAAAACAAGCTTCATTTCAAAAGGGTGTTCACATTTATGTTTATCTTTGAAACTCCTTACATTTTTTATTTGTGTATTAAACTATAATTAAATTCCCACACTAGAATTATGTTTTACTTGAATTATCTAGGAGACAAGATTTTCATAGGAATCTAGAGATGTCGTGTTTTAGATTTAGATCTTAATAAGATTGAATGTGTAAAATAGAAAATTGGATAATTAATGTAAAGCATGGATATTGAAATATGGAACACTGATTTGAAAGAAATTGTTGATTAATGTACATAAAATTTCCCCACCATTTTTCATGCATTTAATATTTGAAATTCATGTGAATTAATTTGTTATTATTAATCAATGCCATGAATGATTTTCCAATGTTATATTCCCATTCCCGAGAGGATTTCTAGACCAAATATTTCATATTTTATCTAGAGAAAATTTCTTGAGTGATCTTGGCACATGCCACCCACCAGAACTTGTATTGAAACTAGTCAATGATCAGACAATACATAAACACATTTAAAATAATCGAAGCACTACTTTGGAAAGCCACATATTTACATGATACCCACCATTACATTTTTTTTTCGTTAGCCCATAAAATCCATGAATAGCCTTATATGTTTAAGACACATTACAAGCCAATTTTTCCATACCTTCTCACTCTTTTAGTTTTTTTTGTATGAATATTTCATGTTTCAATGTGGGGGAGGGGCTTTTTATGTGTGTTCTTTGGGACGTGTAACATTTTTGGGTGGTGTGAGGTGTTTGACATCATTTTGGGTAGTTTATTATTAGAAAATTTGGAATGAGTCATTATTTCATTATGGTTCATTATTTTCATCCGGTTCACCTTAAAAAAGGTGAGAAAACACTGAAAATAATGTTGTTCCATTCTAGAGCTTTACAAAAAAATTCTAAAAAATGAAATAAATTATTTTTTTCCTTTCTAGTGCTTATTTATAAAGGGTGATCACTTGGATGATTTCATTCATTTTAATCATTTATTAACTCACGTCCTATGTTGTAAAAAGGGGGTGGCATTGTGTTTCAAATTCTCAAGGGGATTTGAGTGAGGTTTATCCTGTGTTTTCCCCTTATTAATCATGAATTTTACTTAAGAGTGAAACCTCATACAACTGTCCTTAAATTATTTCAATAATTTACCCAACATCCCTAAGCTATAGAGTCATTTGAACCTTTATTGAATGTTCTCACGATTTTATGTGTGTTTTTTCTTTACAATGTGGAGAAAATAGTTCCTTTACAAGCCTATGTATAAGGAGAATGTTTTCATGAAATGAGAAAAACTCCATTATTAATTTTATCAGGAGTGATGATAAAAAAGAATCAAAATATTTGTAGAACATGATTTTTCCTGTTTAATTATAACTAATTGAGAAGCATGAATGAATAAAATGAGGAACTCCATCATTTTTATAAAAGGAGAATAGTTATATGCATGAATTGATTATTGAATTGAATAATGGAAAATTAAATTTATTTTGTTTTGGGAACTTGATAATTTGATTTGACATCGATAATCATTTGATTTTATTTCATTGAAATTTAAATATTGAAAACATTGGTGCCCATTGAATTCCATGTTGAGATTTTATGGATGAGGATAAGAATTGTTTATGTGTGCGGGAATTTATTGAGATAATATTTTCATCATTTTTTATATTAAATTCAATTATTTAATCCCGAAAAATATTGAACAATTTGAGTCACTAATATCAATTTTGGATTTATGATGTGTTTTGGGCTAAATTAAAAAACTGGTGAATTTAGAAATATTGACATATTTTAATCACTTATTTATTTCACACATATATATTAAAATATAAATAAAATTGATGTGATTATATTTTTATTAGGTACATAAATTTATTTTTAAAATCTTTATTTTTTACACTAGGATTTAATTCGGCCATCCATGGGTCTGAAAAATTGAATCAATGTGGAAGACTATTTTGGACGGCCGCATGGACCCCACAAAAGTAAATAAATCATATCTCGGTCTAGAAGCCTCAAATTGGGTTGATTCCAATTTTATATTTAGAAATATTAAATGTGGTGTTCAGATATTGAAGATATTGAATATTGGTGGTCATTAAGGTGGCCCATGGATTCTAACAATTTGTGGAAGAATTAAAGAATGATTACTCTAGAATAAATACTCATATTTAAATGTCCATATCACGTAATACACATGGATGATAAAAGTAATATTTTGTAAGGAATTTCCAAACCTATTTTTGAAGTATATTATAGAATAAATTATTGCCCAATTCTTTTATTAAATTGGTCGAACATGGCCAATCATTCGTTGGACTGAATTTGAAGGAAATCGCAAAGAGGGATTTTAATGATATTAAATTTGAAGACCCGAAGATGACACCCCATTGGAATATATAAAAAGTATTTCACCATTTTTTAGGGGGAGTTCAACAAAAGCATTGGAGTGGAGGCCTAGTGACATGCTGATGACATATGAATTTTCTTTTCTTCTCTTTTTTTAATTTTCTTTTCTAATATAATGAATTTTCATACTTTTAATTAAAGTGTTTCAATATTCCTCCATATACATTTAACGTTAAACCCTAATCTAATTATTCTCTTTTTATTTTATCCTATCCACTGTGGCCTCTTATCCAAAATAATGAGGGGCTAAACTGAGTTTTGGAACTGGGGTTGGATTCACGGTGATCTTCATTAATGCACATTAAATTCAATATGTTTAAAAACTATTTTTGGGGGAGGCGATAATATTGAATGGGTGTGGTGCTAACCCATCATGATGATATTCCCAAAACCACGTATTTTCAATGAATAATTAATTTTCCCTCCCTTCTATTAGGCGAACACATTATACGGTGGAGTTGTGGTTGCTATAAATGATGAAACGACATACAGTGGAGATAGGTCCTATATGAATAACATTCTCAGTTGAGGTGTTATCCAATTTGACTACTAGAGGATGTTTGGTTTTGTGTGTTGGACACATACTATATTCACAAACCAATTAAATCAAGGGAAATCTATTCATTAATGATGTTTAAATAAATGAATTATAAAATTTAATTTAAAAATATATAAATAATGAATGAACCCATGTTATCCAACCATAGGACCATGTTATTTCTTCATTAAATTCATTTTGTCATGGCATGTTAATTTTATCTTTTATTTAAATTGAATTTCATTATATACTTTTATTATATAAAAATAACATATAGGAAGTAGATTAGGTGAATTTGATTATGTTAGTGAACAACTGATAATGATCCTCAAGTTAGACGACCCTATTCACCCATTCTACTGCATTCGGAAAGTAAATTTCTTTTTCCACGCATACAACAGGCATGCATCATAGGTATTTCTGAGAAATTTATCATGATTTTCCAACCCTCATAACATGATAACATAGATTAAAGTCATGTTTTCTTGGAATTATGAATGTAAATATAGCTACATGGAGCTGAAAATATGATTTATCTCTACCCCTTTTATCACATTAAAATGATGTAGGGAACATTTCATGCTGTTGAGTGATTCATTGAATAAGAGATTACGATGTTTCTTAATGAATAATGAAAAATTCACAGCCTATACTTCATGGATGTTGAAAATACATGAGATAAACTACCCCACACATGATCAAGAGATGAATATATGATATTTTCATTGAAAACATGTTGGAATTATCTCATAGGGGAGAAGTGTGAAATATATATAGATCCTAAGAACATAATATATATATATATATATTCCTAGAGAATGAGATTATTATAGAAAAATATTTATGGATACAGTTGATCAAAAACTATGATAGCTCAATCAACTATCATTCTAGTAAATCAAATAATGTGGAATATGATCTATTTAGAAAGGAACCATAAATTCGATCATTCATAATAATATAGAAGGATATGATTATATTAGACATTATGATGATGAACATGGGAATCATTTAGGATAAGGCAACGTTAATCCTCTGACAAATTATTTTTCAATATTCTGTTTTCAGATGGTTAATAGCTACACAAAAAATGAATATGAAAATAAAAGAAAGTGGAAACATTCAAAAAACGAAAATCCACAGAGATCAATGTTGATGAATAATGAATTTAGAGATTTGTGTCAAGACTATGTGTTACATAAAATCCAATGTTATATAAGGAAATTTTAGATGATACACATTGTTAAACTTTCTCCATTAATCCATGAATAAAAATTATTTATAAAGATATTTGATAATAGTATTTTTGCACAATATGAAGATAGATATAATTTAATAGACATAAATATGCCTAGTATGGTAGAATGTGAATGCATAATGGAAAAAATCCAAGGGGTTTGACGTAACCATTACCCATACGAACATTTTAATTGGATTACATCTCCCTGGACATTGTCACCAAACATCAAATTACATATATGGTAAACAAAGTTTTATGCATTATTTTATATCATTTTAAAAACACATATCTCTTTAAATTAGTTGAATAAATCTTCAAAATGGAACCACATTCATTGATATAAATTATTGGAGTAGTAAGGCTACATGGAGTCCTAATGTTGAATATATCCTATTGAGATCTGAGAGTCACCTCCATGTTCAAGAATATATCGACCGTGCTTGAAAAACTAATCCAAACATTTGTACATCCTGTGGGATGTCCTAACCTAGGTGCCACTAAATGGGTCCACGAGTTGGGTATCCACATTCCCTCAAGAGTTCATCCATGTATTCTAGATGGTGCTGACTAGTGACGAGGATCTGGTATATTAGTCTTGCGGAGACTATATTCTCATTAATCAGATCAAAACACCAACATAAGAAAATAACAATAACCTGGTGCAGAAGCATATAAATAACCATAACAATCCCAAATCACGAGAAAAACAAAACAGGAAAATACAATACTCAACTACAAGGTATAACATGCTATGACAATAAAAATGTCTTGTTTCCACAATGGAACTGAATGTAAAGAAAAATGACACATATTTGAGTACCGAACCATGTACAGTTCCCTCTTCAATGTTTCAATCACAATATAATATCATTTCTAGTGCCTTTTCCATATACTATAAGGAAACCAAAAATTCTACTAAGGTGCTGATCAGGCAGCCCAGATAGTGTGTGGTTACAACTCTGTAGACCACTACCAATGGTGTCTAAACGAGTCTACTCAAAAGATAGTGCATGTATATATAGGAAGCAATAAAATACAATGAAAAATTAAATAGTTATCACAATATAATTTAATCATTACTCATCACATTTGGAACAATTTAAATTCATGTTTCCCAATTGAATCAAAATTCATTATTGTTAATTATTTGGTAGAGGTCATCCTGCCTAACACACCAAATCCCATTATGTGTAGGTCTCAATCTCTATCACTCCATATCTCATTTGATGTTGGATTTTAATCCTATATTCTCATAATATCAATCATGGGTAAATATTGGGGAGGAACACCATGTCAATGTCCCGACTTCTAATTAATCTATAACTCAATGTACCACACCACAAAAATATCATCCTTTCAGTCATTAATTAATTCAAAATAATATTCCATATCATTCAATTAATAAAATAATTACTAGTTAAACATTTCAAATACTATTAGTAAAATCCTAAATAAACTAAGAACAAAATCATTAATTAATTTATCAGTTAATTAATTAATCAACCCAATTCTCATTCCATAATTAATTATTGACATTAAATTGTCCATATCAAATCTCAACCTGACATAATTAATACTATCATTTAATTTTCTTTTACCAACATCAGGGAAAATAACTAATTGTCACAATTAATTATATTTTTCAACATCATGGAACATAATAATTTGTCACAATTAATTATCTTTCATCAATATCATGGAAAAAAATTAATTCTCAAAACTAATTATCTTACACAACCATCCAACATTTCATAATTAATTCCCCCAATTAATTTTATTTAAAAAACAAATCAATATATCAATTACTATATCGAAACCCATAAAAATCTCCAAAATATCTAATTGGGAAACCCCCATTTCTATCTGTTAATTCAATTATCTATTAATCACCACGGTAAACAAATTTAAATTCCTCAATCCTAAATACTCCAATTAAGGAAATCAATAATCAAGGGAATCTAGAAAATTCCTAAACTCATATTCACATTTCAATAAATCATGACTATGGGAGTTCAATTTAGACCACAAACCTCATTTTATTGATGGATGTTATCCCAATATAAAATCCCCAAAATCTGAGTGGAACAACATTATCAAAGAAACTTGGGATTTATAGCCCTGAATAAAAAATAAGATAAAAGGAATCTAGATATTGAAAAAAATTTATCTAGATACAGAATCCAAGATCCAGATCTCATATAATAGTTTTAGATCCAATAAAATGACGGAGATATTTTATGAAAAGATTTATTAACTATAAGAGAATGGACAGATGAATCATCGAGATGAAATCTACATACCAGCACAAGAACTGATATTCGATATGGTATTTTGATCTTGATGATTGTTGTTTATATTGCAGTGGAATCCCAACAGATGCATCTGAGATCACTCATAAATTATTAATCCTAAGCCTAGGACGAATTATAGAGGTTTAAAGGGCTTTGTTGGTATTTAGTCCAATTTTCAGATTAAACTACTTTGTGTGCAATGTTTTAACTAGGATGTTTCATGGTTAGGTCAAACTGTGTGCCAACTGTGTTGTCTTCCACTGCCCGTACCTCTCAATTGGACTTGGTTTGGAAATAGATGTACCATCCTTGATGACCTCTACCTCTAGCATTTTTTCACGGGCATGGTTTTTCCACACTGTGCTTAAACCGTGAAAAACCACATAACATCTTCTGTTCATTAATAACCTCCCCCAAAAAACACCCCTGTACATACCCCAATCCAAAGGTACTAAATAATAAAAAAAAGTACTAGAAAACACATCTTATATTTCTCATGAAAATTTCATGATCATCCAATATCCCCAACATATAACAGATCATCCTCAAGATGCACTATCAAAATATCCTATGATTCTGACAAAAAAGTACAAGTCCATTGATCCTTCTGGTCTACATCATATTCCCATGTTTCTTCTATCACACATCTATGTTTCCATAACACATGAACTAATGTCACGATCTTTCCATGTAACACATTCTCACTATGACCCACCACTTGTATAAGATCCTCGTCAAATGACGCATCTTTCGCATGGTCAAACTGTTCCACATCAATCTCATGAGAATGATTGGGGTGATACCATCTTAGCTATAACACATGTAAAACAACATGCATAACACCAAATTTATTTGGATGGGCTAATCAGTATGCACCGAAACAAATCTATACAGCACCTTAAACGGTCTTTCAAAACTATGTTCTAACATTCATTGCCTCTGTATCTTATGGGGTTCCAATATATGTGATACCCAATGGAATACATGATCATCCTATTTAATCTCTAGGGGTTAACTCTATTTATCAACATATGACTTCTGCCTACTCTATGGTTTAGCCTTACGTTTCTGAATCAACCGCACCTGCTCTGATGTCTTTTGAATGGGACTCAGTTTCAACGGCTTTGAATCACCTACCTATAACAAACATTGCGGTGATCTACATGGTATAACATAAAGTTCCTCATATGGTTACATCATTATATTTTATTGATAACTTTTGTAATAGGATAACTCCAATAAATCCATGTGTTCCTCCCAAGAGCCCCCAAAGTCAATCACACAAGTATGCATCATATCCTCTAACAACTATATGGTACACTCTAACTTCCCAGATTTCTATGGGTGGAAGACTGTACATAACACCACTTGTTTTCCAAGAGACTAATATATGACCTTCCAGAAGCATGAAGTAATGTATGAATCACTATCTCAAACTATAGTTTGTGCCACCCCATGAAAATTAATTATCTCTCTCATGTATAGTTCTACCAACTACTCTACAATAATGGATTCCCTTAAAGGAATGAAATGTTGTACCTTCCTTTGTCGACCCACAATTTCCCAAATATTATCATTATTCCTTAGAGTGTTAAGAAGTCGTACCATAAAATATATAGTCATGTCATCCCCCTTCTTTTCTGAAATGGGAAAAAACTACAATAGGCCTGCCAGGTTGTTGATGTTATTCCATCACTTGCTGATAGGTGAAACAACTTGTTACAAACCCAAATATCTCCATTTTCACACTTGGACACCAAAACAGCTGTCATAGCTCACATTACATTTTTTTTCACCCCAGTATATGCCGCCATCCATGATGCATGAAATTATTACATGAGTTCCTCTCACATACATATAGTAACAACAACTCGATTTTTCACAGAGATGATAGCATCATCATCTATTATCCAATATGAATGTGTCTCCCCACAATCACAAGATTTCCTTAAAGCTAAATAATCTAGATCCTCATAACACATATCCATGATTTGTATCCAGAGTACATAATTAACTAATATAGATACAATATTCATCCTATATTGACTCTCTTGCACTAACACATGCATTTCCTTCAGCAAAGTCATCATCTTTCACTCTATACTTGACTCATGAACCAACTGGGGAATAGCTTTAATGATCAAGGAATCATTGAATCTATTACCCTTCCCCTGTGTATATTCTGGGTCAAAATAAATGGTCTGCATATATTCAACGCATCATCACTACAGAAGATTCACATTGTTTTTGGAAAAGATATTCTTCATGATTTTTTATCCATAAAAACTGTAAACTTTTCACCCAAACGATAGATTGTCCAATACATGAGTTAATTAACAACTACTTTCAACATGAGGTTAGGTGTAGGGTAATTCCCTTTATATGGAAACAATTTTAGACTATTGTAAGCAATACATCAACCCCTATTCATCCACAAAGCCCCAACTTTGATACCATAAGTTTCACACTACAATGTGTACTCCACACCCGAATCATGTAATAAAAAAATAGGTTCTAATGTCAAGAACATATTCAAATACTATAATTCATTCTCGCATGGTCATTTATAATTAAACATCATCTCATTCTTTTTCAAACCAATAATTGGTTCTTCTAATTGGGAAAAGGCGGGTATGTACCTCATGTAATAACCCGCCAATCCCAGAAATCATTGGATATCAAAAACATTAATGGGATTGTCCCCTAAACCACTGCATGAACATTTTCCAGGTCCACTACCACACGTTCTTCTGAGGTGATGTGCCCTAAAAAGAGTACACTGTCAATCCAAAACTGAAATTTAGATAAAAAAATTGTATAACTAATGAACAATCAGGGTACACAATATGATGTCAAGATATTGGTCATGATTTTAATGATTCATAGTGTACATTAAGATTTCATCCATGAAAAACACTACAAACTGATCCATCTACTAATGAAAAATCCTTTTAATTAAGGTCATATACACAACTAGAGAAACATTCAAACCAAATGGCATAACAAAAAACTCATTAAGTCAATACATTATTAGGAAATAATATTTTTTTTTATAAGATGTCCAAACTCACACCTGATGATACCTAGATCTCTTATCGGTTTTTTAGAACACATAATCCCCCTTCAGCAACAGAAAATGTTCATTTATTCCCATAAGTGGGTATCAGTAAATCACCACAATATTATTCAACATCCAAAAATAAAAAAAAATCATAACTCTGATTGTCCTTATTTGATAACAAAGAAGGTGATCCCCATGGAGACATACTTTGAAGTATAAACCATTTATTCAACTTGTCCTTGAACTAAATTTTCAGATCTTTTAGCTATGTCAATTCCATTTTTTATATATTAATATATACAAGTTCAACCCTCAAAATGATCTCAATATAGAATTCAACATCCCTCTCAGGAGGAAACTCTAAAATGTGTTCATGAAAGACATCTTGGAATAGTTCTACTATGGATTTAAGGACACCTTTCCTACCAATCTCATAATCTAGAAAAATAATAGAAACATTGGTTGTGAGCACACTATGTGGCTGAGTTATTGGCCCCGCATGCCATGCATGGATATCCCAGTCTCCACGATGAACATATTATCCAACCATATGATATAAAAAGGTTACTCTGAAGTGGTAACAATCTATGATGGCTTGGTATGCAACTTGGCCATCCATAACCATAGTTAGGATGAATCCCGTTATGTCATGTACATAGATATCCCAAAGAAAATGATACTCTATGATCTTTAGAGAACATCCCTTGAGTAAACAGATATATTTAGAAGTGTTCCCATTGGTGTATTGATATTCATCACACCGCTTATAGTCTCCACCTCTAGGATCAATCCATTAAAAAAATATGTAGATATAAATAAATGAGAGGCACCAATATTAAACAATGAAGTAGATACTATAGAAGAAATCAGAATAGAACCACAAACCATAGATGAAACTGCCTCTCCCTCCACAATTGTAGGCATTGCTATGTGTAAATGTCATTCCCCTCTTCTCTATGGTGTCATATGACTACCCATAGTAGAAAAATTATGATAATACAGGATCTCATACCCTGATGAACCACCTTCAATTCTACTACCACATCTGCTAATAGAACTCCATCATCTAGACCTATATGATGTAGAAGACCTCCTTCACATACACTGACTCTGTGAAGCTACACCCTCTTCTCCAACATATCTTTTCTACATGAATAACTACTGTACGTTTCCCATTTTTCTTCAAATCCATCACTCCACTAGTTATCGAGGAAAATGTGTATGATAGTGTCCTAACCTACAGCACTAGTCAAAAAGGAAATGAGTAATATTCGATGAAACTGTTCCTCTTAACCGCCCACCTTGATTTCCACTATTCTAACTAAGGTTATTGTGACAACACATCCTCCTCTATGAATTCACACTCCTTAATAATCTATTTAAAACTACATATCCAGTACTGAAATCCTCCTTTAGGTTTACCTATGACATTATATCATGATAAACCAATTATGTGAATTTATTCAGTCTAAAGATATTTACCTGAAATTTATTTCAAACATTTTTCCATCCAAAAATCATTTTTCTGAAAAGCGACATCTACCTCCAATGATGTAGAAAACATTGAAAATATATAAAATGCTCGGCATAATCCGTTATGGAAATGCTTCATTGGGTCAAATGCCTAAACTATAAAGCCTTATTTGGTCTCAGTCTGTCTGGAATGATGTTCTCCAAGAACATCACCAGAATGTCCTTCCATAACATCTCATCAGTATCTCCAGAGGATACCTAAATGCCCAACAAGTGTATTGGTAAAACCCAGAGCATAGATGCATCCATCATGACTGTCCTCCCTTTCAGTGTCACTAGATGGAAATGTATCATCCCTATGGATTCAATCTAGAATAAAGCGCCCTTGTTCTACACTATCTAGTAAAAGTAGATGGGTGTTGTATCTAAAACTCCATTTTCAACTCAGACATGATTTTATAATCCTGTCCAATGTATCTCTCCACGAATTGCATGAAACAAGCAGTGTTCTCTCAGAACTGTTCACTATCCTCCTCATCTTGCACCAATGATTTATTATTCACCATATCTGATGTTCATTCTGGGGAAAACCCCTTGGTAACTTCATCAAAAACTGTCATGGATGCATGTCAATATAATACCAAGCACATATCATATGGATCATAATGATACCTTATAATATTTATGTAAGGGGTGAAACTAATGCATTAAATTTTAACATGTCCTTTCTCCATTTTTCTCACCACTTGGTCAACACCGAGGCATTATCAATAACCTTAACAATCCTACTCCATGGTCATGGTTATAATTGTACAATTATTCTCATTAATTAGTTCAACCATTAATTTAACAAAATATCTAAAATTAATTAACGAATAACTTAATTAAATAATCAAATTTTTTCATTAATCTAGTTTCTTATTATATAAGCATTTATTCACCTTTTTCATCATTATTTCAATATTATAACATGTATAAAAAGTTAATGTTAAAAAATACCCAATTCCAATTTTCTTATGAGTACATATAATGATTCATGTCAAAAAAACCATGAGTTCATAGAATGATGTGTGTAGACACATGTATAGTGCCTCTATCATACATGTATCAAATTTAAATAACATTCAAAAATAATATCTCATCACATTAAAAGTGCATCACCCATGGTGAAATAATATCAAAATATAACAACAAACAACATTTAAAACAATCCCACACTGAGTAATCAAATTTTCCCCCATACATGGTTTTGAAAAACCCATTCAAAATATCCTTAACAAGCCTCACGTCGTCATTTTATATAGTCTACATATACCAAAACAGTAAGACATAAGTAGAATAAATAATAAAAAACTCTTTAGATACCACTTTGTGACGTCCCGACCTTGGTTCCACTGAATAGTGCCCCGAGCTGGTTGTTCACATGCCCCCAATAACGCCTCCCCATATTTTAAAGGGTTATGACTATTATTGGTGGCTTGATAAGTTTTTAGTAGGGATATTATACCATCTTTTCTCAGAATAACACACCAGAGGATGAAAATACCAATATCCTAGTGCATAATCATATAAATAATCGCAAAAAATTAATGTAAAATGATAACCAAAACATAAAAAATACAATACTCCACCAAAAAGGACAAAATTATTTCTTTATTATATTTTATTGTGGATAATCTCACTTTTTGAGGGTTTATGGGGAACCCTAACATGACCCATATTCCCATCAAACAGGTCCCGACACAACCTGAAGGCCAATATCTGACCTAATGTCCCAGAGACATGCAATGCGCAATACATGTCTTATAGGCCCAACCTACTACAACTGACCCTCCCCAGCTTCTGCTTCATTTATTGCCTAGCTACCCAGAACTCATTGCCAATCGTCTAGATTTTCCATGTACAGAGTTTTCTGGTGCCTAGTCCGATAAAGGTTTTCATACCCTCTCATTCATTAAATCATGTCATCTCTACTTCTAGTGATTGTAAATATTTTTTATGATCTACTTATAGGGTCAATTTTGTATGAACTGTGATACTCCATATTCTATATAGCCAGAAGGCCCTGGGTTCCAATGGTCGTTGATGGCCAGAAGGCCTTGATACATGTAGGCCAAACTGGTGTCCTAGAGGCCCAAATCATGTGAACAGTTTGGGCTAATACATTATCGAACAGTTCATTATGAAATTCCTACTATAATGCCAGATATATTATACTATAGCACCCTAAAAAATTTTCCTACACCCTGTTTCAACCATGGGACTCTTGGATTCCATGTAAGTGTTCTTACCACTCAAGTACGTGCATGCCAGCCTGAAAATAAAATAGTCAACTGAAGGGTAAAACATTCTATGAAAATGAAAACATCAAGTGTCAATAATGAAATTGAATATAATTTTACAATGACTCCCATGAGTGTCTGGAACCACCCCTAGTTCCCTCTCCCATACAAAAATCATAATCAAATACTTATATAAGGGGAAGTGCCTTATCCAAACCTGCAACTATGATTTCTAATCATGTGACTATCACGCATCCCAAATATGGTGTGAGTAAAACTCATAATGTCACCACCAAATGTGTCTTAACGAGTACTGTCAAAAGATAGTTCGTGCAATTTTATGAAGTAATAAAATACAATGAATAATTAAATTGTTATCACAGAGTCATTTATTCTTTAATCATCCCATTAGGCTGAGTTTCAATTCACTTTTCCATTTGAAAACTCAGTAATTTTTGTTATTCATTTGGTGCATTTCTTCATTCCTAGAACCCCGTAATATCAATTTCGGATTAATTTTGGGGAGGAATTCCATGTCCATGTCCCAAATCTTAATCAGTTTACCACTCAATGTGTAGCAACATAAAAATCATATTCATTTAATCATACATTAATTCACATTAATTTTCCACATTATACCATTACTAATACAATGAATAGTTAGACATTTCAAAGGACATTAGTTAACTCAAAAATTATCCTAGCACATAATCCATTAATTAATTCATCAATTAATTATTCAATCAATACAATTCTCATTCCATAATTAATTCTTAACAATTAATTTTCTATATCAAATGTCAACATGTCATAATTAACTCTCAAAAGTATTTGTATTTCGAACATCATCATGGAACATCATTAATTATAACAATTAATAATTTTTTTTCAACATCATTGAAAATAAATTATTGTCAAAATTAATTATCATTGGTCAAAATCATGGTACATAAATAATTATGAAAATAATAATCATACGTAGAAAAACAAAATTTC
Organism: Viscum album; assembly: GCA_963277665.1. Lineage (NCBI taxonomy): Eukaryota > Viridiplantae > Streptophyta > Magnoliopsida > Santalales > Viscaceae > Viscum > Viscum album. Next base: position 1,199,515,937 of record OY728121.1, on the reverse strand, counting down.
ATAAATAATTTCCCCCCATTAATTATCATATCACATTAATTAATTATATCAATTACTATATCTCAACCCATAACAAATCATAAACATATATATTTGTGAAACCCCATTTTATTGTCATGGGATTCACATATCAATTAATCACCAAGGTAAACGAATGTGATTTCCACATTCCAAATTACTCCAATATAGGTAATCAATCATCAAGGGAATATAGAAAATTCATTGACTCACATCAACATATCATTAAATCATGTATATTGGAGATAATATTAGGTCAAATAACATGGTTTATTGGTGTAAGTTATCCAAATTGAAAATCCCAAAATACAGAGCTGCACAATGTTGTCAATCATGATTCAAATATATATCTCTAATCCAATATTAATATTAATGGGATGAAGATCCTGTAAATCTAGATCTAGTTCCAAAATCCTATATCTAGATCTCAACTGATGTGTTTAGATCCACAAAAATAGGGGATATATTACATTAAAACATCAAGGAATTACACGATATTGGAATAGAGAAATATCAGTATGAAATCTATATTTAAGAAAAATAACAGATCATAAATCCAAGACTTCTATCTCTATGAACGTCATTCGGATAACCTTGGAATCCATTCAGAAGGCTTTGAGAACACCTAGAATTTGGTAAGACATAGCCTAGGTCAAATTAGGTCAGTTATAGGGTTTTTTTTGAGTTTGAAACACATTATTAGATTAAAAATATCCTCATTTATTATTTTACCTTGAAGTCCATATGGCTAGGCCCAACCATGCACCAACCATGAGGTATTCTACATCCCACATGGCTCGACGACACAAAGTTTGGAAAAAAATTTGTCAACCATTCCAACCACCACTTCCCACATTGTTATCTTGTCCACGGTTTCTCCAATCCATGTGCAAACCATGAAAAACCACTTGCCATTATATGTTTCTTAAACACCGTACCCAAATACACCACATGCCATATCCCAACACAAAGGTAATTAATAACAAAAATGTATATGAAAAAATGCATGAGATTACTCTAGAAGAGGCTAGGATATTACAACTTATCAACCCAAAACTAATGTCCAATCATAATGGAATATTTTGACAGTAGATGACATGTCACGATCATGTTCTATAGCCTTCAGAGGGGGATTTGACAAACATCTTCCTTCATACAATTTCTCTTACAAAAATAGTTTCATCTATGTAATTACAAAGGTTACATATGAATACCATTAAGGGAAGTGGGTAAGGATACCTGGATATTTTTATGATTATGGGGAATGAAATAATAAAGGTCTTAAAATTGTTGAGGAAATGGTGGAGAAGGTTATGACTATTCATCAAGACATCATGGTTTCTCCGAGTTGACATAAGAGATTTGTTGAAAATCATCATCAAGACCTAGAGTTTGTTGTTGGATTAATGTTATTACTCTATGTATATCCTTGGATAAAGGTTTTTTTATTTGTGATTAAAGGAATTATTTTTCAAATATACATGAACACCCTTGTGATTTGTGATCAAATTGAAGTAGATTCTTATCAACTAGCACTCCAAAAAAACTCATCTTAAGAACAAAATGTATTTAATGTATTTTTATTTAGAATGTACATAAAATAACTATCACATATAGTCAATCCATATGTAGTACAGCTATAGAAAAACCTATCCGAAAAGGAGTTTCTAGTAACGATCTTAGTTCTTATAAAAAAAATTATATGAAATAAAACAATTAGCTATGTTGGAGTGTTATGAAGAAACAACTTGTTTGAGGATGAAATGAGGGAAACATAAGAGGTGATGAGGTATAGAAACCATCATCAATTTTATTATGGGAAATTTAAATTTAGAGTTAATGATTTCTTTGGGGGAATATTGTAACGATCAATGCTACTAAAATTTAATTTCATATTTTTGTAAATTAAATGACTTAATATATTTGATTATGGGAACTCATGGTGTTATTTTCCATTATTATATCTTTTTTATTTAATAAACCAATATATATCATTACCATTGATAATATAGCACTTGAAAAATGGTCATGTTTATAATATGCATATAGGTTTTTATCAAACATACTGACATATAAAATTGATGTGATGTACTCGCGAAGTAGGATCATTCATAACGAAAAACATTTATTGGTTCCTTTGAAGGAGATAACATCCTTGTGCTTTTACATTGAAAAATCCAAAGCTTAGGAAACAACAAAAAAGAATGAGAAAAATCATTTATAGAAAAAGATCATGTTCATCAGGATACCTTCCCAAACCATGTTCGTTGAACCATATATTGAATGTATAACCATCACACACCTTACACATAAGGTGAATTTTAGAGTGTTAATTGGATATGAATCATAATCCTATAAATATTAATATATAAATTAATTTTTATAGAATAATTATCATATTTTAATCCCATTATAAATAGTTTGTAAATGATTTTTATTTTGAAATAAAATACCACAAAAGTTATATTTTCATAATATTCAAATTCAATAAATGGATTTATGAATCAATGAATATATTTAATAAAAAATATTTTCATAAAATAATATTAACTATAATTATTTTCTTCTAATAAAAATTATCATATATCTTGTATTTGAGGTGAAATGTAATTTTTTTAATGGTTTAAAAATTGTTATTGTAAAAACCTGTTATTTTCAAAAAATGATAGAGTTTTTTAACGGAGAAAATTCAAATATTTGAAGAATTATTTTTATAAATTAAATTTTAAAATTGGAATTGAAATGTCAAAATATTTTAATAGATTTTCATAAAAAAAATTCTATGATTTTTGAATTTTTGAGTAAAACATAAATACCATATGAATTATAAATTTGATATCATGTTATCATAATTACTAAGAAGTGATGTAAAAATTACTATAAATAGGACTCATGATGATATATTTTTTCCTTTATTATAATTTGATATTATTTTTATTTAATTTTTGTTTTAAAGAAATTTTTAATCCTCCAAAACATTTAAAAGAAATTTTTGTTTTAAGAGTATTTCATTAAGACAGTGACTCACCTCCACATCATCAGTTGTAATATTTTATTATCATCGGACAATGGACATTAAAAATAATGTAATCCACCCTCATTTTGGATAGATAATTTTCCAAAACCATCGGTTTGTTTTGGTTTTGGATATTTTTTTTATGTAGAGTCAATAACATAAATAATAATGAAATCCCCCTCTATTCCTATATAGACCAATGAAATTTCCAATTTTTCCTCATTCAACATCCTTTGAGAACATCCATATTCAGACCTATACTCACTTTATTCTTCTCCTAGATACCCCAATCTATCATGATATATTTCCCAAGACTTTGGAGTCTATCATTTATGTATGTTATACTAACCACCCCCCTCATTCATTCATTTTAACAACCTTCATTGAAATTAGTATTTATAATTTCAATTAGATATATTTTCATTAATTTTAAAATATTCCCTTAATATAATATTTATATTATTTGGAGGATATTAAATTTATTCCCTATAAATTCTACCATTTCCTAGGCATTTATAATTGAAAAATTTCGTAAGGAACATCCCTCTTGTCATTTCTATTGCAGAAAAAATTTATTCTGATGTCAATATTTTCTTTATTGTTATATAGTTATGTTATATAACATATTCATGTTACTATAAATTTAATTTATATGTTATTATCACCATTATTCTTCTCATTAAGCCTCCCCTGATCCATTATACACACTTGTTACCCTGTCCAAAAATTGTTATGATCCTTGTCTCTATTCAAGTGTCTTTATTACAAAATAGGTTATATTTGAAAAATTATAATCTTGGGATATAATTTCCAATTTCAATATTACATATAATTTTATGTATATTTTTTGAGAGTCCCCATTCTCTCTCATCAATCAATTTTTATTAAACATAAAATTACTTTGTTATGTAGGTGAAATTTCACTATGATCCACCATACCTATCAAATTGTTGCATGAATACCATAACAATTTAATGTCATGGGTGTTAAATTTTTTTATCATATACTATTTTGGGAATATACATAAATGTATTACATATTCATTTATTATGGAAATTAATTATTTTTATAAATGAATCCATGTTGTATTGTCCACATGACACTATTAAGAATGACAATGAAATTTATATGATCAGTGAACATATATACTGCTCCAATGCATTGGGTAATTTTTTGTTTCATGATTCATCTTGTTAGGGTCATAGTGTAAATAATTTAATTTAATGGAATTGTTAAACCATGATGTCTTGTTGTATTTAACCATGATGTATTATTATGATGTAGTATTTTATGTTGTTTCCAGATTACCCCTATTATGATTTTCATACTATATTACATCTTCTTATTTAGGTTGATTTTACACTCCATTAATATATCTATTTACTAACATTTATATACTCCTTAATGATAATACATGTCATTTCCCTTATAGGTCATTATATCTCACCTAATTATTATGTTTGATCATAGGGTATCTAATGCAGTTTTATGTTCAATCATGATAATGATGTTTTCAATAATGACATTTTCTTTCCCTTTTATATTGTTATGTGGTATACCTAACAACAAAATAAAATTAACTTATCAATCATTGAGATTTTATTATGTGCAATATTATTTAATAAATCATGTATTAATGTGAAATAAATAGATGTTTTCTTTTAGGCTAAATGTCGTTAACATCATAATGTTAATCAACAAATTCATTTTCATCGTCTCTTAAATCATAAATGGTTCAGACAAGAAATATTCACCAATAACTAACCTATAGAAAAAATATCTACATGGTTGACCCAAAAAATATTCAACGGGATCCACTTAGATCTTAGACATGTAACTATAATATAATAAAAATCAACTAGTCACAGATGGTCATCAAAATCCCCACCAATGTTGAGAACAAATGTGCAAAGATTATCCATAGGAATCTATATATATCAATCCATATTTCCATACATTTATAGAAAATCTATCATTTACAACTTAACATGAGATCTCGATGAATCATAGATGCCTCTCTAAAAACGAGATGTCATCATAAGATTCCATTTATACTCTATAGTATAAGTATCTTTTTGAAAATGATAAATATAATTTAAAATAGATATTTCTCCACTCCTCAACATTGTTTGTATCATTAATGCGTATTATATGATCCAATTTCATAAGATTATTCATTAAAAACCATATATCATTCTTCTTTATCAAGGAATGTTGAAACATAAATATAATTTCTATTAAGATATCATAACTGTCCCATTTAGGGACTGGTAGCTAATGAATAAATACCAATAGTTTCTGGTTCCCTTATTCAACATGTTGTCATTTATAAAAATAAGAAAAAAATTCATAAATTCATTGCATCATACCTGTACCCCGAGAACAACCACCTCATTTCATGGATCATATTCATGGGTCATGTGTGGACTGCCGACTAAGAATAATCAAAAATCACCATAATTGATTTTTTTACTAAAGAAGATACCAAAAATGATTTAGAGAACATAGAAATCATTATTTGGATAACAAAAACATAAAAAATATATCCCCACATTAAACAGAGTCTAAAAAACAACATATTTCATCATCATGAAATTGTTTCTGGATAATGAAGTTGTGAATATAATATGTCATTTAAACACTGGCAAAAGAAAACCTTGATCCATTATTCATGAGAACAAATATGTAACTATAAAAAATGATTAAAATAGTACTACTATTCAAATGATTCATTCATATATTTGGTTAGAGGATTCTTTCCTAAGGAATCTAAAACATAATTCCCACTCCCTTGGGTATTGGTATGGTTGATTTCGAAATACTGTAGGAAATCCACGCATCACCTCTGGTAGAGATTCAAATATTTTATTAGAGATGATATAACTCATACTATTGTGGAAAAAAACATGTTAAACAATTATCAATAAATGTAACACATATTCTTCCTAAAAGGGGAACCCTCTACAGCATATTCACAGTCATGGGTCAGATAATTATTCTTATGTAGCATAAGATGATGATTGAAATAAGTAAAAACTTGATTAACTTTTATAAGAACACATCCCAAACCATTCCCTGATGTATAAAAAAGACGGCATAGCTCTACACATCCACTGGAATATTCAACACCAACATTGTATTCAAAAAATATTTCATCTCAAAAAACTAATTATTACATTTTAAATCGCTCAAAAAATTTACTCCCTATCGAATTGATGTAGTAATAGGAAAGCCGAATTTAATAAGTCCCTTATGAACCAAAGATAATGAGGAGATAAGCCTAAGAATATATGAATATTGGAAACATCTTTTGATTGTTCCCATGTCATAATATACCTAACCTATTCAGAATCAAAGAAAATAATATATTTTGATACCACATTCAAAATAACATCACTTCCAGAATCAAGGATCACATTTCGATAGCTCGGAATATCATTAGTGATTTTCCAGAAAACATAGAATTTATTTCAAATGATGAACACTATCATCCCCATACATATATTACGTAATAATGTAATCCATAAATCACACTACAAATTATATAAGATGGTATTTGAAAATCATGTTCCTTAATACCATGAAAACTATAGTATCTTTTTAGGCCAAATGAACATAAAAAACTCATAATAATATCCAAAATTCTTTTTCATAAATTTTATATACCTTTATAATAAATTAATTAAAATCATATACAACATCAATATTCCTGAAAAACATTTCATTATCCTGCTAATAATTGGAATCATTTATCAATGGAAATGAATTATTTTTCTGTATCCTCACGCAATTGTGTTTTAGTTATAATCACAAATATGGAGGGAACCATCATCATTCTCATTAAATAGAACTCACAGTTCCCACGGTGACACACCCTGACATCTGAAGCCTTTCTCTAAAAGAAAATAATACTTTGACTTCATTTCATACAATTCGGGTGGATCGAATTGATGAGAGGATAGGGAATGTAGTTGTTTACTAGGAATTATGTCAAGTAAATACTTAACCACCCTTAATGGAGAATATTATACCTGTGTGATGGAATACATTGTTAATCATGATTTAAACTAGTGTGAGATCACCTCTCAAAGAGTCCTACTCCAGATCAAACTAAATCACACATGTAACGTTCTCATTCACTTGATAAGATGCTCTTATACTGGCTGTCCTTGGATCCCATTCCCATTGATTGACATAGTAAACTCCAATTTTTAGCATGATGGTTACCCATTGCAGATAAAATGAAATTTAATATTACTTAAAAATGATATAAAGTATTATGATTATGACATTAAGAGGGTTCACATTGAGAACCAGAAAAAACTATTCACGGTTAAATTCTTCAAAGGTGAAATTACGTGAGGGACTATTGTGACCGTACTGTCTCATCAAACGAATAGAAAATGTATAATACATTACAAAATGTAAAAATTATCTAAAATTTTTATGAATATTAAAAAAATTATTGATGATAAAAAAATTTGATGCAGAAGTATCAATTAGTTCAGTGACTAAATATTAATCTATAATAAGGGTGCAACTTATAATTAATAGAAATATATATTATCCCTATGGTAACTAATCCAGATTATGAGGAATCATCACTCATGATTCCTACAGATGGAACCCTTTTACACTTGATGACATTTATTTTGACATTGTTTTCTATGGTTCTAATGACCCCATTCCACTATGATGAGTGTAAAAAACATGGAATAATATCAATATGTGAATTGAGAAAACAAGGAAACCAAATAAATTTCATTACCCCAATAAAATCTATTTATGAATTTCGAAGATCTAAACACTAGTTGAAATCAATGGGACACTTCCACAAATTGTAGGTGGTCTATAATGACCATGCCTCTGAGAACCACCTTGAGAATGTTTATGATTCTTATTTCCAATTTATGAATGAACACAATCATTGGGAGTGAAATAAACACTCAATAACAAATATTTATTACTGAGTCAATCTGTAAAATAAACAATATATCTATAACACTGTCATAAAAAGATTGAATTAGTACGAAATCATTGATAAATGTATGATTTAAATGTAGAAAATCTTACTGTTGTCCCTTCATATTCTCATTTAATTAAATTTCTAGTGAAAAAAGAAATAAAATCTCATTAAAACATTCCACAAAATATATTGTAGTTCATTCATCATGCTCATGTTTGAAAAACCTAGTTCCCTTTTCCATGAAAATTGAATATGGTTGAAATTTTTTTATGAAAAAACATTATGTGTCTCAACTATGTTATCTCATATTTCATCATTGTATCCATCATTTCCCACCATCTCCTTAGGAATCATTCTATATTGAAGGCCAAAAAATAACATTTTCTTTGTCCGGTGTGTTTAGGAATGCTAAAAAGATACCCAATGTACTCAATCATTCCACAACATCGTCATAATCATTTCAGACATTAAAATGTGTTGGATTCTGAAGGAGGAATTCATCAAAAAAACATCAGAACTCCCTTCTAATGGTCCATAACATATGAATAACATGTAACTGGAGGTGGTGCATATGCCAGAGCATGGACACTATTCCCAATCACCATAACCTGCAATCTCTCAAAATGAATGTGGGAATATGTTTTCCATATACATTATGGAAGTTAAAGAATCAAGATAATATGCATAGAAAAAAACTCCACTGGGAGTTGTGTTCCATTAGTCGAACATGCCTAACCACACATTGTTCTACAAAAAGGTAATAAAAATTGAAAATGTTCCCAAATCCCAATGGATGAAACACAAAATTCCATTGGATCAATAGGTATAGACACCTCTATGTGGCACTTTATCCCAGCTTGAGCATGGATGGATATAATCTATATACACCTGAAGGAACGTGTAGTGTGTGAGATAAATCTCCTAGTATGGCCTTTCCATGTATTCTATAATATATTATAAATTTAATTTAACTGAAAAAATGAATTGAATTTTAATATAAATTGGATTTATATTTCAAAAATATAAAAACACTATTAAGGAATTACATTTCAATTTAGTGAAATATTTCAATCAAACTTTTTTAAAAAAATTAGTTTGAATAGATTATTTTTAAAAAAACACCTTATATAAATCATAGGGTATGTAAAACATTCTACTATAGTGTAATATATTCAATTTCATTAAAAATATAAATCTATATGTTCGTAATCTTTGGAATGTATGACAATTCTATTCTATAGGGTCCCAATAGATAAGCTGACATTACAATATGTATATATGGCTTATTTGAATGTAGAAAAAATTACTCATCAACATCAGTTATACGAAATGATGTACTAAACTTATTTTTTAGATCATTTTAAATACCAATATTTCTTCCAAATACTCTCTAACTACCGTTGGGTGGCATGTCTTATAGTAGAAAAAAAATAATGTTAAATTTATTTCAATAATACATAAAAATAATTAATCCCATTGACCAATTCACATATTCCAATTTTTAATTTAAAACCAGAAATGGGATTTCAACCAAAAACATTTATTTTTAGCAAGATTAAACCACATGGATTCTATCAAAACAATTTTAATCCGTTTTCACGAATATTGATTTGTAAATAATATAGAATTCCATTTCACAACACCCTTCTATATATTATATTCAATAATTTCATTGGAACAATTTCCTACAAATCCACAATTTAAATTAGACAATATATATTTTACCCAATTAAATAATGATGCAACATTTCAATATAAATTGGGGTTTTTCCAATATCACGTGAAAACCCATTTTAATACACAATTTCAATGGAACTTGGTTTTCCTACAATCCAATCGAATTCAATTAAATTAAATAAAGAAATTAAATTTATTTAAAAAAATTTAAATCAAATATTGATATTTAGGGTTATGGAAAATTTTTCATTATAAAAGAACAAAATACCAGATGTTCAATAGATCACTTATCAAATGACCATAATCTATAATTTTCAATGAAGGGTGATGATAATGAAATCCAGAAAAAAAAGGATTAAACCCTGGTTCATAACCCCAAACTGATTGTATTATATCCCCAATGAAATATTGGGATCCACCAAACCCTTGGGGGAGAAGGGAGATTGCAGAAGATAAATATTTGCATGGGGAAAAAACTGGGACAAGAACAAATGACATTAATGAATATTTTAATTACTTTTAGAGGGTTTAGAGGGTCCATGAACTAATCTATGATTCTCTAGTAAAAAAAGAAATTAAATATGGGCATTCTAGGTCTGTCCTACCATAATGGTGAGTGTTTTATGATTTCCAAATATATTTTTTGAATTATGTAAATATATTTCACGGTTACCTATGTTGATTTTCTTAGTTATAAAAAGTTGTGTGGACATGCCATGCTCCCCTATAAATGGGCAACATGGTTTCTCATCTATGGCCGAACATGTTAACAAACCATGTTCCATCCATGAAAAACCACAAATCCTAGGTTCACACAGTTTGTTTGGGGGTGTGCAAAATTTGGAAAAATCTGAGCCAACAGTACAGTAGCACATAATTTTGAAAACATTTAAAATTTCAACTTGAAACATCCCAAAACAACTCCAGAAAAAATCATGGTAAAAGGAGAGAATATAAATACCTTAAAATTGAAATGTGATGGTACCTAATATAACTATTTATAAAGATTATTTCATTAACTAATCCAATTGTGAAATATTGTAAACAAATTCTTTAAATGGAAAATAGATTTTATGTGATGAAGGGACTAATTATATTAATATGTCTAAAAAATTAATATTGTTAAAAACAAAAATTATATGAAAACATTCCATGTTCCTGGAGAATTTTTCAAATTAAATTATCATGTAAAAATATTTATTTAATTCAATGGTACTTGAAAATTTTAGCAGCATTTGAAATAATTGAATAATTAATTGAAAATTACGGAAATGAATTTACATTGATCTTTATGTGGTGTTTTTATTTCGACCATCTAGTGTTGGAATTTTTATAAAAAACTAAATATTTCCTCAATTATAAACCTTGAAACAAGAATCTGAGGGTTTCATATAGGCCCAATCCCTTATAACATAAACCTAAATTTTTGGCTTGTATACCATTTGACCATTCATAGGAATTACTATATTAAGGATCAATTCATAATGATTAGGCATGGTGTTATATTGTTGTTGGAAGTGTCTTCATATACATAAAATCCATCAAAAAATCAATGATATTGATAACATATGGTACTATTTCAGTATTGATGGACAATAACAGTACTAAATGATTCTAAATGTCAATCGATTTGGAATATCTTTGTTTAGTTGTACGAATTATGTTCTGCGAATGAGAATCAAGATATGCTCAATTCCAATGGATTGAAAAGCCTTTGGAATTATTGAACACTTTGTGGGTTGTGTGATCTATGTCCACTACATCAGTGATCAAAAACTATTAACATCATCATCATAATTAATAGACTCATTGGATGATATAAACAAATTTTTTAATCCATTTATTATCCATCAACTTGTAAATTCATAGGTCTAAAATTCCTATTAATTATATTATGGAGGTTTTGTTTCACTGGTGGTATCTTATTGCATTATGTGTTGTTATATACTATACAAATTGTGTTTTTAAAATGGCTTGATGAATCATGCGATTTTGTTAAAACAAATTAATCCTTCAGCTAGTATGTCACATTCAATGGGACATCACTAGAGAAGAGTGACATAGGATTAGGAAAACTCATGTATTGTTCTATTACATGGTTAGAATTTGTAATAGTATGACAATTTTTGACACACTTATCATTATGTTATCGATATTATTCCTTACAATATGGATTGCATGAGTGTATCTCATGTTGTTCCAAATGAATATTCCTAGATAAAACCATAATATAGGATTCTTCTAATATTAAATTTGGTCTCTATTATAGGTTTGAAACATGATAATCACATAGTTATTAATAGAGAATGATCCTTTTGATTATTTAACATTTAATATAATTCATTTTATTAGGAAACTCCTAATGCTTGGGTTTTAATGTTAATTCTAGAATGATGTGTCGTTATGATTACAAAGATCGCCACTAAAGAAGAAAATTTTGAAATAAACCTTGTATTTTTGAAATCCCATGAGGCTGGTTAACATTATAATATGCCAATGATGTGAGGAAGTAATCAGATGAAATATATGGATATGAGAACAACCATGGAAAATTTCGTTTGTCAAGAATAGAAATTATTGGTTTTCCAGAGTGAATATAAAAATTAATCATGTGCTGAATTTTTTTTGATTAATTATTATTGATGTGTTTATAGTTTTTATTGAGTTCTTTTAAATAAATTGGAATATTAGTTGTTTGACTAACAATCCATCACATAGATTTTTATGAATGGTTGAGGGTTGTATGATGAAATTATACTATGTTATAAGGAATGTTTAATGGTTACTTTATAAAACTAATTTTCCTCAAATTAGAGTACCTTGAGAAAAATATTTGTCATGTCCCAAATCTTGACATTGTTTCCATTTACTAAGAGAGAATCTCTAATATGATATTCTACATTTAAATGTTTTAATACATGATAAGTTGTATCACTCTGATTACCCTTATGTGGATTGGTTGTTGTAGGGGCATGATTAGTCCTATTTTGTTATAGCGATCCTAATTTGGAATTCATTGGATGGACTCATGAATACTATATTTTACTTGTCATGATCACTCTACAGATGCTACTTTGTGGTTAGTTACTATAATTGATGAGTGTACATTGAATTTGGGTTCCATTGTACCTCTAGTAAAAACATATGTGTGTTCAACAAAATGTGATTTCTATGGAAACCACTTTATTAATCCCTGGATACATTCCTTTCAATGTTGCTCAGATGAGATATCTGGAGGGTTGTAATCCATATTAGATGGACTGTGTATGAAACCATGTTTTCATTAAGGAATGACATATGAATGTGTATGCTAGGGATTGTTATTATATTTGAATCAGATAAATGATTTGGTTTTCATGTTCCCTTTAATCTTAGGGTTTCTAGGACGATGGTTATATGTTTTGTTTAGTTTTTCAAAGGACAAATACTGCCTTGAATATTTGTGAATAGTCATTCAGTATTATATGGACATGATATACTCTATATTCATTTAATGTGGTCCCTAAAAAACACTTCCGAAGACACCAACGGGTTATAAGAGTTGTTGTGTAGGCGAAGAAATAGGTTTTTAATGAATAAATATAACAAATAAGATTTTGGAATTAATATTGTCGTGATTGTTCCTTCAATTTAAGAATCGTCTCATGAGTATAGTTAGAGTTATACCTTAAAATTATACACAAAATTTCTAAGGGTGTAGATACCACGAATCAAAATTTGTGATAAAACATTTAGGACATATAGTGGGAATTTCAATAGGAATTTTTTATGTTGATATTAAAAAATTATCTGGTATATAGATATACAGTGTTATCGAAAGAATCATCTCTATGTTCTTGTTCAAAAAATGGGCATTGGATCAAGTATTATAGATAAAAAAAGTTTTTATATGTGAATAATATAGTTGGATTGGCTGATAGAAATGTAAAGGGACTATTTTTTTTCAGAACTTCTAACATAATGAGGAAGGGCTATTCCTTCATTATTTCATAATGGCTTGTTAGAAATGATAAGTTCTATGGTGGCAATGTTTATAGATCATTAATTTTTTGGCTAAATCAAATTCCAATAGAATTTTATTTTTATCTTTTGTTGGATGGGATGTACATTAAAATGTGATACTAAATTAAATAAGATTTTTTGGGTCACTAAATTTTTTTAGTATTGGATGACAATGGTGGGATTTCATGGGATTCCCTATGTGTTTTGGGAGAACCAAAAAAGGAATTTAAATATAAAAGAAGGTTGAAGTGGGTGAATGGTTTTTCTGAAATCATGAGACCATTAAGAAAGAACATTGTTTCTTAATCAAAGGGGATGAATATGTCACACATTTTCATTCAAACCATACACACTAGAATACATTCTTGTCTTCATATTCATGGTCTATTTGATAAAAGGAACATGTGTGGTCTGGGTATACTTTTCCAAATGTGAGCTTGAACCATGAAACTCTTCACCATAGGATGCATCATGAGAATATTTGATGCACATTTTTTATAATCATGGTTCCAATATTTACCTTTATTTCCAAAAAAAGTCATCTACCTTTCCTCTCCCACACGTGTATCGTCTACCATTTCGGATGGAGCTCTTCCTCTACTCTCATAGACATTGTTCAATCACCCTATTGGGTTTTGAAATAGGGCAATGATAGGAGTGTTAGATAAGAAACTATGTTCTACATAATTACATGATTCCAATATTTATTTATCATACCTATTTATTCTCTATTCATGTGAGAAAAAATCCTAATATTTACATGGGGATTGGAATATTTGTCAATATCAAATTAATCAGAGAAAACCAAGTATTGATTTTGGATATGTGGGTTGTCCATGGAATATGGAATGTTTTCTTGTTTCTGTACCTCATGTTTCATTAATTTTATTCTATGCATGATTGGGACCATGTGTCGTACCATTATAGTGATTTCTATAATATATTAATTTAATAAGTATAAATTATTTACTATTCCTATTCCAAGAAATAGTCTATGGAAATACAATTTCAAATCTCTGAATTCAAAATAATTGATATTATAAATGAAATTGAAAGAATTTTTTAAGCAGTGATTTTGAATTAATAATAGAAATAAGTCCAAATATTCATGGTTAAAAACTTTTTCTAATTCTTGTGGAACCACTTTCCTTTTTACAAAAACTAAACCCTCGCAATGACACCCGTAATCAAGAAAAAGTTAATAAGACCTCAAAAAAAACTAGATGTGATATAAAACATCATGGATCATAGAATAATAAATTTAATTATGAAATATTGAAATTAAAAAAGAGAAGATTATGGTATAATAATGAAGAATGAGTGATAATGCTTACACAAGATTTACACTGCTAGCGTGACAATGATAGAACACCAAATGAATGAATCTAGAAGGGATGGAAATCTCCAATATCACTTAGCTAGTCCATAGGATGAATGAGGAGAAAATGGAGTGGATGTAAAAATAGGATCTCAGTCCGGATTCCTTTAAAAAAACATTGTCTTGGTGTTACATGACATGTAACTAAAATAAACATCTTAAAACACTTAATTTTACTAACCACCAAAAAAGGTGTCACCTCATATTAAATCTCAATACTCGAAATTAAATACCAATAATTAATTCTATCAAGAAATGTATCAACTCATCATGCTATGTGAAATTCACCTCAATAAGACTTTCACAATATTCATCAAAAATAAATTATAGTACAAGTAACCTAGTTACACGACGTGTAGCCCTCCAAAAGCATACCGAAAATACTGTTTAATGTAGAAAATGAAAAAAAATTCTATCAAAACTTTTATAGGAATATTCCTAATTAAAAATAATACCTACCAAGTCAAAGGAATACAAAAATCATGAAATGGATAATGGAATACCAATCAAATTGGAAATTGGATGTTACAACCTCTGAACTATAAAAATGTTCTTCACATAGAAATCATGTGAAGTTTATTCAATTCCAAAATGATGATGCCACTGATCTTTAATCAGTGTCTCAAATTAAAATATCTAATGAAAATTAGTACCATTCCACCCAATCAAATGAAATAATTTAATTGTTCTCTAATGAAGTTCCTGGGACTCAGATTTACTTATCAACACTGGCGGCTCAGTCAATGATAAATCAACTTCAATAGTGTAATCACTCCAGATCAAAACATGGGATGGATTAGAGAGATAATTTATTCATTGTGATACAAGGAACATGTTATGTATTGTGATATGGTATATTGGATGAGCTACTTAGGAGGAAAAAATCCCCCCTACTCAACAACATCATAATATCCAACAAAACTAGGAGGAATCTTCCCCTTCGTCCCATGACATTGATTACCCAACTAGGGTAAAATGTTCATGAACACTTATTCACTAACTAAAAACTACAATGGTGTTTTTCAATGATCAGTATAAGAATTATATCAGTTATGTGAGGTCATCATTCTAGGACTGATTAACGGAATTGTTGTCATCGTCTCTTGCACCATACAATGTCACACTAAAGAGCTTTCACCAACCATATACCAACAATATATATATATATATATAAGGACATTAATATGAAGCATGTAATGGATCTATATGTATTGATGACTGGTAGATATTATTTTAATAAAACTCTACATCCCCAGTAGATCAGCCCAAATATTTATACACTATTGGCATAATGAATATCCAATGAATCTATATAGACATCTCTGTATGGCTGGAAGACTATGGATGGTAGGATGATCTCAAATAGAATAGAGATCCAAGTTCCTCTTGAAAGACTTTCCCAATGTGAGAAATGATCCAACGATCCCTATTAGAGACTATAGCCAACGTAACTCTTCCCAAATGAACTGTCTCTTTCATGCAGATATTTCCTTACTCCACAACATAGATTGTATCATGAAAGGTTATTATGTGACTCAACGTGATTATACATCCAATAACAACCAATATCGAAAAATTATTTCTCATGGATTGTGGCTTCCCGACCACAATGTCCCAAGATTTTTATCTTAATTCTATGTTGGGATTGGATGTGGCTAAACCAAACCTACAATATTATGGTGTTATGCCAAAACATGCTAGCACATATAGCAACAAGAGGAAAAATAAAAAATTTCTTGTGTAATTATGAGCTACAAGAACTACTAGTATATATCATAGATCAACTTTGTATTTCATTGGTGTAAAACCCATTATGAATTAAGAAAATATCCAATTATAACCTTCCAGTGTAGTAACATCACAACGAAGATATCATTATAGAATAGAAAACCCTCTATGGAGTACGAACACTAGAAAACTTTCTCCCCAAAATATAATGTGACTCTAATGATATTAAATTAATTTTATAACCATTGATCTAAATTATTCTTCATTATATGAGAGAATGTAATCTAAATTATACATACGGAAACATAGTCACCATTCTCCTAAAATCTAATATGGAACGTTTAATATTGATCCATAATGTTCAATTATTTCAATGATTCTTTCACTCATGCTCTTAAGATATGAGAACATGGTAAACTATTCACTATTAAGTTAATTGAACCAACTATTATGAATGTGCATAAAAACAACATGATCAAGTTCGTGGGTATGAAAAATAATCTCTTGCGTAAAAATTTGATGAGATCCATAAGAAACTACCTGATCTCCCTCCTTAATAATGTAACCCATGATTGAACCTGATGCATCACAAAATACCACATAGCCCTAACCGCCTCAAGAAGTGTGAAAACTAGTATATTAGACAAAATTAATTTTAAATATCCAATATTATTATATCATTTCTCATTCTAAACAAACTTCACCCCATTCTGAGTTATAGAAGTCCTTAGAGTGGCCAACATCGAGAAGTTCATATTGAATTTTCTGTAATATCCAAATATGCACAAGATGACCCGAATTTCATAGAAATTTCATGGTTGTACACAATACATAATTGACTAAAACTTTTCATGGTAAAATGATATACATTGTTCCAACACCATGTTCCACATGAATTTCACATCCCGAATCCCAAAATCACAATTTGAGTGAATGGAATAATGTCAATGATTTCTTAAAAGTATCATAAATATTCTACAATGATGAACATTATCCACTTCAAACATGGAGAATACAATAATGTATTCCTAATTGACTAACACAAATGTATCCAAATATTTGTGTAACATTATTCAAATCCATGATATTTTTGGTAGAATTGGTGAGAAAAATGTGAATAACCAGTTACCCGCAATAGTCATAGATTCTTTGAAATAAAATTTATGTAATATTATATTCGTTTATCTCGAACTAATTGTAACCAGATCAAAATATTATATTTAAAAAAACACATCACCTCATTCAACTAATCAAACATATCACCCATTCATGGAAATTGATATTTTTTCATTACCCTTACTGTATTGAGCTTTGGTAATCTACACATATTCTAAGATAACAATCATATTAAATGGTGAAGAGAACTGACACCACCCATAGTGACAAATATTTTCATATAAGGCATTTATTTGGATGATCATCCAACTCAAAATTCATCTCATTTCATTTATATGTATCCATTTCGTAAGAGGGAATAAAAATAGGTTTTGTATCCTACATTAAGTCAATAGACAACTCAACATCCCTTAAAATTGCAAGACTAGATAAGATAGAAGGAAACATGTTGAGAAAAAAATGAAATATTGGGGGTGAACACCCATCAATGGTTCCTACACAAAATCAAATGAATTAACAAAAATTATTCTCCCTATCTCTTGATAAGAAGGTTCAAATCTGCGCGATCCTTGGTCCAAATCTTATTGACCGACAAGAGGCATACCATTTGGGTGTTTTAATGTGGTCCCATAGAAGATATAATGAAATCTAGGTTTTATTGGTAATGATAAATTCCATCAGAATATGAAATAAAGATATTCTATGTGAAGGACTGAAAATCACGAGGTCAGGTCGACATCAAATGGAGTTAAAACACATACAGGACTATGGAGAGACCACACTCTCTTCGTTCCAAGAGGTGTAGCAACATCCATTGCACATTATAAAATATCTATACAAGGATTTAGCATATTAATAATACATGTTTCTATTAGTGAATGATATTTAATAGAATCAATAATAGAGTAGTCACTTTTGATGATTCTATAGTAATGGTGATTCTCACAGTCTCTCGAACCAAGTCTACTCTCTTTGGAGACTCTTGCACATTGTGAGGTAGTTTTGTTTTGGATTCCTATGGTTGGAACAAATTTTTATTTGATATATACAATTTCCCCATAGTTTTGGAGAAGTTGATGAACTTTTTCGACTATACTGAGTAAAGAGGTTATGGAAGAATCTCTACAAGATCCTTGAAAATATAATGGAGCCACACCAATTGCTTTCAACCGTGAAATTCTTCATTGAACATGACAGTTTTCTATATAGATGATGAATCATGGGAATACCTCCTACTGATCTAAGAGGTATGTAATTACCCGACCATCGAGAACATATTTTAGAATCATTACACTTATTTTATACATTGATGGAACCAAAGATACCACTGGGTGAAAAATGAACACTTTCCACCCCTGACCTTCCATCCATGTCTATATCAACTCAACCCTTCACTCGGGGCCCATGTCGTGACTACCCCAAGCCATCTTTCTATAGGCCAAGGGCATAACACTAGCACATGAACATCATATCATTGTAATGGGATGACATTACTTTAAAACTATTAAAACACACAATCCATGAACACATCAAGAAAAAACCATGATGTAAAATGTTGTAGTAAAAAGATTGTTCCAAGAAAGGAGGTCAGAATACATGCTCAGTTGGAATGTATTAGTACAATTTAATAGAGAAATAAATCTCATGGGACATAAAATGAGTATACAACATGAATTGTAGGTACAACTCTCAATCGGTAGTCCATGTGTCACATCACACCAAATGGTCCACCTATGAGAACCATACAGTCCTGACTCCCTCATCCTCGATCAATGATGTCCATCGTCTGCAACAGAACCAACTTGGTGAGGGGGAATCCTGTGTAGGGGCCAGTATAACAATACAATGTAGGGATCCCAAGGCCACCCGAAGGTCTCCAAGAGTTCAAAAAAGTAAATTCCATTATGAATGACCTCATTCAGAAATCATGAATCTGTCCACAACTCTACTTAGGTATATTCCCACAAATGTACCCAAGTTATCAAGATACAATTGTTTCATACATGAGGAATGAATAACACAACGGTAACACCACGAAGGTAATTGTACCACTATAGAAACACCATGATGGTAATAGTAAAACAAAGGTAACACCACAAAGGTAACACCATTAATGTAATAGTACCATATAGTTAACACCATGATGTTTACACTAAGAAGGTAAAAGTACAACAATGGTAACACCACGAAGATAACACCATGAAGGTGAAGGTACCACATATGAAACACCACTAGGATTACCCCACGATGGTGATGATACCACACATGAACACCTCAAAGATAAAATACTCACCGAACATGAGGTATTAGTGAAATATATAAGTAAAATTAATTTGTCGTGAAGCTAGATAATCATATTACGTCAAGAGGCACTGCTTATGGTTATACGGTGTCTGACCCACATAGTATTTATATGTATTACCCCCTGCAATGATCTATATATCATTTTAACAACTCGAAGATGGTAGGTATTAACCCTCACAATGACCCACATAACATCAGTATGCACTGACCCACACCAGATCACTGAGAACTACCCGCACAAGATCTGACCGAAAAAAGATCAGTTTGTGCTAGCCAACATAGGATCACTCAGCTCAGACCCACACATGATCTAGCCTATAATGGATCAGTGCTAACCTACATAGGATCGGTAAGTACAATCTTTCGTAAGATTTTAATCCAACCTCCACCTCACTGCCAGACACTGGATTTCCACTCATTTCACACACAATTTTGAGAGAGTCGATCCTCATGATTTCAGATTTATATCAACGGGAACAAAGTCCTATAAATAAACAACCTTATGTTACATCTTTTCATAAGAGTCCCCACACGACAGATGACACATCAATCATACGGCCGATTTGTAAGTTATTGGAATTTTAGTGTCAGGGGTCCGGTTGGGTTCAGAGTCGGTCCAACCTTTCTATTTTCCATATTTCTCGAAAACTCTCATAGAGTTTCTCAAAAGGACCGACGTGTCACTAGGGTCCTTATGAAACAAACGGCATGTCATTCGGAT
Source organism: Viscum album (assembly GCA_963277665.1). Lineage (NCBI taxonomy): Eukaryota > Viridiplantae > Streptophyta > Magnoliopsida > Santalales > Viscaceae > Viscum > Viscum album. Next base: position 1,199,495,011 of record OY728121.1, on the reverse strand, counting down.
GCACGATCTGTAATTTACACCACTTTTTGTTGAACATGGATGATCACACCTCGGTCTGGCCTGGCTTGGTCGGGCCAACCAGAATATTCCAAAGGAACTGATTATCATAAGGGATCCCAACACCACTGACGACATGTCAAACGGACACCCGACATGTCATTTAAAAGCATTTATTTTTTTGGGGATCAGTTGGGTGTGGGCATGGTCCGACTAAGTCAGGAATGCCTGATGGAACGAGTCCTGGGGTCCAAATGACAACATATGGGTCCAGACCACAAATGGTCGACCCACTACAGTTTGTGGGCCTATGAAGTCATTGTCCAAGCATGTCATGTGGGGCTCAACCCACCCTCGTTGGCCAACTGGGCCACAGATTTGGGTCTGTCCACTGGTGGTTCCAGCCCACTGCGACGTGGGTCCGGGCAGACCTACATGGTGGCTCCGACTCGCTCGACTGTCCCACATTCATCCATGTCTTCCAGAAAGTGGACTGGATTTCCCAACTGGCCCCGAGGGTTCATTTCCATTTCGACCTACCGGTGTGGTTCTAACCACCATATAACGGTCGACTGTTCTGGCCGACTGATGGTACGACAAACCGGCGTAGCGCGGGGGCATGCCACTCTCCTCCCACCATAGCTCTAAGCCGCAAATTCCTCTCGCAGCGTGTAATGGTTCACCGCTCTGCCTCCGCCTTCTACAGTTGTCTCATTTTAGCCGACTTCTTTACCTGACGTGGCTTCAGGTGTGGCCCTTTCCCACTAGTGGCATGTCGTATAACCACTACGGTTGGCTGGTGTTGGACACTCAACTTACCACTCTGACATTGTGTCACAACCTCCTCCTACGGCATGTGACTGTGCACCACCTCCTATTTTTCCGGCCGGTGTCACCGTACCGGGTGTTTTTCATGGAGAGAGAGAGAGAGTAAGGGTAAACATGATAGTGGGGGGTCTAATCCATTTTTTTTACCCGTGACCTTGGCATTAGCTAGAAAACACGAGGGAGGAATATGGATTCAACAATCACTTGAAGAAATATAACAAAATAAAATCCCTACCACATGATCGTTGGATAAAACAAATGATTGAGGAAGAGTCGGTGATCATCATCCCCACAACAAGCTACCAACATTTCCACTCAATCATCATCCACTGATTCCTGACTCGGTGTTGCTCATCACCTCGCGTTGGAACCAGCTCTACCATTCAAGTGTTTGGTGTCATGAAATTTTATCAGAACTTTGTCCCATAGTGATGTCTTTCCAATAACTCTCCCCAAGCACTATATAAATATGAGAGTTGAGAGGGTTAGTAATTCCTCTGGAAATAATGGGGGTTCATTTAATAGGAACCTTCCTAATTCCAATGGAACTGTTATAAAGGATTTGCAGAGTCAAGCCATTTAAAGTCATGAAATGTTGTGGGTCTTGCAACCTCTTCTTTTCCATTGGAAGAAATTAGAGAATGAAATAAAATATCAATGAAATTTTATTATTCATTAAAAAATTCCAATATCTAAATTTTCCTCTAGAACTACATCAGTTGTATTGAAGCCACCATTAATAGAATCCTAGTGTTGTGGATTCATAGATTCCCTAGGATTTTTAAGCAAATCACTGGTACAAAATATAGAAAATGATGCCTGCACGTTTACTACAAGTACCTTATAAAATTTTCAATAAATTATTTACAATCAGTCTCACACCTTGTTAGTCAAGGTTATGCTCTTCCTATGAGAAACACTTCCCAAATAACCCAATAGTATCCTTTGATTTTTAATATTATTTATCGTTTATATGTTATGGTTTTTTAAAATAAAATAATTCTCACTTAATTATTTCATTTATGACCAAAACTATCTTCCATTATTGTAACACACTGACCAATGTTAGTATCTAAATAAATAAATCCTATACTCACGAGCTTAGTGGTGGTCTCAGATTTTTTATACGAGTAACCATTCAAGAGTTATAATAAATTGGAAAATAAATTAATTTTATATAATTATTTTGTTTATGATTATGCCATTTTTGGTTTTTCTCATAGGCGGTCTGCATCGATTAAACATAAGTTTCCCCTATGGTAAAACTACCATCCCTAACACAACAGTTCCCTCAGAATTATGATTTGGGAAAACAATTAAGCATTATTCCATTTTTTCATGAAAACTGCTTTCTCGTACTAATTAATTATTAACAAAACATTGATTGATCATTCCATGCACTTTGAGCCTTGTAATCACATGTCGTTATATTTCATTCTCTCCAAATAATTCTATATAATAAAATAATTATACAAAAATTTTAGGAAATTACATTCTCCTCTTCTTATGGATTTACTTCCCAGAAAGTCAAAAAAAGGAAAATCAAGAAATAGAGGGTACTTATCATGAATTTAATCATCCCACTCACTTGTGCCCTCCAAGAGGTTCCAATAATGCCACCAAACTCACACTAGAGGGATTGAATTTCCTTGAAGGACTCGCTCTTGTCAATCCTCTATCCCCACTAGATCCATTGTAAAGGTCTTCCCATCTTTAATGTTTAGCTCACCATAGTCAATAACTTGCATGTATCATGCCCGCATCTCCTCAACTACGAATCTTGGAAAAACATTATGAACCTCATGCGTCTGGGTGGGAAGAGATAGGTGGTACGCCACATCACCCACTCTACTGAGAATCCAGAAAGGTTCGATGATGCTCATAGATAGTTTTTTTGTCCTGGAATATCCTCTGAAATCCTCATCAGGGTGAGACCCATAGGAAGACATTGAATCCCTCCTCATACTCCATTGTTCTCCATCTCATGTCAGCATAAAATTTTTTCCACTGCATTCATCAACCCTGACCATATGTTCTAATGCTAGAAGTCCTGGTACACCTTCACCACTGTATGATGTACTGCTAAAGTGTACGTATAGATCTCTAACAACACCTCCCCCAAGAAGCATCATTGGAGACATGCTGCGTCTTCTGAAGAGGATGATGTGCTCCCCACCTTTAGAAAATCTTTCAAGAGGCCATCATGAGGATATCAAAGCACGTCGGTCCTTGAAGTCAACATCCCATGTTTGGCCTCCCGAATTCACAAATGAATCGGTGGAGTGAGAGTTATATATTTCATGTAGGATGATATTTCGTTATCCAAAAAGGATATTCACAACACGACTAGTTTATCTGACGCCCCACTCAGTAATGGCAGACCAGAACTCCTACTTAGTGCGTCAAATACCACGTTCCCCATTCCAAGAGTATAGACTATATCATGGTCATAGACCTAGATAAACTCAAACCATCATCACTATCTCATGTTCCGGTCTTTCTATGAGATGATATACCTAATTATTTTGTGATCAAAGTTAACAATAAATCGTTCACCCATCTAGCAATGCCACTACATATTAATCACAAAGACCATTGATTCAAATTCCAGGTCATGTGAAGCATAATTCTGCTCATGCTGTAACAACACTCGTGAGCCGTATGAGATCAATACCCACTCCTTCATCAAAAAAACAACCTATTCTGGTCCCCAATGTGTCATAGTAGACTACTTACCCAACACCCACTTCTAGTAGCCTCAAGATGGGGGAACGTTTCAGTCTCTGTCTGACATCCTCAAATATATGTTGGCACTTCTGTTTCCACAGGAAATCCCCCCTATTCTTTTCCAAGGCTGAAAAAGTTACTGATACCATAGAGAAGTCAGGTATAAATCTCTAGTAGTAGAAAGCCTAAATAGAAGTAACTCTACCATTGGAGTTGTAATCCTGGAAACTTATTTTGAAATGATGTACCATCACTCATTCACTCATTTTGGTAACTAAAAACTCAATACTTTTACTGCCACGAGCGTAATGATCGACGACTCAAGAGTGATCAACAACACCCTACTATGCATTAGTTTATCCTGTGCCACCTGAGTTTCCTTTTTCACTTAAATAGGAAAATTCCATTCCATAATTGTAGATAAAGCACAATTTTTTTCCAAATACAGTAATTCATAATATAAACTATAGATGTCCAATCCATAACCAAACTAACATCATAAGGACTTGACACAGACACCAAGAGGATCCAACTGAAACACTCGCCTTAATAGTCAGATCAATCCATCTGCATGAGTGTGATTATCGAGTCTCCTTCCAAATTACCAATAGACGTAAGGGTCAACTCATCAATTTAACCAGAAACACTAGGTCATAAATAAAATTTTTGGTATGAAGGAATAATTGGTAGAAATTTCTATTAATATGGAATCTAGTAGTATACAAATACTATACCTTGAATCATTCTTGGAGCCTTTGGTGCATACTCCTTGATCGCATGTAGCTGCTCCTTTCCCATGTCCTCCAGCTCACTGAGCATGGTTGAGAGCACACTAGGGTGTTGGTTATAACAAGTTGAAATGTATACCACATCATGAAACTCTCCAAGCACTACTTCCACATAGTCTTCCCAAAAAATTCATCTGTCCCTATCACTTCCTCTTCACGAACCGTTTTACACACCCATGTCTCCGAGACTGGCTTCAGTTTATAGCATTCCCCCTACTAACAATCATTGGTTTTATTATCTCGTCCAAAGTAAATTGAACCAAAATGGTGTTCTCTACCACCCCAACACAATTATTAATGCATTAATGAATAGTGATAGCTCTGATGTCTCAAAATGCACCTCGCTCGGATGTCTAATCCCTAAAGAAAAGACTGTATTGTATTTATTGACTACCTAGGATGGTCGGTACACCACAATTAATACCCAACTACTGACCTTTCTTCCTTACAAAGCGGTAGAAGTACTAGGTAACTCGCATCCCTTATCTCATTATTGAAATTGAACCCCTTCGTTTAGGATTTTTTTCAATGTTGTGAACATAAATTTCACATCTTTACATGATAAGGGTATTCTAATCCCAGTCATCGTCCTGCTGAGCCACATAGAATGCACTCTACCAGGACCACCATATGATCGAATAGCGCCCATGATAGATGGAAACTCCAGCTCCTCCTCATGACAGTCCTTGGATGGCTGTGAGTTAGGATTTCCTAGGAACATTAGGGTTATTTGTTACTGAAACAGGTGTAAGGCCATATGCCAACATGTGTCCTCTACTGGTACTACCGGTTGGAACTGCTGACCGATAGGCATTGATATAGCTGACACACTATTTAAAGGCACCATCTTGGGAAATGATCCATTTATCGAAGCCTCATCAAAATGAGGACCATTATTATGGTCCCACACTAAAAAAACTAGCAGCTAGGATCACCATATGATATGCTGGTGTCCCAACTATGTGGAAATCTCAAGTGACAGCCTCCATCCAATCCTCATATGACTGATGATCGGTCTCACCTCGTATCCTTGGTGGCCTCTACTACTAAAACTCATGTTATGCGCTCAATAATCTTGAACCATTAAACATCACGGCTGGTGCTAACGGCTACCCAATGTGTTGTGGTGCTACTGGTACACCACTTGAAGACGCCTAAATAGTAAGAAGTATATCCACTGGAGCCTCGTCAATCGGTTGTCCTTCATCATTTACATTGTCGGAAATCCTAGAAGGTTGTCTTTGCGACAGAATCCTGATAATGAATAGTTGGTCCACAATCATTAAGTTAATCCTGGTGAGGTGACTCCAATCAAAACTAGGAAAAACATGTCCAAAATGAACACAATCCGTGTTTTTATACATTGAGTCGGAAATCAAAATATAGGGTCCTGGTGTATGGATACATCAGCCTTTGTATCAATATTTGACTCCAAAAACTGAAAACAACACTCAAAAGAAATAACAGTATTGCTCCATTGAAATGATCAGAGTCTCAGTTATTCTTTAGAATGGACAATAATTATTCAACTTTTTCTCAACCCGTCTACCAGGGCCCAAGCCGTGACTACCCCATACCAGTTTTCCATAGGCCAGGGGTTGGAGACTAGAATTGGAATGTCGTATCCCTATAATTGGAATTCATTTCCATTAATCCTATACAAACACACAATACAAGAACACGACAATAAGAAACAACGATGTAAACTGCTGTGGTAAAAAGTGATTTGAATGTAAAGGGGTAGGAATACATTCTAAAATTGAAAGTACACATATGACAGAAAAGTGAAAAGACGCTCATTGATCGTTCACCGAGGATACTACCTGAAGGGCAATTACATCTCTCGATTAGAAGTCCATGTGGCACGTAACAAAAAATGGTCCACCTCTGAGAACCGTCTAGTCCTGGCTCCCTCATCCCCAATCAACATTATATTTCTTCTATACAGGACACAACAAGGTGCATGAAAAGCTCATGTAGGAGTCAGTATGACCATACTCATTAGGGACCCCGAGACCCCTGAAGGTCTCCCGGAGTTCGACCAAGGAAATACCACAAAGAAAGCCCTAAATCACAAAGCACAAAGCAGTCAACAACTCTACATAAGTATTTTCCCATAAAGATAGCGATCTTATCAAGATACAATCATCTTATACATGAGGGAATAGTAAACAAAAGGTAACATCATGAATGTAAAATTACCACAAAGGTAACACAATGAATGTAACACCACGATGGTAATTGTACCAAAAGGTAACACCACGAAGGTTACACCCCGAATGTAAACCTACCACACATATATCCCCACCAAGATAACGCCACGACGTTAAATGTACCAAATAGGTAAAAACATGAAGATAAAACCACGAAGGTGATGGTACCACATAGTTTAAACCATGAAGATAACAGACTCAGCTCACACCAAGTATTAGTGGTGTATAGAAGTACGTATGATTAGTCAGGAAGATATATTATCTTATTCTATCAAGAGGAACTCATACTGATTATACAGAGTATAACCCACGTAGGATCGATACATACTAATCCCCAAAATGATCCACATTGGATTTGACACTCCCATAGTCGATAGGTACTAATCCATATAAAGACCTATATAGGATTTGACACACATTGGGTCGATATGGGTGGAACCAGACAGGATCGCCGAGTGCGGAACCACACAGGATATGACCCACACCTAATCAGTATGTGGTAAAACTCAGAGGATCGCTGAGCACTGAAACACATCGGATTGATACTGACCCACACATGAATGCTTAGTACTACCATCCATAAGATCTATCTCCATCCCCTGCTCATTGTCAGCAACTCGATTCCCACAGAGTGCATGATTGATTATATATGATCCTCTCCACCTGAATTCAGTTGTATTTAAACATGAATGAAGTCCCATGAAGATGTAACTCGAATGGTCCATCACATCATAATGATTCCAACACACTAAACGACATGTCAATCAGATTCCTGATCTATATGTTATTGTCATTTTAATTTCAAGGGCATGATTGGATTCAGAGTCGATCCAACTCATCCTTATTCCAAAATTCTCTAAAACTCTAGGACAGTATCTCAAAAGGACCGAAATTCCACTAGGGTCCTTAATCCATAGACGGTGAGTCAATCAGAATCTCGATCTAGAAGTTACACCCCTATCTATAGAATAGGGATAGTCCCACCTTGGTCTGGTCCAGCTTGGTCGAGCCCACTGTAATAATCCAAATAGACTGATTCTCAAAATCCATCCCAAAGCATCTGACAACATGTTGAACTGATAGCAAGATTGTCAGTTATATGCATTTCATTATCTAAGGACGGTGGGTCTGGGCCCAGTTTGACTCGATCAGGCCGCCCTGATGGATTGGGTCTCAGGGTCCACCTGACCCTGGTCGGGTAAGGCCCACTAAGGGTCATCCCGATTCAGTTCGTGGGCCCGGGCTGTGGTTGGCACGACACATCGGGTGGGGTTCGGCCTACTGGGCCGTAGTTTCGGCCAAGTGCACTGTCTAGTCTAGCCCGATGGTGGGGCGCTGCCTCACTACATAACTGTCAACCGTTCAGGACAATCAGGGGTCTGACAACCTGACATGGTGTGGGGCCACACCCCTCTACTCATTCAGTGGCTCAGAGCCATGAATTCCTCCAATGGTGAACTACGGTGCACCACTTGGCCTCCAACTTCTATGACCGGCTCATGTAAGCCTACTTATTCCACTACTATGGCATTGGTTGTGTCCCTTGACCACTAGCCTCGCGCAACGGCGTGCCCAATCACCTCCATGGCTGGATGATGCCAGCTGCTCTGCTAATCGTCATGACCACATACTGTGGCGCACAATGGTGCGCCCCATACAATGTGGATGGTCGTTTCCATCGCGCCGGTGGTCATTCATGGAGAGAGAGAGAGAGATGAAGAGAGAGAGAGAGAGAGAGAGTAAACAAGGTAGCAAAGGCTCCGAGCCATGTTCGTTTGTCCTGCACCCACTACGTTATCCTGAAAACATGTGGGAGGAAAAAGGATTCGACAATAAATGAAAATATAGAACAATATAAAATCCCTACCTCATGATCATTGATGAACTCTCACGATTACGGAATAGTCTGAATTTGTCATCACTACAACAAGCCACAAATGTTGCCGCTCCAATGTCGTCTATTAGTTTTTGATTCAGTGTCACTCATCACCACTTACTGGACCAGCTCTTCCCTTCACGTGTTTGGAATCATGAAACATTATCAGAACATTGTCGCTTGGTGAAGTCATGCCAATACCTATTCTCAAGCTCAATATTGAAAGGAGAGTAGAGAGGGTGAGTAACGTCCATGGAATTAATGGGGTTTTATTTAATAGTAACCTTCATAATTCTAAAGGCACTGTTACAATGGATTAGAGGAGTCATTCCATTTAATTTTTTGACACATTGTTGGTCCCTCAACCGCTTCTTCTCCATTGGATGGAAATAATGAAATAAATAAAATAACCAAGTTATTTTATTATTATTTTAAAAAGTCCAAAATCAAACATTTTCTCTAAAACTTTTGCGGTCAATGTGAGGCCTCCCATAAGTAAATCATGACGATGCAGATTCAATAGTGCCCTCAAATTTTTAATCGGTTCACAATATTAGATGTTAGATAATGTCACATGTTCATTTATTAAATGTAAATTATGAAAACATTGATAAATTATTAACATACACCCTCGACCCAGGTAGGTTATGTTTAGGTGATGCCTACTGGAAACCCAATCTAATGAACCCAACGTTACACTAAGATTTTTAATCTGAGGTTACAACTGATGTTTTGGATTTTAAGAAAAAAATAATTTTTACTAAATTATTTTATTTACAACCAAAAACTAATATCCAAAGATGGCCCACACCAACCATTGTTATATTCTACCAATAGAAATTATAGCCTCTTTAGTTTAGTGGTGGTCTCAAATTTTTAATTTGAGTCTCCGTTTAGGAGAAAAATAAATTTGAAAAATAAAAAAAATTTATTCAATTATTTTATTTAAGGTTATATCATTTTTGGGGTTTCTCATAGGAATCCTGCACCGAAAAAACATCTGTTGTTCCTAGGGTAAACCGTCCATATTGAATGCAATGGTTCCCTCATATAACTAATTTTGGAAAACTTATTCCACTTTTTAAGGAAATCTGCTTACACGAACAAATTAAATGTTAATAAAACATCGATGGTTCATTCCGGGAACTCCAGGAATCAGAATCACACATCATTAGATTTCATGGCCTTGAAATAATTCCATATAATTTAAAAAAAATATACAGTAATTCCGAGACATTACATCAACAATCATCACTCAATCCTTCACATCATCATAACATCGATTAATTATAAATTATAATTCGAATGAATATCAGATAAATATCCTAAAATAAAACTATCAAGACCTCACCATTTAATTAGATGAAGTATTAGGTGAAAACTACACGAGATCATCAATGAAATTTGAATACCAAATGATTGATCTGTTGGCCAACTCAAGCATTGAAAACAAAATAGCCTTGTATATCACCATTGGTTCATGATAGAACTTGTGGTTGAAAAGAAACATGAACCCATGACACTATAAGAACTAATGTTTCTTTGTCATCACCATTATTTCCCACCATCTCCTTCTAGGTCTATCGAGTATGAACGTGACACACATTACCAGGATAACATCGGGTGTCTCTATGAACTAAAATAGAACTTTTATCCTACCCAAACATTCAAAATCATAATTAGGATTAGTCTAGACTTGTAAATCTCGTTTATTTTAGGTTTTGAAATTATGAGAACTATTTTGATGAAAATTACTATTATGATCTATAGCTAGAGACTAAATGGGCACCACCAGATGTGCATGTCCTGGTGCATGAAAAGTGCACAAAATAACCTCTACCATACTTGGTATATCTAGAGAACACTATTGATGAGACTCAAAAATAGACTCTTCAAGGAGCATATTAGAAAATCCACATAGAGGAATGATAATAAACAACCATAATATAAAATCACGAAGAGATCATATTAAGAATAAAACTAGGAAATAAGGTAATTTATTCCTGGAATATGGAATAGCTAGGATTGAATTCCACTATATCAAAATAAAAAATAGGAAAAGAATTTAACTAATACATATGAAATATTCCTATAACAACCCATGTATATTTAGGGTTCATTATTGTTGGAGATGTACATGCACTGAATCACAACATCCTCCTAAGTACCAATATGATCTCAAAAATTCTTTTCGACTTCAAGACCAATTATCTACCTGGATCTCATACCACCTTGCCTCATACCAACATCGGTATCAAAGTAACCCGATAACTGAGAAAAAACAAACATGTTCCAATGTTTCTTACCGATCCCCAAAGGTCGGCGACCAACACCTAGCATCATAACACATGGATTTGGGAGAAACATTTAACCCAAATATTTTGAAATAAATGAAACAACTGAATATGAAAAAAATAAAAATACGCTGGGAATAATTCACTATAAAATAAAAATTCATAAAAAGAAAAGACTACTAATATAAGAGAATATATCCCATTTCCCAATGGAAAAAACATACCATATCCAAAGATCAATATTTTGATCAACCCCGTACTGATCAATTCTCATTTCTCGATCCTATAAGGAAATAATCTACAATCAGTGGATGGAACATGTTGGGTGTGAGCTAAAAATCCTACTAAATGCATCCCTCTTGTGTAGATAAATTGATTTACTATTAATTTCATAACTTATTAAAATTTTTTATTAAATTATAATTTCTCAAAATTCATTCAATTGGTTTATCAAAATCTAAATGATGTGAATTTTGGGATTTGAAAAGACGTTGGCTCGAGAATTTGGAAAACCCACAATCCCATTGAATTGGAGTTTGTTTATAGAAATTTGCTAATGTAAAATTTTCAATTTAAATTAGTGTTTTTATTGAAATTAAATAAATTAAATTGAGATTTTTAGTTGTGTAAATAAATATTGAAATTGATGGAATTGTCTTTAATGGACTCCAAACTTGTGAAAAAATGCATAAAAATTCATTGAGGGAAACACATTTTTTTATCATGAGAAGAGGAATGTTTTTTAATGAAACACCATTTTGGTTTTAAATGGATAATATTATTTGAAATGGAAGAATTGTATTTTATTTTATTATAATATGACTTCAAATAAATTTCAATTCATTGATTTTTTATGAAAACAAGCAATACATAGGTTGTCGGAGTGTTATTTTGACACAAACTACCCTATTACCACATTCTAAAGATGACATGTAGTTGGTAACAACCCCGATGGGATGGTTATGAGTCACCTCTAGCCAATGTCATGGGGACATGTTTATAAACATATTGTTGAGACCACTTATAGAGTGTAGAGTCCTATTTCAAGAATCATTCACTAATTTTTGAAATATGACCATGATGCTTAATTCTATTATATTCGAGATATAATTATATTCCTTTTTTTATCATTGTTAATTTCCTTATGAATTTACATATACACATTTATTAAACTATTTCTTAATGCATTATTTTAGAAAAAAATCCATCACATGTAATTCATTTGATTAAAGTACAATTTTACATCATCTGAACTATATACCATGATTTGTTTAAATATAAATTAAAAACATAGACATGTTTATTTTTATATTTGAAAGCATTAAATTATTTTTTTTACTATTTTAATATATTATCGAATCCTTGGTGAGACCCTACTAATATTTTTAGCATGCACGATACTTTTTTTTCTTTGTTAATAGTACATTATCTCCTTCTAAGTCCAAGAAAGGTGAATGTACCACAATGATGTGGATCCAACTATTGAACTTTGGACTTGATGAGTTGTGTTGTTAAGAATATAGTCTATTTTCCACTATTTTAGTACATGGGTTTTTGTCCTATGGGATTGTTATTGCCTATATGTTTCTGGTACATTACTTTTAGTGGACTTTATTTTATATTTCATACTACCATGGTTCATTTAATTTTTCATTGTAGGTGAAAAACACATTACCACATTCATGTTTTTTGATGCTAGGTTATAGTCACCAACCCATGGGGAGTGGGAATGCCCATCGGTCCAGTCAGGATCTGCTCGATTGTCGGGTTACCGAGGTAGCTAGTATGTTTCATGACATTAACAGATTCCCCCACCTTTGTATGATTATAAACATACACAATGATTTGTTGATTTTATGTATTTGATTAGAGTATCATGTAAACGAAAAATACTCTATAAGATCCAATTAGTTTTCCATCAGCAGTATAACACATTATGAATGATTATCCCATATACAATAACATTACATTGGATTGGATAAATCATCAGTCACATTAAAGAATTCATTACATCTATCATTATTTTATATCATTCAAAAACTCCACTCTATGTTCTATTTTTAGGAAACCTGAAACAATGGTTCATATCCCAAATATCAACCACTTATAAAAATATTTTAAGCACTAATATATAGTAAAAAACCATAACATCATTTTTTATGAAAATGTTGTAGAGTTCCTCTAACATCCTTCCTCTTACCGAAGTTTAACTAATGCTTGATTCTAACACAAACATTGTGTTTTCAAATAAATAGAGATTATATTATACAAATTCTTCAAACAAAATTTATTCTAGAGGCCTAACAATTTACCTATATTCATGTTACATGTGAATTGAAAATTTCAGACATTTTTCACTACCATTACAATGGATAAAGTATCAAATCCATGTTGATTTCTTTATTATTATCCTAAAATAACACAGCTTCTAAATAGCTTGTTTTTCAGTTCAATTTAATTCTTTCCGACCAATATATATCATTAAATTATTAGGTTCCACCAAAAAACACTACATTGTTTTACATAGAGTAAATATATTTTGTAAGCATGAAGTGTAACTAATAAAAACACCAAAAAATGTAATGAAGAATCTTGTTGTGGGATTAAATACGTTTCATGTCTTCATTAACACTAGTATAAAAAATATTATTATGGGTATTCCATTTTGAAATATAATTCATGATAATTATTAAATTCATGTTTTAATGGATACATATAAGATACACCAGATGTTCCTTCCCATAGTATAAATGTATAGTATTAAATAACAAATAAATAATAAATATACTTCTATGTGAATATAATCTATTAGATTCATCTTAATACAATAGAATCTCATGGAACATTTTCCATATTTCATATTCCATATATTATTTTTGTTCACTCTATATATTAATAATTAATGTGACATGAAAGTGGTGTAGCTAATGGATTATATCCAATAAATTTTAAAATATCTATTGAAATTCTGTAATATTTCATTCAAAATAAAAAAATATATTTCTTTCACAATTAAATAATTCTTCATATATATTATCATATTAGAATCTGAGAGAACATTCACCTTGATCCATCCTAACAAAACTTTATTTTGTATTTGAATCATAAATCCATCAAAATAACTAATATGTATGTCTTAGTTATTAAAAATAAAAGGATAGTCTCATCATCCCATTTCATCGTATAAAAATAGTGATATGCATATTACATACTGAATAATTTTATAACATGAATGGTTTAAACATATTCTTCATTGTACATGAATAATACTCAAATATATAATGATTTAACATTTATATGTGAATATTCTTTAGAACATTTATTTATTCAAAACCCTGGGGTTATTGTATTTTGAGGTACTACCCTAAATCATGATGAAGCAATGTGGACATCACATATTTTTTTTAATAAAAGCTATTTCAATGATAGAAGACCTAAAATAACATCCAATGCATACTGATATATGACATGATAGAATATATTGGAGAAATATACTCATATATTAGGTTTCAAACCCTTCAACACCCACCATGATTATTTAAGCTTCTTAACATATGAATCCAATTCTATAAATTACTCATACATTTCCTAATTGTTGTCTTATCAGAGAGAAATTATATTATATATCATGTAGTATTTGTATTTAATCACTAATTTAATCATTCATTGATAACATCATCCTTTTGATGTCACATTACATTGTTTTATGACTCCCTTTTTATCAGTTATACTCTACGAGTATAAATATAATATCAGCCACAAAAATTCATTTTAGACTTCTTAATTTTGATGACCATATTATCAAAAAAAAATATTATGCCTCATACATGTATTCTTCCTCTAATGATATTACATCAGGATAACATACTACTAGAACTCCAACACAAGATTCAGTTTTCCACATAAACTTAGGATGAACATCTGATAGACATTATATGAAATATTCAATTGTACATTAATTTATTATTATTATTTGAAGATCAATATAAATTTTAGTGTTTCAACACAATATATGAAATTACCTTGTCTCTAGTATCCTAGTGTCAATTCCATGCTTTAATTCATTTCCAACGATGCAATATTAAAATACATGAGGAATGAATAGTTTAGTAGTATTGAAAAACTTGATATATACATTGTAACATTATTACATTGTTCACTGAAAGCATAAAATAACAATAGAAAATAGTTTTCCTCAATGTAATCATTAAAAAATTCTTCTTCATGACCCTGTGAAAGGACAAAAATAAGCATAATCAAAACAACTTATTATGGGTTTGTAAAAACGATGAAATAATGAATTAATGAGAATTAAACGACATTGAATGTTAAATAACTCATTACAGATTCCATTTAATCGATAAAAAAAGAAAATTCATAAATGTAAAATTTCATAGTGACAATCTTGTAG
The DNA here is from genome assembly GCA_963277665.1 of Viscum album. Classification (NCBI taxonomy): domain Eukaryota; kingdom Viridiplantae; phylum Streptophyta; class Magnoliopsida; order Santalales; family Viscaceae; genus Viscum; species Viscum album. Next base: position 1,199,479,877 of record OY728121.1, on the reverse strand, counting down.
ATGAAGTTTAATGAATACTGAAATAATAGAATTCTATGTAATTAGACATTATGTTTATGGAACATGAACCACTACCATCAATAAAATTTAATATATACGGAAATACAATTTAATTATTCCATGTTTTTATCTCATGATACATATCAATACATCAAGGGTATTCCAATTACATGGATTAATCGATGTCTATATATCCAAAAACATTATTCAAATATTTATGCAATGTTATAAAAAATTATTATTAGATTAATGTGTCCCATTCCACATTAATATATTAAATTATCATTAATATGAAGAGATTCATTATATGAATTATAAAAGGTGTTTTATATAAATAATATACTAAAAGATGTCTATACAATATCAAAATACTCCCCAATGAATGAAGATTGAGATAAATCCTCTTAAAAATATATAAATTTTTTGTATTTACCATATCTCTAAATAAAAAATTGGAAATAAAACATGTCGTAATAAATATAAATATCACTAAAAAAATTAGTATAACATACTAAATTAAAATAAAATTTTATCATAATTATTGAAAATTGACTTCTGAAATCCCTTACTAATTGCTATCAGTTGAATTATATTCCACATAAAATTAATAACTTTCAAATGAAACATTGAATACCATGAAGATAAAGATGATATTGACTTGATATATGAAATAATATTATGTATACTACAACTATAAAAAAAATCATTACGGAAAAAATCATATAAATTTAAAAGTGAAGTCATATATTCTTACCTTATGCTTCCCTTTGTTATAACATTCATTAGCCTCTTCCTGAATATCACCTAATTGAGAGAACCTTGAAGAACATTGATATTGTATTTTGGTGATTCCAAAAATACCTATATTTTGAGATAGTGAGGAAGATATGTTTTGGAAGATTATTGAGAAGCACTAGGGATTTTTAGATGAAATAGGTTGGGGTTGGAATTTATAATTGAGGAGAGGTGGGATTGAGTGATTAAAATAAATAATATTTTATATTTAACACCAATAAAATAGACGTGGAATTAAATTCCAAAACATTTTCCTGAAATATATATTTCATAGTATGTATTTGGTTATACCACACCAAAAAAAAATTAAATTTTGTAGTTTTTTGATATTTTAATCCTTTACTACTTGAAGTATAACGTGTTTAGTTTTTTTAACTATAAAACCTCAAATATTATTTTTCCATTGTTCTTTTTTTTTCAGAAAAATTAAAATGAGAAAAAAACCTAGTTATTATCTGTTTATTCAAAATATGGAATCAAATTTTCCTTAGTCAATTTACAATATTTGAAATATAATATTTAAAATTAATCTTGTAGTCATGGTGATAAAGATGATCTTTAAAGAGAGTAGATACAATAATTGATATTTTTTATATTAAATTTCAATGTGTGACACCCCAATCTTCCACGGTACGTATCCCTTTTATTAATGCAATGGCGTGCATTGTACGCAACTTCGAGATTCTAACACACCACAACCAATAAAACTAGCTGTTATGAATAGTAATACCTACTTTTTGGAAATTTTAAAAAATTTATCATTCTAAATGGACTTAATTTTTGGATTCGTAATATCGAAATTAGGTTAGGGTGAATGTTTGGTACTTTTCGGATAACTTTCATATTTTGATGAATAGTGAAAATTGCTAAATTTTAGTTAAAAACAAATTTTTTAATCAAAATAATTAATAGTGATAAATTATTAATTTTAGTGGTTTTGAAGTATATTTAGAATATATTTTTACCATTTAATAAAATGTTGGTCATTGGATTTAATTTCACATTTAAACCATACATAAACTACTGTCAATCTTTTGATAGTTATTATCTTTTAAAAACACGCTATTTGTTTTTACGACGGGAATTAATTTATAAATTAATTCATAAAACTGATATGTTTTGAATTTGGTAAAATATAAATCATTTTTTAATTCATAATATCAAATATATCTTAGGCCAAATTTTTGGTATTTTTATGGAAACTTTCATTTTTTGATGAATAGTGAAACCACTAAGTGGTAGTTAAAAAACTGAATTTTTCATAAAACTTAATTTTACAACTTCTGTGAGTGGAATTTTGAAAATCTGAGACACACGGTTAATATGAAGAAGTAAAATGTTGTTCAATGAGATGAGAATAATTTTTGGTGAATAGTAACTTTTTACTTTTATTTACCACGGTTAAAAGTAAGTAGGGTAATTAAGGGTACAAATGAAATTAATATTACCCTAACACATGTCCAAATTCTATTGGACAAGTTTATATCGTCCCAAAATTACCTTATGAATAAAATATTATCATTTAGGTCCACTAGTTTTAGATTAGGAAATTTATTATTATTTAATTCAAAGAAGAGTAAAAAGAGTTAAAATCAAAGTTTATTTACTAAAATATTTTTAATATAGGGTTATACATAATATAAATTAAATTTTAAATATTCATTATAAATCTAAAAATATTTCCTACATAATGGTATTTTATTTATAATTTTTAGACATGAAATAATTTAATTTATTTATCAAACAATTGTGATGCAGTAATTACCTAATTAATGAAATATTAAAATAATTGGTTTTATAAATTTCAAAATAAATGTACATTGATACTTTTTATGGATTCCACTAATTTTATATTTTAATATTACATATTAGGATTTATTATATAAATTTTTTCTAAGTAATAATTCTGTTATGAATTTATCAAAAACAAAATCCCCAATAGTGTAAAAATTGACATAAAAGTGTTTTTTAAAACAATTATTATATTATTAATTTATATTCAATTCCTAAAAATCTACGGTTAGGCCAAGATACTTATATCATGATAGGTTTATCATTAATGGACTACTTGGGGGTCTATTGGATGTATATAGTATGTTTATTAACAATATAATATAAAAATACAAAGAGACATTGTGAAACTGAAACTAATTATCTATGAGTTAATACTTAAAGATAAGGTTAATATGATGACCCAAACCTGTATAAATTCTATTGGTTGAGTGGTTTTCAACCCATACCCACCATAATCATTAAATAATAAACTGTGGATCTATTTGAAACTGAATATGAATTTATTATAAAATTATATATTTATCTTTTCCAAAGGTGCCCCTCACCCCTCTTATAAAATGGAACTCCCCCTTCTCACTAATTCACACATTCAATGCCTTTTGGCTCGGCCAAAACCTGACAAAATACTCTCTCAACATCCCTCACTACAACCTAGAGGCCTTAGATTGATTAGAAAGCCAACCAATGGATCCCTTTTGATCAAATCAAAAGGAAGAACCCGAAGAAGAGGTAATGTTTTCACCACCCTCTTCCAAGTTCCTTTCTTCTTCAACTTCTTATTTCTTTGTTATTTCTTTTATAACATAATAACTCCAGTATCTTCTATATACTGTGATGTTATTATAAATATGGTACAACCATATTCAATATTCTATCCATCCTTTGAATGGCATGTCACCATACGTGCGTACGTACGGCTTACCGTCTCCACGTCGTGGTGTAATTGGCATTCAATAAATTATTATTTGGATGGGTATAATAATGATGTGTAATTTATGTAAATAATAAATATAACATGATAATTATTCTGTATATATGATATATCATCCAATTATATATTATTTTAACATCAAAAGAATGATATTGTCGCTCGTACGTACGTACGACCTACCGTCTCCACGAATGCGATGAGATTCATTCTCCATCGTATCCTTTCAACTCTAATTCTCATTTAAAGATTAATAATAATGTTTAAGGACATAATATCATTCTGGATATGAATTAGATACAACCTATCCATAACAAATAGGGCTTACATAACAAAACATAAAAAAGAAAATGAGTAAGTTAACACCTGAAACGACAATAATATTAAGATATTATTAACAAAGAAATGTTAAAAGATCATATATGATATCATATTAATGTATATGATTCTTTAATAATTTAATAAGAATTTTTTCAGCATTATAAAGGAGGTCAACCTACCCCATACCAAGGAAAATTACAAGGTAAGGGGTTTCTTATCTCACTTTTAATTCCGTGAGAATTCCATTGTTCACAACTTATTTATTACATGTGGTGTGTGTACTTACCATGTTTTTATTAATTGTGTAATATACATTAATCAATATATATTTACATAATCATTGTATGATCCTTCTTTCATGGGTGTATGTTTTGTATGTTACCAAATCAATAAGGGAGTTTGAAATTTCAATTTCCACTCATTCGACTTTATTCATACATCATTGATTATTTTACTCCAAGATTATGTGTAGAATCACTATTCATTTAATTATTTCATAATTTCCACTCCCCTTTATGTGGATATACTTTTTATACACATAATAACTCCATTTAAAATTTCTCAAGTCATCAGTTTGAACTTGATATGAGTATTTTTTACTCAATTCGATTTATTGAGATAAACATCCAATTCATTGGTGTTGTTTTTACAAGAATATGTGTGAATGTCCATTGACTATTTTACACTTAATATCCAACCTTATTTAGTGTATTTATATTTTTCCCACATAATTATGTCGTTTATTTGTCCTTAACCTAAGGATATATCCATAATGAGAGACTTCATCTCAATTTACATTCCATTGAGACTTCATTGTTGTTAAACACCAAATCACTTTTATGTGGTGTATATAATGTACATTGAAATTGTATATCATGAATCCCATTATTCTCATGATATTAAAAAGTTATGATTACATCAATTATTTGTATTCAACTTTCTCTCTTTTGGTTAGAAACTCTAACTAAAATACCATTTTTAAATGTTTTAAAGACTTATTCCTCTAAATCTTACTCATTATTGTCCATGTTTTAAAAATGTTTTTAAGGATTTATTTATAAGGAAATTAAATTTTTAAAATTAAACTCCTTTTAAATGTTTCAAAGCGGTATGGGACACTTTGATTAAAAATCTATTTTTAAATGGCTTCTGGTCAAATAGTGTGACTTCTAAATTATTTCAAGAAAAAGGGAGACAATTCATTTTAATTGTTTTGATGATTATTTTCGTCTATGTAAATATCCTTCATCATTCTCAATTGAGGTTAATATGATACAATACAATCTTTCATATTGTATCGAATGAGTTATGTTTGACTGTGGATGTGCTATTTTTATACCATTCATGGTTTGTGGATAATTTATTGACATTTCATATGCTAGTTTTAATATGAATGTTTATGTTATGTTTAAAAATTTTCATATGAGGAATCAACTGGACTTAATATGTGGCGGGTGGATCCCGCTATATCTCCTAGATGCATAGGTAGGTCTCATGAGACAAACTAGTGTCTTGTAATGAGGCCTTGAAAAAATCATATTTGTAGTCTTAGCATGAGGCCTTGGATACGTGGTTATGATAGTCTGGCATTATGGATTCCATCTTTATGAAAGTGGTTTTTGATATTGCATGTGATTATTCGACTAGTAGAATATCAATGTGAGTAAGTAAATGGAATTATTTCATTTTATCATTGACATATTATTCTGAAGTTCATGTTTAAAATGCTTTTGTTTTAGTCACACATTGCCTTAAGTGTTTATGCTTATCTATGAAAGCTTCTGCTATATTGTTATCCTTACTGAGCATCTGATCTCACCCCTTTCAATGTTTTATTTTTTCCAGGATGTGAAGAAGTAATTTATGAATGACCTTCAGGGATCATATGAGGGGATATAAAGGCAATATGTTGTTTTAGTTTTTTTACCTTATGATGTAATGTAAGACTTATGAATATATCTATTTTTTTCCAAGGCTACTAAACTAATCGGTCTTTCGAGAATTGATATTTCTTATGATCATGACAATGTTATGTAATAATGCACTGACTCTGGGTATCTAGGGTCGGGGAGTTACATTTGGTATCAGAGGAAGCTTAGTAAAAACCATGGAAACTAGATTTAGATAAACTCTGATTAGATCACGTAGCCATAAAGATGAATCAATGTAGAAATAAATGGTTGGATAAATGTTTAAAATTATTAGTTCTCTTTATTTATAGGATCACATTGGAATAATTTTATCTTATATTTGTAACCCCATAGCATCCCTTGTGAGAATGATATTTGAGGAATTCTTTTCATTTCCCATGTGGATATAGTTATAAATAACCATTTGGTTTTATATGATCATTGGGTTTGAGGCAATTACATGTTATTATATTTTGGGATGAAAATTCATGGTATGAGATAACATTTCTGGTTAAAATTATGTTATGGTTATTTTTAGGAATTTATCTCATTTTGGTAATGTTATAAAATATAATTTTTGAAAAAGGAAAACATGCAGACCATGTGACAACCCGTCGCATCGGAAAAAGATGTGGGAATAGAACCCACAACCAAAGTGTGATTGGGTTTTATCACCTACCACTAGACTAAGTGAAGTCCCTGGTTAGTGTGACTATTTTTTTAGTAAAATGATTTTATTGATCAATAATAATTAGATTTGGGATCTTATGTCTTATCAAATGAATACTGTTAGTATAGCAAAATTATTTGGTGATTAATTGATAAATGTTATTTTGGAAGATGTTCGCTTTGTTGGGAACACTATATGCCCCAGGGAAATAGAATAGTATGGGATTTCATTTGAGGAGTAATGGCGGATTTTTATCTATGTTTTTATTGTGGATATATAGTGATTTGGGTCATTTATCAAAATGATTAACCTATAATAGAGAACATGTGATTAGGTTAATTACTTCTAAGTATCTGACTTTAGGAGTAGTTGATGTGATTTAGAGATACAATTTAACATGGAAGACTACATAACCAAATTCTTATAAGATTTAGGTTTCAATATTAGTTTTGATTATATTGAAGGATTTTAATGAAAATTGATTATTGAATTGTATTTATTTAACTTTGGGGTACTGATGGTTTAATATTAGAAATTAAGAATGGTTTTTTTTCTAATGGAATATCCATTTGGGAGATCATCAGATATTATAGTAACCATTTTGGTTTTGATTAATCTCTAAAGACAAGGTAAATAAATAGATGATCCTACTTGGATCTTGTATTTCTATAGAAGTTTATTCTAGCTCTTCGATTGTGACCAAGTCTTCTTGAATACTCATTGTTCAAAAAAAAAGAGTTAGTGGTAAATATTTATTAAATAATGAAACTCTATTAAAAAGTGAGTATATCTCTTTATTTTATTAGTCAATATCATAAATGAATTCCTCTTCCTTATGTAATATAACTGAAAAAAAATGTTGTCCATTTAATTTTTCTACTGGGAGACTAAGGACCATTTGTCCCAACACACGTTTGTAATTTTCTTATTGTTAACTTTCTCCTGATCATGTTTTTAATCCCTCTCCATCAGAACATAACACATAGTTTATCGTCCATATCCATATTTTCCAACATGGAATCCTAGTATGGGTTATCTTGGGTGACCTTTATATCTCTCTTCCTTCCTTTTAATGTGATAGTTTTATTGACTCTTTTTTCGATGTGGGACTTTCCATTACATTCCTATGCCCAATTTTAAAAATTGCGAGGATGCAATTTATTGAAGGAGTGGATAATGTGACACCCCAAGCATCCATGGTACGTGTCCCTTTGATTAATGCAATGATACACATTATATGCAACTTCGAGATTCTAACACACCAAAACCAATCAAACTAGCCATTATGAATAGTAATATCTACTTTTTGGAAATTTAATAAATTTTATCTTTCTAAATGGACTTGTTTTTTGGATTCTTCATATCGAAATTAGATTTGGGTGAAATTTTGTTACTTTTTGGATAAATTTCATATTTTGATAAATAGTGAAAATTACTAAATTTTAATTAAAAACAACTTTTTTAATCGAAATAATTAATAGTGATAAATTTTTAATTTGAGTGGTTTTAAAGTTTATTTATAATATATTTTTACCATTTAATACAATGTTGGTCATTGGATGTAATTTCACATTTAAACCAGACATAAACTGCTGTCAATCTTTTGATAGTTATTATCTCTTAAAAACACACAATTTGTTTTGACGATGAGAATTAATTAATAAATTAATTAATGAAAATGATATGTTTTTAATTTGATAAAATATTCATCATTTTTGAATTCATAATATCAAATATAGCTTAGGCCAAATTTTTGGTATTTTTTTGAAAACATTCATTTTTTGATGAATACTGAAACCACTAAGTGGTAGTTAAATAACTAAATTTTTTATAAAATTTAATTTTACCACATCTGTGAGTGGAATTTAAAAAATCTGATACACACAGTTAATATCAAAGAGTAAAATGTGGTTCAATGAGATGAAAATACTTTTTGGTGAATAGTAACTTTTTACTTTTATTTACCACGGTTAAAAGTAAATAGGGTAATTAAGGGTACAAATGATTTTAATATTACCCTAACACATGTCCTAATTCTATTTGAAATGTGTATCTCGACCAAAAACAACCTTAAGAATAAAATATTATCATTTAGGTCCACTTGGATTAGATTAGGACATTTATTATTATTTAATTTAAAGAAGAGTTAAAAGAGTTAAAATCAAAGTTTATTTACTAAAACATTTTTAATATAAGGTTATAAATAATATAAATTATATTGTAAATATTCATTATAAAGATAAAACTATTTCCTACAAAATTGTATTTTATTTAAAATTTTTATATTTAAATAATTTAATTTATTTATGAAACAATTGTGATGCAGTAATTACCTAATTAATGAAATATTAAAATAATTGGTATTATAAATATCAAAATAAACTTAAATTGAGACTTTTTATGGATTAAGCTAATTTTATATGTTAATATGACATATTAGGATTGATTATATAATTTTTTTCTAAGTAATAATGCTGTTATGAATTTATCAAAAACAAAATACCAAATAGTGTAAAAATTGACATAAAAGAGTTTTTTAAAAAAATATTATATTATTAGTTTATATTAAATTCTTAAACATCTAAGGATCGTCCAAGAGACTTATATCATGATATTTGTGTCATTAATGGACTATTTGGTGTACTCTTTGATGTATATAGTAAGTTTATTAACCATATAATATAAAAATACAAAGAGTCATTGTGAAAATGAAACTAATTAACGAAGAGTTAATACTTAAAGATAAGGTTAATATGATGACCCTAACCAATCTAAATTCTATTGGTTGAGTTCTTTTAGACCCATACCCACCTTAAACTTTAAATAATACAGTTTGGATCCATTATAAACAGAATATGTATTTATTATAAAATAATATTTTTAACTTTTCCAAAGGTGCCCCTGACCCCTCTTATAGAAGGTGACTCCCCCTTCTCACTAATTCATACATTCATAGCCTTTTGTCTGGGAAAAACCCTGCCCAAATACTCTATCCAATTCTCTCACTATATCATAGAGGCCTTAGTTTGATCAGAATGCCATCCAATGGATCCCTTTTGATCAATTCAAAAGGAAGAACCCGAAGAAGAGGTAATGTTTTCACCACCCTCTTCCAAGTTCCTTTCATCCTCAATTTCTTATTTAATTGTTATTTCTATTCTGAAATAATAACTCTAGTATCTTCTATATACTGTGATGTTATTATAAATATGGTACAACCATATTCAATATTCTATCCATACATTGAATGGCATGTCACCATAAGTGCGTACGTACGACTTACCGTCTCCACGTTGTGGTGTAATTGTCATTCAATAAATTATTATTTGTATGGGTATAATAATGATGTGTAATTAATGTCAATAATTAATATAACATGATAATTATTTTGTATTTATGATAAATCATCCAATTATATATTATTTTAACATCAAAAGAAAGATATTGTCGCTCGTGCGTACGTACAGACTACCGTCTCCATGAATGTAATGAGATTCATTCTCCATCGTATCCATTCAACTCTAATTCTAATCTAAAAATTAATAATAATTTTTAAGGACTTAATATAATTCTGGATATGAATATGAAACAACCTATACATAAAAAAATGGATTACATAACAAAACATATAAAAGAAAATGAGTAAGTTAACACCCGAAACGACAATAATATTAATATATTATTAACAAAGCAATGTTAAACATCCATATATGATATCATATTAATATATATGATTCTTGTATAATTTAGTAACAATTATTTAAAAATTATACAGGAGGTTAACCTACCCCCAACCATGGAAAATTACAAGGTAAGGGGTTTCTTATCTCACTATTAATTCAGTGAGAATTCCATTGTTCACCACTTATTTATTACATGTGGTGTGTGTACTTCCCATGATTGTATTCATTGTGTAATATACATTAATTCATGTATATTTACATCATCATTGTATGATAATTCTTTCATGGGTGTGTGTTTTTTATATTACCAAATCAATATGGGAGTTTGAAATTTCAATTTCCACTCATTCAGCTTGACGAATACTTCATTGATTATTTTACTCCATGATTATGTGTAGAATCACTATTTATTTGATTATGTCATAATTTACACTCCCCTTTCTGTGGATATACCTTTTATACACATAATCACTCCATTGAAAAATTCTCAAGTCATCGGTATGAACTTGATAAGAGTTTTTTACTCAATCTTGATTTGTTGAGATAAACATCCAATTCATTGGTGTTGTTTTTACAAGAATATGTGTGAATGTCCTTTGACTGTTTTATAGATAATATCCAACAATATTTAGTGTATTTATATTTTCACACATAATTATGTCTTTGATTTATCCTTAACCTAAGATATATCCATTATGAGTGATTTCAAATCAATTTACATTCCACTGAGACTTCTTTGTTGTTATACACCAAATCACTTTTATGTGGTGTATATAATGTACTTTGACATAGTATATCATGAATCCCTTTATTCTCATGATATTACAAAGTTTTGATTACCTTAATTATTTGTATTCAAGTGTCTCTCTTTTGGTTAGAAACTCTAACTAAAATACTATTTTTAAGTGTTTTAAAGACTTATTCCTCTAAATCGTTCTCATTAATGTCCATGTTTTAAAAATGGTTTTAAGGATTTATTTATATGGAAATTAAAGTTTTAAAATTAAAACTCATTTTATAAGTTTCATATTTGTATGGGACACATTGATTTTAAAATCTATTTTTAAATGGCTTCTGGACAAATAGTGTGACATCTAAATGATTTCAAGAAAAAGGGAGACATTTTATTTTAATTGTTTTGATTATTATTTTCATGTATGTCAGTATCCTTCATCATTCTTGATTGAGTATAATATAATACAATACAATCTTCCATATTGTATCGAATGAGTTATGTTTGACTGTGGATGTGCTATTTTTATTCCATTCATGGTTTGTGGATAAAGTATTAACATTTCGTATGATAGTTTTAATACAAATGTTTATGTTATGTTTAAAACGTTTCATATGAGGAATGTATTGGACTTAATAAGTGATGTGTGGAGCCCGCTATATCTCCACAATGCATCGGTAGGTCTCATGAGACAAACTAGCGTCTTGGCACGAGGCCTTGAAAAAATCTTATTTGTAGTCTTGGCACGAGGCCTTGGCTATGTGGTCATGATAGTCTGAAATTATGCATTCCAGCTTTATGAAAGTGGTTATTGATATTGAATGTGATTATTAGACTAGTAGAATATCCATGTGAGTATGTAAATGGAATTATTTCATTTTATCATTTCCATATTATTCTTAATTTCAATTTTAAAAGGCTTTTGTTTTAGTCACACATTGCCTTAAGTGTTTATGCTTATCTATGAAAGCTTCTGCTACGTTGTTATCCTTACTGAGAATTTGAGCTCATCTGTTTCAATGTTTTATTTTTCCCGGGATGTGAAGAAGTAATTTCTGAATGACCTGCAGGGATAGTATGAGGGGATATGAAGACAAGATGTTGTTGTCGTTTTTTTTTCATTATGATGTAATGTAAGACTTATGAATATATATAGTGTTTCCAAGGCTACTAAACTAATCGGTCTTTCGAGAATTGATATTTCTTGTGATCATGCCAATGTTATGTAATAATGCACCGACTCTGGGTAGCTAGGGTCGGGGCGTTTCACAATGTCCAAGAGATTCCAATGAACTACATTGGTTTTATTTAATAAGATTATAACTACATATATATTAACATATTTTAAAATATAATTTTACTATACCAAAATTTTTAAGTAAAATTACATTTCAACTAAAATTTTGTATTTTTCGCTATTAATCAAAAAATCATATCAGAATGATGGAAAAAATATATAATTTTGACATATCCAATTAAAATAAGTTTATTTTTTAATATAATACTTTGTAAATTTAAAAAATGAATTTAAAATAGTTACAACATCAAAAGGATTTAAAAATGCATTGAGAAAAATATCACTTGTATGATTAAAACTCATTTTTTTCTTATCTTAATCATATCAAATAGAATCTACGTATTTAATTACATTTAATTGAATATATTATATATAAATTTTATTTCTATATTATCGAATAGTTTTTAATTAAATTTATTATGATAATTGTCATTATGGGCATAAAAATAGTATATTTCAAAAACACTTACTTTATGTACATTTAGATCATAATTTTATTACAATATAATTGGAAACTGATGAATTAATTTAAAAATAATTTAATGATTTGATTTTATCAATTTAATTAATTTATATCATTTCTCCATTCAATCTCCTTGGTGGTAACAACATCAATTAAATAATAAAATTTAATTTTTTGTTTAAGATCAATGTTATGTGTAACATAATCTATAGTGGAAAATGTATTTATTGATGAAGAGGCATATCCTAAAATAATGGGGTTTTATATTCTCCCCAATGATAATAAATTGAATCCTCTCAATTTTAAATTTCAATTTGAATATAGGCAATCAATACTGGATTATTACTTTGATGGATGGCCACATTGTAAGTGCTGATAATAAAACATCCACTTACTCCAAGGGAAAGAGAAGTGTGAAGGTCTCCACAAAAATTATTCTTTAAAAAATGATAAAATTAGATATAATTTAAAACTAAGATATAGAATATAAATATAACCATCGTGTTCTGATGAATGTGATAGAGAATGCGGTTAAAAAATTCTACCTTAATAAAAACATAAATATATGATGTGGTAAGGACTGCATTGTTTTTCTCATAGGAACAATAAATTAATAACAATTTTTATCCCATATTTCATTTCTATAGTTTAGGGAATTTTTAAATATTCATATAATCACAAGTGAAAATTAATCGTACTAGATTAGTTTCCAAGTAATACGCATAATATCATTTTTTGGATGTGCTTCAAAAAAATTTCACCTCATCCAAATACACTAGGAGGGGGATATTAATGTTGGTTTTTTTATTCCTGAAACAAATTAATGAATAGAATGATCCAGTAGATATTTCATTAAAATTTATACATATACTAATACCAAATGGTTAGATCATGTTATAAAATATATTTAATATAATTTTAATCAAAAAAAGATCATCTAGTGTTTCTTATTTCATTTTGTAATTAGTTAACATTAGAACTAATCCAAATTAAATAAATCAAATTTCATAGTTACAAACTCTAGAGGTAAGGATGATATATTTCAATAATCAACATTATATTCCCTAAATAACACATTGTATCTCCAATAGTCCCATACCAAAAATTAATACATTGATCAACATAAATCCATAATTAAAACTGGGGATTTTTTAAAACTAAAATTTCAATTTGTAAGATATTTTCATTAAATCAAAACATTTAGTAACCATTCAATGAACTTCCCACCTTCAAATTCTTAAATACTAGAAAATATACATCTATTTAATATTATTTGAACATAAATCACATAGTTAGGGTTATTTGTCCCAGATCATGGGTTTTACAAATTAATAAGCCTTCAATTGAATGATTATTTAATGTCATTTGTTTAATTCAACATGTGATATCAAATCCTTTTATTAAGTGAACAATATAATTGTAAATATAAATTTCATAATTCTTATAATGATAATGGCATTCCATAAATATCATAGATACAAAAACACATGCATAATGATATTTCAATTTCATCAATATCAATTGGATTATCTTTACAATGATCCATTATCATATTAGTATATATATTCCCCTAAAATTTTGGGGATTTTATTTCAAAGTTACCCATTTCATTAGAGTTGAATGATTTAACATATACAATATTTATATTTCCCATTCAATCATTATCCTTATGTCCTTATACTCCATGCTTGTAAGGGAAATCCCATTACATTCAGGATTACACTAGGGTGTTTCTATCCTAAATTATCACATGTGGTAAAATAAATATTCCACATTTTTAGTTTATCCATCCCATAATACATTATTATGTTCTTAACATTCATTACCATAATGTTATAAGACATAGATTATTCATACATTCTATTCCATGCACATGAGATTATTATTCCCTGTGATGGGATATTTTGGTTCATCAATTCCCTTCTAAGGGGGGACTCAAACTACCTATGACATGATCTATATTACACTTTGGGTTATGTATGTAGTATTCATAATTTCAAGTTATCATGTAAATATGGATTCTTACAAAATAACATTATTATCCTCTTTTTTTCTTAGAATCATGAATTTTTATTCTGTATATGATCACAATTTGAGAAGGATATAGTTTTAATGAAAGTGACATAAAAATCATTCCAAAACCTGTTTCATATTTCACCATCATCATTAATATTTTGATTCAAAGAACATCATTTATTCGGATAACCATTGAGACAGTAAACAACTATGAAAATCATCCCCTTAAAATAACAGCACAATGATTGATATATCTCCTCTAACGAACTGATCCCCAACATAGTTACACTTGCATTTGTATTCCCATTAAATGATAAAGGTTATTGTTACATGAACATGTGTATCGTTTTTTGATAATGATGTGGAGTAGGCCACTTCATAATGGAAATATTATTTCTCATAAATAGAGACAATTTCCCCATAATTGTTATAATTTATTCATATCTACTTATAGATATATCTCTAGATTCAACAAATTTATCATACAAAGGACAGAAATACTTCAATGTATTACATGAATAGATATGGGTTCTATTAAATCCACTATGATACATTTATTAAAAGTTTCATATAGTAGATTTTATCATATATATATATATATGAATCATAATGTATAATATCAATTTTTTATCTCTTAAACGAAAAATTGTTTTGTATACAAATCATAAGTACACAATTTTAGATTAATTGGGATTAAATCCAAATTCTATAATAGTGAATATTTCTATAATATACATTTTCCCAAACCTGTTTCACATTAATTTACTTATCATTTAACTAATTAAATCAATAACAACCTTGTCTCAGGTAGCATATATCCTATTTTAGTCTTTATATCATTTGAATAAATACTTGATTCAAACCCTAGAGCATTAAATTGTTTTGTTGTATTTAAGAACAAGATACATTAATGTTACCCTTATTACATTATAAATTAAAAAAATAAAAATGGTTAGCAATTTTCATCCTTTTACTGAGTCAAAATTTACTTATTCATAACTGGGTGAAGTTAAACAAATAAAGGTGATCTCTAATTATCAATAATGATATATAAAGTGGATGAAATAATGTAATAATTAGAATAAATCAACATTTAATGGTTAAATACTCATAACACATTCCATTTAATAAATAAAACATGAATTCAACTAATACTTATATATTTCCATAGTTATAATACAATTTATAACGATTAATGAATTCTAAAATAAAGTAATTTTTAGTTATTAAACATCATATATAGGAAACATGAACCACAATATTTAATATGGTTTAATCAATAGTTAAATATCAATTTAATTTGGAAAAATATTTTTTCAAAAGAGACATATTGATGCAATGAGGGGATATCTCTAATTTGTCCCCAAACATGTCTAAATATTCCTAGAATCCTATATATATCTTGTACATTAATTAACAAGATATTTATAAATGAAATTTTCCCACACCACATTGAATCATTTTTATTTCATGATTATATTGATATATTTAATATATTATACAAATTTTTTATTGTATACACAATATATAAGAAAAAATTTTAAATATTGTACAAGTATCATAGAGGAAATGGTTTGATGATAGAATCATTATTAAAAGGTCTTTTTTCTATAGAATTCTTTAAACTCCTCCCGAATATCACCTCCTTGAGAGACCCTTGAGGACCCCTGATTTGGAGCTTTGGTGACAACAAAAATACATGGATTTGGATTGAGATTTGTGATGAGGTTTTCAAGGATATTTTAGGTGAATCATGTATTGTGGGTTGAATTGGGGTTGTAAGGGGTGGTATTTATTTTTTTGGATTTATTTATTTGAGAGATTATAATACTGATGATTTTATAATTACTTCATGCCACAAGGACATGTCATTGATTTCTAAGATAGTGGTTGGAAATTAATATTTTTTTCTATAGATACAGTTGATCCAAACCTCATAATTCAATTAAATTTTATTTTTTTGGTATTTTATGCCATTACCATTTTAACATTATCTCTTTTATTTTATTTAACAATACACTGGTGATTTACATTTTTACCAATGTATATTTATTATGTCTTCAAAGAAAAATGAACATTCTGAAAAAATTTGACCATCTGATTCCAAATATTGAATCCATTTTACCAAATTTATATAATTTAAATTAAAAATTATATTTAAAATTAATATTATAGACACAACGACAATTTAGGGTTTTATTGTAAATAATATTGAAGTTATAAATTTATTATATTGAATTTCTTGTTGAAATTAATTAAAATGATGAAAATTGGTTTTATTGTTTTCTTTTTGAAATTAGAATACATGAGACCATACTTTAAGATAATTTATCTTTAAAAAATACATTAGATGAATATGAATTTTTCCAATCAAATTTAGTATTTTACACTATTCATCCAAAAAAACATATCAATAATTTCGAAAAAAATCACACCAAGATAATTTCAATATTAGGAATTAGAAAAAGAAGTTATTTTTTCATATAAAACATATAAAAAGGTCTAAATTTTACTTCTAAATAAGATCTCTATTACAAGGAAGAAAAAATACAATTATTAATTTATATATTTTTATGAATGTCATTTTATATGTAGTTAATTGATCATATAATTCATATTGGATGAATTAAAAAAATTACTAAATATATTTCATATAAATTTAGATATTTTTTTATTATTCATTAATAAAATTTATTATGATATAATTTCATTGTCTCCATAGAAATATTATTTTATTAAAAAATTATGTATGTTCAATTGAATATATTATTTATTTTTAATTAATTTCAAACCAATGAATTGATTTTATAGTCATGTGGTAACCATATCTCATAATTTAGATAATATTTTTCATTTCATCCATTACAATGTCTGATTGATAAGCATCATAATTAAATAAAAACATTTTATAAAAATTTAATGCATGATTTTATGTGTGTTGTTTGCATTCAAAAAAATATGATTTATTTATAAGGAGACATACTATAAAATATTGGGGGTGTTAAACCACTAATGTTATAATGAAAATATTACAATCATTAAATTTAATTTTATATTTAATATTACATTAATTCAACTGATTATATTATTCCCTTCAACATATCAACATTTATATTAATTATTTTCATCACCATATCCATTCAAGAGACAATATTTATGTTTCTTCTCTGACATGTATCATTCCATTAAATCAGTTTGTACCTTGGATAAGCATCAGAATATTCTTGATAATCAACACTGAGTCACATTATAAACCATTGTTATTTCTGAATTTACAATCCAAATTTTGTTAATAAATTCATTCACAAATAATTACTCCATTTTCTATTTGATAACCGAATGAAATACTGTTTACAAAAAGGAAATATTTAATCAATATTTTTGTATTCCCATAAATATCTTACAAGTCATCAATTTCGCCCCAATTCTTTTCCTATACTCAGATATTAAATACATTATTCCTTCAATGTTACATTCAAGGAAATATTATTCCCAACCTATCCAATGGATCCTATTCTATAGTATACATAATTTATAGACACATTATATTTAATGCTACATAAAACTCCTACTATATAAGAATATATTTTAGGAACAACCTATTGAATATGTAATGTATTCCCACAATAAAATTATCTAAATATTTCATTAATTAGAATACATTGAATTCATTTATAATATACTCTAAATACTTCCATCTTGAATAAGAAACATACAACAATAATACATTATTTGGGAAGCACAATACATATTCCCAAAACTATGGTCCATCCAACAGATCGCCAAAAGAATTATTTGATTCTAAAATACTAAGAGGAAATGTAGAACCATTTATCATTTTTAAAAAGATCAAAAAAATATAATATAGAATTTATATTTTATAAAGTTCACCAAATATAATATACTATGATTGAATAATCATAATTAATGAAATCTATGAACCCTATTGATCACACTAAAAAAACAATCCTAGTTTCAATAAGAAATTTCACACACATGCATATGTAAATGAATGAAATAAATTTTATAGAAACGATTAGATTTAATTTATTTTGTTTATAAAATTTTATTTGCATACTTGTTATAGTCCATATATAATCATTTTTTAAAAAATAAAAATAACAATGATTATAAATAATCACAATAAAATTAAATAATAAGAAAAATAAATTTAATTCATATATTCTACCATAACATCTATATTAATGTTGAATTGCCTCACATTTTATAAGTCCTAAAATAACACCTGATTTTATAATTCTCCACATGGTATCAAAATACAACCCCCATCATTGATCTTATAGAATTTCCATCAATATAACCAATATAACCAATACTCATTATTTATTATTAGTCCATCTATGATAAATTTCCCCATTTTGGATAAATATTTCACTTTTTTCAGGAACACATTCTATTTCCCTTCCAATAACCTATTTTAAAAATTCATCCAATGTTCTCATTATGAAAAACCAAAATTGTGGTTCCCATCCAAAAACTTCATAATATATTTTCCCTTATATGTAATCATTATTATGATGACGTTCAGAAAAAATTATACAATTTTATTCTAATTTTATAAATTTGGTATAAAAATACTCATTTATCAGGTTCACTGACACAATATCAAATTAATATTTATAGAAATTCATTTTTTATCATGTTATACTATAATTTAAAAAAAATCTTCAATTTGTTGAGACTATATTTTTCTGGGCAATAATGATAGTATTGTAATTTTTTTGTCAATATCCCATCATTATAAATTCATTATGTTCATAACTGGTATTGAAGGCCACCATTTTTGTATCCTCATTTTCAGCATTATTTGATGATATAAAATATATGGTTAATCATTTGGAGTATATATTCCCACATATAATATTGATCATGTCATAAATCATTTACAGTGTATACTAGTTCATGATCATGATCTTATGAATTTTATGATAATTGTTATAGAGATGAATTTATACATCCTTTTTCTAAAAAGGATTACTAAAACAACCCTTGATGAAGAACTATAACATATATGATCTTTTATTACATTCTTATGGAATTGAATATTTAATTATTTTAATTCTAAAAGGGATATTTTATAATGGGTCTCTTGTATCATTGTTACACCTATTATGGTTTTCTAATAAATATTAAACTATTATATAAGGAATAAAATGGAATGCATTTAATAATTCCATTTAAATAATCTAATAAATCAATTATATCTTGATATTGAGTTTCATCGCAAACATTTGAGCTTAATCTACTTAACATTTATTTTTTATGATGCATCTATTGGAATAATATTTAATACACAGTTCATATTTATTCACAAAATGAGAAAAGAGTGGTAGTTGATTTGGGATACGAAATATTTCTTCTCAATACCATCAATTAATAGGGGGTCTATATTGGGAGATCCAATCTCTGGATAAAATCTCCAGTAATTCAACATAACGGGATAGTAATTGTACTTATAAGATTTACACTGCTATTAAAATTTATGATATCAAACTTTATTAATCATGATGATACCATTGAACCATATGGATTTTACATCATTAATTAAACATGATATCATTTTATTACTAATTTGATGAACATAATTTTTTTCCAAATATAATTGTTTGGGTAAAATTATCGCTATACAAGGCATTCATAATCATTTAGTGGATTATAAGGAAATAACTTACCACTATTTTTTCATAAGACCCATTACAATGTTTGAATATATATTCATTCCCATTTTCCCTTAGCACATGTGGATGATATCATCAATTGTTTTCATTAAAAGTTTCCTTGGGATCATTGATATAATAATTTATACACTCAATACAGTTATATATTTGATGATTCTAAATGAATAATTAGGTTTAGCTTTAATTATTTCCATATTATTGTTTTTCGTCATTATATCATATTGAGATTAAGGTTCATAGTGGACCATTTTTCTATACATGATTTACTTATAAATCAATTATTGGTAATTTCATACATTAAACCCATATTACTTAATGTTGAAAGAATAAATTTAATTAATACATATGTTATATTAGTAGGGATTCCTCAAAACTATGTTACACATTTCTTATCCCTAAAATTAAAAGAAAATATATTTCTCTAATCAACAATTAATCATTGTGGGAACATCATAAAATTTCATCATACTTATCAGTCTCCAAAATATCCATTGACATATAATGACTTGTACTGAAGATACTAAGGAATTCATGGATTTGGAATTCATGATTTATTTCCAAAAAATATAATCAACCCATGGTAATATATTTATGTTTAAATCATATATTAACATGTCATAATCCTAATTATCATACAACTGATGTATTACCTCCATTTTTATAAATTGTTAAAATAATTTATTATAATAAATCATCTAAAAATATTATCATTTCATTGTGTATTTTTCATCATCATTAAATTTAATCTTAATGATATCCGTCCATTGATTTATATCACCATACATATGATTAATATATAATAAATAAATATTCATGCTTTGACCAATAAATTAAATAAAATATTTTCTAATTTTTTTGATTTAGTACACCATAATTTATGAATTATAAGAATGAGTAAAGGAGGGATTCCATTGTTATTCTATTGAAATAGTAGATTTTTTTATTTTCATATGTATTTTGATGATATAAATTATTAGTGTTATTTTTTATAAAATTATTGTGTTATGTGAGCATAAATATATTATATTGGTCTCCAAATCCAATAAGTTTTGGTTTTTCATCTTTTTAATCATTTTACTCTCAATTATAGAGGTTGTTAACAAGATTTTTTTTACTACCATCATGAAATAAATCCTAAAAATATAGATTTTGTAACATGTAATAACAATCAGTGTAACAAATCACATGACAATGATGAAAAATCATATATTTTATTAAATATGTCTCACTTAATATACGATATTTTTGTAATACCATCCTAGTTTTTTTACAATCATATGATTAAGAATGTTTCTTCCAAATATTATTCATAACATAATTTAAATAAATAAATAAAACATTCAATTATACAAATAAAGATAAACCAATAATAAAATTAATGCATTTTAATTTTCCTGTAAAATTATTATATTAATTGATAAATCACATTCTAGTACTTTTGTTTTTTTTTTGAATTTCGAAATTGGAAACATAAACAATATATTTCACAATCAATATTAAATATCCAAAAAATAATTTTCATAAATGATACTCCTCAGAATATTTGATAAAAAAATTATTCTTTATAACCCATGGAATGAAAAGAGATTATGGTTTGTGATCAGATACTCAATATTGATAAATATAATATATATAATAGTGAAATATGAAAATTGGAATATGATTAGTTTATATGTTAAGGAGTATAATTAATATGTGTAGAAATAACATAATATAATCATTCAAAATAAATCAATAGTCATGAATGAGGTATTTTATTATAACATAAAAAAAAATATTATTTTTGTAAAGGGTGTAAATTATTTTATCATACTGGTGTTGATTTCAAGATCACAATGAATTTCGTAGTGAAAATGGTATTTTACTCATTGTTTTTGTTCAGTGAATTTTAATATTTTATTATTTTTGTTAGAGTTTCCATTGATAGTGAATAGTTAGTGGAAACTATGTGTTTTATCCCTAAAAACAATATTTCTATGGAATGTGTTTTTGTGGATGGAGGATAGTTTGTTTCGTGGATATTACAAACCATGAAATAGACCTTGGAAAAACTAGAAATTGATATTAAGTAGACAACAATTGTTTGAAATAAAATGTAAAAATGATTGGCCAAACAATATACTCTTATAGTATTAGAGATATAGGCCCATGGTATAATTCCCCTTTCCCTCTATTACAAACATAGTTCTTAAGAATTATGTTTAATTTTTTTCTTAAAAAATAATATTAAAATTACATTACTGATTACACATATTAAGATCAGTTATCACTCCAGGTTATGGATAATTAGACCACACCATAAATTATCATTATAGAAATAAAATAACTCTAATTCCTAATATGATTACCCACACTAACTCCAAATGTAATGAAAAGTGAGTTTGATCTTTTATAATAACTGTGAAAATAATTTAAACTAATTTAACGAGATTCCAGGTTCTCAGTAAAGGGGTTTTAAATCCGTGAAATACCTTTTGGGAAAAACCCTTATAAAATAAATTTTTATAATTTTATTAAGAAAAACACTAGTACGTTGAAAATATTACACGTTAAATAATGCTTTTAAAATAATATATTGAATTTCAGAAAATAAAATGTATGATTTTGAAAACAAAGCATTGTGTCCACATGAAGCATTTAAGGCTGTATTTGTCCTAACCACTTTTTGAGGGATTGAGATCAATCCAAAATTTAATTCCATATTTACAACATTCATGTTCTAGAATTTTAGTCAATATTTTACGCATTCGTTACTTATATACAATTTCACTAGAGAATTTATCATTAAAAAAGTGTCACACAATTAAAATAAACATAAAAATTAATCTTTATATATATATGTATGTATAAATATATGATCATACATTGTATATCACTTATGATTTTGTTTCTAACCAAGAAACATTCTTTATAATCATTTCATAAATAATCATGTATCAACATTAATGAAATAAATGTTAAAATAATTTTATAGCTTCCATCATTTTAAAAACCCAAGAATGAATAAAAAATTTCAATGTCATGCGTGATTCATTTATTGATGAAATAATGAATTCATAAAATACTAGATACAAACAAATAAATTTTTTATTATTAAAAAAACAATCATATCCAATATATAATTATGTGTCGCATATAAAATTATCAATTTAGAACATAAATCAAATGTTCATTACATTCATGTATATATATATATATACAAGTACATAAATTTTCAAGATATTAACATTGATTATATATATATATATATTTAGTTATTTATACATGTAACTAGATGTTGATCACGAATGTTTAATAAAACATTTTTCTCTTTTTCTGTGTTTGAATAATATGTATCAGACAACGAGGATTTAGTCAAAATATGACAAACGATCAACTAAATATATATATATATATAACAAGAATAAACATAAAACTAATCTGTAACCTACTTAACTAACCTATCCATGTCAAGAATAGAAATTATTTAATTGGATTTCATATAAGTATTAAAAATGCATTTAAAATATTTATAAATTGAAGTAAAAATTCATGATATTTGGAAATATTACTCATTTATATTTTGGGAAAAATAATTATTCCAAAATTAGAATTAAATTATTTCCTTTCATATCAATAACCTTATCGATGAAAAATTTTATGTATTTTTTCGATAAATATAATTCCGCAGAGAAACATATATTTGAACATGAATTGATAAAAATGAATGAAATTTAGATATACATAAATCATATAAATGACATGATTTTGGAAGAAGATACAATTTATAAAATAGAATAAATTCCTTAACAATTTTAGTATTTAAAAATATAAAATTATAATTGGTTTAAAATATATCCCATATGCTAAACCAGAAAATAAATATTATAATCTTCAAATTAATTACAAAAATACGATTATGAATAACCAAAAGAATCATTATTTTTAAATAATTAAACTAATAATATATTACTAATAATTATTAAGTATATATATATTTAAAAAAAATATAAATCTAACCCTATCCTTATTTTTAAACTAGAAAGGGTTTCATAAATTATTGATATCGAAAAATTTTCTAGTGGATGGAATCCATGGAATCTTAATGATAAAAATTTTATGGATTCATACAATATTTATAGTCTGAAGCATTACTGTGTAATAATAATTTAAATGGATAGATAATATTTATCATTTAAGAAATTTTATTCATCCAATTTATTAAAAATTGGTTTTTAACAAATAATAAGAATCAATTGCTTATCGAAATGCACTTACCCAGATTGATATTATTATTTCAATATACATCACTGCCACTTACCACTGCATTTATATAGAATTAGATAATATATTATATTTAATGTTAATTGAAACTAATAAATATTTTATGGAAATAAATAAAATCAATACCTTTTTATTATTTTTCAATCGATCCTCAAATGAATAGAGACACCGTTTGAATGCAACATAGAAAAAAATTAGAATGTGATGAACTGGGATAAATGGAATTTGCATTATGATTTTTGAAGTAGTATAATTTTAAAAAAATTATTACACGAAGAATAATACAATAATCCAAATAGATACACACATTAAACATAAAATATTACATATTTCAATAATAGATAACGATTGAGGAGAAAAGTGTTATTAATCGACAAAATAACAGATTCATTGGAAGATTTTATAAAGATTTGGACAATAATAATTTAAAAGATGAAACCTAATTGAACGATCTACGACCTATCAATCATATATGGACCACAAAAACAATATAATCCAATGAATAAAACCCTAAATGTGATCTAAACTTCACTCATATAATTGTTGACATCGAATCTGAAGATGGACATTCGACCTATTTTGATGTCGACTCCAAATCATGTTCTATATCTTGAATCATGATGAAAAACCATCTCCACATTTACTTGACTACCACAGCTCAAGATTTCTATAGCGCTCAAGCTATACCCCATGTCTCGACAGAACTCCCAAATAGAAGAATGATCATATGAAACCATAACCTGATATTGACTAGTTTTTTGTAATAATTTGATCATTTTTTTCTAAACTCATTTTCATCTATATATATATACATAAAATTTTATAATTTATAATTTTTTTTAATTATTCTATTTATTCAAAAAACTGAAATATTAATATAATAATTAAATTAATATGTTTATATTCAAAATATTTATATTCTTAAAAAATCGAAAAGATATATATTAAACCTTATAATAATTTTCCATAACAATAAATTTGTTCTTAAAATATTATTAACCATATTCATTTTAAATATAAAAAATACTTATTTTATTAAATAACATTAACTAAACAAATAATTCATTAAAATTACATATATAAAAGCATCATTTATAAAATATTAATCAAATTATTAAATAATATAAATTGTATTATTTCTAATCCCCAATGTAAATTTTTTTATTATAAAAAAATAAAAAATAGTATTTCTTAAAAATAAAAACATGTTATTCATATAGTCATATATCATAGTTTAAAAATCATTTCATTTTGGATTTTATTTAA
Organism: Viscum album; assembly: GCA_963277665.1. Classification (NCBI taxonomy): domain Eukaryota; kingdom Viridiplantae; phylum Streptophyta; class Magnoliopsida; order Santalales; family Viscaceae; genus Viscum; species Viscum album. The sequence goes on along the minus strand of OY728121.1, from coordinate 1,199,454,039 downwards.
ATATATTTTTGTTGTATAAATATAATTTATTAATAATAATTTTTTATTTAAAAAATAATACCACATTTAGAAATGTAGTATTTAATATATTTAATATCATTTCTTGAAAATAATTATATATATAAAAATATTTTAAAAATTTAATATAATCCTATTTGAATGATTATCATTATAATTTATTAATTTATTTCTTTAATTGATAATTCAATAATAATTCACAATTTTTGTTTTTATGAAATTAAAATTAATAAAAAATACATATAAGTTAATGAATTATTTTATTTTAAACTCTGGGTTTTACACTATCCCCCCTTAATGGAATTGTTTTCTCGCAATTCATGAAACAGACATAAGAAAATTCCTAATTTTGAACATGGGGATTAATGAATTTATAAGGGGACATCACTATATAAAAAAAATTCACCCATGTAGATTTTATTACTCAAAATACAACATCTAATATCCCATGATGTGTACACAGTTCTTTGGATACCAATTATGTTTCCCTGCTCCCGCTCTTCAAATATAATTGCATATAAATGATATATAATTTATTTTCCTATAAAATAAACATAATAATTACACAATAGATTACAAAAATGAGGATATTTTTCTTGTCATGGTATTACATAATTAGGAAACACCATACATTGGCCCAAGTTGACCCTAAATAAAACCCATGCCTACTATTCTTCTACGCGTGCTAACTCCAAAATTGAAGAAAACTGAATTTGATATTCTATGATATCTATGAAAATATTTTATAGTAATGGGATGACCATTCATTATCTTAGTAAGGGGATTAAAATTGTGTAATATATTTTAGTGAAAAAATTATTCAGATATAAATTATGATAATATTATTGAAAAATTCCCATGAACATTCAATATATTACACTTTAGATTTTCATTTTAAATAATATAGTGAATTTCTAAAAATACTATACAATATTTTGAAAACAAAACATTGCAGAAACATGAAGAACTACAGGATATTATGGGCCTACCCACATGACGAGGGATTGGTTTCACTACTCAATTCCCTACCATGTTTACAAATTTAAGTACATAATTTTATTAAAACATTTTAAATGTGCTATACTTCTAAATAATTTCAATGGATATTATAATCTTCAAAACATTTCATTTCATTAAAATAAGCATTCATAGTTAAATATATATATATATTTATATGAACAAATTTATGTTCATCGATTTTATATCACATTTAAGTTTTTTTGTAACAAATACCAATGATATATATTTGTTTCATAATCAATAATTTACTATACATTTGTGAAATTTAATTTTACATGTTTTTATAAAATCCACCATTTTAAAATCCCAATCTTAAAAAAAATTCATCAATGTTCAATTTCATTTATGGAATAAATAATTAATGTATTCAAAATAGTAGCAGACGTATACATTTTTTCTTCTTAAAAAATAATCACTAGAAATAGATTATTAATTCTCCCACATAAAATTATCGATGTAGAACTTAAATTATATATTCATTACTTTCATGGATATATATAAACATAAATTTTAAAAAATATTAAAATTAATAATATATACACTTATATATATATATATGATTAATAATAAGTTGATAATTAATATTTATGTAATCATTTTTTACTATTAATGAGTTTGAATAATATTTATCATACAACAATGATTAAATAAAAATTTGTAACAATATCACTTCTATAAGTATATATTTATCATATATAAATAAAAAATCAAATAATTATTTAAATAACCCACATATTCAAATCATAATTTATAATTATTTATATGGATTTTATATGAGTATAAAACATGATATCAAAATATTTAGAAAAACATAAATCCAAAACACTTGATGTTTTGAAAAATTACTCAGATAAATATATTGGAAAATATAAAGAATAAAAAACTAGAATAAAATTATTTTCATAAAAATAAATAACTTTAACATAGAATGAATATATATATATATATTGATAAATATATGTTCTCACATAAATTTAAATTTAAACATGAAATGATAAATATAAATTTAATTCTGATAAATATATATAATTTAAAATACATCATTAATAATACAGGTAAATATTTAAAAATATAATTAATAAATTAATTATTTTATAATTGAGACCCATAAAATTGAAATTTAATTAAAATATATCCATTATGGCACACCATAAAATAGATATTATAATTTTAAAATAAATAATAGACATCCATTACGCATAACAAGAAAATTATAATCAGAATTTTGAAATGAATAAAATAATTTTCCATAAAAAAAGAATTCTTGAATTAGATAAATTTTAAAATAAAAAAACTATCCCTTAACTAATTTTTAATCAATATAGATTTCCTTTAATGGTTGATGTTGATTAAATTATAGAGGAGTGTTTACATGGTAGCATTGTGAAAAACCGATAAGGATGCTGATAATATTTATTTTATGAAGCCTTACATTGTAAATAAAATAAAATTAATAGATGGTATCATTAATTTATGGAATTTTATTTTTCTAATTCAATATAATTTTTTTTAATGGATAAAAAAATAAAATACTCAGCGAGAAATCACAAACCCAGATTGTTAATATAATTTCTATATAAAACATTTCCACTAACCAAATTATTTATATAGAAGTATATAATATATTATATTTTAGGTTCATTGTGAATTCAAAAAATGATGTGGAAATATATAAAATCAGGGGTTTAATATTATCATTGATTCAATCCAAAAATGCAGAGATAAACCGATTGAAAGAAATAGAGAAAAAAATTCAGTATTCGATGAACCACAAAAAATGGAACTTTCATTTATATTCACAAAATTATATTTGGATAAATAAAGTTTACACATTGAATATTATCATAATACAAATAGATTAATGATTTAAATTGAATCATGTCAATATTTGAATAGTAGAAAATAATTTTTGAACACAATTTAAGTAATCGAAAATATAGGTCAGTATTTGGTTTATATCATGCATATTTGGATATACAACATTTAAAAATGAACACATACTTACATGATCTGTGATATATACCTCAGTTGTGGACCAAAAGAACAAAATAAACCAATGATTGAAACCCTAAATTTGATCTTACCTTCGCTAAATCATCTTCAACATGAAATCCAAAGATGAACATTTGACCTTTGTCAGTATCGACTCCTGGTCATGCTCAATATCCTGACACATGAAGACGGACCGACTTGCATCAACTAGACTACCATGGCTAGCAATTTTTACAGTAATTGAGCCTCGCACCAGGTCACAACATAAATCTCAAATAGATTCTTGTGCGTCTGAAACCATAACCGGATATTGATTTTTTATTCAATATATAATTTTTTAATTAAATGCATTTTAAGCATTATATATATTTTTACATTAATAATTTAATATATTTTATATTTATCCTATTTAATTAGGAAACAATCATATTATCACAATAATTACTTTTATATGTTTATTTTTAAAATAAATATATTCTAAAAATTCATTCAAAAATATATTAATGATAATAATAATTTTAAATAAAAAATGTCTGCAATAAATATTATTAATCGTAATTATTTTAATTTTAAAAAATACATATTATATTTAACCACATTAACAATACAAATAATTCAACAGATTTTTATTTTATAAAATAATCACTTAAAAAATCTTATTCTAATTTTTAAAAATTAATAATTTTATTAATTATATTCATCAAAATTAATGATTCAATTATCTTTAATTCAAAATTTTATTTTTTTCGTACTGAAATTATTTTTTCAATATAGTTATATATCAACATATGCGTATAGATCCATGTTTTTTATTTAGGTTTATATTTCAAATTTTTTCAAACTATTTATGTTTATCTATTTATCATTTCATGCCACGCTCTATTACCCAATTCTGAGTACTGGAACACTTAAAGGTGTAATTTTTTTTCTTGGATGAATAACTCATAATTTTCACCGGTGTCCTGATAAGTGTCAGGAGCAGTAGAAATGGAAAATTCCACTTTAATTGATCTGCACAGGATATAGATGGTTGCAGTCCAACCCATGTAATTTACCCGATATAATAATTTTTTTATTTTAATTAAATAATATTAAAATGGTAGTTTTGTGTTCAAATGAAGAGTGCATTAATAATAATAATATTATTATTTTTACTTTTATTCTGTTTATTATTTAATTATTATGTTGAGGTATTTTTAAATGAATAATTAATGGGAAGTATAAGTTATGTGAAATTAATAAGTGTTTTTGGGGATTACGAATAAATGATTATTTAAATTTGGAGTTTCAGATTTTATGTAATGGAATTTTAAATAAATGGAGTTTTTATGATTTAATGAGATAAACATTTCAATGAGATATTTTTAAAAACTATATGTATATTATTATTGTTTTCATAATTATAATCATTATCAATTGGGATGAATTTATTGGTTTTATTTATGTGATTTGATATAAATTAAAAGTAGAAAAATTACATTCTCAATCAAGAAATATGTGGTGTGAAATGAACATAGAATATCCCCCTCTAAGTACATGAGAGATCCTCCATCATTCCTCAATTTAGAAGAACCATTCTCCGCATGGCCAGATCCTCTTCATCATCATGAGGTCCTACCCAAGGCAAACCCTTCTTTTCCACAAACTGCATAGTGCACAACCCTGTGTAGAAGCCTTGGGTGCACGACCCACCCCCCTCTGGGTCCTAAGTCTGTAGATGATTCCTTCAATTTTCATTGTTGTAAATGTCTAATTTCTCGAATTCTAGTCTTATTTCTTGTTCTCCATCATCTCTTCTGCTATTTCACTCTATTTCAGCACCAGATTTGGTGTTGGCCGATTTTACTGCATTGGGATTTTACCTGTTTATTGTGTTATTCCTTCAATAGGGTTTTCATGTGGTGTATCACGAACCGTTGGTCCTTGTTTTAAATTCTTCCACACAAAAAGATGTGGATAGACTATTTTGGCAATGTCACAAATATTTTTGGTAAGGTTATATACAAATGGATTTGTTTCAAAAAAATAAGGGTTTTATAAATTATATGGGTTCTTGATTAATAGTTGTTAGTGTGTTGGACATTACTGCATAGATTCTGGTAACATGATTAATTTTTTTGTATTCTATTGATGATCAATAGGGAATTAATTTATATATATATATATATATGTTATTGAATGTGTATAACTACAGAATAGTTATCACCATTTTACAGTATAAAAGATAAAATTTTGGTTCTATCCCATGGTAGGTTTGTTTTCTCATGTACTCACCATTAATAAATATATTTATAAAATGCATGATGTACATTTTCTTGTTTTAAAATTATGTAGTGAAGTATTTATATTTAATTTCACAGAATTGTGAATAATTTAAATTGGAATATATTGCTAAATGTGTTATTTGATATGTTTATTTAATACATTTGATGTCATTGAATGATGCTTCCCACGTGGGATAAAAGGGTATATATCTATGTGTTGGATTTATGCATATATTATGTAATTGGATAATGTGATACTATTAAATAATTAAATCATATTGGTATTTACCAAAGGTAATATAAATAATTTCATTATTCATTATGAGCATTGAGAATTATAAATGAGAAAAATAACTTGTGGAATAATTATTAGTTATTGAGTGATAGAAATGGAGATAATTAATGGTGAAATAATTATGTAATTTGTGATTATAATATTAAATAATTAATCATTGTATTAATTTTGAGTTATTTTCTAATCTGAATGAGATATTTGATCTAGAGATTAATTGTGATATATTGTCTTAGCTAATAGATATATTTAACAATGGATTAATGACATGATTTTAAATATATAATCATGATGATTAATAGTGGTAATTAATTATGGAAAATGAAATTAGAATGAGATAATTATTCTATAAATTAATTGTGATATGTGGCGCATATTTTGAATGAATTGAATATGAAATCATAGAAATAATAATGTTTTTTACCTTGATTAAGGGACACCACATGGGAATGTATCCCATGTTTAACTGTTAAAGGCCCATTAGATCACAAATTCATTTTTTCCTCGTTTTTTCCATGCCTTATGTTTTTTAGGTTAGAGTTGTTTCAATATATGATATTCCATAGGAAATGGATTCTAAATATATGAGCATAGTTTAGATTTTTTCACTTCAGATGTTTATTATATTCATGTTAATTGACAAATTCTTTTATGAATCATTTCATGACTAGATGGTTTAAGACTTGTTAATGAATTGGTAGAATCATTATTTAGTGGACAGACCCAGGATAGAATCACTATGATTAGTGGATGGGCTCTTACTCAGGCTATTTATTTAATTGTGTGAATCACTGTTTAGTGGATGAATCTAGGTTCGAATCACAATTTTTATTGTAAGGGCTTTGACATAGTTTATTGGAAATAAAATTGAATATATGATGATGTGTTATCCAAGACAATGAACAAGAATGGATTTAGTCTTTATTTTTTTTGCTCAAATTGTCTTTAGAAACATCTGTTGTGAGTTACCTATATAAGGAATGCCAGGCATATGCCGGATCTCAAGACTTATAAAAAAATAATTTTTTTTAAATAATTGATTAATGAAAATGATTGTGTGATGAAAGTTGTTTATCCATGACAAAAGAGTTATAGATTTTCTAAAATCATCTAAGGGATGAAGCAGGTACATGGCTATATAGTTACATTTTACGACTTTATTTATGTAGGGATTCACTCTTTTTTAAATTTTTATAGAATATCTGGATTTGGGGTAGACAATAGTGGTCTCGGCCTACTGATATTTATGTATCACAACCTACTTGGGCTTCAATTGCACTTGTTTACCCAAGAAGATTCTATTTGGATGCATGATTATGTTGTTTGTATATACATGGGAGATATAAGCAGAACACTAATCAGAATCTCGGGATTCTTGATGCGATCTCTCTCATTGATTTGAGTCATTGTTTATTTATTTCTTCATTGATATTAAAAGAATGATTTATTTTTATCACATTCATAGTTTTACCATCATAACATTAATGCATTATGTAACATTGATGTTGGACATTTTTTATTATTCTTGACATATATAATTATGCATTCCACTACATTATCTATATCAATACTCCTTCATCCCTTTGATGCTATTGTCAACTTTTTTAAAAATAATAATAGGGTACAATCTCATCACTGACTGTCACTAGAACCTTATGACTAGTCACTAGCCTCTGGCGTATGGGGAGACATTCTTGAGGTTGTGTAGTGACCGATCCAACTAGTAGTTCATAGGATATATGATTTTGGACGTTACAATGTGCTATCAATGGCAGGTTTCCCTTTATTTTTTTCCATTTTCTTTTGGTTTTGGGTTGGTAGATAGGTGACTTGGAAAATGATGAAACATGGATAATATTTGTAATTGGGACTGATCAACCCATGTACGAGAAATCACAACGTGGAGAATAATGGGAAAAGATTTTTATAATGTTTGAGGGTACATTTGATAGGTTTTCACCTTTAGTGACTGCTATATTTTCTATTGATTATTGATTTTGAAAATATTGCGCAATTTTCCATTCCATGATATGGTAATGAAGTTGCATTACGAGAATCATATTAGGCACAAAGTGATTCAAATACCATGGATAGAGGTCAGGACATGTAGTTGCATTAGTTGTATGTATAATAATATAGGTTGGGTTCCTTGAATATATACAATTATTTCCACTATTTAAGCATGTCTTTTTAGAATGCAGGTTGCAGTGACATAATAAACCTTCATGCGTAATAATATACCATGATTCCTATATTTGTTATGTGCCATTATTCTGTGTTATATCATGTTTTACTGATTTCACAATGTTTCTCTAGGTTAGCTACTTGTAGTGACATGTCAGCTTGCAGGTAAATGAATAGATTATTTCGATAAATTTATCTTTTTGAGATTACAATGGAACCGTTTTTTAGTTCTAAGATGTGTGAGTTTGTTATAATTAGGAAAACGGGTAACATATTTATTCAATTTTTTTTTGAAAAATGCCATATAAATTAAATCATAATACATGTAGAATTAGATTAAATGATATCCAAATGTCAGCAGTATGGTTTATGGGTTCCTTCTATATTAGAATTTGGATACCCATGTGATTTATCATTATATAACTATAGTATGTATGAGAATGGTTATAAATGTAAAACTGATGTGTTTTGATTATATTGAATTGTTATAGAGTCTTATAAATGAAATCATATAGAATAAGTGGTACCTTGGAGGTTTCCTTTTTGGTAAATGGATTTTACTTGCTAAATTTAATGTATAAAATTAAATCACATAGATTGTTAAAAGATAAAATTTGATGTTTTCAATAGCATGCAAGATTTCCCCAGAGGTATTGTTTTGAAAACCAAGTGACTTATTGTAAAAAACTAGATGGGGGGTATTTTCAAATTAATAAAAATGTTGGAAATTTGTAACTGTGTTAATTAAAGGACTTAAATGAAAAATGGGAATTTGATCCTAGTGATTTTATTTTTGCATGACCAAGAGAGAGGGTTGGCATTTATGTTAAGTAAGTAAGTAGCTCGTGGGACATGGGTGTTTTTACATGCCAGTTAGTTTAAATTTTTTATTTCATGAGAGATTATTTTATCTGGTGATTGTGGTTTCAAGAATGACAAACGTACATTTAATGTGTTATCAAATAGCACACTAGTGAATGGATAATTGTTTTTCTACAACATGAAAAATCCAAATGTGGGTTCTGTCGCATCAGTTTCATTAAATTGGTCAGTGCTAGTTTGACATCACGACATTGATAAGGTTAGATTTTTTCACAACCCTTTAGAAACATTTTTAGTTTTGGAAGATTAATAGTAGTATTCTTATAATGAAAACATATTCCAGGGGTGATATTGGAATCTAGGTTTGGTAGATGATGTTTCAGCATGTGAGTACGAGCTTTATTACCTGATTATACTAGTAGTAGTTCGACTGATCTTCTTAGTGACCATGGTATTCTGTTAGTGCAATTTTTTGAATGAGATCGTCATTTTTAGTATCTTGAAAATATCAGGGAGGCCCTGATATAGAATTTTTATATGCCGTGATAGAATTTAAAACATGTTCGGTTATTTTCAAATACTCTTCTAGATTTTACATGGGATGCATGGTTTCACTGTGCTATGCAATTATTTTTTATGTGGAACATGTTGGGAATGTCTTCATAGGTCAAGTAATGTCTTTAGTGTACTTATAGTTGATATTGGATATGTTTATTAGAATGTTTTCAGTTAAATAATATGTCTGGGATATTGGTACTTCAACAAATTTCATGGAAATAAAGTGAAACCTTTTTCTATTGGTAAATTTAAATTCGACTATTTTCATTGATGAGGTCTTTGTAATGGCCTCAAATATAATCTCGATTTTAGTGATTAAATGGTATAATGGTATTTGTATCGAGTTTTAAATAATGTTTTTGATAAAATCGAGATTGGCGTTGGAAAACATAATGATTATTTCAAATGAAACAATTCAACATTGGTAAGTCAGATGTTGTTGTAGTAGTTCATGACGACTTCATGGGGAAGAGAGGTTTTTATGGTGGGTATATTGTTACATCCCATGAATTATAACTAATATTAAATTAGGAAGGTTTTAAGAAAAATATTTCTATCAACGTGTTAGATTTCAAACAATGATCTGAAACCTTATCCTGAGTACATGAAGAAATAATGTTGTTTTTTTAGACATCTATGAATACCCGATAATATTCACAGGTGTTCCAATAATACATGGGAGAACTAGACATGTAAAAGTCAACTTTAATGGATTTTTACAAGCTATGTATGGTTGATGTCCATCCCATTAATTTTATCCATTTTAATATTTTATTTATTTTAATTATATGCGATTTAAATGGGAGATTTATTTAAATAATTGAAAGTGTAAATAATAATAATAATGTTATTATTATTATTATCTTGTTTATGTCAATATTTTTATTTTCAAAAAGTTATAGTCTATTAATTAATAAGGTTTAACAGTTAAGTGAAATTAAGGAGAGTTTTTTAGTTTACCAAACAAACGTTTATTTAAATTAGGAGTTGCATATTCAATGAATATGTATTTTAAATAAATGCGGTGGTTTGGATTAATAATCATAAACATATATTGGTGATAATAATAATAGTGATATTACTATTATTATTATTTTCATATTAATATTCATTTATAATTGAAAGGAATCTATAAATTTTATTTATTTTATATGTTATAAATCAAATGGGAAAAATCCCAATATTCTACTCTTTTTAAGAGGTGTGAAACGCAAAAGAAGCATCCCCCTATAGGTGCATACGTGGTCCTCCCTTTTTCCTCCATGGCCATGCACTTTTCTCCCTATGGCTGGATCTTCCTCCTCATCGAGAGATCCAACCCATGGCACCCCCTTCTTGGCCGCAAACTGAAGCACGCATGACACTTGGGGGATCCCAAGGTCACATAGCCCCATGCTTTCTCCATCCATGGACGATTCTTCATATCATTTCTATGTTAAAGATATATTACTATATGTGGGGACTTCTCTATTGTTTTCCAACATCGCATTTGCGATTTGACACTTTTTTCACTTGATTTGGATATGGCCAATTCTACTGTTTTGCGATAATATTCGTTTATTGTGTTATTCCTCCACTAGTGTATGTGGGTTCTGTATCAGGACCAATTGGACCATGTGTCAGCATCTTCCTCCAAAGGCGAGTCGAAAGGACTCATTTTGCAATGCCCCCAATAACTCATGTATGGTTATAAACTCATGGTTTTGTTTTATATTATTCGATTACGGGTTTAATAATTTATATGATTAATTGGTTGATAGATGTTTCTGAGTTGGTCCTCACTGGGTTGATTCCAGTTTCCTATTTGACATGTTATTTTCTGCTGATGATATACCAGGGGTGCGTGTCTATTTATATAAGTGTGTGAATTAAACATTGGACTAGATTCAACTATATATCAATGTTCTAGATGTTTTTTGGTCATTATGAGGTAGTTTTATTTTTTCCATTTCCTCATTATTAATAATTGATTTTATAAAATCATGCTTCACTTTTGTTTTTTATTTAAATTATGCAGTGAAGTATTTATATTTAATTTCATTCAAATGTGAATGTAGTAAATTTTTTTAAATTAATAAATGTTATATATGATATGATGGTGCAATACTTTTTGTTGTAATTGAATAATGTTTCCCTTGTGATATAAATGAGGACATGACAATGTCTTAGGTTTGAGAATGTATTACAGAATTTATTAATGTAATACTATTAAATAATTATATTTTGTTTGGATATGGCTATGTTATGATAATTAATTTTATTATTCATTATTGGCATTTAAATTTTTAATTAAGATAATTAATTTTAGGAATAATTATGAGTTATTGAGTGAGATAAATGAGGATAATTAATCGTGATTTAATTTTGTTCCTTAAGACTGGAAAATAAAATAATTCATCAAATGATTAATTAGGAGTTATAGTTTTAGTTGAATGAGATATTTTATCTGGTGATTAATTATGATATGATTTTTTGGCTACATAGATATATTTAATGATGGATTAATGGAATTATTTTACAGTGATAATTTTGATAGTTAATTTTAGGAATTAATTTTTGTATTTGAAATTATAATGAGAAAATTAATTCTATAAATTAATTATCATATGTGGTTCATATTATGAATGAATTGAAAATACATTATTTTAAACTGTAATGGTTGTCACCTTGGTTAAGGGACACCCATGAGTATGTATTAGTTTTTTGATTGTTAATGGTTGAGTGGTCCAAGAATTCCTTTTGTGGCGTGTTAGTTTTTTATGACAGAAGTTGTTTAGGAATAAGTTTTTTAAATATATGATATCCCATTTATAATTGTTTTTAAATATATGAGACTTAATTATATTGTTTGACATGATATTTTTAGGATGTGGATGTTAAATGATAATGTCCTAAACAAAACCCTACATGAGTGGACATGTTTAGACATGCTATTGAATTGGGTGATTCACTCTTTAGTGGACGGACCTAGTAGCAATATCTATGTTTAGTGGATAGTATCTTACTCTGAAAATTTAATGAATTTGATAAATCACTATTTAGTGGGAGAAACATGGAGTAAATAACTATTTATAGTTGATGGGGGTAAGACATAGTAATTAAAAATTTATTTAATATCATATTATGCATTATCAAAGCCAAATAACATTCTTGGATTTTGTCTGTACATTTATTTCATACATGGTATTTAGAGACATCTTTTGTGAGTGACTTAGTTGGGGGATGTCGGGCTTAGTCTGGATCTTGAGACATATATAATTTAATGAGGTTTGAATAATTTATAATTTGAAATTAATGTGTTATGGATGTTTTGTATGTATTAAAAATATATAATGAATGATCATACCATTGTTGAAGGCTGAAGTAGGTACTTGGTCAAATTGTTAAATTGTACATGTTTATTTATGCATGCATTGTCAATGTTTAAATTATTTATGGATTGTCTGGATTTGGGGTTGACACCAGTGGTACTGGCCTACTAAGATTTATATCTCACTTTCTACTCCGGCATCCATTGCACTGGGGAACCAATGTCAATTAAAATTTTTTGTGGGATTGGGTTTTTAGGATATACATTTGATAAAGGACTAGAGGACCGAGCGGAAGCTCGTGATGCTCGAGGATATCACCCATTGGGCTCTGGGTCATTATTTTTTTATTTATTTTCTCATATGTAAATCATGATGTATTATTTATCTCTTTCACAGTTATACCATCATAACAAGTGTTCAATTTATAAGATCACCATTAGCCATTTTGTTTTATTCATAATTTATAAAAAAAATTCTTCCACTTAATTATCATTATTTATAGTACATATTTCATTGACTAATATTTTAATATATTTGTACTATAATAGGAGGGTGATGTCTCTCCAACGATTATCCATAGACAATGGCTATTAGTTGGAAGCCTCTGTTATATGGGGAGACTCATTTGAGGGCATTGGTGATCGCTCTGGCCACCTATTTAGGGGTGAGCCAGGTATGGACGATACATTATAAAATTCATTTCATCAAGAATTTTATTAAATCATATTTCTATTATTTAATTATAATTTATTAATTTTAATTTCATATTACAAAAATTAATACAACATTTAGAATTTTTTAAAAATATTAAATATCAATTCAAAAAATTTATGATATATTAAATTTTTATAAAAATTAAATAAATGAATATTTGGTGTATTATCATTATGGTTTATTTATTGATATCATTAATAGATAATTCAATAACGATTAACATTTTTTTATTAAAAAAACCTAAATAAAAGAATTCTAATAATATGAATAAATGATTTACTTCAATCTCTAGGTGGTACATATGGTTGGCACAAAATATTCCATACTGGTTAATCCGACTCTTGGATATGTATTATTTATTCATATTTATTTTATAACATAAATCCTATACATTTTTAAATATTATTCCTATTATAAATTTTTCTCTAATCATAGGAGAATTTATTTGGGGATTTTATATTATTATGTTCTTCTTGATAAAATATTTTAATGTTTCAAAAGGTGGTGGATCCATACATTTATTGGGGTGTTCTGATTCTTTTTCATTATTACTTAACTCTGTATAAATTCTCATAATAACATAAATAAAACCTTATATAAGCCATGTTTATGTCATTTCAAGGTGTTTTGGGATTTTTTTAACATGGATTCATATTGATCCTTCTAGGAATATTTCTTTTTTTACATGATTCATCGATGGACACTTTTCATTTTTCTTTACTATTTGGGGTTTGTTTTTTCCCGCCATGGTTTTCATAGAAAGTGAATTTTGGATTTTTATTAATTGGAATTCTTGATTTATGATCCCATATCAATGCATAATGAACTCTGGGTTTTATGAAATATTATTCCTTTTTGGAGTTGTTAATTCCATGTTCATCAATGTTGGTGGCTTCATTATATGAATTTATAATTTAAAAAGTGTTTAATTTCTATATTCAATTTACATTTATATTTATAATGAATACAATATGGTTTTGATATGATTTTATTGTTTTGGAAATGGATTACCATTTCATTTGTGTGGATAAAATAAATTGATTTAATGAATAATTTTTATGATTTCCAATAAGAAATTCACATGAACAATTTTAATGTGTGAAACTCAAATTTCATCCACAATGATGTATATGTCCATCTATAGCAATTAATGAGTTCTCTTTAGTCCTATTATACTATGGTATTCTATGAATGATAAATCATTTATTGTGAAAAGTGTCCACTATTGAGATTTTATTCATAACCAATATACCTATTCATGTATGGTAATGTACACAACATGATCCCAATTGATCATGCTAATGGAATATGAATAATAATTGGCCAATGAAATTTTATACATTAGGTATTTTCACCTCTAGTCGAAAAATTTCTAATTCATTATAGGTTTCTTTACTGAAATGTTAACGAAACAAATTTATTAAAAAAATTATCCTATTTTGGTATGCTGAGATTTAAATATTCATTTATTGAACTTCATCTCAGGATTTAGAAAATTTAAATGTGTATAAATGTAATATAATAATAATTAATTTTATGAAACCCGTATTTGGATCCTTCTAGTTTTATTTGGTCCTCTATATAAATATACATTGGTTGTGTTTAGATCAAGATTTATGAATTGATAATCTAAATTCAATTAACTCTTGTAGACAAATTTTTCATTACTAATGTGATGAATTGAGAATCAAAATTATGCAACATATATTTGTTACATTATATTTATCTGTAATTTAGATATTCATATATAATGGAAGTAATTTTTAAAAATTTTGTATCATTTCATCAATTTTATTGTCTAGGTATATGTAAATTTTATATATATTCATCATATATATTAATGATAATTGATTCTATGTTATTCCCAAATGTTTTCGTGATTCCCAATAGACTGTATCAAACCCAAGGTGATCAAGAATTCCCTACAAGAAATGGATGGATCAAGTCATGTTATAAAAGGTTTGGTTAGACTAGGATAGTACATGAAAACATGTTTCATATGGTGGATTGATACCTTAAATTATCGGTATTAATATTTTATTTTCATGGTATAAATAATATAGTAATTTCATTAATTATGTTGTAAAATTAAATCGGGCTGCACAAAATATATGATTTTTAGGATCCTTATAATAATTTTTGTCTATTAGGGGTCATTATTTGGGATTTGTACCATTTTAATCATATTCTGTTTTTTTGGTAAAAAATTCACATTTAAATTAAATTTTTTATTAATTAAATAGAATTTATTCTGGAAACAAACATTCTCTTGTATCAAACTAGAGAAAAAATGTTTAAATCATCTACATTTTCACATTAGTTCTATATAACTGACCTACAAAGCTGGAAAAATCAGTTTCTCACATCGGTAATTTTAACACCAACATGATAATTTGACTATATTTCAATTTTTTACGTCGGTTATAACATATCTGATGTCAAAAATACCTACATTAGTTTTATAACATCAGTTATTTTTTATCCGACATGATAGATCGAATCTGGGCGCTTTATCACATCAGTTATTTTATAAATGATGTGATAAAGCAAATCTCGGTGATTTAACCCATTTTTTATAAAAAAAGTGATGGTTTAATGGATTTCCATTTATGATTGTAGAATAAACAAAATTATAAAAATAAAAAAATTAGTTTATCACATTGGTTATTAAATAACCAATATGAAAAATCATTTAAATGTTTTATCGTGTCCCGTATTCTATCATTCTGTTTTCATTAATCAAGAAACCTACGACTTGTCTCTCTCACATGTAAAACATATAAAGGATTCATTGAATTTTGTCCCTCTAACTATGTTTTTTCAACATCATCCATCATCGTTATTATAACTAGATTTATCAAGTCGACTCACAACACTCATGTAATCCTCACATTCCAGAGTTTCATTTTTTTTTCATGATTCCCTAAACATATGTTTTGAGATGTTATTTTTTATCATTGTTCATGCTATCATGGTATGTTTAATTGAGTTCTTTTATACCATAGTACATTCTTTTCTCGTAAAATAAATCAGAGGAATGATGTCATGAATGTTATGTGATTTTTTCTTCCACCATGCGTGTTCTATAATTTTTGTGTGCATGTAATTTAATGTGTATGGGGTTGGTGGGGGTTTCTGGTTGGGAGGGGGACCCCAGGGGTGGATGGAATTCCATGGGGATTGGAGGTCATCTAATGGGGTGGTGGTGTCCAGGGTGTGTTCCAGGGGGGTGGGGGTGTCCTGGGGTGTGAGGGGGATTTCCTAGGAGGTAGGGGGTGTCTAGGGGGAAGGTTTTAGTGTCTTGTGGGTGAGGGGGGTATCCAAGGGTGTAGGGATGGCCGGGGTTTGGGGAAATTTGGCTGTTGGGGGGGGGGGGTTCTAGGGGGTTGGGCTGATATCCCTGTGAGTGGGGGTGTCTATGGGGGGTGGGGGTGTCCATGGTGTGGGGGGCTGTCCATCGGGTGTGGTGTCTAATGGTAGAGGGGTGTCCAAACAGGTGTGTGTGTCCAAGGGGTGGGGTTTCTCAATGGTGAGGGAGATGTCCAAGGGTGTAGGTGTGTCTAGGGGGTGGGGGTGGTGTCCAGGGGGTGAGGGGGTTTTCCAAGTTGGTGGGGGAGTCCATGGGGGGTATCCTGGGATAGGGGGATGTCCAAGTCATTGGATGTTGTCCATGGAGGTGGGGTGTCCATGTGGGGAGGGGTATCCATGGGGGTGTGGGGTGTCCAGGGGGATGGGGGGATATCCATGGGGATGGGTGGAGCCATGGGGTGAGTTCTAGGTGGTGGGGGCAATCTAGGGGTGGGGGTGTTAAGGTGTTGGGGGATGTTCAAGGGGGTGAGGTTGTCCAGTTGGTGTCCAAGTGGGTGGGGTGGTGTCCAGGGGGTGAGGGGGTTGTCCAATGCAGGGGGTGTCCATGGGGTGGGTTGTCGAGGGGTGAGGATTTTGTATATGGGGTGGGGATTTCAAGCAGGTTGGGGGGATGATTATGGTGGTGGCATGTGTCAATGGTTTGTGGGGGTATCCAGGGGGTGGGAGGGTTCTCCAAGGGGGTGAGGGGGTGTGTCTAGGTGTATCGAGGGTGTCTAGGGGGTGGTGATTATCCAAGGGAGTGAAGGTGTCCAGGGGGTTTCCAAGGGTGTGAGAGTGGTGTCTAGGGAGGATAGGGGTTGTCAATGGCGGTAGGGGATGTCCAGGGGGGTGGGGGTGTCCATGGATGGGGGAATGTCTAGGGGTGGGGGGTTGTCTAGGGGGTGGGTGTGTCCAGTAGTGGGGTAATCCAGGGGAGGGAGTGTCCTTAGGGTGGGGGATATTCAGGGGTTGGGGGTCTCTTTTGGGTTCGGGGTTGTCCTTTATAATTGGGTTATTTTGGTGGGGGATATGTCCAATGGGGTGGGGGTGTCTAGGGTTGTCTAAAGTGGTGGGGAGTCTTGTACAAAGGTTGAGGGGGCTTTGCAAGGGGTTATGGTAGTCCATAGGTTGGGGGTGGAGTCTAGGGGTTAAGGAATAGTCCATGGGTGTAAGGTTATCTAGGGGGTGGGTGTGATGTCTAGTGTGGTGAGGGATCCCTCCAAGGAGATAGGGGTGTCTGGGGGTGGGGGTTTCCGAGCGGTAGGGGGGTTGTCCATGGGGATTGAGGGGTATCCATGGGGGTGGGGGTTTCCAAGGTGTGGGGGCGTCCAGGTGGGTGGGAGATGTCCATGGGGGGAGGGGGTTGAACAACCCCCACCCCTGGACACCCCCACCCCCTTCGTCCCCCCTACCTCATTGGAAAACCCCCACTCCCTTAGAAAAACACCCCCAACCACATGGACCCCTACTAGACACCCTCACCCCTTGGAAAACCCACACCCCCTAGAGACCCCCTACACCCTTGGGCAGCCCCTCACCCCTTGGACACTACCACCACCCCCTGGACACCCCCTACCCCCTTGGGAAACCCCCACACCCCCACTAGACACCCCGACCACCTTGGACACCCACTGGAAAACCCCACCCACTGGAAAACCCCACATATCCCACAAAGTCACCCCCACACCAAGATATCCCCACCCCCTCAAAACCACCACCCCCTGGACACCCACCGACCCCATGGACACCGCCCAATCCCAGGACACCCCCACCACCCCGGACAAACACCACCCCCAGGACACCCCCACCCCCATGGACATCCCCCCCATGCCAACTGACCCCCCCAACCCCATTACAATAGATTATATACTAGAGAGTTTATTCCAATGGTTATAGAACCGTTGGTATACATATATCCCAACAGTTTCCATGAAATTGTTGGAATAGATTATATGCAAGAGAGAATGTATACCAATGGTTAATGAACTATTGATATATGTATATCCCAACAGTTTAACTAAAATCATTGGCATATATTATCTTCATGTAGTCTATACCAATAGTTCCTGTAGAACTGTTGGTAAATTTATATTGAAACATCCATCATTCCAACAGTGTGTGAAACCATTGGTAATTTCAATCCCAAATATTTTAGGTGCTATCCAAATATTTTCAAATCATTAGGATAGGATTAACATTCAGTATAGAATTTTTACATATTTTAATATTTATACTTGATTTTTATTTTTTACCAAAGGTGAATTTGGTATCCAATTGCACTAGGATGTATTCTTTGGTTATCTTAAGAAGAAATGATCCAAGATGAATTTATACTATTATATAATAATTCCTATGAGAGATGTGTAATAATGAAATGGTTTTCATATAAATATAAAACTCTTATAGTTAACTATATTTTCTTTTTAAAATCAATTTCTTGCATATCTTTTTCATATACACATATATTTATTTTATATTTAAATTTTTTTACATTAAATTTTTTATTTTTTTCATATAAAAAAAATTGTCTTATCTTAACAAGATGTACAATCTTGAAATATGTTATATGTCATAATGTGTAAAAGGTGGATTATGACACATCGAATGAGTAATGAGTATAGGGAAGGTGTTGATTAGTTTTTGGAATTTACTAAACAAAAATTTCCAAGAAGTGACATTATTTTCTCTCTATGCCTGAAATTATTGAATATGAAGATGTTTAAAAGTAGATTGATCAATGATCATATCATTTTCCTTGATTTTAATCCAAATTATAACAATTGTATTTGGCATGGTGAAACTAGACATATTATCATATCTAATGATGATGATGAATTGAAAAAAGGTAACTCTGTTTAAATTGAAGAAATTATTTGTGATATTGTATTAGAAAAAAATTACATAGAACTGACAGTTTCACGTCTATATGGTGATGATGAAAACCCATTTTATCCTAGTTATACAGATTTTTTGATTTTTCGAAGGTGTTATGATTGATTAACATGAAGGTGGATCTTTGATAGAGTGCCAGAAGTTTTATAGAGCTACTAAAATTGTTGAAAGACATTCTTCCAAAAGGAAACAATCTTCGAGATTCACATTATAAGGCCAATAAAATATTATTCCATATGGGATTGGGAGAAAATAAAATAAAAACATGTTTTAATGAATTTATAATATATTGCAATGAATATTAATTTTTTTAGACTGTCCTAAATGTGGGGCATCATTGTATAAGATGGATGAAAAATAATAGGATGATGTAGGGATTACCGAGATCCCATCAAAGGTATTTTGGTATCTTTATATAATTCATCATTTCAAATGATTATTTATTAATTAACGTGTTGCAAAATGGATAATATGGCATGTCGGTGAGAGGATATGTGATGAAAAAATACGTCATCCATTTGATTATCCACAATGGGAGACAATTGAGGTGCAGTAACCTACATATAAAAAAGAAATTATATATCTCAGACTTGGGTTGTGCACAAAAGTATTGAATCCTTACTGAACCTTCAGTATCCCAAATAGTTCATGGATGGTTTTATTGGTAATTTACATCCTCTCTTTAGAAGTTTGTATGAAGCGCAAATATGTAATGTTGAGTATAACGATATTTGGTCCATAGAAACCTGAAAATTATATTGATGTTTTCATATCACCATGGATTGTTGATTTGACACTATTTTGGGAGGATGGTATTAGTCTATATATTTATATAAAATGGATTATTTTGACTGCATGTAGTGATTATTTTCACTATAAATGACTTTGAGAATTATGGATATTTTTTGGATACAATGTTATGGGGAATAAAGAACGTCCAATTTGTGAAAAACGGACTTAATATTGTCAATTTCATCATGAGAGGAAAACATTATACATGGTTCATTGAATGTTTTGGATTATGTATAACTCTTGTAGAATACTAAAAAATGCAATTCAATGGATCACAAGAATTTTATATTTCTCCAAAAACATTATCCCATGATGTGTAATTTTGTAGGGTGAAAATACATGTTGTGAAATTGGGAAAGACACATAAATATGTTAATGGTAGTCATATTTGGAAGAAAAGGGAAATATTTTTTTATCTACCATATTGGGGAGATCATGAAGTGAAAAATAATATTGTGATTATGCATGTGGAGAAGAATATCTGCGACAGTTTTATTGGAACATTATGAGATAAAAATTTAAAGGATTAAGATGTTTTCAATGAAATATTTGTATTACTATCAATGGGAATACATTTGGTTATACTTCCCACTCTTAATATAAGATGAATATTTCTTCCCCCAGACTGTCAAAAATTATCCCTGAGGGAGAAAATTAGCTTTTGTCTATGTCTTCATGATATCAATGTGCCTCAATGTTATTCTTCCATTGTAATTTTTTTTTCACATTGAGGATTTAATGTTGATAGGTATAAAATCACATAATTTCCACGTCATGATGCGACAACATCTACCAGTTTATTTTCGTGGAATATTACCAATCCATGACAGAAAGACAATAATGAGGTAGTTTTATTTTTTCAATTTAATTTTCAATGAGGTGATTGATATGAATGCTTTCACCATTTTGGAAAAGTGTGAAATTTATATACATTGTCAATTGGAAATGTATTTTTATCCATATGTTTCTGATATAATGGTGCATTTTATGGTTCATATATATACATAAATAAAGATTTAAGGGCCTTTATATCTTTGTTGGATGTATCATTCTGATAGGTATATGAAAATAATGATGGGGACTGTTAAGAGTCCATATCATCTTGATGCCTTGTATGAACCAGGATCTTCGTTCAGGTATGTTTTTCCTTTTTTCTGGAGTTTTTAAGAAAATTGAATTTTCAGGAAATTTTCAAAGTACACGCCGTGTAATTTTTGAGTATACGTTGTGTACTCTGATCCGGCCCGATGCCATGTGCTGGCCATGTCCGGGCCACACACATGGTGTGTAAGGCTGAGGTGGAGGACGGTTCATTCAGAGTATGGAAATTTAAGTACACGTCGTATACTCAAGAATTACACGATGTGTACATTTTTCATTAAACGGATGGGGGTACACCTAACCCCCATGATCATCTTCTTCCGCAGATTTCATCCGCCCAGATGTGACCGTATGACCGAATCTTCTCCGAGCTCCCACCTCGTCGTCCGTTCTCCGATTCGAGCATGGTCATTTGTGTTAGAATCGTGGTGGTGAGTTCTTCCTTCTACATTATAATTGATTCTTGATTACCCCTTATTTCCATGTTATTGTGGGATGAACATTTTGTGCGTTTTCTCAGATCTCCGTCTTTCTAAGGGGAATCTGTCATCGAGGTTCACGTATATCTATATCCTAGGATTGAGGTAGGTGGTTTGTGCCTTTCCGTATATGGATGATGAATATTGTTTGCAAATTCCACCAATACCCTTGAATGGGGTATTACGTGTTTCCTTTATTTCCCTTGTTTTTTTCCTTCTTTTCTTGATTTCTTTAGTAGAAGTTATTGGTTCTGATTGGAGTAATTCTTTTTGTGCTTAGATTGCATTGCCAAGCTTGTTTTTCCAGTTGGGCGTTTTCCAGTTGCCAAACCTTTTTTTAGGAAAGTGGAACTTTCTCTTTTGTTATACTGTTGAGCCTTAGTTGTTAAGAAAGTAGTTCTTGAGGTTTACTTGGTTGATACACGTGCGCTGAGCATGTTTAGTTATACTCTAGACTGCGAGAACCTAGAGTAGTATACCAAAGGGAGAATTGACTAAAGGGATTCTTCAGAGTGTGTTTTAATTACGATGTGAGACTATAGGGGGAATTGATGTTTAGTTCTTACCCAGAGAGTCTGTAGATCATTGACGTGGGCCACATGGGGAATTGACGTTGAGTGCTTCCCCAGAGAGCCTTTACCGCGATACGAGACTATAGGGGGAATTGACGGTGATTACATCCCCAGATAGTCGGCTTAATTACGTAGCTTAACCAGAGGGGTGAGACTGTTTGTTCCTCCCAGAGGGTTGCTAGTACAATAGGATGAACCATTGGGGTTAGGCTGTGAGAGCTACCCAGAGGGTTACCTATTTTCTTCTTTTTGCTGAATCCTTACTTGTGCGTTTTACTTGTTAGAACTGTGGATTTTAGATGCTTGTGCTTTCCTATTTGCGGCCTCTTGTTTATTACTTCCACGTATTCATTTGACTGTAAGGCATAAATCTTTGGGTGATTGCCTACTGGGATTGTATATCACACCCTGTTTGGGCCATGCTTTTGGGCCCAATCAGACTATGTTGCTGCCGGTATAGACAAGGGCAAGCACCCTTCTACTTCAGGATCTTGACTGCATCAGGAGCTAGGGAGCATGGGACCAATCCTTGGCTCGGGATGCTGAGGATCATACATTGTTTTCTTTTTCACTTGGTTTCAGTTGTATTTCAGTACATTGTTGTGTTTTCTGTTTCCCATAGATACTTGTACCTGCTGCATCATTGTTATCATAGTCATATACCTACATTGCTTCCCATGTTTGGTTTCTGTTGTTATGCATGTTGTTTACTGCATCCACTGTTTGTTGTTTTTTTCTTACCTTGTATACCTTACCGAATGAGGGCATAGTTTCCCCAATAACATACCAAGGCACTCACTTCTAGTCAATAACCTCTGCCATTTGGGGAAATGCGCTTGAGGTCTTGTGGCAAACCGGGTATGGGGCACCAGTGGAGGGGCTCCAGACTCGGGTTGTCACAAAGTGATATCAGAGAGGTTATTTTCTCTTGCCTTACTGCTTAGAGACATTATCCAAGGATCGGACCGATTCGGTATTTGGTATTAAGCTATGATCAGGATTAAATAACCCGTCTATAGGGAAAAGGCATACTACCTCATTAATTGTTATATTCTGGTTTTGAGATTTTTTGGTTTGTATGTTTTCACCTAGAGTGATTCATATGGCTTGTGCATTTATTGTTTTCATATCTCGGTTCTATTTCTATCGCAACCCGATAAGATGAGGGTATGCCATTTCAGGCATCATATAGGCACTTCTAGAAATCACATGTCATGCATTATGGTCGTGCCATCTAGGGTTCATTAGAGATTTCATGCTGTTGTGATAGGCTCTGTGTAGATTATGCATGCTGTTGTGATAGATGCTTGATATATTCTCTGTTGTTGTGTTATCAAACTTTTGTTTTGTTCCATTAACAGAATGAACGCAAAATTTTGGTTCTTGATGTGTTATGGGCCCTCCTGGATCGGAATTTGGCATACTTTCCCTTATTTTTTAGTGTTTCTGGAATTCTTCACAGTTTCTGAGCTACTGGCCAGAAAAACCCAGAATACCCGGCCTGTACTTTTCGGGAACAAGCTGTTTAGTTTTCAGGCCATGTCACTGATTGTGTAAGCAGAACACGGTGTCGTGGGAGTAACATCAGTAACATGCCGTGTACCATTGGTACACACCGTGTGAGTTCAGAGCCGTGTACTCGATCATGTCACTAACAACACGGGTCAGGGAAACTCGGGTAGAACAGGCCATGTCCATAGGGAACACACCATGTAGTCCTGTCCAGGTACCTGGCCGGGTCATGAACAACACGGGCCGACATTACCTTCCTTTCCACACACCGTGTTTTCTCGGAACAAGCCGTATAGTCTTGCCAGGTACCCAGCCATGTCACGAACAACACAGGACTGTGTCGCCATCGCCTATGCATGTCGTGCCTGTTCAGAGCATGTCGTGTAAGGTCTGTCCTCATAGACGGCCATGTACTCAACAACACAGACCGCCAAATCATTTTCTAGTGCCCGTCGTGTTTGTTTCGAACACACCATGTAGTCTTGGGTAAAGTCAGACCATGTCGGTTTGACGTGTAAGGAGACTCAGGCAGGGGAACAGCTTTCAAGTACACAACGTGTGTGGGTACAACACGCCATGTAGTTGAGGTGTTACATGAATTGTAGGGTGAGAGTACACACCCATGTTAGTGGTTTAAGAAAACACGCCTTGTAGTTTTATACACGCCGTGTAGTTGTGTTTTGCAATCGTGTGTGTTTTTCTTCCCCTGTTCCCATTTTCTACTCTTGTGTTCTCTATCCTTGTTTTCCTGATCTAAGGTGTGCTTTTGACCTTTCAGAGGTATCCCTCTGAGAGGTCCCCTGGTTGTACATCTGTCTTCAGGCAATGATCAGACACCAGACAGGGCTGATTAGGGACTTCCTGTTGATCCTCCAGCCGAGCCAGCCATGGCACCGGCTGTTGTACCAGTTGCGGGTGCTGATGCACAGTTCAAGGAGGGTTTCATAAGGATGTTGTAGGACTTCTAGGGAGAACCGTCTACTGCCTCATCTATGGAAGACTTGACATGGGTTTTCCAGCAACAGCATCCTCCCACGTTCTCGGGGGAGGGAGGACCTCTGGCTGCATAGTCATGGCTGGAATCCATGATGACTATCTTCGAGAATCTGGAGATTCCTCCAGAGAGGCGGGACATGCTCACCACCTACATGCTCCGAGACCCCACCAATAGGTGGTGGGACGTGGTCTCACATGTGGGAAAACATCAGGCTATGGCTTGGGAGGAGTTCCAGTGCTTGTTCTGCAATTTCTTCTAGCCGGAGACCCTGAGGGCCGATCAAGCTCGGGTGTTCATGAGCTTAGAGCAGGGTACTCTCTCTATCATGGAGTATTCCTCTTGTTTCACTAATCTGCAGTGTTTTACACCCCTTTGGGATGGGAGTTGGGTGTTCTTGGCGAGGAAGTTTGAGGATGGACTTAGGCAGGAGATCCGCTCACATGTGAACATATTCCAGCTGACTTCCATTACTTCCATCGTCGATCAGGAACCGATTACAGAGCGTAATCTTAGAGACTCTGGAGCTGTGAGTCAGGGCAGTTCTTCTTCTAGAGTTATCTTTCCTCCAGATGACAGCAAGAAGTGCTATAGGGATCCCACACATGGTGATTAGAGGAAACGAGACGCATCATTAGGCAGCCAGGTGACATGCTACCAGTGTGGCCGGACAGGTTACACGAGGCCGCAGTGCCGGAGAAACCCCGTGGAGTGCCGATCTTGCGGCAAGATGGGTCACCTTCAGAGTTTCATCCAGCTTTTCTCACTAGAAGCAGGTGACCGGGGTTCTTCCATGACTCCTCATTCAGGAGCATCCCCACCAGTCTCTCACCAGTCGGGGAACTGGAGTTCTTCCGGCCGTTCGGGCTGAGGTGGAGGTCGAGGTCGTGGCGGTCATCCACCAGTCCCTCAGCACCAGCATGGAGGTTCATCTCAAAGTGGTCAGTGAGGGGTGAATGGCTGTAGTGCAGGCCAGTATTTCGTCGTGGAGCAGACTTATCATGATCCAGATCCCGACCCTTCTACGGTTCGAGGTACGATTTTAGTAGCCTCGGTTTTATATTCATCCCTTTTTGACACTAGTGCTACGGATAGTTTTATATCTATTGCCATTGTGGAGAGCATTGGACTATGCATCTTTTCTTCTGATGACTCATTCACACTAGACACACCTTTGGGAACAAGGACATCTAGTTTACGCCAGTGTAGAGAGTGCCCTCTCGAGGTGGCAGGGTATCACTTCCTATGGGATCTCTACATCCTAGAGATGATAGGATATGATTTCATCCTCGTCATGGACTGGTTGATTCCCTTCCAGGTAGTCGTTGATTTTTATCACCGCAGAGTCAGTTTCATTTCACCAGAGGGTGAATCTTTCCTTCATAGAGGCAAATGGGATGTTCGAGCAATTCGGGTCGGACTCATCCATTTTGGGCTAAGAGGAGTGATAGCCCAGATTGCTAGTATTTATCCGGAAGATCAGGGGACTCCACAGTTGGACTTTCCTCTAGTGGTGGATCATTTCAGGGATGTATTTCCAGATGACTTTTCAGGTTTGCCTCCGGAGTGTGAGGTAAACTTCTCTATTGAGCTCGTTCCAGGAGCGGCACTGGTGTCCATCCCCCCCTATAGGATCACCACACCTGAGTTGTAGGAGATCAAGAAATAGTTGGAGGATCTACAGGCTAAGGGATTCATCCGACCAAGTACCTCTCCTTAGGGTTCACCTGTTTTGATTGCGAAGAAGGAAGACGGTACCCTTTGGCTTTGTGTGGATTATCGGAAGCTAAAACAGTTGACGGTCAAGAACCGATATCCCTTGCCATGGGTTGATGACCTTTTTGATCTGCATCGATGATCATTGGTGTTATCAAAGATCGACTTGAGGTCCGGTTATCATCAGTTGTGCGTTAAACCATCAGATAAACCTCTGATAGCCTTCAGGAGCAGGTATGGTCTTTACCAGTATACATCCATGCCCTTCGGACTCACGAATTCACCTGATGTTTTCATTGCACTGATGAACCGAGTGATCCATCCATACTTGGACTCCTTCATCGTGGTCTTCGTGGACGATATCTTGGTGTACTCTCACACTCGACACGACCATGCCACCCATCTTGAGATCGTTCTGAGTACACTGAGAGAGCATCGTATTTAGGCTAAACTCTCGAAGTGCCACTTCTGGATGGACCAGATTCACTTCATGGTTCATGTAATCTCTGAGGAAGGAGTTTATGTGGACCTAGAGAAAGTCAGAGTTGTAGTTTCCTGGGAGCAACCAAAGAACATTTTTGAGGTATGGAGCTTCCTAGGGCTGTCTGGATACTACATACGCTTCTTTCATGACTTTTCTCGTCGAGCAGCACCTTGGACAGGTCTGACCAAGAATGGGGCGTAGTTCTTATGGTTAGATTCTTGTGAGTCAGCATTTCAGGAGCTGAAAGGGAGGTTGACGTCAGCACCGATACTAGTCTTTCCAGAGCCAGGCTAGAGCTAGACCGTTTATTATGATGCTTTGGGTATCGGGCTGGGAGCAGTGCTTGTGCAAAGAGATGGGGTCGTTGCGTACGGGTCTCAGTAGTTGAGGCCACATGAGAGGAACTACCCTACGCATGATCTGGAGTTGGAAGTTTTTGTTCATGCCTTGTGATGTTAAAGACACTATCTGTTGGGAGGGCACTTTGTGGTCTTCACTGACCCCAAGAGTCTCAAGTATATCTTCACTCAGTGTGATCAGAATCTGAGGCAACGTAGGTGGGTAGAGTATCTACTGTCTTTTGATTTTGAGCATACCTATACAACGGGAAAGGGCAATGCAATGGTAGATGAACTGAGTAGGAGAACTCAGATTCATGCAGTTCAGGAGGCCAGTAGTGAGTGGCAGCTGATGGCTCTGTTCTCTAAGATGCATCTGGAGGTGCGCGACAGACGGGGACAGACTTTTCTATCTTCTTATAGTTGTTACCTCCACTCTACTTGATCGGGTACGGATGAGGCTGCTATCAGACTCAGAAGGCATAGTCATGGGGGTGAGTGTGTCCGGAGAGGACCCTCTTCTAGGATGGACAGTGGGCATGGATGAGATCTTGCATTTCCAAGAACCCGTATGGGTGCCAGCAGACATACACGAGGAGCTGATGCGGGATTTCCATTCCCCAATTTGGGCAGTTCATCCAGGGGTCACCAAGATGTATCTGGATCTTCATCGCCAGTACCGGTGGCCAGGTATGTAGAAGGATATTGCTAGTTTCGTCTTGCAATGTTCTACTAGTCAGCAGGTGAAAGCATAGCATCGGCGACCAGCGGGGCTTTTAAAGCAGTTACCCATTCCGGAGTGGAAGTGGAATGATGATGCGATGGAATTAGTGACCGGGTTTCCGAGATCACTTCGGGGAAACGATACTATTTAGGTTGTCGTCGACAGGATTACGAAGGCTGATCACTTCTTTCCGATCAGGGAGACCATCAGTGTCAATGATCTGGGATGAATTTACATCATAGAGATCGTTCGTCTACATGGAGTTCCACGCTCTATTATTTCAGAAGGAGATGCGTGCTTTAACTCTCGGTTCTGGCAGGGACATCATAAGGCCTTGGGTACACATGTACTTTTGAGTACAACATACCATCCCCAGACTGATGTCCAGTCCGAGCGTACGATCTAGGTTCTTGAGGACATTCTCTGAGCTTGCATCCTTGACTTTGGCGATTCTTGGGAGAAACATATTCATATGGTGGAGTTTGCCTACAACAACAGTTTCCAGGTGACCATTCAGATGGCTCCATACGAGGAATTCTACGGTAGGCCATGCCGATCAACCTTATGCAGGCTGGAGGTAGGAGAGGCAGCTTTGCTGGGACCTCGTCTTGTTCAGGAGACTTCAGAGCAGATAGAGCTGATTTGGAAGAGGATGGACACATCACAGTTTCGACAGAAGACTTAAGCTGATCAACCGAGATGACCTCTGGAGTTTGAGGTCAGTGATCTGATTTTCCTACGTGTTGAACTGAGGATGGGACAAAAAAGGATTCGGAGATAGGGTATGCTTTCACCGTGGTACGTCAGGCCATTTGAGGTCTTGGAGAGAGTGGGTTCAGTCACCTATCAGTTGCAGCTACCTCAGAGTTAGCAGGCCATGAATGACGTCTTCCACGTCTCTCAACTCCGACGTTACATTTCAGACCTGTCTCACGTCTTTCAGCCTGAGGATGTCGAGCTTGAAGTGAATTCATAGTTCGAGGAGAATCCTATCCGGATTGTCGATCATAGTATGAAGGTTCTCCACGGGCGGTCTCTTCCTCTAGTATGGGTGTTATGGCAGTACGGATGAGTACATGATGAGTCCTGGGAGAGGAAGGCTGATGTACGATCGTAGTGGCCGGAACAGTTCGAGGATTCATCTTCTATGCCACGTTAGGGAAATTCAGGGACGAATTTCTCTAAAGGGTGAAGTCTGTATATACATGGATCTTCTTTCAGGTATGTTTTTTCATTTTTCTAGTGTTTTTAAGAAAAATTAATTTTCTGGAAATTTTCAAAGTACACACCGTGTACTTTCTGAGTACACGCCGTGTACTCTAATCTGGATCAAATCCATGTGATGGTCGTGTCCGGGCCACACACATGGTGTGTACGGCTAAGGTGGAGGCCGGTTAATTTGGAGTACGGAAAATTGAAGTACACGCCATGTACTCAAGAAGTACACGCTCTGTATGTATTTTTTCATTTAATGGACCGGGGTTACTCCTAACCCCAAAAATAATCTTGTTCTCCAGATTTCGTCCTCTCAGAAGCAACCGTACGACATAATCTTTTCTGAGCTCCTGCCTCGCCGTCCGTTCTCCAATTCGAGCACAGTTGATTGTGTTGGAATCGCAGGGGTGAGTTCTTCCTTCTGCTTTGGCCTTGTTTCTTGATTCCCCATTCATTTCAAGTTATTGTGGGATGATAGTTTTGTGTGTCTTATCAAATATATGTCGTTATAAGGTGAATCTGTCACCGAGGTTCACATAAATCGATATCCTAGGATCGAGGTAGGTGGTTTGTTCCTTTCCATAGAATGATGATGAATATTGTGTGCAAGTTCCACCAATACCCTTGAACGGGGTATTGGGTGTTTCCTGTTTTTACCTTGTTGTTTGCCTTCTTTGCATGATTGCTTTAGTAGAGGTTATTGCTTGTGAGTAGTGTAATTGTTTTTGTGTTCAGGTTGCTTTGCCATGCTTGTTTTTCCTGTTGGAAATTTTTCCAGTTTCCATAACTTGTTATAGGATAGTGGAACTGTCTCTTTTGTTATAATGTTGATCCATAGTTGATAGAAAAGTAGTTTTTGATGTTTACTTGGACGATACATATGTGTTGTGCATGTTTAGTTATACTCAAGACTGTGAGAACCTAGAGTTGTAGACCAAAGGGAGAATTGATAGAAGTTCTTTTCCAGAGTGTCTTTTAATTACGATGCGAGACTATACGGGGAATTGACGTTGAGTGCATACCCAGAGAGTTTATAGATCCTCGACGTGTGCCACATGAGGAATTGACGTTGAGTGACTCCCCAGAGAGCCTTTAGCACCATACGAGACTATAGGGGGAATTCACGGTGAGTGATTCCCAAGAGAGTCTGCTTATTTAAGTAGATGAACCAGAGGGGTGAGGTTGTGTGTGGTTCCCAGAGGGTTTCAAGTACTATAGGTTGAACCATAAGGGTTAGGCTATTAGAGCTACCCAGAGGGTTACCTGTTTTCTTCTTGTTGCTGACTCCATACTTGTGTGCTTTACTTGTTAGAACCGTGGATTGTAGCAGCTTGTGCTTTCATGTTTGAGGCCTCTTGTTTATTACTTCCATCTATTCATTTGGATGTAAGGCACAAATCTTTGGGTGATTTCCAACTGGGATTGTATCTCACACCCTGTTTGGGCCATTCTTTTGGTCCCAAGCAGACTATGTTGATGCAGGTACAGACAAGGGAATGCACCCTTATACTTTAGGATTTTGACTGCATCAAGAGCTGGGGAGCATTGGACCGAGCCAGGGATTACGATGCTGAGAAGCTTACTTTGTTTTCTTTTTCACTTGGTTTCAGTTGTATTTCCGCATGATGTTGTGTTTGCTGTTTTCCTTAGATACTTGTACCTGCTGAATCATTGTCATCATAGTTATATACCCACATTGCTTCCGATGTTTGGTTTCTTGTGTTATGCATGTTGTTTACTGCATCCTCAATTTATTGTTGTTTTCTTTCCTTGTATACCTTACCGAATGAGGGCATAGTTTCCCTAAGAACTTACCATGGCCATCATTGTTATTCAGCAGCCTCTGGCGTTTAGGGAAACACACTTGAGGTCATGTGGCGAACCAGGTATGAGGCACCAGTGGAGGGGCATGGGACTCGGGTCGTTACATGCCTCCATTATTGAAATGCATATTTCACGGGAGGTTTTTGAGTATTTTAAGAGATACATGGAAGGGGATGAGTACATTGGTTTACCTCCATCTCTCATAGAAAGAGTTGATAATGAGGGAGATTTGATTCGTTTCCAGAATGTCAAATTTGTTGTCAACTGAATAGATAAAGAAGGTTGAATTATACATCATGAAAAACATATAGGATGCTCAACCGTATAAAAAATTTCATATTAATGAGTTCAATCAATTTCATCCAATTAAGAATGATATGTGGATTTTAATTGATCACAAAAAAACATTTTTCCATTGTTTAAAAAAGTGTTTCCTATCAGATAAGATGTATCAGAAACATTAATATGGTTAGTGGGAGGTCTTTGTTTAATTGTGATAAACAGTACATGTATGAAATTAATAGATATACATTTCATATGAATGTTCAGGACAATAGCAGTGCAGTTCAGAATACTAGAGTATTGGTGTTTGCAGAAGCAATGCAATTTTCGAGTTCTGAAGAAAAAAACAAAATTTTTCATCAAATTCATATTATTGAGTCATTTAAGAAATATGGGAGGTTTATTAATATAAAATTAAAGGTCATATATTTAACTGAAAATGGTTTATCAATTAAAACAGTTTAAGACATGATGAATTAGAATTGAGGTTTGTCAATCTTAATAGATTGGAAGACATAACAGATTATTTTATAATGGCAACACATGCAAAAAAGATTTTCTATGTAGTTGATCAATCAGATATACACTGCTCTATTGTTTTACAAGGGAATAAATGTGTTTTTGAGGGTCAAAGTGATGAAGATTCTTATTTATGTGTTATCCCGAAATCCATGGATTGATTAGAAAAATATAATTATTAGCATGTGGAAGACATGGTTTGTGTTGTACTGAATGATCATGAAAAAGGAATTTTTGAAAAAGAAATACATTTGAAAATTCCTAGTATTATGGGTAACTTATGTTTATTTCTGGTTTACATTTATTATTTTCATAAAATGTTGGATATTTTATGTTTTTCATTATTAAAATGTGTTTCAAAAAAAACAAGTAAATTTTTTTATTAATTCAATTTTTTAATTTAATTTATAGAATTTACAATTATGTAAAATATATATCTATTAATTTTGTTGATAGAAAATTATATTACAATTATTTACATGTTTAATATTATGTATCATAGTTTAGTTTTCAATTTTTTTCCATTACTATTATAAAATTTTATTTTTTATATTTGTCACCTAATGTTTTTTATTTTTGATTTGAAGGATAATGACAGATAAATTTGTTGATCTACAACATGATTCTAGAGAGGAACTTCATGATCATACCTCTAGGGAGGAACATTCTCATGCTACTCTTGTTGTTCCCCAATTTTCATCATGTGCTCTGATAAAAATAATGAAGTGTTCAAGGGTTGGTAAATGTGGCTGCTAACATTTAGAAAAATTTTAACTTTCTCATAGCCAGGACCAGAGGAAACATAATGTGTTTGATGAGAATGATATTCCTATAGGTCAGAATGAAAATTATATTATGAGTATAGTATCAACTCATGGATAATTAAAAGTATGTATTTTGATGATGATTGGAGAAGTGCCGACAAGGTGGTAATATCTTAGTAGTGGGAGACAATTTTTGGTAAGATATTTTTCAATGGTTTGACTAATCTATAAATGTCTCAAGTATAATATTTCATACCTCTTCTTTCTCTGATTAAATCTGATATTAGTAACAATGGTGGTATTAAGAGGAAATTTTTATCAATGGATGCTAGGTGATAGATGGGTTTCATGTTGACCCTCTCATCTGATTTAATTTTTGGGTATATGAATCATGAAAATCCATGTCATATATATCATATCGTAGTCGAACTCATGAGGAGAAAAGTTTTGAATTTTTATGAAAAGATTTATTTCTATTATGGGAATTTTACCCCTTTAAATGAATTCTTATATAAATAATATTTTTTTATGTTTTGTTAATGATTTATTATTCATAAATTACAGCAATCAAGGACATCTCATCAGGAGATCTATTATAAAATGTATACCATCATAGTTTATATCATGGATGGTATACATTATTGAAGAAAAAATTTTGGAGGAAAAATTAAAAAACCTGAGAGCCGAGTTTTCATGCCCTAGAGGGGTTTCCCCTCCATCCCCTACATCTAGATATGAAAAAAGTGATGAGAGCTCGGATGTGAAAACGGTAAATATCATTATGTATAATCATGATTCATCGCTGAGAGGATTTTAAGATAATTATTTTATTTATTTAAGTTTATTATATTCATTATATACATTAAATCATTACAGAAATGTTCAATTAATTAATATTAAATTCTCTTGAGGAGAAGATATTCAGGGGTTTATTTAAAGATGGTGGGAGGAAATATATTTTGTCTGCTACATTAAGAAATCCCGAACACCCCAATAGTGTACGAGGGAACTTGAAAGGTGTATTGGAAAGAAAAGTGTCTCCATGTTCATCAGCATCATCCATCAATGGTGTTTATAAAAAAATAGACTCCTTGGAGGATGATGTTTGTAATATTAATGCAAATATGGAGGGATGGAATAGAGCATCGGTATAGCCTATGTTTGAAGACATGCAAAGAAAAATTTTGACTGTAGCTCCAACCCCTCGACCTCCTCCTACAGACTACATTACTTATCCTCCACCTCTGCCAGTATCTCCCACTAACCCACCTCATCCTACCAACAACATTTTTTATCCAAATATACCGCTATAGCTTCTAACATATCCTGAATTTTATGTTGATGATCCTCACCAACATATAGATTCATATGGGCTGGTATATTATATTGAAGATACAGTTCATCATAAAAATATATAGGTAGAGAAAAAAAGGGTCACTATACAATATATTATAGATAGATCATCTCTTGTATAATGACCTATAGATAAGGATATGACAGTTGGGCATAGAATCAACCACATTTTAGTTTGGCCATCTAGACATTAGTGACTCATTACAATATAGGTATGTAAGTTGTATCTTTTATTTTGTTTTATAGTAAGTTTGTTTTAACATTTGAGAACTAATATATTGTTATATTTATTTATAGGAATACTTAGATGGTAAAGAAATAATTTACAGAAAATAGTAAAGTCAAATGGCTATACAATCATATACCGATTATAGTAGTCTTGAAAAATTCTAAAGATATTCAAATTTGTTTCCAGATCATTTTTTCCAATGGAAGCATGTGTTTGTGGAAATTTAATAAATGTGGGTATTGTAAAAAATGATATCATTGATCTTGTTACTATTGAAAATGTCACGTACCATCCACCATGGCTCGTTCCGTGACTACACCAAGTACGCCATCCATAGGCTAGGGGATGGAGACTAGCATCGAATGCATATTACCTAAATATAGGAAGGAATTGCCTTTATAACTTGTAAACACACGAAAACAAGAAAAACAATATATGAACCCAAGAAACCTATATACTAAAGGAGAGTGTAAAGTAAGAAATAAGGGGCGAGAATTCATACCCAACATGAAAGTACAAGATACTGAAAGTTCAAGTAAACTGGAATAGATCATATGATCACCCATCGAGGATCCAAACTGAATGATTGGTAGAGATCTCAAATGGTTGTCTCTATGGAACACCTCATCTATGGTCCACCTCCTATCATCCTCTATTCGTGGTACTCTCATCCCCAACCAGCGTTGTCTATCACCTACACCAAACACAACGAGGTGCCGGCATAGTCCGTGTAGGGGTGTGTATAACGATATTCAGAAGGGACCCGAGACCCTCAAGGTATCGTGAATACACAAAGGATAAACCACAGAGCATGAATATATCTTACAACCCTACATAGGTATATGCCCATAAATATACCTTTTTTAAAGTAAACAATATCA
This sequence comes from Viscum album, assembly GCA_963277665.1. NCBI lineage: Eukaryota > Viridiplantae > Streptophyta > Magnoliopsida > Santalales > Viscaceae > Viscum > Viscum album. The sequence continues at coordinate 1,199,418,845 of OY728121.1, read as the reverse complement.
AACATGGGGAATCATAGAGTCCAACTAAAAATCCCAAAGCCCAATTGTTCCATAGAGGAAGGAATACCATGAATGAAAGTACCACACAAGAACGACACACAGAAGAATACCAACAAGGTATTACCATGAATGAAAGTCCACAATGTACAGACTCATATCACACTAGGTATAACATATGTACAATAGTAGAGATGACTATATGTAACTAATGAATCATCTAACTTTGTTATGATGTAGACCCACACATGACCAGTCTGTTTTGACCCACACTGGATTGCTTGGTGCTAACCCACACAGTATCACTAAATGATGACCCTAATGGGGTTGCTAGGTACTGACACACACATGACTGCTCATTGCAGACCCACAGAGGATTTCTAGGTGCTGACCCTCAGAGGATCTCTCGGTGCTAACCCAAACATGATCCCTAAGTGTGGAACCACAAAGGATCTCTATGTTCTAACCGACACATGATTACCTTATGCTGACCAACATAAGATCTCTCAGTGCTGACCCACATAGGATCACTCATTGCTGACCCACACACGATCACACGGTGTGAACCATACAGGATCCCTCGATACTGACTCGCACATGATCACTCTGCATTCTTCATGTCACAACCAGCTACTGGGTTCCCGCACTATGCTTCTCGTCGCCAGGAGGATCCGCCCCTCAAGCCACTGGTCGATTCTAAAAACCCCAAAAGTCTCAGAACGATGTATCCCAATGGTAATTCAGGTCATAGAGGTCTCAATGCATCAGACAGTGCGTCAATTGGACACTCAGTCTCTATGTTATTATCATTTTTGTCCCGAGGGCCCAGTTGGATTCATACACGATCCAACCTCACTGCACTCCAACATTACCCAAATATCTGTTGGGGTATACTGAAAGGGACCGTCTCACTACAAGGATTTCAGAGATTCTTATGGTTCTTCAAACAAATTTCTTGTGCCAATGTTATGGCCAAAAGAGCATAAATGCTTTGTTCTAGGTCTGGATATGGTCCGAACCGGTTTTGGTCTTCCCGGTCCACCTCACTAGGTCCACCCCAGTCCGATGGGTGGCCTGACCAACTGGGTTCGGCCCTGCCTGCATTGGTTGGCCCGTCCCACAGGGCAGTTCAGCATGTCGTGAGGGTCATAGATGGAGGAATGATGATGTATGGTGGCGAAGCGGGGCTGTAGGGCTACGCGGCGAGGCCGCGGGAGGCGGGGGCCGCCAGCGGTGAATGCTGCAGGCAGTAGAAGTAGCAAATGTTGGGGGCCGCAGGCAGTGGTGGCCGCGGAGTGGCCTCGTTGTGCTGTCACATTCATCTCGGCTGACATTGGTGTTGGCCGCCATTCTCGTGCCACATCTTGGTTGGTCATCGACCTCCTCCATCACAATGAACACCACAAATCATCACAAGAATTGTGGAGAGGATGGGATATGATTTTTTGGCCTGAACACTCTACATAAGAGTAGTAGTAAGAAGAAATAATCTCTATTTGAATTATGAATAGTCATCAAGAATGAAAAAGGGACAAATTTCATACAACCATCTCTACCTCGTTCGTTTGATTCGTTGAAGATTTTCCATGGGAAAAGAGACTATCTCATTGGGAATAGATGTACGTCAGTGATGTCGGTATTTCCTTGATCGTCTGTTAATTGACGTTAAAGACATTCCTCATCAACGAATGGCCCGAGGAAGAAGTTGTATTCGATGTCGGCATTCTTCGTTGGTGTTCTTCATTAGAGAGATTTATCCCAATGTTCCTTCCATTTCCAACGATTTATTTCCCCCATCACACAAAAAAGAAAAGATATCCAATATAATAAAATATGTTTGCATAATTTCAAATTGGAATAATTAAATAAATGTTTTGGTTAATTAATTAATAAGGTGGAGGCGTAAAGGATCAAAGGGATGTTCAAGAGAAATCCCCTCTGTTAAGATAGAGGTTCAATGGTGTTTTAATCTTTGGTGGTCCCCACCACCATAACCTCTCATGATAGGTTATAGGGTCTATGGTCCCCACCTCCATTACCTCAAGATATTGTTTAATTATGGTGGAACACACCTTACTTCATCCACAAAAAGTTTCAAATAAAAATAATAATACATTTTACATGATTTTATTTTTTAATTAATTCTTTCACTAATATTTGAAAAGATAAATTCCACCCTCTACATACTATAGTTGAGTTGAAGGTCTCTTTAATCAAATACCAGTGCTGCATGTTCAACGGGGCCCTCAAATTTCAATTCTGAGCACTGGATCTAAACATAGAAAATCATGCTCGCACATTATTGAATGTACCCAAAATAATGTTCAGAAATTCTTTATGGGTAATCAATGACTCAAAATCATATGCTGTTAATTTTCATGAACATGTAAAATTCCCATATATGAAAAAAAGACATGGATTTTTCGGGTCTTTATAGACATATTGTGCATCAACTTGGTGCAATTTTTTTCCATGTCAGTATGAACACCTTTCAATAAGTTAAATTTATTAAAAATTTATACATATAACTATTTTATATTTGGTATCATTATTAAATGTGTGAGAAGAATGAGAAGAAATATGTAAATAGATTAATGGACCCTGTATATGATTTACCCTAAAGCACATGCATTGGATTGGAAACAACGAATAAATTATATTGCTGAAAATTTTGATCAAAATATAATCACACAGTACTGGATGATTCCTTTTTGTGAGAGGTATGAAACATATATCTGAAAAAGTGTTCATTATTGTTTAACATAAAAAACCATTAAATTTAAATTTTATCTTATATCATTGATCATTTGATGTTAGTTGTGTTTTTCCTATGGAGATAACACTTTATTGGATATTATGTTTCTAGGGAGATGTGTTCAGATGTTTTATTAATATGATAGAAAATAATATTAAATTTCTTAATAGATGGTTATATTATAATGAGTTATAAATTTATACCATTGACATTATTTTCTAATAGGGGATGGTCTTACATTAAAAATATATGTTCCAAGATCATCTATCTAAAATTAAAGGTAAATGACCATTAAATAATTTTACATTTGATTTATAACATAAAAATAATATTTTGAATTTACACTCATTTAAATAGAATTGTAATGAAAATTAGGGATTCATCGAATGTATATATTATATACTATGATTTATTTATGAAATAATTTCAACTGGAACCCTTTTGATGTTTGTCCAGGTATGACTTCCTAATAATGTTTTCTAGAATATTTCATATTATTTTTTCATTATAAATGTTAACTAAATTCCTTTTAATTTATATTTACTTGATGACTTTCAAACATATAGTTCTCAAAAGGAAAAAAACTTATATGTAGAATGCTCAAATTAATTTACAGGTTTGATTGAATTTTAGTTTATTTGTTGTTTGAAATATAATTTTCAATTTTGAAATTTTAATGGTGTATTTGGTAGTTGTTTGGGTTAGCATTAGGGGTTTTTATTTGAAATTGTAATTTTTGAATTATATATATGTGAATGTTTATTTTTTATTGGGATCTTTTTTTCCATGTTCTGATGTTTTTATAGTAAAGATTCTACTCTAGTTTTGGTTTACTTTTTTTCTGGTTTTTACTTGTTTCAGGTCTACTTTAGGTGATCATTGTAATGGTGTTTCATTTTTATTAAGTGAAATTTTATTACATCGGTTATATTTTAAATGATGTAATAAATGAATGGGTCTAGTTTATTATGTCAGTTATTACATAACTGATGTTTTATATCATTTTTCACGTCAGTTATTTAGGAAATGACGTGAAAAAGCATTCATTGGCTAAATTTAACATGAAAGTTATTAAATAATAATGTGGTATTTTTATCCTTCAGATGGTTTTTCATTTGGGTTTATAAATAACAAATGTTACAAACCCTTCATAGGATTGATTTATCATGTACTTTATTTAATAACCAACATGTAAGTCTATATTCCATGCCAATTATTAAATATCTAATGTGATAAATCGACCCTTTAAATGGTTTTTCACATCGGTTATTTGAGAACCAATGTGAGAAACTATTATAATTTATGTTTTTTTACATCATTTTTAATATAACCGGTGTAAAATAAAATATATATAATGTCTCCTTTAATAATTTCAGCTAAAAACTGACAATAAAAATATAAAATTACATAAAAAATGTTTTTCTATTCTTGTTTGATTATTGGTTGATGTGTACATCTACGCCTGAGAATACATCTGACGCAACGGTAGGTGGTTTTTCTCGATGAACCATGATAAAAAATGAAATAGTTGGTAATAATATTTACGAACTTTTGGTTTTTATTGTTTGATAATTGTACAAACTTATGAAAATTGTCCACTCTCAACCAATATAGGATTTACTATGGAGGGATGATTATATGATTTGGAATCCAGAATCGCTTCATATGAAACGTACATCATTTCATGGGTTCAATATAACTTATGAGGTATAGGATATGTTGGGAATTATCATGAGGCTCATTGATTTCAAAGAGACTATGGACTCATTAAATGTATTGTGTATCATCTTCATTTATGAATATATCAGTTTGAGGTTGTTTTATTTTGTTTTGATGGATAATAATAATGAGATCTTTGAGTGGGAATACATTATGTCCATCATTACTTGTATTTCCATGATAAAATCAATAGAGTTTATCTAGAATGAGAAATGTGAATCAGTCCATTATAGAGTATGTTAATTGCATCATTGATATCACCATTATTTATTTTTATGTTTTTAAAAAAATTTATATAGTGTATAAAAGGATTCAAATAGGTTTTATAACTAATATCTTGTACAATGACTAATTATAATTATTACCATCTATGATTATTTAGTTGATAGTGTCTTGATAGAAATTTTGTCTCAGATATTAATACAATAATTGTTGGATTTTAAATTTCATAGAGTTGTAGGTATAGTGAACCATTTGTTTATTAATATATGTTGAGTGAGTCCCATGGTGGTATTATTAATGGATCATCTTAGGTTCATTTTTTATTCCATTATTAGTGTCTACTGGCATGAAATGTTATTCATATTCATAAAATGATTTAATGGAATTCCTCCCTCAATTTTAAACACAAGTGATTAATGTGAAAACTTTTAGTAAATTTTTGTTTTCAATATTTTACACTATTTAGTATAGTATTATCAAAAACTATATTATATTTGGTTTAGTATTATATTATAAAATTTACTGGTTTCCATTTGCTAGATATCATACCTATTTAGTTTTATGTAGCTGGGGTGTTTATAGAGGATTTTCGAATATATCCACTAACTATGAGATTTACAATTTCTAATACAGAAAATTTTGAAACTAACCTATTAGTTACTTTTTTTTCTATAATATTTATTCATGTATGATATAACTTTTAAAATATTCAATGGAATCAATTTTTTTATTGACATATTTACAAAACTCCAGGAAAGAATAAAGAGAAGGGTTTCATCTTATAAACATGATCATTATATATATGATTTTTAGATATAGTATGGGAATTATTATTTATTAAAATATAAAATGGATGTGATTATCAAGTTAAACTAGCATATTTCTAACAATTTTCAAGTCGATTATTAGAATTTGTAGGTCTTCATTTTTACATCTGATGGGAACTCCAAAGTGAACCCTATAGATTTTATTCTTTGTTAATGTCATGTTGAATTATAACTTATTCATATTAGTGAATGATTGTTTATATTACTTTATATGTGGAATGTAAATTATGCATTCTTATTCTTCATATGGTAGTCAATGACATTACAAGTGTATTTTTGGATGAATTGTATGGTTTGTATCTCGAGTGGGGGTGGTCTAATCATTATCGTACTACAAAAAAACAAATGTTATTGATTTAATCATACTAAATTACATATTCAATATTAAAATATATGAAAATTCAATTGGATTATTTAAGACAATAGGAATATATATGTCCTTTCTTGTCACCTTTGGAAACCACTAAATTATAGTACAAGATGGATTATTGATTACTTTAAATATGCACAAAATATTTGAGGCTCAATTTATTAGTTAAGAAAAAATGTTCCATTTCCTCACATCTATGTATTTTTAACAAGTAGAAACTGTAAAAATGGTTTTCTTATAATTGATCATTGGATTTGTTGTTTCTAAATCTGAATCAATGAGTTAGATATCTGAATGACCAACAATAATAAAATCATTAAAATATTTCGAGTACAATTATATATTGTCTGGAATAATTAAATTTATTTTTGTCAATTTCATATAGATTAAATATAATTTCTATCAATACCAATGAAAAATTGATATGTTTTTATTTTTATTACATCTTTATAAACTATATTATCTAATAAAATCATGGGGTTACATAATATATTATTTTGGAATTCATAAGAACATCATCATTATGAAAATATAACGTATTTATCATGGACCTCATTACTATTATGAATCCATCGAACACTATCACCGATATAGTGATGTTGTTATCGTGAATCATGAAGTGTCATTAATCCTTGTATGAGATAAAGAAGAATTCAATATCATCAATGATTGGGACTCTACTAGAGGATGGTTAGGACCATGTGGTTTTCTATGATGAATCATGTTCGTGTTTTCGATGCATTCTTATACACAGATTACTATTAGTATCCTATGTTTCTGATACACAACAATATTCCAATGTTTTTTTATCCCACACATGGTTTATAACATGTATTAGTATGTTATTCCATTAAAATATGCAACTATTATATATTTTGGTAAAAAATTACCCCTTAATTTGACTATAAATGTTTAGGTTAAATCATTTCAAAAAAATATTTTATCAATTGTTATATATATTTATTTAATATTTATTTTTTAATATTCAAATTGAAAATTATATAGTAAAGGGTAATTTTTTTATTTATTATATTATTAGGAATATAAATCATCATAGTTTGAATGAGGAAAATGTTGATTGTAAAATTATCAGAACATTTTATCAAAAACACATAGAAAACATAGATGAAGAATTTATTAACGATTCATTGATTTTTTTTCTGACATCCTATCACCTTGAGATTATTCATCCCAATAATTATTATGATGATGAGATTTATAGTTTCATTGAATCATTATATAGTGGGGAGTCCTTTGGATAGTGTTTGGCGTCACAGGGGATATAATTTATTCCACGAGATGATATATTCTTATATTGTCTATGTGAAATTATTCTTCGGGCATTACATTCATTATTTATGGGTTTTAATTCCTAGAATAATAATGATTCTATATGATAAGAATCATTTTCATTGATAAATAATAATTAATTGAGACATTTATGGCTTTTTAACCCATTGTTATAATTTTGAATACATGGTAGTTGAGTTAAAGTATCCTTTTTCGAAGAAAAATCCTCTTATCAAGCCTACATAGAAGTGGAAGGAAATATTAAAGAATTCCATAACTAGTTTACATAGATATATATGATATATGTATTCCATATACTTATTAAATGATTTATTGTTTATCTAAAATTTGTTCATACTAATTAGTAATTCAATAAACAATGAGGATCAATGAATGTATAGTGTTATGAGACTACATAGATACATGGTATCTAGTATGTCATTTTCATTAATAGATACCCTAAATTTATATCTCATAATTCTATAAGACTAAGAGAAATAATGTATATTTAAATAAGGTTTAGAAAAACATATTATCCATAGATATTTGTGATGATTGATAAACTAGATTTGATTCTCAAGGATATTTTTATTAATATTTCATTAACATTATAAAATATTATGATAGATATTTGTGGAAATTTCATATTCTTAGAGTTATAGATACCATTCAAAATCAAATACATTTAATTTCAATAATTTTTATAGAATTCCATGTAGTTTTCATTTTTATTCATCTGAGGTTGGAGAATCTTCCTTTGTTTGATGAATATTGGTTCGATATGAAATGTTGATTACCTAGTTGGTTCCTTACTGTTTGGTTATTTCTCAATGATGTGACAAATCATATGCATGCCCACATTACCATACATTCATGATATTTGTTGGGGAAAATGTTTTCTTGAATTAATCACTCTTATTGGGTGAATGATGACTCGGAATAAAATTAGAGCTCTCTCTATGGATTGTGGGACTTTAGAGAAAAAGGGATGCATTTGATCGTTGGATAATCATATGTATTTACTACTATTGATTTCAGTAATAACCAATTCATTCCATTTTTCTAAACATAAGGAATAATAACCAATCCCGTATCATATTCTGAACATGTATAGTCTTGATATTATTTTCAAAATTACTATGGTCGAGAAACAAAATCATGTTATTGATTCTAATTTTAATCTTCTACATTGGTAGTCTATACCATTTTTTGGATTTTTATTAGTATAGTTCAATTTCCAAAGAGTCATAGGAGTTGGATACATTGATTATTGACTAATGGAGTTATCAATTTGGGGTCCAACATTCATTGAATTTAATTTCTGTTTGTAGGAATATATATAGTTGGGAAAATATCCACATCTTCAAGTTTCTTTATTGTAATTACAACTATGGGTTTTGAGCATAAATTATTTGGTCTTCTATTGGAATTTTTGAACTGAATTTAAAGGAAAACTTTTAAAAAGTAATATTCTCATTTCTCTTTTATTAAAATTCAATAAAATATAGAATTTCATCTATATTAAATGTAATAAAAATATTCCATTCAACCACTTATTAATAAGAAATTTTCAATTGGAAATATTAATGATGAAATAATTTATAGATAACATTTTAAAAAATTATTATAAATAAATTTAACATTGATGAGAATGATTTATATTTTACCTTATGATATATTGTATGATTCAGTTACAATAGTTGTTTAAATTGACTTGTTATGTTATTGGATGTGTAATGTCATAATGAACTGTAAACCCCATAAATATCAATATTGGACGAATATTAATGGGTTATTTGTTATATGGGATATTCAATTCATCCTATAAAATATATAAATGTTGAAATTTTCATTTTATGTATCGATTGGTAATATAATCTACACCCTTATACCTTACATACATTAATAAATGTTAACCACATATAATATAATTAAAAAATTATTAATCACTTATTTATGTTCAATATTCATTTTTATTATCTTTTAATCCATAAAATTGAAATAATACCATTAACATAATTTTATTAAATTCATTTTCATTATATTATTTTACTAATTTTGATTATTCTACAAACATTTCCCCATGACGACTGTGATCCCTTTCATTGATAGAAATTAAATCACACTTATATTATTAATTGTACTATAATTAAATAATTTCAATTAATTATTGTCTACAAATTTACTTTTTTTGAAATTATCACTATGGTTTATGATAATTGAGTTCATGGTGAACATGTTTTTGTTTATTTTAAAATAAAAAAAATTATGTTATTATGATAGTTAAAAATTATATGTCACAATTATAGTATTATATTGACAACATAAATGAAACTTCAATATCCAATATTATTATAATTAATTTCTACACAATTAGTGATATTGGAAAAACTGAAGATAATATATAATTTCATTTATATTTGGATGAGATGACCAAATAAATAACATGATATACTAAAAATATATTAATTTATATTAAGAAATATAATAATAAAAAAATACTAATCAGTATAATTGTATTAATATATCATCAATAAATTGGATAAATAGTTTTATTTGTATTGTATATAATAATGTATTAAAAAATATGTTGAAGAATAATCTTCAACCATTACTAGATTCTCCACTCATTGGAATTGTTTCATTTAGTCTAATGTATTTAAGGATTACTATTGGGATAAGATGAAACCGAACATCTATCAAGAAATTATTAGATAAAAACGGTTGTCAATAATGATATAATAAAAGTTAAATTTTGGTTAATTATGGTCTTGGTGTCCATTTATTGGTTAGTTTTGAGTTTCATTATTATAAATACACATTCAATAATGTACAAGATTATAATGTTCATATAATGGTGATTGATATGAAATCATTAGTAGATAAGGGATGAATTTTTTTCAGAAATTTTATTATTAACTCATTTAATTATATGGTTTTAGAATATTCTTGACTTCATTATGTACGTTAACAATTTTTTCAGTTCCTTGATATAATAATTGTAATCATAGTATATATTTTTATACAAAAAAATAAAATTTATCTTATGTACTATTTTTCACATGATAGTTTAATAATTTGATTCCATATAATATAATTTACATTCTAATTTAATTAATTAATCTTTTAAATAAAATCATAAAATATATAGAAAAATAGATTTTTATAAAAAAATTATTCTGAGCATTATGTAGATTAAATTTTATCCCATAATAATTAAAAATTAAATATTTCTTAATATGATAAAATATAAATAGTTTATATACATTATAATAATATTTTATAAGTGATAAATATTTTTATCATAAAAATGAAAAATTTTTAAAAAAATTCATTATAAAATATATCATTTTAAAAAATTAATTAATTTAAACAACATCACATGAAAATTAACTCTTTTTGGTGAAACTAGTATTTTTTGTCCAAATATTGTTTTTTGATTATTTTTTTATTTAATTAGTACGTAAATAATTCAATAAGAATAATATTATTATTATTAATTATATTACGTAATAAATATTTATATATATTTATAATAAAATATTTAAAATAGATATTATCTGTTTCATTCATAACAAAGATAATTATTAATAATGAATGAAAATATTTTCATTATACAATATAAATGTATCTCTTTGATATATGAATGAATATTGACTATATAACCAATGAACATATGTCCACCAACAATATAATCAGCAGTCATTTCTCTGATAAACATAGATATGTAATATTCACTATTTTCATATATTTAAAATTTCAATATTTAGTAAAATTATATATCAAATATGTAAATTATATATAAAAAAATAATTTATATTAAAACTATTTTCCTTCATTATATACATTTTAAACTGTATTTTATCATCCAAAAATTGACAATAATTTTTTTTTAAATTTATGTAATTTTTATTGGGTTTTAATTTTATTATTCTTCAAGTTCTAATTAAAAAAATTATTATTGAGTTTATATAATATATATCAAATACTGTCATGTCTTTTAATATGTATTCTAAATAACATGTTCCAACAATCATTTACCTTTTTTGATGTATATAAACAAATATATTGAATGTAAAGATTATTTAATGAGATATCTAAAAAATAATCAAGGGTTGTTATAATACTCATAATCTCTCTTGAGAATTTATGAGATTCCCTCAATAAAGGATACAATTAATTTCTGATAACATGGTTGGAATGTTTTTATTGTCATATTAATGCTCATAGATTGCATGTTCATCAATATATGTAAATACAGCAAAAACAGAATTCACATAGTGACTCACGAATTCCATCCTTGGGATATCCTCCTCCCAAAAATAAATTTGTGGACATCTATATATTATGTTGATCAATGAGAACAAAAAATCATGATTTAATCAATAAAATATTATGATCCTTGGTAAATGATTTTTTTCCATGATAAGAACATCATTCAAATAGAGATACTCAATAAAAACACATATGTTCCCAACTACATTTTCCATGAATATAACAACTAAATCCTATATAGAAACATTAATATAGAGGAAATATCATAAAAAATTCATTTGGAAACATATTCGACTCACTAACATCATATAATGTAAACTAATATGAAAAATTTAATGTTGGTGTGTTATCTTGGTGTAAAAAAATGAAAATAATTAATCTCTATGTATTGTTAAATAATTTGATATCATATGAGAAAAATATTTTCATCCATCCCTGGAAAATGAATATGATTTTATAAATAATAATAATATATATTTCTATAACCTCAATCTGTTAGGTGATTTAAAATGACATCCTAATAATAGTGACTAATTATACATTATAATAATCATACTATCATATGATTGTGAATATAAATATAGTATTTTTATAACATGAAACTGAAGTAAAATAGAAGTTTATTTGAAAGAGGGATATGAGATTTATAGTCTACATGAAGGAATATATTTTTGGGTTCATTCCAACAATATTCACCTCATGTTAGATCATCTATCTATTTATTATAATTATTTAAAATAAACAGATGTGAGAGAGAACAAGAAGACCTCAAAAATAGAAATTTGGTCGATCATGAAACTAATTTATATTTTATATTTTTAAAATATAGAATTAATAGTGAAATAATAAGTTAATATTCCATGTTGGTATCAAACAAATGTTCTGATTAATAAATGTACAATACTCTTCATAGTATAAAATATAAGAAAACACTCAAAAACCAATGTTTTCATCACTCCATTAACAACCAAATCAATGTGGAATCATGTGCTCGATTTAAAAATCAATATATACTCTTGAATATTAATTCAATAATATAAGTGATATGTTATATATATAACACATTCCCCCCTTAAATTCCGATTTATATAAATAATTAAAAACATTCATTAATAATCAAGCAATAAAATTATGGCATAATCTTGTATTTGATATATTTTATTGGAAGCAAAATTCCATTCATCAGATATAGTTTGTTAGAAGTGGGAACTACCAGTAAAAATTATTGGTGAATGTTTCTAGTATAAATAGTAGAATTTAAAAGAAAATATAGGTTTCCAAAATTGATTACATTTACAATAGTGAAATGAATGATTATTTATGTTGATATTTTATTTTACGATAAGGTTACGGAATATATAATGTATTTATGTTTTTCATAGTATATCATATGGTTGGCTTCTATCATTAGCCTAATGTTCATACATTTTTCAATATTTTTAATTATTTATAATTGCTGTGGGAACACACTTATATTTTCATTTCCTAATTAACATATATTTTATTTCATGATTACTCTAGGTTCAAATTATCCACATATTACATGCCATTTCTTAACAATTTTGTAAATATTTGTTTTATAGTGATGCGATTTTTAATATTTGTTCTCCCATGGATTTATGACATATATCCAATTAGCATAAATAAATTTACATTAAATACGATTCCATTAAATTAAATTTTCTTGTAGTGGCGTTGAGTATATATTATTTCATAAAAAGTATTTTATATTATATATTATATAGTCCCATTATGATCATATATTCAGCATATTGGTCTAGAGATCTTCAGTAATTAATTTTATTCATCTATATGAGATATAAAATCATGTTGTAAGAAATAATGGTTTAGTTTTACAAATTATAAATTTTTAATATAATATGAAATACTGAAATTCATTTAAATTAATTTTTTTTATTCTTATGGTTGTTTTGGTGTTGTAAAATATATTTACTTTAATGAATGATTTAGGATGAAATGTTCAATTAAATTTAATTCAACCTTTGGTTATAATATTATATCACTATGTATTTGAATAATATATAGAATCATTGGTAATTATAGTGATATTAGATTAACATGAAAATAATTTTTTAATGAAATATATAATAAGTATAATAGATAAGTGAGTATAATAATTTCCTAGAATGTGACCCTATCATCTGGGAGAATTATTGTGCATAAAAATGGAATAATTTCTAATTGATATGTATTATAATTCAAAAACACAGAATTTCATTCTATTAATGTGACAACTAAAATAAACATGGTTATCATATATAAATATATTATTTGTTCAAGTGCGTAACATCAATATATTTTAGAGTAATATTGAGTTTAATAAATTAATAAAATCGATAGTGATTTTTGACAATGTAATATTATCATAAAATTAAAAAATTATTTAATTGAATAGTTCGATTAGTTGGTAGTATGTATAGGTATATTTATATTTTATTAATGGAAATCCAAAATTATATCAATTTTCAATAAATCATGTGGTGGGCGGTGACATTATTTCAAAATATTTTTCCTATTAAATAACATATTCCAAACATATGAATAATACTTATTAATATTATTATAACACTTGAAGGTTTAAATAATAGTTGAGAATGCTACAACCATATAGGTGTAACATATACCAAAGGAAAATATAAAAAAATTATATAATAGAATAGTAATTCATCATTTGAAATTAAATAATTAATATTTACATCTATGAATAAATATTATTATTCTAAATTACATAGTGAAATGAAGCTTATTATTGGAAACCAACTAAAAAATATACCAATATGAAATAGATCAAACATTCAATGTCCTTTAGTCTACATGATCTCACCACATTTCCTTTCTTCTAACGAGATAATTGTATAATTACTTTTTCGGTAATTTTTATATTCATTGAATGTATTCCTCCTATTACATTTACACTATAAGAATAATATATAGTATTATCATTATATTAGGTGATAGATTCCATAGTTGTAGTTTCTAAATGTAACGCCCCGACCCTAGTTGCCTAGAGTCGGTGCATTATTACATAACATTGGCATGATCACAAGAAAGATCAAATCTCGAAAGACCGATTGGTTTAGTAGCCTTGGAAACAATAGATATATTCATAAGTTTTACATTACATCATAAAATGAAAAACTACTACAACAACATAATGTCTCCATAATCCACACTACTATCCCCTCATAATATCCCTGCAGGTCATTCATAATTTACTTCTTCACATCCTGGGGAAAAATAAAACATAGAAAAGGGGTGAGCTCAAATGCCCAGTAAGGATAACAATATAGCGGAAACTTTCATAAATAAGAATAAACATTTAAGGCAATGCATTACTAAAACAAAAGCCTTTTAAAATTGAACTTCAACATGGTATGGCAAAAGTAAAATGAAATAATGCCATTTACTTATTCACATGGATATTCTACTAATCGAATAATCACATGCAAAAATCAATAACCACTTTCATAATGTTGGAATGCATAATGCTAAACGTTAATTTCTTTGTCTAGGCCTCATCCCAAGACCTAGGGGTTACTTCTAACCGGAACCCAACCCGGAGTGCCTCTAATAACCGGACACCAACCCGGAGTGCCTCTAATAACCGGACACCAACCCGGAGTGCCTCTAATAACCGGACACCAACCCGGAGGGCATACTTTTACCAGTCCCTAACCTGGAGGGCTTACTTTAACCAGTCCCTAACCTGGAGGGCTTACTTTAACCAGTCCCCAACCTGGAGGGCTTACTTTTACCGGTCCCCAACCCGGAACATACTTGTTTAGCACATTCATCTGAAGAAAAGTTTGAAATATAACATAAACATTCGGGTTAAAACTAGCATACGAAATGTCAATAGTTTCACCATAAACTATGAATGGTATAAAATAACACATCCACATTCAAACATATCACAAAACCTTCAATACATTATAGAAGTATTGTATTATAATAAATCAACTTCAAATAATCTTAAAATCCATCAAAGGATGTTGACATAGATGAAATCAAAATTCTTTTAAAAGAAGTATCTCCTTTTATTTTGAAATCATTTAAGATCCATATAAAATAAAACATTTTCTTTGAAAATATTCTTATAAGCTTGTAAGGAAAGCTTCGACGATTTTATAACGGCGGAAAATAACCGCACCCGCCGTATAAGTTAAAAAAAACATTCTTACCTCAATTCTGTCGAAAAGGTTAAAAAGGACCTTGTTTTGAAAACGACGGAAAGATTCCTTTATAAACCTCTTATAAAAATTCAAACAAGGGTATAAATGACTTTAACCCATATTATTGTAAATATTAAAAATGTTTTGAAATACATTTCGAAGAAACATGGATGTGGATGATAAATAGATCCCAGTAGATTATTACGTATAATACAACCTCGGATAATGAAGAGATTGTGAAATAACCCTTACCTTGTACTTTTCCTTGGTTGTGGTAGGTTAACCTCCTGTATAATGGTGAAATAATTGTTATTAAATTATACAAGAATCATATACATTAATATGATATCATATATGATCTTTTAATATTGATTTGATAATAATATCTTAGTATTATCGTTGTTTCGGGTGTTAACTTACTTGTTTTCTTTCATATGTTTTGTTACGTAAGACATGTTTGTAAAGGATAGGTTGTATATTATTCATATCCAGAATGATATCAAGTCCTTAAACATCATTTTTAAATCATAAAATGATAATTACGCTTTAATGGTTACGATGGAGAATGAATCTCATCGCGTTCGTGGAGACGGTAGTCCGTACGTACGCACGAGCGACAATATCATTCTTTTGTTATTAAAATAATATATAAATGGATGGTATATCATATATACAGAATCATTAACATGTTATATTTATTATTTACATGAGTTACACATCATTATTATACCCATCCAAATAATATTATATTGAATAACAATTACACCACGACGTGGAGACGGTAAGCCGTACGTACGCACGTATGGTGACATGTTATTCAAAGGGTGGATAGAATACTGAATATGATTGTACCATATTTATAATAACATCACAGTATATGTGAGATACTGGAGTTATTATTTCAGAATGGTAAGAACAAAGGAAGAAGAAGTGGAAGAAGAAATGAACTTAGAAAAGGGTGGTGAGATCATTACCTCTTCTTCGGGTTCTTCCTTTTGATTTGATCAAAAGGGCTCCTTAGGTTGGCTTTCTGATCAAACTAAGGCCTCTAGGTTGTATTGAGGGATGTTGGGAGAGTATTTGGGTAGAGTTTGGCCGAACCAAAAGGCTTTAGAGGTGTGAAGAAATGAGAAGGAGGAGTGCCCTTTTATAAGAGGGGTGAGGGGCACCTTTGGAAAAGCTAGAAATATTAATTTATAATAAATTCATATTCGGTTTCTAATGGCTCAAAAGTTGACTATTCAAAGGTTAAGGTGGGGATAGGTCGAACACCACTCAACCAATAGAATTTAGACAGGTTTGGGTACTTATATTAACCTTATCTTTAAGTATTAACTCTAAGTTAATTAGTTTCACTTTTACAATGTCTCTTTGTATTTTTATATAATATGGTTAATAAACTTACTATATACATCCAAGCGACCCCCAAGTGGTCCATTAATGAGGAACCTATCATAATATAAGTCTCTTGGCCGAACCTTAGATTTTTAGGAATTTAATATCAATTAATAATATAATATTTGTTTTAAGAACTCTTTTATGTCAATTTTGACACTATTCAATAGTTGATTTTTTTGAAACTCCTAACAGATTGATTACTTCGAAAAAAGTCAATTAAATCAATCCTAATATATCATATTATCATATAAAATTAGTTTAATTCATTAAAAGTTTCATATTATATTTATTTGGGTATTTATAATATCAATTATTTTAATTGTTCACTATTATAGTAATTACTGCATCATCATTGTGTCATAAATAAAATAACTTATTTATTGTCTAAAAATTATAAATAAAATATCATTATGTAGGAAATCTTTTTATCTTTCTAATGAATATTTATAATCGAAAATCCAACATGTATAACCCTATGTAAAAATTGTTCTTCTAAAAGATATATGCTTGTGTCATTTTTGTATTCATTTTAACTTAATTAAAATAAAGTGTCATTATCACTTACAAGTGGATCCATGGGGTCCCAAAATTGACACAAAGATGCCCATGGTCGACCATGTATCAACCAATAGGGTTAAGAAACGTTTTAGGGTAATTTTGTATTATTATAATATTATTTTTTTAACCCTTATTTACCGGATTTACCCTTTAACCATGGTAAATAAAATATTTACCGCAGTAATTATTCAAAATGTCTAAAAATAAAAGTTACCTATTTACATAATTTGGATATCCTGATTCAAAATATTGAATCCATTTTCCTAAATTCAAAACACAGAAGTGGCAGAAATTAATTTAAAATTAATTCCCGCTGTTAAAACAAAAAGCGTGTTTTTAAGAGATAATAACTATCAAAAGATTGACACTTGTTTATGTTCGGTTTAATTGTAAAATTATGCCCAATGATAAACATTAAATTGAATGGTAAAAATATATTCTAAATATACATTAAAACCACTCAAATTCATAATTTATCACTGTTAATTATTTTGATTAAAAAAGTTGTTTTTAATTAAAATTTAGAAATTTTCACTATTCATCAAAATATGAAAGTTATCCGAAATGTACCAAAATTTCACCCTAGGCTAATTTTGATATTCCGAATCCAAAAATGAAGTCCATTTTGAAATATAGAATATATATGATTTCAAAAATTAGGTATTACTATTCACAACGGCTAGTTTAATTAGTTGTGGTGTGTGTTAGAACTCGAGGTTGCGTACAACACACGCTATCGCATTATTCAAAGGGAAACGTACCGTAGAAGCTTGGGGTGTTACATTCTCCCCTCCTTCAAATAATTGCGTCCTCGCAATTTCTAGGGTATTACTGCATAAAAAGACTCGGGTGGTTCTTCATCATAAGTTCCTCGGGTTCCCACGTTGCCTCTTCCATCTTATGATTTCTCCACAAAACTTTTACCAGACGCGTCGTCCGGTTTCTCAGTACTTGTTCTCTTGTATCAAGAATCCTGACGGGCTCTTCACAATAGGAAAGATCGGGTTCCAGTTCTAATTCCTCATAGGTGAGTACATGCATTGGGTCAGGCATGTATTTCCTCAACAGAGATACGTGGAACACATCGTGAACTTTGGAGAGACTTGGCGGCATTGCCAATCGGTAAGCTACAGCCCCAATTCGTTCTAGAATTTCGAAAGATCCGATGTACCTGGGACTCAATTTACCTTTCTTACCAAAACGTATGACTCCCTTCCATGGAGATACCTTCAGGAAAACATGATCACCGACTTGAAATTCCAAATCCTTCCTTCGATTATCGGCATAGCTCTTCTGCCTACTTTGAGCTGCTTTAATGTGATTTTGGATTACTTTCACCTTTTCCACCGTTTCCTCCACCAGCTCTGGGCCTACAAGTTTTCTTTCACCAACGTCATCCCAACTGGTTGGTGTACGACATCTCTTTCCGTATAACGCTTCATATGGTGCCATCTGTATACTCGAATGGAAGCTATTGTTATAGGAAAATTCTACTAGTGGTAAATATTGATCCCACATACCCTGAAAATCAAGTGAGCAAGATCTCAACATGTCTTCTAAGGTCTGAATAGTCCGTTCTGATTGTCCGTCTGTCTGAGGGTGGTAAGCAGTGCTCAAATGAAGTTCAGTATCCAGGGATTTCTGAAGACTTTTCCAAAATCTTGAAGTAAAACGGGGATCACGATCAGAAACAATCGATAGGGGTACTCCATGAAGTCTCACAACTTCATTAATATATAGTCTTTCTAGACGTTCCAGGGGTAGATCTGCTCTTATAGCAAGAAAATGTGCTGACTTGGTAAGACGATCAACAATAACCCATATTGCATCGTTCCTTCTAGGAGTCTTTGGTAGCCCCATGACAAAGTCCATCGTAATATTGTCCCATTTCCACTCCGGTATGGGAAGAGGTTGCATGACTCCTCCAGGCTGTTGCCTTCCAGCTTTCACTTGTTGACAAACCATACATCTTGACACAAAATCAGCAATCTCCCTCTTCATGTTGTCCCACCAAAAATGTTCCTTCAAATCTCTATACATTTTGGTGCTCCCAGGGTGTATAGAGAAATTGGAACTATGAGCATCATCCAGCAATTCCCTTTTTAGATCAGGTATATTGGGAACACAAAGTCTCTTCCCGAATTTCAAAATTCCACCTTCATACGCAAAGTCTCTCAATCTCCCATCATTCACAGCTTTAATCTTCTTCTGAAATTCTTCATCATCGGTCTGAGAACTCTTAATCCTTTCTAGTAAAGATGGTTTGGCAACCATTTGATAAAGCATTGATGTTTCACCTTCCCTGGTTATTCCCATGTCCATCTTCACTAGATCCATGAAAATTGGATCCCTTTCAATTCTCATCATGTTCAGAACTCCATGGTCTTTTCTGCTCAAAGCATCTGCCACCTTGTTTGCCTTCCCCGGGTGGTAGTGTATCGTACAATCATAATCCTTGAGTAATTCAAGCCATCTCCTTTGCCTCATGTTGAGTTCTTTTTGTGAGAAAATATACTTCAAACTCTTGTGATCAGTATAAATCTCACATTTTTCACCATAGAGGTAGTGCCTCCATATTTTCAAAGCAAAGATCACTGCTGCTAACTCGATATCATGAGTAGGATAGTTTTGTTCATGAATTTTCAACTGTCGTGATGCATAGGCAATAACTCTATCATTCTGCATAAGGACACAGCCAAGTCCTTTCTTTGATGCATCACTATAAATAACGAACCCATCATTCCCCGATGGTAGAGTCAATATAGGAGCATTGACTAATCTTCTCTTCAGTTCTTCAAAACATTCTTCACACTCTTTTGTCCAAACAAATTTAACCCCTTTACGTGTGAGCTTCGTTAATGGGTTAGCCAATCGGGCAAAATTCTGGACGAAACGTCGATAATAACCTGCCAAACCAATAAAACTACGTACCTCAGTTATACTCGTAGGTGCTGGCCATTCTTGGATTGCCTTGGTCTTAGAAGGATCAACAGAGATTCCATCTTTAGAGACAATATGGCCAAGAAAAGAAATCTCTTGAAGCCAGAATTCACACTTGCTAAACTTTCCATATAATTCATGCCTCCTCAGAGTCTTCAAGATAATGCGCAAGTGATTTTCATGATCTTTGTAGGTTTTGGAGTATACCAATATATCATCAATAAATACTACCACAAATTCATCGAGATACTCCTTGAAAACTCTATTCATCAGATCCATGAATACAGATGGTGCATTAGTCAATCCAAACAGCATTACAGTAAACTCGTAATGCCCATACCTGGTTCGAAATGCTGTTTTCGGAATGTCTTCCTTCTTCACACACAACTGATGGTTACCAGATCGAAGGTCAATCTTTGAAAAGTATTGAGCTCCATGCAGTTGGTCAAATAAATCATCAATACGAGGTAGGGGATACTTGTTCTTTATTGTTATAGCATTGATCTCCCTGTAGTCGATACATAACCTCATAGATCCATCTTTCTTTTTAACAAAAAGAACAGGGGCTCCCCATGGAGAAACACTAGGGCGAATAAATCCCTTATTACTCAATTCCTCTAGTTGTTTCTTTAGTTCGACTAGCTCTACAGTGGCCATTCTATAAGGGGTCTTCGATATAGGCTTTGATCCAGGAATTAAATCAATGGAAAACTCTACTTCTCGTTCTGGAGGATGTCCAGGTAAATCTTCCGGAAATACATCTACAAACTCTTTCACAATAGGTACATCCTCTATTTGAACATTTCTTTCCTCACCGACAGTTATTTCATTCTCTTCCTCCCCGATAATTGAATTAAGTTGAGCTACAGGGGGTGGATCTAAATAAGAATTAGGTGGTGGCGATTCTGCTCTAAAAATAAGGTGCTCCTTATCATTATCATCAAGAATCGTAACCTCTTTCTTCTTACAATAAATCTTCGCATCATAGTCCGAAAGCCAGTCCATACCGAGGATTATATCAAACTCAATCATAGGTATGACGATGAAATCAGCAGATAAAGAAAATTTATGTGCTCTAATGGGTACTGATTCACAAAACTTTGTTGCAACGATACTTCCCTTAGGAGTTTTAACTGACAACTCCCTTATTAAATCAAATTGGAAATATCTAATTTTCTTAGCAAACTGGGAAGATATGAAACAATGCGATGATCCAGAATCAAATAATGCATTTGCTAAACTTGAGGAAACCATTAAATTACCTGCCACCACGTCTTTCGGAGCTTCTACCTCAGCAGTAGTGATAGCATAAGCCTGGCCTTGATCCCTTGGCCTTTTCTGAGGTAAGTTCTCCTGACGCTTAGGACATGCATTTGCATAATGCCCCATCTCCCTGCAATTGTAGCACTGAACGTTGGTAGCTTCCTTCTTCCCCTTGCAATCATGAGCTTGGTGGCCTTTTTCACCACACTTGTAACAGACTCCCATTCCCTTCAGGCAAGCACCGGGGTGTTTCTTCCCGCACATACCACAAGATGGATATTCAACCTTTCCCTTCTTCCCCTTATTTCCATTCCCAGATTGATCAGCAGGTCTCTTCTTCTCTTGCTTTGCTTTAAAGTCATAAGACTTAGAGAATTCCTTTTCGGTCTTGATAGCACATGAGACAATGTCTTCGTACGATGAAAAGGATTGTGAGACTAATGCTCGACGGAGAAATGGTTTTAACCCATCAAAGAAACGATCAATCTTACTTCTTGGGTTGCGAATATAATCACCAGCGTACCTCGCTATCCTTGTAAAGTTAGCCTCATACTTTGTGACATTCTCATCCTCCTTTTGTCTCAGACTCATAAATTGCCTTTCCATATCTGCTCGATGGTCGCGAGGAAAGTATTTTTCTAAAAACAGATCTTTGAACTCCCTCCATTCCATGTTTGATACTTCATCATATTCCTTCATGTTTTGAATCAATGACCACCATTGATCAGCATCTCCAGTGAGGCGGTAAACTGCCATGGTAACTTTTTCCCTTTCACTACTCCCCAAAGCCTGAAATATTTTCTCTAGTGAAAATATCCATTGCTCAGCTACTAAGGGATTTGTACTCCCATTGAACGTTGGTGGTTGTTGTCTCATGAATCGATCTAACATTGATCCTCCACGCTGCGGATCAGGGTGCTCCATACGGGTAAGGTTATTATTCATAACCTGAGTAAGTTGTCCCAGTACGGTGATTAGCTGATCAGCACAAGTTGCATCACCAGCCCCACTATAATTATCTTGAGCAGGAGGGCAATCCCTACATGGAGTGCGTGCATTGATACGGTTTCCATTTCTTCCACTAGGCGCCATTTCTAAAAAAAATGGCATAAACTAGATCAGTTTATGCATCAAAATACATAATCCCATACTTATAAAACACTTAACATAAATTGAACTATTTATGGATATAATCCATAATCATAAAAATGTTTTCTTTGAGGAAGTATATACTCCTAAACCCTTCATAATGATTTGTAAAGATAGTGAGAGTTATCCTAAGCATATCCCCCAGGAGTGTCGTAACCAAGAGTGCAGCAAGGCCCGTTGTCGTGCACCAGTTCCCGTTCGAGTCTAGCTCAAAGCGGTGTTTTCGTGTTTTACCCCTAGGTACATCTGTGCCAGAGCCGCCTCTACCTGCTCGTATCCAGACAGGGATGTATTGCTCGAAAAACTCACAAAATCTCTACAATACCAAAATTCTAGGAAGTTCTTCTATACTAATCCTCAAAGTTCATCTTAGGTCTACGTGCTCTAATCAGAGTTTATCTAAATCTAGCTTCCAAGGTTTGTACTAAACTTCCTCTGATACCAACTGTAACGCCCCGACCCTAGTTGCCTAGAGTCGGTGCATTATTACATAACATTGGCATGATCACAAGAAAGATCAAATCTCGAAAGACCGATTGGTTTAGTAGCCTTGGAAACACTAGATATATTCATAAGTTTTACATTACATCATAAAATGAAAAACTACTACAACAACATAATGTCTCCATAATCCACACTACTATCCCCTCATAATATCCCTGTAGGTCATTCATAATTTACTTCTTCACATCCTGGGGAAAAATAAAACATAGAAAAGGGGTGAGCTCAAATGCCCAGTAAGGATAACAATATAGCGGAAACTTTCATAAATAAGAATAAACATTTAAGGCAATGCATTACTAAAACAAAAGCCTTTTAAAATTGAACTTCAACATGGTATGGCAAAAGTAAAATGAAATAATGCCATTTACTTATTCACATGGATATTCTACTAATCGAATAATCACATGCAAAAATCAATAACCACTTTCATAATGTTGGAATGCATAATGCTAAACGTTAATTTCTTTGTCTAGGCCTCATCCGAAGACCTAGGGGTTACTTCTAACCGGAACCCAACCCGGAGTGCCTCTAATAACCGGACACCAACCCGGAGTGCCTCTAATAACCGGACACCAACCCGGAGTGCCTCTGATAACCGGACACCAACCCGGAGGGAATAATTTTACCAGTCCCTAACCTGGAGGGCTTACTTTAACCAGTCCCTAACCTGGAGGGCTTACTTTAACCAGTCCCCAACCTGGAGGGCTTACTTTTACCGGTCCCCAACCCGGAACATACTTGTTTAGCACATTCATCTGAAGAAAAGTTTGAAATATAACATAAACATTCGGGTTAAAACTAGCATACGAAATGTCAATAGTTTCACCATAAACTATGAATGGTATAAAATAACACATCCACATTCAAACATATCACAAAACCGTCAATACATTATAGAAGTTTTGTATTATAATAAATCAACTTCAAATAATCTTAAAATCCATCAAAGGATGTTGACATAGATGAAATCAAAATTCTTTTAAAAGAAGTATCTCCTTTTATTTTGAAATCATTTAAGATCCATATAAAATAAAACATTTTCTTTGAAAATATTCTTATAAGCTTGTAAGGAAAGCTTCGACGATTTTATAACGGCGGAAAATAACCGCACCCGCCGTATAAGTTAAAAAAAACATTCTTACCTCAATTCTGTCGAAAAGGTTAAAAAGGACCTTGTTTTGAAAACGACGGAAAGATTCCTTTATAAACCTCTTATAAAAATTCAAACAAGGGTATAAATGACTTTAACCCATATTCTTGTAAATAGTAAAAATGTTTTGAAATACATTTCGAAGAAACATGGATGTGGATGATAAAGAGATCCCAGTAGATTATTACGTATAATACAACCTCGGATAATGAAGAGATTGTGAAATAACCCTTACCTTGTACTTTTCCTTGGTTGTGGTAGGTTAACCTCCTGTATAATGGTGAAATAATTGTTATTAAATTATACAAGAATCATATACATTAATATGATATCATATATGATCTTTTAATATTGATTTGATAATAATATCTTAGTATTATCGTTGTTTCGGGTGTTAACTTACTTGTTTTCTTTCATATGTTTTGTTACGTAAGACATGTTTGTAAAGGATAGGTTGTATATTATTCATATCCAGAATGATATCAAGTCCTTAAACATCATTTTTAAATCATAAAATGATAATTACGCTTTAATGGTTACGATGGAGAATGAATCTCATCGCGTTCGTGGAGACGGTAGTCCGTACGTACGCACGAGCGACAATATCATTCTTTTGATATAAAAATAATATATAAATGGATGGTATATCATATATACAGAATCATTAACATGTTATATTTATTATTTACATGAGTTACACATCATTATTATACCCATCCAAATAATATTATATTGAATAACAATTACACCACGACGTGGAGACGGTAAGCCGTACGTACGCACGTATGGTGACATGTTATTCAAAGGGTGGATAGAATACTGAATATGATTGTACCATATTTATAATAACATCACAGTATATGTGAGATACTGGAGTTATTATTTCAGAATGGTAAGAACAAAGGAAGAAGAAGTGGAAGAAGAAATGAACTTAGAAAAGGGTGGTGAGATCATTACCTCTTCTTCGGGTTCTTCCTTTTGATTTGATCAAAAGGGCTCCTTAGGTTGGCTTTCTGATCAAACTAAGGCCTCTAGGTTGTATTGAGGGATGTTGGGAGAGTATTTGGGCAGAGTTTGGCCGAACCAAAAGGCTTTAGAGGTGTGAAGAAATGAGAAGGAGGAGTGCCCTTTTATAAGAGGGGTGAGGGGCACCTTTGGAAAAGCTAGAAATATTAATTTATAATAAATTCATATTCGGTTTCTAATGGCTCAAAAGTTGACTATTCAAAGGTTAAGGCGGGGATAGGTCGAACACCACTCAACCAATAGAATTTAGACAGGTTTGGGTACTTATATTAACCTTATCTTTAAGTATTAACTCTAAGTTAATTAGTTTCACTTTTACAATGTCTCTTTGTATTTTTATATAATATGGTTAATAAACTTACTATATACATCCAAGCGACCCCCAAGTGGTCCATTAATGAGGAACCTATCATAATATAAGTCTCTTGGCCGAACCTTAGATTTTTAGGAATTTAATATCAATTAATAATATAATATTTGTTTTAAGAACTCTTTTATGTCAATTTTGACACTATTCAATAGTTGATTTTTTTGAAACTCCTAACAGATTGATTACTTCGAACAAAGTCAATTAAATCAATCCTAATATATCATATTATCATATAAAATTAGTTTAATTCATTAAAAGTTTCATATTATATTTATTTGGGTATTTATAATATCAATTATTTTAATTTTTCACTATTATAGTAATTACTGCATCATCATTGTGTCATAAATAAAATAACTAATTTATTGTCTAAAAATTATAAATAAAATATCATTATGTAGGAAATATTTTTATCTTTCTAATGAATATTTATAATCGAAAATCCAACATGTATAACCCTATGTAAAAATTGTTCTTCTAAAAGATATATGCTTGTGTCATTTTTGTATTCATTTTAACTTAATTAAAATAAAGTGTCATTATCACTTACAAGTGGATCCATGGGGTCCCAAAATTGACACAAAGATGCCCATGGTCGACCATGTATCAACCAATAGGGTTAAGACACGTTTTAGGGTAATTTTGTATTATTATAATATTATTTTTTTAACCCTTATTTACCGGATTTACCCTTTAACCATGGTAAATAAAATATTTACCGCAGTAATTATTCAAAATGTCTAAAAATAAAAGTTACCTATTTACATAATTTGGATATCCTGATTCCAAATATGGAATCCATTTTCCTAAATTCAAAACACAGAAGTGGCAGAAATTAATTTAAAATTAATTCCCGCTGTTAAAACAAAAAACGTGTTTTTAAGAGATAATAACTATCAAAAGATTGACACTTGTTTATGTTCAGTTTAATTGTAAAATTATGTCCAATGATAAACATTAAATTGAATGGTAAAAATATATTCTAAATATACTTTAAAACCACTCAAATTCATAATTTATCACTATTAATTATTTTGATTAAAAAAGTTGTTTTTAATTAAAATTTAGAAATTTTCACTATTCATCACAATATGAAAGTTATCCGAAATGTACCAAAATTTCACCCTAGGCTAATTTTGATATTCCGAATCCAAAAATGAAGTCCATTTTGAAATATAAAATATATATGATTTCAAAAATAAGGTATTACTATTCACAACGGCTAGTTTAATTAGTTGTGGTGTGTGTTAGAACTCGAGGTTGCGTACAACACACGCTATCGCATTATTCAAAGGGAAACGTACCGTAGAAGCTTGGGGTGTTACACTAAATCTCTATCCTAGAATACTATGTTTCTCTATAAAATCAATCTATGATTATTATAGTCTTAATTATTAAAGGAATCAAAAGTTTACTCTAAAACATTACTTACATGTGGCTACTCTCAACCACCATACCATAATTGAATGGGTAGATGTATCCAATATATTCTATAGATAATCCTTATTTTTCGAGAAACTAGTGAGTTTATATTCCCAATAGAATATGTTCAAATAACCTCTATAAACAATTATAATCTCCTTGGTATGACAGAGTTAGTTCACTATATTAATGAATTACACCAAATGGTTGTCTCCTATATATACATTATATCATCCAACAATCCTTGAGGCTGAAATATCATATTGCCTTACTATATAACATATCATATATGACTAACCCAGTTAATAATGTTTATTAAATCCTTTACATTCCCTATCTGTGATACATTTTATGGGGAATCGTGTTATAAATAGATGGATTCCATGTGACATTATAAATAATCTATCCTTTGGTTATACCATTTTGAATCATATTTATATCATTGCATTATATACTCAATTAAATACACCATGTATCCTCTTATATATATCAATAGGGATTACGATTCCCAAAATGTATGCTACATATCATAATTCCTCAATATAAATAAAATTACGTTATAATTTCATAACAAAATGTTTGACCAGTTTCTCAAATGCAATAAGTAATATGTCAATAAGATATAAAATGATAAAATAAACCCACTCCAACTCATTTTTTTGGAAAAGACCAACATTAATTCTCTATAAATCCAAATTACATTATAACATCATCAATGAAAATGTCCATTTACATGGAATTTTAATTCAATAGTTAAATTGAGTTCTAAAACATGAAAACCTTGTTAAAGTTTCCTACAGTATCAAACCCCTTTAGTCAAGGCATATAGATATCATCTTTAATGATCACGTTAGGGAAAGATGTTTTGATATTCATATTAAAAATAACATAATCGGGATATGGATCTATATAGTTATTTTTTTAATAATAACATTGAAGTTGCTGACAATGATTCATCGTTATAAATTCCATAACACAGTTTATGTTATTTCGTAACCAGTCATGCATTTTTTGTTATGACTAGTCAATCCATGACCAATCTCTTCTAGAAATGTTATTGACAAACATAGAGAATTATATGAACATTATGATATAAAAAAATATAAACATGGTTTTTTATACGAAATCCTTTAATGAATTCCTTACAAAATATCACATGGTAGCTTCAGTGGAACATTCTTATTTCATTTTATTTATAAGATCATTATCATCATATTATAGCGAGTCACTATACATTATAACAAGAAATAATTATATCTGAGTTTAATTAACATGAATTGTTCTCCTAACATATTCTTATTTAAAATGAACAACATGTTGCACCACTGGGGATATTGGAACATTTTCCAATACAAACTCATGTAGATCAGGGTCATTGAATTCTATGAATTCATTATCATTACCACTATCTAATTTATAAATCAACCCCTATCTAGTAATTTGTATTGTTTAGAATATATAACCCTATTAATTTATGTTTAAATTTTTTTATGTCACCTTGATTAATTTGGGTGACAAATAAAAACACAATTTGTTTTGTGAGTTGACTATTTATTTCATAAAGGGGCCTTAATTTCTTTTCAAATCATACCACTTTAATGTTAAGAAAATGAAAGCATACAAAAATATAAGTTATATAGAATTTAACAAATAACATTAAATGAGTGTAGGATTAGTATATATGATACTGTCTGAAATGTATAACTGTAATATTACAATATAAATCTATTATGAATCATCAACGACCTCATCATCACCAAATATGAGAAATTCATATTATCACTCATATTATTATTATACCCTATATTTGGACAAGTGAGTTATCATATCATCAAGAACAACAATAGATAGTTCATGAATAGTAGGATACGGTATTCCCCAACCACATTTCTAAAAAAAATCATTATCATCTTTCCAAATTGATTTTCATATTATTTTTGGAATTTTTTTCATAATATCAAAGAATTATCCATATCCCCCAATATGTATATATATATATATATCTACAAAATTCATTTTTAAATGTAATGAATTATGATTATTCATTTTTATTTTTATCTAGAAATAGTTTAAAGCATCATTATAGAACAATTCTAGAAGCATTATGGCTCTTGACCAGTAATAGTAAATAGATCATAGGTCTTATTACCACTATAAAAAAATTAAATATACCATTTTTTTGAAATAAATATCCATTATGGTGTAATCTATTTAAACAAAATTAATTTAAATTACTTATGTCGACATTCCATTAATAGGTTTCGTATGATTCATGTGGATGAGTTTCATTAACAATTTCAACAACATGGTCTATGTTATCCATCACATATTGGACATTATTTTAATTTTCCAGGACATATTAATTCCACTGAGTATAAAATAATAAGTATTTAATTCCAAATTTCGAAATCTATCTATTTTTATCTAGTCTAATTTAATAAATTATGAATTTTTTACTATATGGATCTCAATAGTTTTGTTTGATAACCATGATCATCCCAATTTTAAACGATAATTTATAGTCATTAATATCCATTTTATAACATATGTCACCAATATAGCTAGAAAATATACCTCCATAAAAACATTTAAATAAAAAATGTTCAATCATTTGAAATATTTTTGAGGCCTACAAATTTTTTTCTAATACCCAATGTGAAGAAGTATATAAATTTTACTCCATAATGAATGAATATGATTCTTCCACTATACTCTTAAAAATTTCACAAATCTTATTATAGAAGTACATACATTTCCCTTAATCATCCTTCACATGGTATGGTCATTCTAAGAGTACATAGATAATGATTTTGTCATTGTGCCTTTCATATTTCCCATTATCATATTCAATATATGGACAAAATGATCTCGATGGTTAATATATGTATATTCTCATTGATTTAGTGAATGAATATGTCTGAGGGACTTCTCATTGATTTTCATTTTCATATTTACATCTATACTAGAGAATCATAACAGTATTTAAGATAGAAATAGTTATGGAAACAACTCATTAGGAAATATAAAATAATAAATGTCAAGAATCTAAATATACCAAATTACTTTTAGTATCGGTAGTACATCTAGAATTCCTTCCCCATTCCACATATAGGAAAAATTTGAAGGGGATCTATTAAAATTTCATTCATTATATCTCTCAATTTTGACCATAGTTACGGTCAAGGAATCTATATGTATCAATGATTCATAAATCATTATTAGAATATTAGATATATATGATAACATTTAACCCTATATATCAATATCCTCATCCATTTTTTATCCCAGACTTCAAAAAAAATCATCACATGCCCCATTGTACATTGATCAACTTTTTTAAATTATTATAATCAATTTCATTTCTGATTTTATAATATGTATTAAATTATATGATTTATTTAATTTCATTCTGTTATGGATGTTTTATTTATATAGTATAAATTGAATGGAAAATTTGGTTTATCATACAATTTATAAATACTAATTTCATGATAATGTGATTAATAAAAAATTAACAAATAATAAAAATCCAAAGAGATGTACTTAATAAATGTTAATATTTGTATCCCAATAGTTATCCAATTCCAAATTTACGTCACTATTGATATTGGAATGTTCTGTCACATGACAATTCATGTGGACATGATCCACTGTAACACCCCATTGATTTAGAAAAAATTTATTATGTAATTTAATATGCCAAACACTGATTCTCGGTGAAACAACACTTTGTTATTATAAGTATTTAAATTTGATATTTATAAACAAGATGTTAAATATTGTAAAAAAAATAGTAATGATGATAATTAATTTTATACATTTTTCACATAAATGATACAAGGATATAATGGAATACCATTTTTTTATAGAAATTATCATTTCAGAATTTGGAATGTCAAAAATAATTTTGGGAAATATTTCAATATTTTTCCGTGACGTTTAATATTTTGGGGAATAGTAAAAAATACTGCAGTGTAGTTAAAACGATAGTTTTTAGATTAAATAATACATATAATGGGTATCTAATGTCAGAATATTTAAATTATTATTATAAATTTATCCAATGTTGATAATGGAATATTTTTTTGAAATGATGAATATTCTTTTTACTCGCTTTCTAGCAACACATACGAGAATAACATTAAACATAAATATCCCGCTTCTATGATATGAATATAAAATTACATACATACATAGTTACATTCAGTATGATATTTAGGTCTGATAAAATGATCCTAATTTTTTGTATATATATATATAACATTATGAATAGTAACATACCCTTATAAATAGTGAAATTACCCTTAAGAATAGTACCCTCACCATTATGAATAGTAACATAACCTTATGAATATTAATTATACAATTATAAAAAGTAATTATTCCACTACAAATAGTAATGTTACCCTTATGAATATTAATATTCCTTTTATGATGATTAATCTCACCCATGTATGTAAAAATAAAATTTAGGCACCTTATAAATAAGAGTGAATAATTTAAAATTAATTATTTAGTGTGGGTTTTTTGTGAGTAATAAATCATTAATTACAATTTAAAATTAATAAATTAAATTAAAATTATATTAATTATAATATAATGTATTCTTCAATAAATATTTTTTTTCCAATGATTTTTGGAAAATTTTATGAGACTTTTGATGATTTTCGAAATTATAATAATATAATTTTTAAATTTAAAAAAATATATTTTTCAATTAAAAATTTATTTTATTTAAAAGATAATTTTCACATATTTAGAAAATCATTTTGATAAAATTGAGGCCATTTTTTTATTCAACATGTTTAATAATTTTTGGGTATAATTTTTATGCTATTTCTAAATTATTTGAATTCAGAGTGAACTATAATTTTCTGTATATATTCATTATTAGAATAATACACTATTCATGAAATCATAGATGATATAAGAATGAATTAGTCCAAAATGACAAGAACATATTACTTTTTTTATTACTGTAATATATATTATTCATTTCTTTTAATCAACTGATAAATTAATGAATAAAATATTGATAAATAACACTCTCCTCCCCTATAAAAACCTCCACTCAACCACACATGCTCACACATCTCTACAACTTGAAAATTGTGTAATTTCTTAAAAATAATCATCTTACGACACTCCCACAAGCCTGAGACATAGTTCTCTCACCAAAAGGCCGAAACCAAAGGCCATAAGGATGTTCTTAAAAAGGTGTATTCATGAGGTAAATGTATATCCAATTTAATTCAATTTCATTTCATGATACTTTATTTTTATATCCTATGCACATTTCATAGTAGAACGTTTTAAATAATATTATTAATTTCTTACTTTATCTGACATTGATATATTTTGATAAGGTGTTGGAAGAGCTCGAATCTGGTGTTTCCATTTTGGTTGATAAAGGAATGTTCGAGCTTTGGCAGCATCCATCAAATGGGAAATATGATGTTGAAGATGATCTGCTTCCCTAGGATTATCGTGTGGCATGTCTAGTTTTTAACAATAATAAATAAAATTAAATTAATAATTAATCTAATATAATGTGAAAACTAAGAAATTGAATTATAATGAATTATTTTACTAATAATAATAATTTAAATGTCATGATCCATCCCTATTCAACCCTGATCCGGTCATCCATGTCAATCCTCTACATGTCCAGAGGGTAAACCCCAATCCCCTCGGGATGGAAACTAGTTTCGGGAATAAATGTATACAAGAGGGAATTAATTAATCCAAAGAGATATAACCAGGACCAGATAAATAAATAGAACAAACATAGCATATAGAAAAATAAAAAATGAATCATAAATAAAAAAAGAACTGATAGAGATTCATAGTATCACTAAAAAGTTCAAAACCGAAAACTAGACCCTGATTCAATGACCATGTTGTGACTCATTGGTCATCTCCAAATAAATGCCCAAAACTACTACCACATGATCATCCACAAAAAAAATCATGAAAAATAACAGAACATACAACTGAAATTGTAAAGGAGAGCCAGGAGCACAAAAAATGGTCAGTAGGGATGCAAAAATAAAACCACAAAATCCAAGTTTTTCCTTACACAAAGTTGTCTGATGACACAAAATTTGAAATAAAATTATAAAAATAAGGTTTTCCCATTTAAAAAATTTATCTCCTCCTTCCCACAATTAGAACCAACTCACGTCTAATTTTATTTCAGGAACAGTTTAAAATTTTATAAATAAAATCAAACACCTGATTTTTGGGCTAAAAAAATGGATGTAGAAAATAATACATGTTGAAAATGAACCATTGTTGCATAATATAAATAATCAATACAAGCTATAACCATGGGCGATCTTGAACATCCATAGACAATGTTTGGACACAATCGGTGCGGAATGACCTGCTTGCATATGGTAATGCCCCATAATCTATAACCCCCTGATCACCCACACAATAATAGCATCGGAAAATCCCACCAGGCCTCTCTATCTATAAGGGGTCACCAACCCGTCTATTTGGGGATGGTGAGAAACCATCAATAGATAATATATAAGACACCTAGTATCCCATGGAGGGTATAATAATATTGTGTATGTAGGAGGGCCTCTCAAGCTTGACTCATCTCACAGCACTAGATGATCCCAAACACAGACAGAAATATATGATAACCCCTAAGTGATATCACTCCTATAAAGATTCACCATATATGTATACATATATTCCATATAACACTAATGTTCCAACTGGGCTGCAATAACAAATAACTTAAAAACCTATTAGAAAACATTTTAGGTTTCCAATAGGACAAACACATTTATTCAAAATATATGGAAAGAACCATAATAAAATTTACAAAAGATAAATGGTCCCTTATGATGTAAACACACATTCAAACACACCACATTTATCAAACATGAATTTAACCATTTCTGACCTATACCAAAACATGATTGAAACTAAATTTTCAAAAACTAAAGAACACAATATAAACCATGAATTCAAAAACACATAATGAAACACAAAAATAACATTAAAAAACATTTTAAAAAACATTCAAGGGGGAATATATTATTTGAAAACTAGAATCCATTTAGAAAAATAAACTAAAATGAAAAAAAATTACCTTAAAACCATAACATGAAAGCTACTTTAAATAGAACTTAAAAAAATCCAAAAAAAAATAAACCCATCATACACATTTTAACCTATTTAGAATGATGTACAAACATCAAACCGTACATACCTGAAATCAACTATTGAAATCAAATGATCACCAAGAAATGATTTTAAATCCTTTCCCGTAAAATTACCACTTACCCGCATTATTTTAAAATAACACCATATAAAAAAATTTAATCCATTAATCCCTTACACAAGAGTTTTAAAAAAATAATCAATCCATAAAAAAACCAAACCAAGATTATTAATTAACAATGTATTTGAAACATAATAACAACAATACATTTCATAATCTCTCAATTACAAATTAATGAATCATAATAAATAAAAACAATATATCTATGTATCCTAAAACTAGGAAATTTTCCCCCAAACTCATTTAAAACCTACTAAAATCAAATCAAATAAATTCCAAATTTTTGTAGTAATTTTGAAAAGGTTGACATTGATCTGTGAAACTATTATGTAAATTTATTTAAAATGGAAATCATCAAAGGAAATGTTTTATGAAATAAAAACATGGAAAAACCTACTGAATCCTTATTTGATGGAAATGAAACATCAACAGTAGGAATAATTTCACCTCAAGGAAAAAAACCACCCCATTAATCTATAGGAATACCAGGAAACATATTAACCATATAATTTACGGTTCAACCAATAAGAATCCCCACATGGAAACCCCTTGAAATTGAGTTAGTGAAGGATAATATAAGATAGATAACACATCACAATGAACTTCTGGAAAGTGGAGCAGCCGCCAGAAGAAACACCAGATGGGATTTGGCATGCATGAGGGGGTAAGGGAAAGGGAGGTGGTGGGAGTGACATATAATCTGAGGGGGTGGGGGGAGAGGAATATGGGGGGATAATGGGAGATAATAAAAGAATGGAAATAATGGGGATAAAGGGTATGATTGAGGGGATAAAATGTGATTAAAATGGGGATGGAGGGGTAAGTACATAAGATAAAGAGATTGGGTGTTTGGAGGGATACAATAAACAAAAAGAGTGAAATTAATGGGAGAACAGGGGTTATCTATAAGGAATAAAAATGCAGAGGGGTCAGTGGAGAGAGGGAGAAAATGAGATAAAAAATAGATGGTGGGTGTGAGAGAAGGGAGCGAGGTGTGTTTGTGGAGTTAATTGGGAGAGTGGTGTACGCGAGATGAATAAAAAGGGTGATGATTAAACCCCTAAGAATTTAATTACAATAACAAAAAAATATGTTAATAATAATAATGATAATGATAATAATAATGATTATGATAAAAAGTATAAAAATTTAATAAAAATAATAACTATAAAATTTTACTGACAATATATATAATAATTATAAAAATAATATAATCATAGAAATGAAATTAATATTCTTAATGATAATAATAATAATAACAATGAAAATTTTTATAATTAAAATCTTAAATTTTTTCATATTATTTTAAATATTAACAAAATTAATAAGAACAAAATAATAATTATATTTATACATATTATATTTATAATAAGATCATTAAAAATTATAATCAACAAATTTATCTACAAAAAATATTATTAATATTATATCATAAACATTTAATTTATTTCATTCTAAAAATGATTTATTATTTTATGTAATCAGTAACTAAATGGGTATTTTTGGCCGACTATGCGGTAACCACCAAGTGTGCAGTGCCTGGGTACCGATCCAAAACCCACAAAAAACATCAATTGTCAATCAATTAAAAAAGGCACACAACCAACACCTTGACGAGACTAACTGAAATCGATAAATAATAAAATAAAATAATTTAAAATGTTGGGATGTGATAATTCACCCAACCAAAAAATATTCTACCCCAAAACAATGGGATAAAACAAGAGGTTTCCCCCCACAACAAGAATTACCAAAACTTAATAATATTAACACAAACTCACCACTCCATGGGGGGAAACTGGAAACCCCTAACAAAACATACTGATTTCTCAACATGAGTTGAACTGAACCTCTTAGACAAAAACAGAAAACCACTACAAGCCTGTCAGACATACGAGTGATCCAGAATAAAGTACAACCTAAAACAACACCATCATAACGAAGAATCCCCCTTGATCTAAAACACCCTAACCCCTCACATCTCTAAAATATCACTAATAAAACACGGACCAACCCACACATGGTCCAAAACACTTATACGAAAAAATAATGATCAAAGAGGGCCCATTAAGAATAACACAACTATAATGATAATGAAAGGAAAACTTCATCGTACTTTCACTTGAAAATATAAACACGTAAGAACATGAAAATAAGAACAAGGGAACCTTTAGTGTATCAATTTCATGATGACAGATAAAGAATGAAGAAAACATCTCACATGCCTCTAATAAGATTGACTGTCGGTGAGCTTCCCTTCAAGACCTGAGTCTAGGGCTCTGTTGGATGAATCATCTTATGCCTTCCAGTTAGACACTAGACCCCCCGATCTAAAATCCTTCCTCAAATGACACTTCCCAAAAAACCTCCCTCGGTGACCAAACGACCACAATGACGATAGACATAGGTGGGATGATTCTCGACATCATGGAATGCTAGAAACAGACTTACCAGGGGTACGCCCGAAGGAATCCTGATAAACTTAGTGCCAGGATCAATGAATATAGAATGTTAGTAAAGATTCCCACTTCACGCACACCTCTCCATATAAGGATCCCTAAAAATAACCAACTATCACAAAAAACACACCAAACTCCATCGTTTATATGTTAACCATCCTCCACTAGTCTTAAACTGATTCATTAAACAAACCTGAAATGGCCCAAAACATAACAAAATTGGGAGTTCCTAACCGCCCATTGACACAATAAACTTTCTTCATGAAATTTCTCCACCTCTAACAGAAATCTACCACATCAATGTCTGATGACACATAAAATAAAAGAAAAACTGGGGATGACTCCTCTACAAGACTCGTGACCATTCTAGGTGACATACTCTTTAGAACACAAGAAACACAAAACCAAAAGATGCCTCATGTCAAAAAAAAACAATCGAAAAGAACACACCAGGCCAATATAATCATCCCGAAAGCCAATAAAAAAAACAAAAACCCTCTTTTCCAAAATCACCATTTTCATTAAAATTTAATAAATCCCATATCCTAAGTTCATTTATGAAATTAGAAAACCACTTTTCACAAGACAATAAAACCCACTCCCCATGGAAAAACAAATTTACAAAAAAATTATATTTTAAAATGCATCCAAGTCATCCTATGGATCACCACATCTATGTCCACCATTTTCAATTTTCATTACAATAAAAAATTTCCATCACATACATACCATACGCTCCCACACACATGTTATCATCCATAAATAGTGTCATTGGCTAAATCCTTTTATCATTGAAACCCAACATTTACTAAAAAAATCAAATTTTAAAACTCACATTACCACGTTAAAATATTTTTAGAGAAAAAATATTCATTTTACAAAAACCATCCATTTCCAAAACATTTCATTCACCTTACGAAACCAAACAGACTACAATGTACAATGAACCACCATTATGAGGAACATGAAGTAACAATTAACCTGACATCATTGTAGTCAGTCATGCCCCTAGTATGCATAAACAACATGGAGATGTTAACCCATCATCTCAGACTCCAACTGAGTCACTACTCCATGTGAGGTCACAACGTAACACCAGATTGCCTCTATTGTCATCCATCAATCCAAAATCATGACTCAAGACTCAAATCCCAGACTACCCATGGAAACACAATGTTTGGAATGAATAAGGGTTCCTGACTCCCCTCCCACTCCTTCTCCTTGAGTCCTGACAGTCCTAATCTATATATACCAATCACCCCAATTATCAAAGGTCTCCTTTGATACAAATCTTATCAACTATGTTTCATTGATAGCACAAACACACTTCCTTGACATGGTTGTTGGGTTGTGGCCTTCAAAATACTGCCAGTTTCCCCACATACATGTGGTCCCCACACATGGGCACACCCACATGCCAGAACGGGTCATCTAACTAATGACTGTCACCACAGGCAAACATATTTCTTTTCTAGTTAGTGTTTTCTTCACTCGTAAACACCCTGGGAAACATCATAGAAGGTAACCCATCTTGATCACAACTCTAGTCATTGCATGCATAACTGTGGAGTTATAATAAGGAATGCCCCCGAAAAGGATAGTGTGCCATGTTGACATGAGTCATATCATTTAGCCATTTAACCCCTTTTAATTCTGGGATGTGTTAGAATCATCCCCAATTTAGAGAATAACGTCCTTTTTGTGTGACTTACATCTCATCCCTAGAAGTGCATCAAACATAAGGTTGGGTACCACCTTTGAAAACATTTTTCCATGAACCAACATGGGTCAAACCTAAACCGGTCATCAGATCTAGTCCGCGACAATTCCTGAGGGGCATTCCTAATCCCCCAGGGATAGAAAACAGTGTAGGGAATCAATATTGACATGAGGGAACGATTTATTCCCATGAGGTAAACCCATGACCCGATAAATAAATAGAACAAACAAATCGTGCATCAAATTGACAAAAAAACTTAAATAATCAAAGAACTGGTCTAGATACAATGTATCCATAAAAAACAAAACCGGAAACCAGTACCCACTACAACGATCTACATGTGACCCCATGATCCCCTCCAAAAAAATGCTCAAAACTACTCCCACATGAGTATCCACTAATAAAAATCATGAACAATAGTTGAATATACAAATGAATTGGTAAAAGATAGGAGTCAGCACAATAAATTCTTAGTAGGGATGCCAAAAGAAAAACACTGAATCTAATTGTTTCATTACCCTTTTTTTCTAATGACGGAATTTTGGAAATGCAATATAAAAATATGATTTTCCAATTTAAACAAAATAACACCTC
This sequence comes from Viscum album, assembly GCA_963277665.1. Classification (NCBI taxonomy): domain Eukaryota; kingdom Viridiplantae; phylum Streptophyta; class Magnoliopsida; order Santalales; family Viscaceae; genus Viscum; species Viscum album. Next base: position 1,199,379,344 of record OY728121.1, on the reverse strand, counting down.
TTGCCCACTATGAGAACAAACTCACACCTTATATTATTTCAAAAAGTGATTACAAATTTAAAACAAAATCCAATCAAGTGATATTAGTGTTGTGAAAAAGGGAGAAAGGTAAATTATACATGCTGAAAATAAACCATTGTTGCATAAAATAATTAAGCAATACATGTTTTATCCATTGTAGATCCTCAACATCCATATAAAACCCCTAAAGGCACTCGGTTCAAACCCACCTGCCGACGTATGTTGAGGCCCTATAATGTATAACCTGCTATTCTCCCAAAAGATAGAATCAACAGAAATTCCAACCTGGCCTTTCTATCTACGAGGGGCACCAACCCTTCTATTCGGGGATAGTGAGAAACCGTCAATGGAAAATCTATATAAAACCCAGGAACCCAAGGTGGTTATATTAATATTTTATAATTATGAGGCCTCGAATGCATGACTCAACTCACCACACCTACCTACCCCAATCCCAGAAACTAATATATGATAACCCATAATGGATATCCCTCCAATAAAGGAGACCCATATTTATATTCACACATTCCATATCACATGAAGGTGGAAACCGGGTGGGTATAACATATATAAATTAATACAATTCAGAAAAAATTTATGGTTTCTGACCGGAAACATTTATTTTTTCAATATATCTTGAAAACACCACTCTTACATTTACAATGTAAAATGAGACCTTATGTTCTAGACACACATTCAGTCACTCCACAACTATCAAACAAGAATTTACCCTTTTCTGAACTAAAATAATACATGTTTTCAACCCAATCGCCTAACCTTAAATAACCCATTATATACAATGATTTCCAAAACACATAATGAAACACATAAACCACATATATAATACATTTTAAAACCCACAAAAGGGGAAAAACATTATTTTTTAACTAAAATCCATTTATAAAACTAAACATATAATAATACATTAATTTACTTAAAATAATAATGGGAAAACTACATTATATATAGAATATAAACAAATTGAAAAAAAATTAAACCCTTTCCAATGCATTTTAACAAATTTGGCATGCAATAAAGTCATAAAACCATATACACCTGAAAATCCTATTTTGAAATCAAATCCACAACATGAAAATATTTTAATGCCTTGCACCTAAAATCACCACAAACACACATTATTTTAGTGAAGCACCAACTGATATCCTTGAATCGATTAAACCCTCACAAAATAGATTTAACACAATATCCCAGATATAACACAACTAAACCAAGTACATTAATAAAAAATTTCATTGCCACATTATAATGACGAAACAATTCATAGGGTCAAATTCCTTTTTAAAAAATCATAAGCAATTCATACATGCTTTATAGGTATTGTAAAAATATGAAATTTACACTAAAACTCATTTAAAAAACATTTTTAACAAATCATTTAAATTCCAAATTACTATTGTAATTTAAAAAAGGGTGTCATAGATCTGAAAACTTTTTTATAAATTTATTTAATAAGGAAATCAGTAATAGAAATTATTTAGGATCAAATAACATGGAAACACCAATTGAAACTTTGATCAATTTTAATGAAACTTCAAGGGAACGAAGAATGACACCCCATGGACAAAACGCACACTGTAAATCCGATGGAAACATGAAATTCATATTAACACTAAGATTTAGGGGTCACCCAAAAATATTCCCCTCATGGAAAAACAAACAAATTTCGCAAGGAGAGGAGAATATAGGAGTCAGTACTCACTGGAAGTAACCAACAGAAGGAGGATTAACTTTCTGAAGAGGAGTCAGATGGGAGGAGTCGTGTGTGAGTGGGGTAAGGGGTAGAGATGTGTGTGTGTGAGGGATAATCATGGAGATAGGGGTGTAAGGGGAAGTAGGTGGAGCATGGGAGATAAAAAGATAATGGTAATAATTGGGAGAGCAGGTATGGGTGAGGGGATAAAAATTCAATTAAATTGCGGACAGATGGGGTGACCACATAAGATAAATAGATGGGGTGATTGGTGGGATAAAATAAATAAAAAGAATGAAATTAATTGAAAATAGGGGTGATGTGTGAGGAATAAATAGGTTGAGGGGTTTGTAGGGAGAGGGAGTGGATGAGATAAAAAATAGAGGGGGATGAGTAAGGGTAGTGGGGTCTTCATAGAGGGTTAATGTGGAGAGTGGTTTGAGTGTGACAGATATTAAAGGGTAACGATTAAATGCATAAAAAATATTAACAATAACAAAAAGTAGATGTTAATAATAATGATTATAATGATAATAATTAAACAATTTAAATAATAATAATAATAATACAATTTTGAGGAGAATAATTATAATAATTTTAAAACATATACAATCATAAGAATGTAATTAATTTTCATAATGAAAATATAAATAATAACAATAAAAATAAACATAATGATATTCATAATTTTATTCATTTTATTTTAAATTATATCTAAATTAATAAAATCCAACTAGTAATTATTTTATGAATATTTTAGTTATAATGACATCATTAACAATTTTAATTAAAAACCCATTTTTATATACAAAACAATGTTATTATTATTATATCATAAAAATTTAATTTATTTCATTCTGATAGTGGTTTAGTATTTTATATAATGGGTAACCGCAAGGGAATTCGGTCTGACTGCATGGTTATTTCCAACCGTGCGGTGCCCATGCACCGATCTAAAACACACCAAAAACATCCAATGTAAAACAATTTAATCATGCACTCAACCCACACAAAGATGAGACTAACAGAAACAATGAAATAATTGAATAAAATAGTTTATAATGGTATGGTGTGAAAATTAATTATAATAACAATTATTATTATTATTGTTATGGTTAATTTTTTAATTAAATTATTATTATGAATATTATTAATATATCTATCATTTATGATGTTTTAAATGAACATAATTATTATTCTTATTGTTATTTTTTGTGGTAGTTTTATTTTTTATTTCATATTTTAAATTTTCTTTATGTTAGTGGTTCAATCCCACGTTGTGGATCAAAATACCCGCACTGACCCCCATCACGTTGCAACCAACACCCCCATTTTCCCTTATACAAACGCTAACTGCCGCATGACTAGTCTGTGCCTTCTCCCAGTGTCGGAAGCATTGTTCTACATGTCTCAACTCCTACGGACCTCCCTACAAGAACACATACCCCTATCCTCTATGATCTGCTTGTGAATCAGACTATGCCTCCAGTGACATCATTTCCTATTCCCCGCTCTCCACTAGAACACTCACCTCTGCTTTGTATTCCTCTCTTCCTCCTTACCTTGGGTTATGTTTCATTGGGGGGGGGGGTCGAGTGGTTGTTCTGATAGATTTAGTTTTAATTCATTATAATATTTGTTAAGTTGTTTGATTTATGGATCAATTGGTTTTGAATTGGGTGTACATTAGGAATATTTGTATATTCAATAACATTAATGGTGTTTTTTACACTAAGGGTTGGAGGTTCTGTACCATATAATTATTGATTAATTTAAAATGTTTATCTAATTATATGAATAATTTTAATTATCTATTTCTGTGGTGTGAATGTGATTTGTGGGAAAAAAATTGATATATTATTAGTTCTACAATGGGGTTTTCAAGATAAATTTGTTACAGTTTATGTGTAAATGTGTGTTAGATCATTGATTTTAATTTTTCTAAATTTTGTAATAAAATTAGATTTCATATGCGATGCAGATCATATTTTTCAATGGGGTTTGATGCCTGTTGGGATTTAAAAGGGGAGGGATGATGGGTTATATTTATGGGTAATGTCTGCTTGGATTCCTTCAAAGGTGATGTTAAGTGTTTAATTAATTTATTAAATTATATAAGTGTTGTGAAATTAGTTTTTAAAACGATTTGATATAGAATTTATTTCAAAATGTACATTAAATTTTTAGGTGAACATGATGTAAGCCCTAGTAGAGTAGTGTGTTGGACAGTTCAATGTGTTTTCATGTTTCTGCCGCCTATCCAGTGAGTTTTGTAATCATTAATGGAGCTCAAATGCATGTACAAAGGTGTGAATATATATATATGTATCTTCTGTGTATGTATTCCCACATTGTTTGTGGAATATTCACATCATGTTAATGGTATACATATATATATATATATTTATTCTAGTATGTGCAAGGATGTAACAACTTTTAGTTGGAAAAATCCAGGAGCCAAATGTTTTGATTGTTTTCACCGTAAGGTAGATCATCTATTAAAATAACTTTATATTGAAATAATTAAATTTTTTAGTGTTTTAAAGTGTAATTTATTTTAATATTAATTAGTACATGAATTCTATTGAATGTGATTGTTGTTCTTTATGTTGGTATTTCAATCAATTTTCATAATCACAGTAAGTGTGCTCATGTGTATTTTTAATTAAAATATTATTGGAATCATGATTCATAATGATTTATATTTTTAATTTTTAATTTTATTTTTTAAATGGTTTGGTTTTTCGGTGGTTATTTCTCAATATTCTAGTTTTTATATTAATTCTAAAAGTTGATTTAAATTAATTTAGATTCATGTGTGTTTTTATGAATGGGAATTTCCACGATTTGGTACTTTTGGATTAGTGTATGGGAGTTGATGTGAATACCGAGTTAAATAGTTATTTAAATTTCCAAACATGGTTTCTATTATTTTATAAAGTAATTTAGTGGTTTTATAATGTTTGAATATTTTTTTTAAAATTGGTATTTCAAATGTAATTAGAACGTGAAAATTTCTGGTGAGTGTGTTTTCTAATGTAATGATATTCCATATAGAGTAATGATTCCCTTTTGGTGCCTTGAAATTTATTTTAAATGTGAAAAAATCATTGATGCATTCAACATTATTTTAGAAACATGATGTGTATGTTTCATGTATGATTTGTGATATGTGTCCAATGAAGAGGCTTGTGATTTGTTGTGTGACATATAATGGCAGATTCCCTCAAGGAGTTAGTTCAGTGGTGAGAGCTTGGATGTATTTTTTTAAATAAAATGAGAATGTAATATATGTTTTCTTGATAAAACTCTTCCCCACATAAAATTGAACTCATTGGAATCATTGATATCTAAGTGGGTTGACTAGGACGAGTACGCTAGTATATACAAAAGTTGTTCATCCCAGATTTTTATAGAATTATTGACATATACAACACTAACTATACATAACGATGATTTAATAGACACCACAATGTTATGGGTGTGGTCACTATTAGTATAAGGCCCCAGCCTTAAACCTTACTTAATCTTGAGTTATTACAAGATTACACATTGAAGATCTTTTCAGGTTTAGAGTTTTAGAGAATTAGATCATGAAACATGCATTACATTCCACATTTAAAAAAAGTGGTTACATAAAAGGAAATATTCATTCTTCCCGTAAACAGAAACATATTTAAAATAAAACATGGATTCTTTCTTGACAAATCCTTGACACTATCATCACATCATGTACCTTTACCTTGACTTGTGAAAAACATTTTAAAAACATGGGATGAGCATAAAAAGCTAAGTAAGGGTTATAAAAATATGGAAAGGAAACATGAGTTCATATATAAATAAGAATGAAATCATACTTTACCCATAAAACATAGGCACTTTAACATACCTCATCAAATCATGAATAAATCATAGAAATCATAAGACATAATAATTAACTTGAGGCATGCATAACATTCTTACGTAGGGAGTAACCCTCTTGGTTATGTTTGGAATACCCACTATAGTATATTCCCTAAATCTCTTTGGAGAAACCTTAACGTTTCACTCTTTCTGGTTACCCAATGCATTGGAGAGCTATATCGGGCTCACCCGCCCATAGTTTATCACGGAACCACCCATCTTCATAACAATGTCCATGAACCATAACATAATCTTATCATATAAAAATGCATAAAGGAAACATAACATTTCCACCTTTCAATAACAAGATATCAATACAACACATTGATATAAAAACATTATGAAAAAAAATTTCAATACCAATATAAAAGAAAAGTAAAACATGGTATTTATTTTTCTTTTAAAAAGAAGGTATGTCTTGTAGAAGAATCCGAAACTCAAATAATGGTCACAGAGGCAGATAAGTCGTTGTTTCCATATACGTATGAAAAAAACATTCCCTTTTGTCGTTTAGTAAAACTCTTTGTATAAAAAAGATTCCTTTTTGGGTAAAAATAAAATTCAAAGGGTTTATACACCATATAAAAGAAGGTTGTGTATAAAACGAAATATGCCTCAATGAATGGAGATTGAGACGAAGTCCATTACAAAGACAATATCCTTGGTTTATGGATAAATCAATTACATAATTATGTGTGACAAACGAATACACACAATATAAGTCGATATTAAGTGTAAAATAATCAAAGGTCATTCACACATATTCAAAGGATGACATAGTCAATAACTATATGTTGAGCCTAAAGAAATCGAAATTGGGTTAAGAAGTTCCCTTGACAGCCTAACGGCGTCACGTCAAAATGAGTTGATGAGAGATAAAAAAAGGTTATCTCATCACTTGGACATAGAATTTACATCAATAAGGATATATGAGAACATATACCAACATAACAATATGTAAATTAAAAGACCCAACAAAAGAAGTCTTTTAATAAGAGGAGGGAGAAAGGTTCCCTTACCGACATGGGTATCTTTTGAAACATACACCTCATGAAAGAAGGACAATACAACATTGATTTAAATACTCATATAAGAAAGTATATCACAAAATGAGTAAAATAATGGGCAGTACATACAACACTCAAAGGAAATTGTGGCAAATGTAGCATAAATCTAACGGGAATAAAAGTGTGATGAAAAATCCCTTACGAAAACTCGGCAGCCTAACGACGCCACATAAATCTTACAAAAATGGATTTATGAGATCAAATAGGGTATCTAATCATATTAACATAATTTTTATAGAAAGAGGAATATAAAATGACATCCCCCACCATACCAAAGAGGAGCTTAAATGAAGTGACATAAAGGAGAGTGCATAAAAAGAAAGAGAGAGGTTAGATCTCTTACGAAAATTCGGCAGCCTAACGGCGCCACTCAAAACATCCAAAATGGATTAATGAGAGAAAATAGGGTCTGTCATCACATGAAAAAAAATTACAGTAAGATTAATATAAAATAACATCCCAATAACAAGAAAGATGAACTTTAAAAGGAATGAAATAAAATAGTGTACTTAAAAAGAAAGAGTGGGGTAGGATCCCTTACCTCGGGTCTGACTTGACTCGATCGTTCTTTAATCTACTGAATAACAAACTTGAGTTAATTTATATTTCTTTAAGAACCATTTTTCAAGTTCCTTATTACTTTTATATAACTTATTACCATGTCATGAACACTATTTTATTATTTATGTTAATAATGGTTGTTTTAACGATCATTGGTACTTGAGTCAAAAAAATAAACTCTTTATAATTAAAATTTGTTCATGTGGTAAAATATCCATTATATCCAGAATTTTATTCATGATGTAGATATCATATATATCATATATATCCAGTATATTCATGCATTTATAATATTTCATAACATTTAGAGTTAAGAAATGAAATGCACCGTTCATGGAGATGGTAAGCCGTACGTACGCATGAACGCTACATCCATTTCTATTTCATATTTAATGGAATTAAAACATAATGATACATAATAGTATTTTAATTCCAGTATGGTATCATATATAATATCATTAAATATATCCTTTATACGTACCACATATGGTATTAACGAATCAAATCACTTTGAGGGGGCGGTAGTCCTCACTTCCTTAAATAAAGATATCGCGTATACCCATAATGGAAGCCGTAAAGGTATGCCATAAATGAAAAATACAGAAACTTAAGGAAAACATAAACATATTATATATAATATATAAATATAGTGTCATCTTAATGGCCACCTTTTAAGGTGTTAAACGAATGTTGAACAATCATCGTTTCGGGAGGCAGAAATTCTCCATCCACAGAAACTGTATGTTCCTTAACCATTAGATGCAGTTGTGTGTAAGTGTAGCTTGAATCCTCCATATAAAAACATCCTAGTATTTAGAAGATACTGGATTTGTTACAAAAGAAATGAATAAAAAGAGTTTAGGGGGTTGGAGAAGCAAAATAAAACAAAAGGACTCAAGGGAAGACATTACCTTAAAATCGGGTAACTCCCTTTGGATTGAGCTCAACGGCTTCCTTGGGAAGGATTCTGCCCAAAGTGAGGCTTCAAGGGGTTATTGAGGGATGTGGAGAGACTAAATTGTCAGGGGTTTGCCGAGACAAAGGCTTTGGAAGTCTGGGTAAAGAGGTAGAGGTGGGGGCCTTTTATAAGAGGAGAGGAGGGGCACTCTTGGAAAGGTATAAAACATAAATTAAATTTCAAATGCGTTTCAGATTTTATTTTTCCCACATTAATGAGTTTCGAGGATAAGGTGATAATGGTTCTAAATCCACCCATAAAAAAGGTTTTGGACATGTGTAGGTCTTAGATTTTACATTATCATTCCATTTTATTTAAATCATTAAATAATGAGGACATCGCTGCATCATCATGATGTCATAAATAATTTAATTTATTTAATGTCTAAAAATTATAAAACAAAAAACCATTATTTAGGAAATCTTTTTAGCTTTCCAATGAATATTTATAGTCCAAATTATCGTTTATGTAGACAAAATTAAAAATATTTTACTCAGGTGATACATTCTTTGTTACATTTAGCATTCTTTAAAAATAAAAAGATAAAAAGTTACTTTCTCACAAAAGTGATTCCATGGGGGCCCCATGTTTGTCACAAGGAATCCTATGGTCGTCCATGAGACAAAAAATAGCCTTATAACACATGTTGTGGTCATTTTATATTATTATGATATTATCTTATTATATTTAACTACCCGATTACTCATTAATCAAGATAATTAAAGATAATTACCGTCGTTACTATTCATAATGTCCAAAAACAAGAGTATTAATTACATAATTTGGACCTTCTGATTCCAAATATGTAATCCATTTTACCAAATTAAATACACATAATTTGTGATAATTAATTTTAAAAAAAACTTCCTGTTGTCAAAACAAATAGCGGGTTTTTTAGAAACGATATTTATGAAAAGTTTTGCATTTGTTTATGCCCAATTAAAAAGTGAAATTAATCCCAATTACCATAATTGGATTACATGGTAAAAATATATTCTAATTACACTTTAAAACAAATTAAAAAGGTAATATAACCATATAATTAAATTATATGTAAAGCAGTTTAATGTAAAATGCAGTATTTTTCACTATTCATTGAAAAATGAACATTGTCAGAAAAATACCAAAAATTATCCCAATGTAAATAGAAATGTCCCAATCATAAATAATATGTTTACTTTGAAAAATAGATCTCATAAAATTGTCAAAAGTTTGATTTAAAAATGGTTTTCCATCAAAAGGGTAGTAAAACAATCTTTTAAAAATACTAGTGTATTCAATGTTTAAGATTGGATTCATTTGTATTTTAAGCCACTAAAATTTATTGGATAAAAGAAAAAACATTTAACAAAAATATTTAATCATAAATTAGTTATTTATATTCATTCTTGTCAATACAATGACTATGTGTTAACTACCATTTAAAATAATATTATTTTATTATTAGAGTGCAACGTATGATTTCAAAGGAACTTGTTGTTGTATATTGGGTACGACATCGAGCATAGAGTTACCTTTAAAGTAATATTAATATTTTATTCACAAATATGGATAAATGTGTTAATTTAATACTCTTTATTTACCTGGGGTGTTACATCCATCCCCCCTTTTGGGAATTGCGTCCTCGAAATTATAAAACTGGGCTTGGAAACTTCATTGAAAATCCCACATCGGAACAAAAGTCGTTAAAACAATCACTTTTAAATAAAGAAAGAGAAGTATAGAGGTCACCCGAGTTAACCCATACTAGGATTCCATGTAGGGAAACACGGACATGGAGGAGAAATCATAGGGTCATGTTCTCATGGAGAGTGATAGGAAACATGTTTAGGAGAAAGTTAACCACAAAAAAATCACAAACCTGTGATGGGATAAACGGTATTCGATTCCCCATTAGGAAAAGTTAATAAGAAACATTTCTGTTTTATGTTACTTTTTATTGAGTAAATTATTCATAAGGAAACATAATCACTTATCATGTTGACATTCAACTTTTATTAGATTCCTTACACAAACTCATATTTTTTCCAAAAGAAGAGTATTTAGGAAGACTTGTTCACATTAAAAGTACTATAATCAACTTCTAGAGAATCACCTAATCCACCAAAGATAACTATATACTTCCCATTTCTTTAGACTTTAACCAAAAAAAACCAAAAAGGTCAGTACAAGATTACATAATCCAGAAAAGGATAACCCTTTATAAAATAAAAATCTATGCTTAATCTCCCAAATTTGTCCAATAAAACCCAATGTTCAAAAAGGACCATTCTATAAAAAATTTGTCCATAAAATCCTTCAAATTAAACCAAACTAATATTCAAAACCAAATATTTGAAGGTTTTAGTCCCATAGTCTTCCAAGTTAAATCGTAACATTTATCTCCAAACAACATCAGTTGTTCTTAAAGTCTCATATTGAAAAGTAATTAATCCTAATCACTTATCCTCCATGATAGGTTAATTAATTTCCATATATAACCCAAAATCAACTTAATCTTAATTCATAAATTCATATAACTAAAAAAAATAATTTGTCAAACTAACCACGGACATCATGTAGTCTAGTGGTTGGCGATAAATACCAGTCGCGGTTTGGTTGTAGGTTCATTTCCCGCAGCTTTGTCCGACGCGACGGGTTGTCACACGGTCTGCGTGTTGTCCCTTTTCCAAAACATTATAATTCTCAAATGAATTCTCAAAACGAGATACAATCTTCAAAAATAAACATAACATATTTTAACCTCAAGTTTATCTCATGCCATTCACTTACATCATAATACATAGTAACCCATAATTACCTCAAAAGTAAGGATCATATAAACCCAAATGGTTCTTTATAACTATGTCCACAAAAGAACAGATAACTATTCCTTGAATGAAATTTTCATATATTAATCATCAAGGTTACACATACTATAAAAAGTCTTCTAATGTAACCCCATCATCAAAAGAGACTTAATACTCTTATGAATTTCACCATAACTCTTGAAGCCCTTATATGTTGACTTTTTACTCATTCAACATTCTTCCTGATCCATTAAACATTCCTTTCCAACTTATTCTGAAATAATTCGTTCCTACAAACAAAATCATGAATCATATAATAACATTACAAAATAGGAAAACAATAGTTATGAAATAATCCATACCTTTGATTGGTCATTGTCAGTTTCTTCATACTCAATTGAAATGGAATTAGGTATTGGTAAAGGAATATTTGTACGATCTTGGTGATCCCATTCATGAAACTTCTTCATAGTAAATGTGTTTGCATAATGACCATGCACACCACATTTAAAACACTCAATTGATCCCTCATAAAGAACTTCTTTCCCTTTCCTTGAGTCAACTGGATGCTTCCTTTTTCCATGGCAGGTTCTTGCTTTATGACCTTCATTTCCACATCTATAGCATATTTATATCCCTTTGAAACATTTTCACAGGTGTTTCTTTCCACATCATTGACACATACATTTTTTAACACACTTACCTTTATGATTATTACCTGTACTTCCGTAGGGATTTGTTTCTCGCATATATGATGCCTTAGAGAAATCACCAAGGCTTAGGTGGTCAATCATGACTCTAGATAGTTGGTTGAGGATAATCATAAGAGTTCTCATTGCAGCTCCCATATAATTCAGTTGCTTGCTCAAAAAAATTGTCATAGTTTCCTTCACATCCACTGTTACTTTGGTGCCTGCTAGATCTAGCCATTTACTGAAACCAAAATGGTCAGTGTGAGTATATCAACAAAACCATCATGTACTAATTAGGAAGATAAACACTAAGATATACTTACTCATTCACTTTATCTAATACTAGGACTCTTTCTGAATTCCTAACCATTATGGTAATGTCACTTATGCTTAAAGAATACCCTAACCTCTAACGTTATCTAAACCGACCTTTGATACCAACTATAAGGACCCATCATTAAGCCTTACTTAATCTTGAGTTATTACAAGATTACACATTGAGGATCTTTTCAGGTTTAGAGTTTTAGAGAATAGATCATGTAACTTGCATTACATTTCACATTTAAAAAAATTGGTTACATAAAACACAGTATTCATTCATCCCATAAACGGAAACATATTTAAAATAAAACATGGATTCATTATTAACACATCCTTGAAACTATCATCACATCATATTCCTTTCTCTTGACCTGTGAAAAACATTTCAAAAACATGGGATGAGCATAAAAAGCTCAGTAGGGGTTATAAATATATGGAAAGGAAACATGAGTTCATATATACATAAGAATGAAATCATACATTACCCATAAAACATAGGCACTTTAACATACCTCATCAAATCATGAATAAATCATAGAAATCATTAGACATAAAAGGTAACATGAGGCATTCATAACATTCTTACGTAGGGAGTAACCCTCTTGGTTATGTTTGGAATACCCACCACAGTATATTCCCTAAATCTCTTCAGAGAAACCTTAACGTCTCACTCCTTCACATTACCCAATGCATTGGAGAGCTATATCGGGATCACCCGCCCTTAGTTTATCACGGAACCACCCGTCTTCATAACAATGCCCAAGAACCATAACATAATCTTATCACATAAAACATGCATAAAGGAAACATAACATTTCCACCATTCAATAACAATATATCAATACAACACATTGTTATAAAAACATTATGAAAACCATTTTCAATACCAAAATAAAATAAAAGTAAAACATGGTATTTATTTTTCTTATAAAAAGAAGGTATGGCTTGTAGAATATGCCGAAACTCAAATAATGGTCGCAGAGGCAGAGAAGTCGTTGTCGCCGCATACGTACGACAAAAACATTCCCTTTTGTCATTTAGTAAAATGATTCGTATAAAAAATATTCCTTTTTGGATAAACGTAAAAGTCAAAGGGTTTTATACATTGTATAATAGAAGGTTGTGTATAAAAAAAATATGCCTCAATGAATGGAGATTGAGACAAAGTCCCTTACAAAGATGGTATCCTTGGTTTAAGGATAAATCAATTACATAATTATGTGTGACAAATGAATAAACCAAATATAAGTGGATATTAAGTGTAAAATAATCAATGTTCATTCACACATATTCAAAGGATGACATATTCAATAACTACATGTTGAACCCAATGAAATCGAAATTGGGTTAAGAAGTTCCCTTGACCGCCTAATGGAATCACATCAAAATGAGTTGATGAGAGATAAAAAAAGGGTATCTCATCACTTGGACAAAAAATTTACATCAATAAGGATATATGAGAACATATCCCAACATAAAAATATGTAAATTAAAAGACCCAACAAGATAAGTGTTTTAAAAAGAGGAGGGTGAAAGGTTCCCTTACCGACATGGGTATCTTTCGAAACATACACCTCGTGAAAGAAGGACAATACAACATTGATGTAAATACTCATAAAAGAAAGTATATTACACAATGAGTAAAATAATGGGCAGTACATACACCACTTAAAAGAAATTGTGGAAAATGTAGCATAAATCTCACGTGAATAAAAGTGAGATGAAAAATCCCTTACGAAAACTCAGCAGCCTAACGACGCCACATAAAACATACAAAAATGGTTTTATGAGATCAAATAGGGTATCTCATCATATTAAAATAAAGTTTATAGAATGAGGAATATAAAAGAACATCCCCCAACATAACAAATAGGAGCTTAAACGATGTTACATAAAGGAGAGTACATAAAAAGAGAGAGGTTAGATCTCTTACCAAAATTCGGCAGCCTAACAGCGCCACTCAAAACATCCAAAATGGATTGATGAGAGAGAATAGGGACTCTCATCACATGAAAATAAAAATTACAGAAAGATTAATATAAAGGAACATCCCAATAACAAGAAAGATGAGCTTTAAAAAGAATGACATAAAAGAGTGTACTTAAAAAAGAAAGAGTGGAGTAGGATCCCTTACCTCGGGTCTGACTTGACACGATCGTTCTTTAATCTCCTGAATAATTAACTTGAGTTAATTTATACTTCCTTAAGAACCATTTTTGAATTTCATTATTCCTTTTATATCACTTATTACCGTGTCATCAACAATATGTTATTATTTATGTTAATAATGGTCGTTTTAACGATCATTGGTAGTTGAGTCAAAAATATAAACTCTTTATAATTACAAGTTGTTCATGTGGTAAAATATCCATTATATCCATAATTGTATTCATGATATAGATATCATATATATCATATATATCCAGTGTATTCATGCATTTATAATATTACATAATATTTAGAGTTAAGAAATGAAACGCACTGTTCATGGAGACGGTAAGCCGTACGTACGCATGAATGCTACTTCCATTTGTATTTCATATTTAATGGAATTAAAACATAATGATACATAAAATTATTTTGGTTCTAGTATGGTATAATATATAATATCATTAAATATATCCTTTATACATACCACATATGGTATTAACGAATCAAATCACTTTAAGGGGGTGGTAGTCTGCACTTCCTTAAATGAAGATATCGCGTATACCCATAATGGAAGCCATAAAGGTCTGCCATAAATGAAAAATACATAAGTTTAAGGAAAAAATAAACAGATTATATATCATATATAAATAGAGTTTCATCTTAATGGACACCTTTTAAGGTGTTAAAAGAATGTTGAACAATCATCATTTCGGGAGGCAGAAATTCGCCATCCACTTTTTAAGGTGTGTGTATGTGTAGCTCGAATCCATCTTATAACAAAATCCTAGTATATTGAAGATACTGGATTTGTTACAAAAGAAATGAATAAAAAGAGTTAATGGATTGGAGAAGCAAAATATAACAAAAGGACTCAAGGGAAGAGATTACCTTAAAAACGGGTAACTCCCTTTGGATTGAGCTCAAAGGCTTCCTTGGGAATGATTATGCCCAATGTGAGGCTTCAAGAAGTTAGAGAGGGATGTGGAGAGATAAAATAGGCAGGGTTTGGCCGAGCCAAAGGCTTTGGAAGTGTGGGTAAAGAGGTAGAGGTGGGGGCCTTTTATAAGTGGAGCGGAGCGGCACTCTTGCAACGATATAAAATGTAACATAATTTTCAAATGAGTTTCGGATTTTATTGGTCCCACATTAATTTTTTTCTAGGATAAGGTGATAAGGGTTTTAAATCCACCCATAAAATAGGTTTTGGACATGTATAAGTCTTATATTTTACATTATCATACCATTTTATTTCAATCGTTAAATAATGAGGTCATCGCTGCATCATCATGATGTCATAAATAATTTACATTATTTAATGTCTAAAAATTATAAAAAATATACTATGATGTAGGAAATATTTTTAGCTTTCCAATGAATATTTATAGTCCAAAAGATCATTTATTTTGACAAAATTAAAAATATTTTACTTTGGTGATACATTCTTTGTTACATTTAACATTCTTTAAAAATAAAAAGATAAAATGTCACTTTCTCACAAAAGTGATTCCATGGGGCCCCCAAGTATGGAACAAGGAATCCCATGGTCGGCCATGAGACAACCAGTAGCCTTATGACACATGTTGTGGTCATTTTGTATTATTATGATATTATCTTTTTATCTTTAACTACCTGATTACTCATTAATCAAGACAATTAAAGATAATTATCGTCGTTACTATTCATAATGTCCAAAAACAAAAGATTCTAAATTACATAATTTGTACATTATGATTCCAAATATTTAATCCATTTTACCAAATTTCAAACACAGAATTTGCGATAATTAATTTAAAAAAAACTTCCCGTTGTCAAAACAAATAGCGGGTTTTTTAGAAACAATATTTATGAAAAGTTTTGCACTTGTTTATGCCCAATTAAAAAGTGAAATTAATCCCAATGACCATCATTGGATTAAATGGTAAAAATATATTCTAATTAATCTTTAAAACCAATTAAAATGATAATGTAACCATATAAATAAATTATATGAGAAAGCAGTTTTGATGTAAAATGCAGTATTTTTCACTATTCATTGAAAAATGAACATTGTCAGAAAAATACCAAAAATTAACCCAATGTAAATTTCCATGTTCCAATAATAAATAATATGTTTATTTTTACAAATAAATCTCATAAAATTGTCAATAGTTTTATTTAAAAATGGTTTTACATCAAAAGGCTAGTAAAACAATCTTTTAAAAATACTAGTGTATTCAATGCTTTAGATTGGATTCATTTGTATTTTATGCCTCTAAAATTTATTGGATAAAAGTAAAAACATTAAACAAACATATTTAATAGTAAATTAGTTATTTATATTCATTCTTGTCAATATAACGGCTATGTGTTAACTACCATTCAAAATAATATTATTTTATTATTATAGTGCAACCTATGATTTCAAAGGAAATGGTTGTCGTATATTTGGTACGCCATTGAGAATAGACTTCCCTTTAAAGTAATATTAATATTTTATTCACAAATATGGATAAATGTGAAAATTTCATACTCTTTATTTACCTGGGGTGTTACAATTAGTTTCTCATGCATGAGAAAAAAGTTCCTTTTTGTCTCTATTCCTTGTTTCAAAAAGTTATAAGGATCCTAGGTCCCCAGGAATCACTATCTACATAGTAATTTCTGATAATATTTGAGATATGATTTTCAATTTAGTTGTTTCTTGATTATTCCCTCTTTTTTGAAAGACAATTTTTACTAAATTTTTCTCACTTCATTTTGAAATGTTAATGAATTATTATATCCTATTTTGAAAAAACTGTTTATGATAAATTGTTTTCATGATTATGAAGGATTTTTGCATGAATTGGAAAATAATTGAATACATTATTTTATTGTGTCATATTTTTAAACTAGCGTGGTTTGGGTTTATTTTTAAAGGTAATGGTATACTGAGTATCTGTATCTAGAATTCCATCTAATAATTTCGGTGCTCAATATTAATTTATCATTTATGTTTTGGGGTCAACATTTTCATTTTCATTACTGCAAGAGTTTTTTAGATTCCATTGTGAACAACAATTCCACTTGAGGTTTGCCTCATTACTTATTTTAATCAATTTTCCACTTCAAGTATTTTTAGATGAAATTTTTTTATTTAACATTTCTTGTTCAAATTTTATATTTATTAATATTCCTTTTATTATGGGACAAATCAATGAAAATTGGTTTATATTGATTTCAGGCACTTGTATGTAGCCTATAGGGATTGAGAACACTCTTTGAGACTTTCTACAGAACAGGTTGGGAACCGGGATAGACGGACACCTGTCTTAGTTCATGACAAAATGGTTTCAAAACAGGGATACGTTCTATTAGGATTAATTTCATGGCAAATAAACGGGGTGGAATAGTGATACGATTACAAAAACATGATATTATTTTAATAAGTAATATGTATGGCTATGAAACCTCATAACGGGACTTGAAACACTAGGGGATGTCAGTTTCAAGTGAGTCTTTTTATCCTTGGTGTACATTTTTGTTTGGGAAATGAAATGATTATAGAACCCAGGTCTACATGAGCTCACATGGCCTGGAAATCTAGTTGGATTTGGTGATATTATCATAGAACACTTTCTGTGATGGTGGTGTTACTGGTGTATGGACAAAAACCATTTGTTCATGTCACCCATTTTTTCTAGTTTCTACTTTAATAATCTTCTGACTTGATTAGTTCAGAAAATTATTTTAGAAGACCCTTGTTTAAAAAATTTGGGATTTTTATATTAAACCAAAACTGGTTTGTTTTTCAATTGATCAATGATGAGTTTTCAATTTTTCATTTATTAATTCTTAGTATATGAGGTAATTATTATAATCATTTTTAGTGAATGGGGATGAGATTATTAGGATTGTATTTTCATAACATAGACTTCTGGGTTAATTGTTTTGAGAAGTACGTTAGTTGTATTTTTTGAGGAGTGTTTGGGGAGCAATAATGGTGGTTCCCCTCTTGTGTTTTGGTGATAGATTTTGGAATTGTGGGCTACTGGAATGGTTTTATTAGTTTCATGGTTCTCCTCGTCAAATATTTCATTCCCCCATATGGTATCGATGTATATTCGAATTCCCACCACTTGTTATTCACCATTGATAGATCGTCTTGTAGATAAATGTTTGGAATGACTTCTTGTGTTTCAATTTTGATTTTATCCATATTAATTTCAACCTCAAAGAGAACCTCTCATAGAGAAATAGTCATTGAAAAAGTGGTTGAAATAAGTCAAGATTCCTTGAGTTTCCAAAGTCATTGAAGGTGATGTTCGACAATGATTTGTATGTAGTTCCTTTTTGGATGAAGTGAATGAAAATACAATGTGTTAATGTGGAGGAAGTATTTGGTTGTCTATAATGGATACTATTTGAAAATGTACTTCGAAATTTCGTTGTTTTAATTTTACAAAGTGGTTAAAGATAGGTTATCTATGTGGAAAATAGATTTGCAAGAGGCTGTGATGGATACTTGTACAGATGCCTTCTTGTCTGTGGCTTACTTCAATGTACCGATTCATGTATACTCTCCTTCAGTTTCCGGGTTGTTGTTTGGTGATACATTGTATCTCGACTAGATGAGTGAATTTTGTGCAATATTTTGAGAATATCCATTATAACAGAAGAATTTCTTTCTTTGAGGTAGCCTGAGTTATTCTGTTCTGGGTGAGGGTATCATCCATGTGTTCTTTATCCTAATGATTCATGTATGGAGTGAAAGGGATAGTGATTATTCATATTTCAATTACTAGTTTTAGAAAAAGTGTATTTTGGGATCATGTGAATGATATAGCGTTATGTGTCGGTTGGTGTTGTCTAGATACCAATATGGTTGTTTGTGGAACCAATAGGATCTGTTTTGTTTAGGGGGTTTCTGAAGCCTGACTGTGATGGTGGTGATTCCAAAATCATCATAGTTCTAGGCATAGGACTCTGAGTGAATCTTCCATATATATAGGAGATCCCCAACTGTGTGAATGGTTTGGAAATATGTTCTGTTCTTGGTATGGGAGATGGATATATTTTAATCCTTTGGTGTAGTTGTTTTAAATAATTATTCCTATTCTATGGAACGGGGTTGGAGGACCTCATATTTGCATTATTACCAATTTCATTAAGAGTTTCTCATTAGTTATAAGTAGGTATAATCAACATGTTTCCATAGAATCTAGGTGGATTTGTTCTGATAAATGCGGGTCTTCTATTAATTTCCCCTATGTGCCTTATGATTATAAATCAAAATTATTACGATTTTTTTATTTTAGGGAAAATAAAAAACGAGGATTTGTCAGTGGTGGGCTTGTTGATCAATAGGATGGGTCCCTTTCCTCCCCTCCCCTTGTATAGGGGGAATTCTTAGTCCGTACAGAGAAGCACTCGAGTTAAATAATCTAGCCAGTATTTGTGGTGGGGCGTAACACTGTTGGTCTTACTAAATGTTATATTGAAATAAAATTGTTTGAGCCAATTACTTATGGTGGGGTGTCAGTTTGGGAATCCCCATGTTATTATCCTAGTTTCGTCATTGGAATACTATGTTTTTTAATGTGTTGAGTTCATTTAGGCCTCCCTATGTACGTGATTAGGATTCATTGTTCATTTTCAATGGGAAATTTGAAATTATCAGGAGTGTTCAAGTTATTATTTTGGACATCTAATGGTGAATAGTGAATATTTATATACATTGATAATCAAATGGAGGTGACTATACTTATGGTGGTGGGCGTCACTTGGTGGGCATCCCATTGCTGGCACCACATGGTAGGGGGTCCATTTAGGGTCTCGTGAGTTTATTTTGTATGTCACATAATTTTTTAATTGTGCTCTAATCCCCTCTTATTGGTTGTTCATTGGGAATCACCAGGGACTAGGAAGAAGATATTTACATCATCATTGGTCTTAGGAGTGGTTGTGGAATTCGAGGGGCTTAACACATTATGGTGGGGAGGATTATAACACCCGTATGTCCAATATAATAATATCGTATTATTTTATATATCTTTTAATTTTTATGTAGAGGTGTGGAACTAGAGTGATATATATTTTTAGTTTTTGGTTTTCAATGTATTTTTTTGGCCTTGGCAGCATCCAATGCATGGACAGGGCATTGAAGATGTGGCGCGGCATCAGCCGAGTCATTGTGTGTCATGTCTAGTGTTTAATACGTATAAATAAAATCAAATTAATAACACAATAAGGAAAAAGTGAAAAGGGAGAAAATTGATGTTTACTTATTTATTATAATAATTATAATAGTATATTTTTTTTATAGGGTTAATTATTATTATTGTAATTGTTTTAAAAAAATTATTATTAAGAATATCAGTAATATAAATATTATTGTCAATGTTTTAATTTATGATGATGATTAATATTATTTTTTTGTTAGTTTATTTTTTAATTTTTATTATTTATTTTGTTTTTTCTTCTTGTTAGCATCCCCCCTTGTGCTCCGTACTCCTCCACCACTACCCCCTTCACAACATGACCCCCAACACCCATATTATTTTGTTTTTTCTGTCACCTCCCCCATTGATGGTCTATGCCTCCTCTCTATTCTGACACCCTAACACCTCCCAAACCTCTCATGTGCACCACCCTACCATCACGTGACCCCCCCTCCTCCACTTCGGATGACACACGAACTGGCCCGCTCCTCCCTATAACATTTACTATTGTTTATGGTGCAGATCAATCATAGATTATGATTCACACATATTTTTGGGGTTATTGACATAAAAGGTAGTAGGTTCCATTGCCTATAATTAAATGTATAATTATATTTTTTTCAATTATTATATTTATATATACTATAATCAATTTTTATGGTTTGAATGTGATTTCTGCGGAAAACATTGATATGCATTTGAGCTAAAATGGGGTTTTCATGAGAAATTGGGTGAGTTTTAGGTGTAACCCTGTTTAGATAACTCATTATAATTTTAATAAATTATGTAAATAACTTAGTATATTTTTTAAAAACTTTTGATAGATTTTTAAACAGCAAGGATGTTCATTGTTTTCTAAAAGGGGATTTCAGGCATATTTTTGTGAAATGTCATCTTGGATTCTATGATTTTTTATTATTATTTGGTTAATTGATTTATTAAATTTCATAATAGTTTCTAATGTATATTTTTAAAATATTTGATAAGAAAAGTATTTTAATATTTACTTTACATGTTGGTATGATCATGATGTAAGCCCTGGTTTTGTATTGTGTATGACTGTTTTTCATTTTATTAGGTTGCTTCTACCACTCCAGTGAGTTTTTTCAATTTTAATGGATTGTGAATACATGTACGAAGGTATGAATATATATATATATATATCCTTAGGGTACATATTTCATCATGGTGTGGGGAATATTGGCATCAGGTCAAGGGTATATATATATATATATATATATTTATTTATATATTCAAGAATGTGGATTCCAGTAGCATCTTTTAGTTGAAATGTGATGAGGGATGATGTTCTGTTTGGTTAAACCCTATTGTATGTCAAATGTGCATATACCCTTAAATTAAAATCCATAATTTCATGAATTTTGTAAAAATTATTTTTAATACATTATATAGTATAATCGTTATGTACAATGTTATGGTGATGAATTTTGTTGGTCATTAATTCAATTTTTGGTTTTTAATTTAGTGTTCTCATGTGTATTTTTCATCAAAATAAGATCGCATACATGTTTTATAATTATTAAAATTCTAAATGCCTAAAAGCAGTTTCTAATATGGTTTCAGGTGTTTGGTGGGTATTTCTATAAATTTTTGTTTTTATTTTTGTTGGGATTTTTTATTTAAATGAATATGGATTGTTGTTTAATTTTAAGAAGTGAACAATCCAAAATTTGGTATGTTAGGAAGTGTACATGAGCCTTGATGTAAAATCAACATTAAATACTGATTAACCTTTCATAAATGGGATTCATTTATTTAATTATTGTATCATGTTTTTTATGTGTGAATCCATTATTGTTAATTGGAATTCCAATAGATTTAGAATATGAAATGAATTGGTGAGTGTGTTTTATGAAGCACTGTTATTCTTTGTGAATTAATTAGAACCATTTGGATCCTTAAAAATCATTTATACAATTTCAAAATCCTTCATAGGGCATGCCCCATTGTCGTACAAACATGATTTGTGTGTTAAATGTGGGATTTGTTATATATTACTTGTGAAGAGGCTATTGATTTGTTGTGTGATTTGTAAATGGGGATGCACTCAAGAAAGGAGATTTGTGATGGGTGGTTGGATATGAGTTTGAGTAATGAATATGAGATGTTCATAAATGATTAGTTTAAAAAAACATCCCACAACATGAAATGGAGTGCATGGGAAAATTGGGTATCTATATGAGTATACGTGGACTAGTACGCTAGATGATATAGGAGTGGTTCATCCTAGTTTTGTCTAGAAGGATTAATTCTTACAACACAAAATAAATGTAATGATGATTGATTGGAGACCAGCAGTTTATGGGTTTGTTCCCTACTTGTTTCTAATGCATGAGAACATAGTTCACATTGTTTTCAATATAATGTATCATTGAGGTATGAGGATTCTCTATCCCCAACTAGCACTAACTACATAGTGATTTCCCATCATGCTTGTGATATTATTTTATATTTAGTTATTTCAGGATTATTCCATATATTGTAATAAAATATATTTTTAATTCAAATTGGACTAAATTAATTTCTATTTTTTAATTCATTCTTGGAAACAATTTTTATATTGTAGTGGAGGTGATATTATTTTCATTAAAATGATTTCCTATTACATTAATTTGAAAAGAATGAAAAACACTATTTTATTGTATCATAATTTCAAACTAGCACTTTTTGGGTATCATTTTAATGATATGGGAATGATGTATTGTAATACTCTAGAATTACTATTTAGTATCTCGGTGTGCATGACTACATTATATTTTGTGTTTTAGGGTATACTTTTAGATCTCTCTTGTAGATTGTGTGGTTTATGTTCTGTGTTGACCCAAAATGTCACTTGAAGTATGTATCGTTGCATAATTTTTTCAATTTTCTCTTTTTAGTTTTATTAGTTCATTTTATATTATTTATCTATTTTTATTAGATAATATTTTTTTACCTATCTTTTATTTAGGGATAAATCATTAAAACATGATTATTCTAATGCATGTCACATGGTATGATCCTTTGGGGATCATGAATCCCCATAGGCCCTTATCTCGGACCGGGTTTGGCGCCGAGTCAGATGGCGACCCATCATTGTTCATGAAAACACAAATACTCTTCAAAATTTATACATAAAACATTATTATAATCTATACAATATAATTATATCATTTAAATGTTATATCCATTTTAATCCTCCTAACCCCCTCTCTAAATTTTATTTAGTAAAAGAAATAATTGTCTTGGAGGTGCCAATTTAAAGCCTTCATGGATGACCAGATTTAGTTTATAATAAATTCATCATGGATGGTCATTAAAATATTTTTATGGTTGAAACATATTATAAAAAATTAATATATCTTATGTAATGATTTTTGGAACCATCATTTATATGTGATAATAATAATTGGAACCAACTTATTTGTTCTGATCGAAGGTCTCCCGTAATAATCTAAGAAATTATCACAAATTGTGTTATCTATTAATACATCCCCATAGTGTATAAACGAATGAAATATATAACAATTTATAAATTATTATGTTCATAAATAACATGAAATTCAAATTCCGATGAATTATATCCTTTCCACAAAACTCTATTGCTCAATCTCAAGTCAACTAATAATGAAAATCATGTAAGTGAACACTATATTATAACTGAATTAAATGTTAAAACATATCAAGAAGGCCATAAATCAACATAATAAAAATATAATTAATCCAATGCCTGTGTACATGAATATTAATTAATTAAGTAAAAGAATTATTTTTACTATCCATGTTACTAATATCATGTGATAAACAAATTTGAGAATAAGGTATGTGGTTTCTCATCTCACTTTTATTTCTATGATATTATTATTGATTACAAATTATGTCTTGTATTGCACGTATATATGATACCATTTGATATATAATATAATTATACTCTTTACATTCTTTCATTTCAATGATTGATTTGATGATTATTAATTTTATTTCATACAATCCAATTGATTACAATGTGGTAACGTACATCATCTCAAATTACATGACACTGATAATTACTTGGTATTGCGAACTGAATCATTTATATAGAGTATATCAAATTCCTATTTGAGATCATTTTTCATTTGAAATTAAATTGTGATAAAATATCCATATTCTTGTATAATGATTATGAATATTGTATTAGATTTATACCCTTTTACATATTGTTTTTATTTTGAATATTATATTTACTGTAGAATGTTGATAAATATGTATACTATACAAAATTTGGATATTGAAAACGCATATTTTACATAATAAAATCCATTTATAAACAATTATTTGGATTTTATGTGATGGTTGGGGCCCTCTGTATCCCCTCGATGCACTGATGGGTCTCACGAGACTAAATATTTGGCGAAAAAACCATCAAGTTTTTTTTTTCAAAAATAATATGGGTTTCTACACACAAACATTAAATATCAGGAAAGTATTATTGGTTCATGTTTCATATTAATTACATAAAAATAATAATAATTCACTATATTCATTATTCATTTATTACTATGAATAAGGTTTTCACTATGGAAAAATCAATGGATACATTTTCATTTTCATTTCTGCAATGGCGTGTGTTTTTCAGTTATTCACCATGCCATTTTGATTATATCAGATTAATTGTGATTAAAATTTTTTATTCATTATTATGTAATATATATTACCATTTATATGAATTAAATCTCACTCAATTCATTTTTTTCCATCCATATGTTATGAAGAATAAATCAGTTATTTAACTTTATGGGATGTAGTTTATTAACATTTCTTATGTATTATTTTATGTTATATATTCCCAATGTAAAATGATTTACATGTATATATCTTGTATCTGAAATAATAATAAAATGATTGGTTCTTTTGGATTTGATGTATTTTAGTCATACAAATTTAATAATGTAATTCAGTGGCTATGGATTTCATGGGTTGAGTGATTAATGATTGTATAAGAGTCTAGTTTAGTAAAAACTATGACTACTATATTGATTAATTTTTTTTGGGAAACTAACCATAAGATATGTTTTGAAGATAATCATAGAATAACATCCTATAATATTTGAATGATAGGGATTATGTGGATCTTTCTACAAAATAAATTTGTATCTGGGTACTATTAGACTATGTTATTCTGAAACAGATGTACCTAGGAGTAACAACTCTAACAAGGTATTGTGGGCTGGACTTGGGGTAACCTAATACATGACAGTGTGCCTTATTGCACACAAGGATGGACACACTCAATGGATTTTCTTAAATTAATTCATAGTTAATTTACCTTACATTATGATGGTTTTATTCCCATAAGGTAACCAAATTATATGGTTATGGGATTTAAAATGTTGAAATTTATGTTTTGAGTTATACCATGTTTAAAGATATAGAATGTTCATAATCATATTTTGTAATATAATGTATTTAATTGATTATAAAAGGTTGCTAGAAAATTTAATGATATCTTCAATAGTTCACCTGATTCATAGACTAATAAGGATTATATTTATCATTGTCCTTACCCATATTATTAATTGAATATAGTCTACCAGTATCCTCATCATATAATTATATTGTACAATATAATAACAATAAGTGTAAATAATTATCTGTGTTCTCTGGATGTAATTGGAATAGATGGATGAATATAACGTCAGATAATAATATTGATAATGGGAATAAGGTAAATAAGGGTTTTCCCCCATGTTATAAATATGGAACGGATCACCCAGGTAATTACGTGAACGGAATTGGATTTTTTTATACATGTAGTGAAAATAGACACCATGTTCATGAATGAATGGGTACAGAAATGGTCTCTGATGTACAATGCATCAACTATAATGAAATGGAACACTATGAAAATCAATGTCCCAATAATCAATGTAATATACCCCAAATAATGACACATGATAATAATTGTGTTTTAATACTACCTCAGATGATGTGGAATGTCTAATATGCGTATTCAAGAGTCATGACATCTGGGTATTTCAACTTCAATAAATTTTTTATAAGAACTATGGAACATATGAGGATTGCACTGTGGTAATTTTTTATTATTGATATGAGAACATAAGTTGAAAAATAGCATGAAATGATATTATGTTGAATGTTAAACATTTTGTGTTATTCATGATTGATTGAAAGACAAACCTAAATATATTCTTGATGTTGAGATAATAATGATGAAATTATTGATTTAGAAAAATTAAATTTTATTGTAAAAACTACTACTTGAATGATTCTAAAGTGTTTGATGATGATACATTAAAATTTTTAACCATTTATGAAATGTTTTTTTATCATTGTGTGAGGTTTTAGAGAGAAATGTATTATATCACCACTTGATGCAACCTTTTCAAAGAGATGATGTATATATATATTAAGGCACAATCAAAGGAAATGATTTTGTATATGGAACTGAAACATATATTTATAATATTTTTTAGTGTAATAATTCGTTAACACTTGGAAAATCTACATAAAAAATGTTTTCATATTATCATAAGATTTTAATGATGTTAATTATATTTTTCATAAATGTAGTTTAGGATTTTAAGTTAATCAACTCTCACCTGATAATGTTTTCTATCACATTATATTTGAACATGGTGGTTAGATTATTTTTTAGGTCTATATAATCACCTATCACAAATTTAATCGTATTCAAATATATAGTATTGTTGTATCCTATGTATTTTATTTTCCCTCTTATTAAGAGGATATTTAATTTACCCTATTTTCAGTGCGGGCTTCCAATAATGTAACTTTCATGTGTCAACCATTAACATTCAATGTTCAATTTAAAATTTTGAGGACATATTTTTGGATGGTGGGTTGAATGTAACTTTTCAATTATTTAAAAATATTATTAATGTTGAATTTAATGGGAAAAAATAGTGATTCTATGTGAAATGAAAAATTGTCATTACTGTTATTTAAATTTGATGCTTATAACCTAGACATTAAACATAATAATATTAATAGTAAAAACTATTGTCAAATTTTATATTGGTTTCACATAAATGAAAAATGATAATAATGAATTATATATATATTTTTAGATCAATATTCATTTATGTATTTGAAATGGAAAAATTAATTTAGGGTAAAATTTTAATATTTTTTGAAGAAGATTCATTTTTTGATGAATAGTGGCATATATCGCATGGTAGTTTGAAATTTATTTTTAGATTATATAATGATCATTATTGAACTATAATGTCACAGTATATCGATGATTCATATATATTCATCCAATATAGATCAATATATTATTTTTTGAAATTTTGAATGATCTTTTCACCCACATTCAACACACTGTTATGGGAATATTAGAAAACAAAATTTTCCATATTCTATTATTTGAATTTCAAAATACAGACATACGTGGTTACATTTTATAAGATATTTAGTATCTTATTGGATCATTTTAATTTTTGGGGAATAGTAATATTTTCATGTGAATATTAACTTACAATTATGAACTATAATATTACCCTAGTGAATAGTAAAATAACCTTATGAATAATAATTCTTCACTAATGAATAGTAATTTCCATTTTATGATTTCCAATTTTACTCATATGAAAAATAGTGTGACACTTACGAATAGTAAACATACCCATGGGGGTCTAAGTGATATTTAGTAACATTAAAAATAAGAGTGAATATTTTAATAATTAATAATTAAGTGTTTGTATTTTGGCGAGTAGTAAATAATAAATTTTAAATTTAAATTAATTAATGGATTTGATATGTTATTTTATAACATGTATTCAAAAATAAATATTTTGAAGTCATATGATTTTAGGATAATTTTATAGGGCTTTGGATGATTTGTTAATGTGATAAATAATCAATTTAAATTTAAAATCTGTATTTTTATTTTAAATAGTGATTTTCTTTTAAAAATTTTGATATATATATGTATAATTATTTTGATAAAATGAATTTAATTTTTTAATTATAAAAATTGGAAAAAATTTATGATGAATTTTTGGGATTTGTCTGAAGCATTTTATTTTTTAGTGAATAATGAAACACAATAATTTTCCAAATATATACATTATAAGGTAAATATACTATTTATGATATTGTGGATGATATATGAAACAATTAGTTACAACTCACATTAAATTATTAATATTTTTTGTAACAAGAATCAACAATATTTGTTATCTTGAGAAAATTAAATATTATAGAATAAAATATTATAAAATCCCTCCTCTCCTCCACTATAAAAAACATCATCACCCCCTCTTTCATTCACACCTATCAGTATATGATCATTGACTATGTTTTCATAGGATATTCATCATGTCGACGACTTTCTGTTCTCACCAAAAGGCAAAAAACAATGGCCTTAAGGAGGTTCTCAAGGGGGTGTAATCATGTGGTAAACCCACCTCCTCTTTCTCTCAATTTCATTTCAACTTCTGTTCTTTTTTTTTCCTGAAATCACATAATAAATACAATTTATCATGATAAATTCATTATAATATATATACTATAATTATATAATTTTAATATGATAACCAGTATCAATCCCCTTAATCAATCTCTTTTATTTTATTAATGAAATCCTCACCCTGGAGGTGCCAATTTACAACCTTTATTGATGATGATGTTTCGATCATAAATTTCTTCTTCAAGGATGTCCATGAAAAAAACATTAATGCTCAAGAAAAATATAAAATATTTTTATTATATTATGTATTTATTTTAGAACCCTCATTATTAAATGATATTAAATAATTATTGATTTTTTTTTCATTATCATCGAAAATCGGCTGTAATAATCAAGGTGATTATCACTAAATGCCTTATCTAATTATAAATCTTCATAATATATAACCAAAATATATTTATATAACCATTTAAAAATATGGTTTTTTATAATAACATGTAATTCAAATTCTATAGATTATATCTACTATATGTGCACTCTGTTCCTCATAGTCAAGTGAACCGATCATGAAAATCAAGTAATCCAACACTCTGGTATGACATAATTCATTCTTATAACATATCAAGAAGCCATAAAATAAACATAATAAAAAAATAATTAATAATATAAAAGTAGATTTGGCTCTTAATTATTAATTGATGGTATTAATTTGATAATCCTTGAAATTAAGATCAATAGAAGAACAAATTCAAGCATAAGGTAACCAATTTCTCATCTCATTATTATTTCCATGAGATTCCCATTATTCGCGACTTATTTCCCTTATGTGTTGTATGTATGTTTGCATTTGAAATAAAATATCATGATTATATTTATATTCAGTGTATTAAATTATTAATTTGATGATTATTCATTTTTTATAACATGATTTGATCTATTATAATTTGGTAATGGACTTTGTCTCGAATTTCATTTCTGTGAGACATACATAGTATTGTGAACCTAATAAATATTATGTGGTGTATATAATACCCCATGGATATCATTTATATATTGAAATAAATTTAAATTATGAATACATATGCTTTTATAATATATAATATTATTTCATTAGATGTATAAACTTTTGCAAACAAAATCTATTTTAAATTTTGTTTTATCTAAAGAATATTAATGAATAAGTATCATCTACTCAATAAGGATATTAAAATGAAAAATTTTACTTGTATTAAATTCCATTATAAATAATTATACATACATCTAGTGATAGGAGGATCCCACTATATCCCCTCAATGAATTTATTGGTCTCATGAGACAAAACAGTAGGTGACCAACCCTTCGAGTTTGTTTCCAAAAATCATATCGGTTTCGACTCATAGATTTAAGCCATTTCGATGGTATGAAGGTTCATGTTCCAAATACAAGACATAAAAATATATTAAATTATCTTTTTACCTTATTCATTTATTACTCTACAAGAGGATTCCACATAGAAAAATTATACGGATTCACTTTCATTTACAATTTACTGAGGGTGTGTATTTTTTAACTACTCACCATTCCACATTGATTATGTTTTATTGACAATCATTCACATATTATTGATTCTTTCTTCCACTATACATAAAACCCTTAATGTGTATTTAATCTCACTCCTATAATTATTTTACTTTCCTAGATTATAATAAGTGATTTGTAACACTAGAAAAACATATACAAGTGATGGGTTAAATGGCCATTGATTACCCAGCTGGAAGAGTAAACAAACATCGTCTTTTTATGTTCTATCTCAAAATGATGAGGAATTTATTTATGATATTGAATAAGAACATTAATAGATATATAATATTTTTAGGTGGTGTTTCATCATTTAATAAATTTCTACTACAAACTCATCTTTTCTATAAATTCTGAGTATTTGAGAGGAATTGGTCACTTCTAATGAACTAGAATCAAATTCTATAGAATAAAATAATCCACAAAATATTAACACTATATTTATTTGGACAGTATCAATTAACCAAAACCAAAATGGTTAATATAATAATAGATATTTACCAAAAAGGATAATCCTTTACAGAAATAAATACCACTCTAAATCTCTAAAATTAAATAAATAACACCTAAAGTTCAACAAAAAACATTCATATAAAAAAATTTCCATAAAATTCTTGAAAACAATCCAAAGTATTTCTGAAAATAAAAATTCAGAATGATTTGACCACATAGACTTCCATGATAAATATTATCATTTATCTCTAAATAACCTTGGAATCACATAATTTTACGTATATAATTGTAATTAACCTAATCACATATTCTATATAATAGGTTAATCATTTACATAAACGACCCATATCTCTATAGTTCCTCAATAACATCAATATAAAAAACCACAAATACTCCTCAAATGAGATCCCCTTGAATTTTATTTTCCATATCCATATAGTGCTCCCAAAAAATCCATCTTCTTCCAAAATAACATTTATCACTTAATCACTAAATTATTTTCCTATACAAAATATACACATTAGATAAATCATATGTTCCCAAACTCAAAATATTCTCGACAAATTAAATCATTTTACAAAAAATAACTAGTCTTACTTACAAGGGATATCTTGTAGTCTACTGTTTAGTGATAAATCCCAATCACACATTGGATGTGGGTTAAATTCCGATGACTTTCTTTCTGACATGACAAGATATCACTTAGAATGTGTATTTTACTTTTTCAAGAACAATATAATCATAAAAAATTACCAAAAATGAGATTAATTACTCCAAAAAAACTATTACATATTTTAATTACAAATGTTTTCTCACACCTCACATATTCATTAAAAAAATTAATAACTAATAAATTCATCAATTTAATGGATCATATAAACCCAAATGGTTCATTATAACAATATCCACAATTGAAAAGATAATTATTCTTCAAATTTCATTTTCATATGACAAATTGCAGGGTTACACATACCGAAGAATCATCTTCCAATGTAATCCCATCAAAAAATAGCATAATTAATTTTAATCATTTATCCATTCATTTATTTCTACATATTTTATTCCATGAACAAGTGGTTATCCATTATAATAGGGCATTGAATCGGGATATTCCAAGGTCTCATATATCATTCTGATATTCAATGTTATTAGTGGTGAAAATATCATAGTATTGAATATATCAAGGTAAAATCCGAGCCACCAAATTTTATGTCCTCTGATACAAAAAATTATATGTAATGGATCTGTACGATTGAAATAAAAAAATTACCTATAATTTTTTTTATTCATCAATAATGTATATAAAAAAAATAGATGAAAATTTGATTCATAACAATATTTTGAATCTGAAATATGAAATAAAACATATAGTTTCGAATTTGTTTTGGAATTTACTTTTATATAAATATATTACTATATCATTTTTATTATAAAGAGAAATTGATTTCATTTAGTTAAAATAACAGAATGATAAAAAAAATTGTACGTATGATATATATTTTAATAATAATGAATGGTATGAGTATTTTATTATTAATGAACCTAGGAAAAAATTAAATTTATTCATCCATGGATTGAATCCATGTCTCAATATAATGATATCGATAACAAAATTTAATATAAATGAATAAATCATTGGACATATTCTCGATGTATAAATAAAAGTGGTCTAATAATATAATCCATATGGTTTTATTATTATTATAATGTTGCAATGATGGGAAAATTTAATAAATTAAACCCCTAGATAAACAAAAATTAATATTTATTTCTAAATTAAATGATCAAAGAAACATTGGGAAAATATCTATAATGGTAACAGATGATATTTCATGTGTTGATAATATTGATATAAATTAAATGAGTTCCAACACAGTATGAAAAGTCCAACAATATATATGAATGTTGTGAGAACACATTTATATACATTACCTACAATCAAATGATGGAAAATTAGGGATTATTGAAATTATTCAAACAAATGATTAAATTTTATTGATAATAGTGAAAATCAATGTCCAAAATCTATAAAGCAACCCAAAATGTGAAATCACATTAAATCATAAATTCTAGGTTATGTTATGAAGATGATGTTTTGAAAGGTAAATTTACCATATATAATATAATTATATATATATTATATTTACTATATTTTTAAACAATATTTTATTTATAAAAAATATTCAAATTGTGTAACATTATTTTCTTCATCCATAATATCATGGACTACAAAAACCCTATGTAAGTAGTTATAATATAATATTATTATTGAATACCTAATTTTTTGATGTTTACAGTAGTTATTAGTCAATGATGACAAGGAAAATAAGTATAATACATTTCAAAACCTAATACATATCATGATCATATTACTGTTATATGATTATTGCTTCCATCATATGCATAAAATTTAAACATAGTATTCATGATGTTTTAAATTTGCAATGAATAATTTTAATTACAAAAAAAATTATTGTGGATTATAATATTTTATATTCATTTATAACATAAAAATAGGGTATGTGGCATGGAAGTACTAAATGAACACAATTATCAGTAATCAAGTAAAACAAATGTAATTATATATCCAAGATTATAAATTTATATAAGTATAATAGTAACCATTGATATCCCAATTATGGATATATAATTACTGAAATATAAATGTGTCATTCTTTTTTCATGAAACATATCTTATAAACTGAATATGCATACAAAAACAAAACCGAACGTGTCTTATCTCTTTTGACCTGTACATGCATAAAAGGGATCTATAATTCTTGACCACAAACACCACATTAAAATATCAAATACATTCACCATAAGAGTAATCAAGTCATTTAATATTGTTCCATAAGTACCCAAATTCAATGAAAATATTTTCACATTTATAATGACACTTAATTGAAAATATATCCCTATTTAGAATATTATAATCATTGTATATGAGAATAACACACAATAAAATTGGTTATATAATCCTAGACATTCACTCTTAGTGTCAATTATTATACATAATAATTAAAAATATAGATTTGATATTGGTAAAAATACAATAATTTTATCACATAATAATATTAAATATAAAATGGAGATATTGTAGAGGTTACATAAATATGGTCTTTTTAGTTTTAGATTTTTGGTGAATTTGGACAAAATCATACATGGAAATAATAATTTCATCTTGTGACAATTTTTCATACTATACACATCTACTATTACTTTAATAAAATACTTCAATATATCCCACTAAATTCATCACATATTTAATTATATGGGACACAAAACATTTAAAATAATTCTTCTATGCCGAGGGAAATGGAGAAATATTAACGGTGAGATAAATAACATTCTATGGGTAACCAATTTCTTTATCAATTGATTGTAATTTGTGGGTAATAAAAGAGAACAAATATACTGATAATTATTTAACATTTATGAAAAAAAACATATGAGATATCGTAACTATAAATATAAAATAAAAATATCATGATTCCTAGAATAGATCACTATCACTATTCATGAGTTATAAAAGATAAAAAACTGAATCCTTGTGAAAGAAATCAATGAGAGAAGGATATATTAGGAAATCGTAACAATTTTGTAGTAAAAGTGTTGTTATAATTGAAATTTGTATTTATAGAATCCTTACAAGATCCACTATATATACTATAACTTTAACATATTAATATCCATAATATCTTCAGAGTAAAATGTTAACCGTATGATTCTATAATTAAATAGGATTTACCTATATTTAGTATAATCGATTATAATTACCCATTATATTGGTGGGATATAACGAACCAACCCATATCATATTAATCAGTTCCCCTTAACTATTATGGTTGAATTCCCAATGTTATATTTATCAATATTTTCAATGTACAGAATAATGAGAAATATAATTAGTCGATTGCACTTATCCAAAAAATAAAATTACATGTATTTTCTTCTCTTCTTTAGATATTTGAATTCAATTATATCTTTGAATATATAATTAAAATAAAAATATTTCATATATAAAATAAATAAGTATCTCAAAATCCCCACATATCACCAATTGATCATGTGTAACATAAAGGATTCATGTTTTTTATAAATAAATATATGATTAAAATTTCTCTAAAATTATTCATTTGTTTAATAACCATTAGAAATTAATATTTTTTTAAACAAAATTAATATAATGTTTAGTAAAAATATTTATTTTATCAGATAGATATAAACATGATATAACGTTTTGACACGTGTGTGGTCTTTTTTCACTTTATAATCACCTTTAATATAAAATGTTAGGTCCTTAGAATATAATGAAATGATTTGGGAGTGTCCATGGATTGTTTGGAGATTGATTCTCTAGATCCTATGGTAGGAGACTGAGCCCCATGGTCATTGGATGATTACTAAAAACCATATGACAAAACTATTTTGATCATACAATTCCCAGGGTAAGACACACAGAGGTTATACAATCATCAAATACATGACACAAGCCACTGTGTGTTTTAATACATCATTAATAGATGAATATTCATTTTATTCTCTAGTTTATTCAATCCATGTGAATATCACATTTGAGGGATTATATTGGAAATGGAATGACAGAAGGATGTTGTAGGATATTCCCAAATGTGTATCCAAATAGTGTGGAAAAAAATATAATGTTGAATTTAAATTTTTTCCATAAAAATTATTTAAGACACTAAATCATTTATTCATAAATGTTGTACTTATTTACCACAAATCTAGAGAATATCCTCCACCACTCCATAGATATCCTAATTACTCTTTTGTCAGTCTTCTATTTCCTTCATCATCTCGTGTGTTCTGTCCCGCTCTATATGTTCTAAACGTATCCTACTTGTCTTATTAGTATATCATCAAACATCATGTTCTCTAATATAGAGATAATAGTTTCTCCATTTTCATGGAATTTGACATTTCATCATTTTACTGCCATTCAAGATCAAACGAATGGCTGAACCAGGGAGAGGAAATCTCTATGAACATAATTTATGTGGCCTATCATCATTCCATCATGTTTAATTAGGGTTATATAATTATCTATTGTGAAACATTCCATACCTCTCTGGTGATGCCTCCAAAATCCTTCAAAAATTATTTTAAATTCATCCACATGTATAATTAAACAATATCTAATGGTTTATTACCTCTTAGTTAATTCTCCATGGAATGGCCCACCCCAATGAGTATTAACTTTTTAAGTTGCCTATTTTAACCATTAAATTAAATTTGTTTTGAAACCACCTCATGTGTTTTCCTTGAAAAAATATATTAATTAATGAAATAATTTTATAGAAATAGTAGGAAATAATTTTGGACCCAATGGTTTAGGGCATAACTAAAGGGTTTGACCATTGTATTAGTGATCAAATATTGAAAAATCCAATTCCATTCCTTCCAAAATGAATTTAATTTTAACGGTTTAACATTAAATCATTTTTATTTTAGAGTGGTACTTGGATCCTCTTGGAATTACTTTAATGGGATCATCACACATTATAAATAGGTTTGAATGTTGATTGTATTTACACATGGTATGGATGACGTAATTCATGTGAAGACATCACCATGTGTCTTATATTATACTACATCATATATATCATCTCTCAAGGGTAGAGACCTATGATGGGATCAAT
The DNA here is from genome assembly GCA_963277665.1 of Viscum album. Lineage (NCBI taxonomy): Eukaryota > Viridiplantae > Streptophyta > Magnoliopsida > Santalales > Viscaceae > Viscum > Viscum album. The sequence goes on along the minus strand of OY728121.1, from coordinate 1,199,342,883 downwards.
GGATAGATGATTAGATAAGGTCATTAGTGATAAATGGTCTCCTTTGTGAGATATGATGATCCTTCTCATAATGTTTAATAGATTACACGAAAAGAGTAATATATGGGATTCCATTTTGTTGATTTCATTGGACAAAATCTTATTGTATTGTTATTTTAAATGCCCCCTATAGTTATACATGGTATTCATTTTTGATAACCATGTACATGATCATGTTACATATTTTGAAATATTAATGACATGATTTAATTTAATTTGAATGAATGCGTAACTTTATATCTGTTGATGCCCCCCTAAGCCATATCACCTAATTAGGTAGTGTTCTAATATTTTATATTTTATTGTTGATGAACCTATCACACCCAATTCATACATGTTCATGATACTATTGTCTATAAAATTATAATGTAGGTTGAATAATGTAGTATCAATCTGGTATCCCATGGGGATACAAGAGTGATATATTTATTTCATTATTCATTTACATGATTTTATTATATTTGGAACACCTCACATTATATATAAACAAATTGGATTGATCTAAAAAAATTTTGTGGTCACCTATTTTTTATATCTAACACTACTCATGGAAATTTCATCCTAAACAAGATGACGTCGTCATTGTAGGTATAGATAATTGGAAGTGGTCAGTATCCCGTTATTTATTTTTCGTATGACGGTAGAGCTTGTGGTAAGTGGATAAATCCTATTACTATGATCATAGAAGTATATTTATTTTACATTTATATTTTTTATACCGTATGTTATATTCAAAAATCCATCTTACCCATCTATATAATCATTGGATAGATACATGATAATCATGTTCATCAATTTTGAATAAATTTATTGTATATCTTTTACAAGTTCATTTACGATTATATTATTTCTTATTTACATTATTTCTGGTGTTTATATATATTTATTTATGATGTTATATGAATTATCTCATTATGGAATAGACTCCCCAAAAACACACCATGTTGCCTTACTGCTAGTGAGTAGCCTCCTACATAAGTGGAGGAGTGCATAAGTCCAATTGGTTGACAGTCTCACAAAACCACAATCTTTCTCTCGAGGCAAGATGATAAAAATTGGTATCGGAATACTATTTAGTATTATATTATTTTTGGAGTACGGATTTGATACTATTATGTATCAAAACAAGGAAATAAATTTATTATTGGAATAAAATATCACATTTGTAGCGGAATCCCAAATTTCAGGGAATGGATTAATGATGATAATTATGGAACTTATTAAAAATTTAATGATTTTACATTTGGATAATGAAAATGATTTATTCTGTTAGTACATTTGATATTATTATTATTAGACTTATTCTTCACTAGACCAATGAGATGAAAAAATATCAATAAATTCATCACCATATGAACCATTGAAAAAAAAATCATGTATTATAGCATTCCATATCTGTATTTATACAAGCTTTAACTATATTAAATTTGATTTTTGTATATGATTTTTTCTTTAAATTTTTATGTGTTGTGATGTTTATTTCATGAATAAAATAACATGAATAATTAATTTTTAAACATAAATATTATTTTTATCAGACATATATTGATGATGATAGATTTATTAATCCATAATTCCACTAATGATCCCTGAAACAGATTCATTAATGGTATGAAATATTCATTCGTTTGATTGGTGAATGGAAATGAAAACTATGTTGGTGAGTACTTTTTAAATATTAAATGGTAGAAACTAAATAACATCACATAACGTGAAATTTTACATTATTATGAAAATTTCACAAGCTAGGTAGTAGACACATGATGTGGATACATCAGTAAATAATGAGAATAGGGATTTATAAATTTGGAATGGTTAACAAATTTACTAGATAGATATACATGTTTCAAATTAAAAGAGAATAATTTTAAATTTATTAAACTTTACATATGAACCGGTGAACACTAAATTGAAATTCCACTTGAAATGTTAACAGCGGTTTTAAATATATGTCGCATTTGAAAATATATATACCAGAACCTATAATGTGTTCTATGTTACCATTACCCTTTTGGACCATTGTATATGGTATTATCTTGTGCCTCATATGGTATATGTTGATTAAACCCAACATGTAGGCCTGATGTTGGAATGTGTATAAATTATTTACTCATTATAGGATGGGTTAATACAAAAAATTTACTTTTTTATATTCTATTATACATTATAAATTATAGCTATGGATTTTCCGAAGAAATTGTATACATATATCACCTCAACATTTTTTTGTCCTGAGTTGTGGGGGTGGATACGAAAATGCCTCTGAGCTGGGGGTCCATGACCCACAAGTGTTTCTTTTTTGCATATTCACCAAAGAACCATTTAGTTATCATCCTCTAGGAACTGATTCTTATATTATATAATTATTATTCAAATTTATTTTGTCTATAATGTGTTCTTCATGACTAGCTACAAAAATGGTATGGGTGACCCTGGTTTTACATAAGAATTATCCTACAAAAAATCAATGGGGATTCTGGTCCACATGATTCTGAATCACAGTTACAGTCTATGATATCAATATTATTATATATATATAAGACACTATAATGGATTTTTATGCTCTCTAACAACATGAAACATGGTTATGTTAAATATTTTTAGAACATCATCACCCATGATGAACGTCATTAATATACAGTTTGAGATGGCATAAAGACATCCTTATATGACTATTTCAAACCATGGATGTTGTGTGATGTGCACAATAATTATTTGTTTATCAAATGTATAATTCCAGGATACTGATACAATATGATGATCGTTACAACGAGTATCAACAATTTTCACTGAATCTCACTAGTGACGAGAGTTACACTATGAGTCCTTCTGATGATGGGCTAGCATAAACCATCAATTTATAGTTGTAAATCATCTGGATGACTACCATTTCATATTCAATTTACTAATAGATCATCACATTGTGGATCCTATGTGATGTTTCAAATGTTATCTAGGGCATTCAGTCTTCTAGTCACTCATATAGTTTATCTAGAGGCATAAAGTGTTGGTTCGAGGATGCCTGTTGGGGATGTTCTAGATTGATGAAAGGAAGAACTATTTATATGTTGTGTCACTAGTGTGGAAGGATAGGTCATTGGATTCCTCAGTGAATGATGTACCTAATCAGGTGCTGAGATTATAGCTGGATAAGTCACTTTTAGAATTTCTACAAATATTTACCTCCTTCCATTGATTGAGGATTCAAGATAACACCACTTTTTTATACAGGATCTGTGACTCCATGTCATGCTATGAGATGGACTGTTACTGGCTAATCAGGCCAAAGAGTTCTAAACCGCCATGGATGTTAGACCTCATAGGTTCAACTGCAATAGATATTGAAGGACCCTTACAGTCCGGTTGTATATTAGGGATGAAGATTTGGCCACATATAAGAAGTGAAACCATCACTTAAGGAGAAGATTAAATGTAACTCAATACTATGGGTTAATATTTTAGTAACCTCCGCTAAGGATTTTTCTATATTTTATATAGTTGAAAACCATAATTTTATATCTACTACAATTATGGAATTTCTAATCTTTGAGGTAAATTACTAATTCTGTATCATGACACTCAACACACCATTATTGGTCATATAAAAGAATTTTTTTCCCATTTATGGAGTTCCTCCTTGAGATAGGTAGGTATAATTTCAAGTGGAAATTATTCATCATTGAGATTAACAAAGTATATTTATTTCTTAGAATGGAATGGATACTACCACAGTGATTACTATTTTACTTCGATCCATACAAATATTCGTTATCCTCACACAAGGGAACCGTGAATGTCCATTTAGTTGAATGGTATGTCCAGAAAAGTAAATATAGACCTATGTTTTAGTCAGTATATATGGTGAAATCCAAAATTTCTAGGCTCATCCTGTGTGATTAATAATTGTAACATGTTGAATTCCCTCCAGTATTTGACTAGTTTATTGATGTATTTGCGGGTAAATTCTGTAGTTTAACTCATGAATGATATGTGGAATTAACCATAGGTATTTTCTCAAGTGTGGAACTGATTTCCATTCATCCGTATAAGAATGAACATATTATTCTCCTTAGAAATAAGAATATATGTGAAAACATTTAGGTAATGATATTTATCTGACCTAACTATTCACCGTGGCTATTCCCTGTCATTTTCACAATGAAGGAAGAAGGTACCCTCAGGTAATGTGTGAAATAAACTATATCAATCCATATTATGGTAAAGAAAATATATCAACTTCCTGGAATGGAAGACATTTTTTTTACCTATGTGGAGTGATAGTCTTGTCTCATAATGAAATGAGGTCTCACTGCCATACATTTGGTGTGAGGCTATCATACATAATATGTATGGTGTTCTTGAGAAGATATGTCTTGTATGATTACCAAATTATGATGATAGACATTCAACACAAAAAAAACTATTTTAATGTATCTGAGTTATAATGGATTCCAACTTTTACTAGATTCATTTGATGTATTCATCATATACAACAATATAGAGTATTTTCACTCCAGAAACAACCATTCCAACAATCATGACATTGTGATGTTTACACTATCGGATAAGTATATTCTTTAGAATCTAATAAAATTACAGTTTTGTATCAATTATATTCACTTATTTTGTCAAATCATTATTATGGAAAGTGTATCTATAAAAAGAGAGAATGTGATCATAATGGTTTCCTGGGAGTATTCCAAGAATGTAATATAAGTACACAATTTTAATCTTCAGGATGTTTATTAAATGTGAATCATCTAGTATATCTCATGCATAGTAGTGACTCTAACATGCATGACTATAATTTATGTGAAATGCATAAGTTCTTGAGATTTTGGGAAACTATTTATGATTTGACATTGATACTAACATCAATTCATATCATGATTCATCCACATCATTTAAAATACGACAATATTTACTATGATGCATCTAAAAACAATCTCATGGATGATCTGATGAATGGTGATTGGGATGTAGATTAGGGGTTCATCAATATGAGGCATTGAGAGGTAAATTTTCATATTCATGACATTGATCCGGTATACATGGTCAATGATCCAATCAAATTGGTGATCACTAAAGTGGGTTATAGTTCATTGTTTATATATACAAAAAAATTCAAATACATATTCAAATATTATGGCATGAATCTAATGCATCGTACGTGGGTATAGAACCAACTCTAATTCAACATTGAGATTTCTTATACACGTGTTAAGGGTAACTTTCTTACTAGTTATCTATTGTAATATACTCATACAGAGTCCATTTAGGAGGAATTTAGTTACAAGAAGTTCATGGAATTGTTTTCATCTAAGCAAATTGAGTTTTAGGATTTTCCAGAATCTAGTTCCAGATTTATTAGTAGAGAAATATTACCTTCTGGAATGGTATTAGATGATATTGCTAATAGACCATATTAGAATCCTTTTATGGGACAATTTTTTGGGTGATAACCCATTGTGGGATTGGGTTGTTGTTGACAATGAGATTTTGTACATATTGGGATGTATATGGGTTCTTTAAGGCATACTACAATAGAATATATAAAAATCATAAAACCTAATTTTGGAATTTCAAATAGGGAGTACCAATATGTACTAAAAATTAAACATCATTATTAGTGTCTAGTTTGAAAGAGGTTTAATTTAGGTTTCACCATGATGATATACACATATCAGTAGAAGATAATGGACCACCAATTCCATAATAGACGTCTACAGCCTCTACACATTCCTACGTATAAATTCAATTATTTCACTATGGAGTTCATGATGGGCTTTACAATATCCTATCAATGAATATATGTATATGTGATTCAGGAATGTGGGAATAATGTAACACCCCAATCTTCCACGGTATGTTTCCTTTCGAATAATGCAATGGCGTGCATTGTACGCAACTTCGAGATTTTAACACACCATAACAAATAAAACTAGCCGTTATGAATAGTAATACCTACTTTTTGAAATTTTATAAATTCTATCTCTCAAAATAGAATTCATTTTTGGATTCAGAATATCGAATTTAGCCTAGGGTGAAATTTTGGTACTTTTCGGATAACTTTCTTATTTTGATGAATAGTGAAAATTACTAAATTTTATTTAAAAACAACTTTTTTAATCAAAATAATTAATAGTGATAAATTATGAATTTGAATGGTTTTAAAGTATATTTAGAATATATTTTTACCATGTAATACAATGTGGATAATTGAACATAATTTCACATTAAAACCAGACATAAACAAGTGCCAATCTTTTGATAGTTATTATCTCTTAAAAACACGCTTTTTGTTTTAACAACGGGAGTTAATTTTAAATTAATTTCAGCCACTTCTGTGTTTTGAATATGGAAAAATGGATTCCATATTTGGAATCAGGATGTTCTAATTGTGTAAATAGGTAACTTTTTTTGTAGACATTTTAGATAATTACTTCGGTAAATATTTTATTTACCATGGTTATAGGGTAAATCCGGTAAACAAGGGTTTAAAAATAATATTATATTAATAATAAATTACCCTAAAACGTGTCATAACCATATTGGTTGATAAATGGTCGACCATGGGTATCTTTGGGTCGATTTTGGGACCCCATGGATCCACTTGTATGTGATAATGACACTTTATTTTAATTAAGTTAAAATAAATACAAAAATGACACAAGCATATATCTTTTAGCGAAACAATTGTTACATAGATTTATATATGTTGGATTTTAGACTATAAATATTCATTACAAATCTAAAAAACATTACTACATAATTATACTTTATTTATAATTTTGAGACATTAAATAAGGTAATTTATTTATGACACAATAGTGATGCAGTAATTACCCTAACAGTGAAAAATTAGAATAATTAATATTATAAATACCAAAATAAAAATAATTTGAGACTTTTATTGAATTACACTAATTTTCTAGGTTAATATGACTTATTAGGATTGATTTAATTAACTTTGATCGAAGTAATCAATCTGTTATGTGTTTCACAAAAATCAACTATTGAATAGTGTCAAAATTGACATAAAAGAGTTTTTAAAACAAATATTATATTATTAATTGATATTAAATTCCTAAAAATCTAAGGTTCGGCCACGAGACATATATAATGATATTTATATCATTAATGGACCACTTTGGGGTCTCTTGGATGTATATAGTAAGTTTATTAACAATATAATATAAAAATACAAAGTGACATGGTAAATGTCAAACTAATTAACTACGAGTTAAAACTAAAAGATAAGGTTAATATGGTTGCCCAAACCTGTATAAATTCTATTGGATGATTTTTTTTCGACCTATAACCACCTTAACATTTTATGAATCATAATTGGAGCCATTATAAACCGAATATGAATTTATTATAAATTAATATTTCTAGATTTTCCAAAGGTGCCCCTCACCCCACTTATAAAAGGGCACTCCTCCTTCTCATTTCTTCACACCTTAAAATCCTTTTTGTTCAGCCAAACCCAGCCCCAATACTCTCTAAACTTCCCTCAATACAACCTAGAGGAATTATTTTGATCAGAAAGCCAACGTAAGAAGCCCTTTTGATCAAATCAAAAGGAAGAACCCGAAGAAGAGGTAATGTTTTCACCACCCCTTTTCAAGTTCCTTTCTTCATCTACATCTTCATTCATTGTTATTGCCATTATAAAATAATAACTCCAGTATCATATATATACTGTGATGTTATTATAAATATGGTACAACCATATTCAGTATTCTATCCATCCTTTGAATAAAATGTCACCATACGTGCATACGTACGACTTACCGTCTCCACGTCGTGGTGTAATTGTTATTCAATATATTATTATTTGGATGGGTATAATAATGATGTGTAACTAATGTAAATAATAAATATAACATGATAATTATTCTGTATATATGATATACAAACCAATTATATATTAATTTAATATCAAAAGAATGATTTTGTCGCTCGTGCGTACGTACGGACTACCGTCTCCACAAATGCGATGAGATTCATTCTCCATCATATCCATTAAAGTATAATTATAATTTTATGATTTAAAAATAGTATCTAAGGACATGATATCATTCTAGATATGATTATTATACATCCCATTAATAACGAATATGGCTCACATAACAAATAATATAAAGTAAAATGAACCCGTTAACACCCGAAATGACGATAATTCTAAGATATTATGAACAAATCAATGTTAAAAGATCATATATGATATCATATTAATGTAAATGATTCTTTTATAATTTAATAACATTTATTTCACCATTATACAGGTGGTTAACCTACCATTGACCAAGGAAAAAGTAAAAAGTAAGGGGTTTCTTATCTCACTTTTAATTCCGTGAGAATTCCATTGTTCACCACTTAATTATTTCATGTGGTGTATGTGTACTGCCCATGATTGTATTAATTGTGTAACATACATTAATTTATGGGTATTTAAATCATCATTGTATGATAATTCTTTTATGGGTGTATGATTCGTATGTTACCTAATCGATAAGGGAATTCCAAATTTGAATTTCTACTCATTCGTCTTTACGCATACTTCATTGACTCTTTCACCCCAAGATTATGTGTGGAATCACTATTCATTTGATTATGTCATAATTTCCACTCCCTTTTCTGTGGATATTCCTTTTATACACATAATCACTCCATTGATAATTTCTCAAGTCATCGATATGAATTTGATAAGAGTAATTTTAACTCATTCTCCACTTGTTGAGTTAAACATCCAATTCATTTGTGTTGTTTTTACAAGATTATGTGTGAATTTCCATTGATTATTTTAAAATAAATATCCAATCATATTTAGTGTATTTATATTTGTCACACATAATTATGTCGTTGATTTATCCTTATCCTAATGATACGGCCTTTATGAGAGATTTCATCTCAATTTACATTCCATTGATAATTCTTTGTTGATATACACAAAATCACTTTTATGTGGTTTATATAATGTACTTTGACATAGTATATCATGAACACCTTTATTCTCATGATATTACAATGTTTTGATTACCTTATTTATTTGTATTCAAGTGTCTCTTTTGGTTAGAATCTCTAACTAAAATAACATTTTTAAATTTTTGAATGACTTATTCATCTAAATATTTCTCATAAGTGTCCATGTATTAAAAATGGTTTTAAGGATTTATTTATATGGACATTAAAGTTTAGAAATTAAAACTCCTTTTAAAAAGTTTCAATGTGGTATGGGACACATTGATTCAAAAATATACTTTTAAATGGCTTCGTGACAAATATTGTGACTTCTAAATGTTTTCAAGAAAAGGGGGATATTTCTCTCAAATAGGTTTGATGATTAATTTCATCTATGTCAACATCCTTCATTACTCTTTATTGAGTTTAATGTGATACAATACAATCTGACATATTGTATCGAATGAGTTATGTTTGACTGTGGATGTTCTATTTTTATACCATTCATGGTTTGTGTTTAAAGTATTGACATTTCGTATGCTAGTTTTAATATGAATGTTTATGTTATGTTTAAACCTGTTCATATGAGAAATGCATTGGACTTAATAAGTGACGGGTGGAGCCCACTATAGCTCCTCGATGCATCGGTAGGTCTCATGAGACAAACTAGTGTCTTGGCACAAGGCCTTGGCAAAATCTTATTTGTAGTCTTCGCACGAGGCCTTGGCTATGTGGTTATGATAGTCTGGCATTATGCATTCCATCATTATGAACGTGGTTATTGATATTGCATGTGATCATTCGACTAGTATAATATCTATGTGAGTATATAAATCTCATTAATTTATTTTATCTTTTCCATTCTATGCTAATGTTCAAGTTTAAAAGGCTTTCGTTTTAGTTATAAACTGCCTTAAGTGTTTATGCTTATCTATGAAAGCTTATGCTATAATGTTATCCCTAATGAGCATCTGAGCTCACCCCTTTAAATGTTTTATTTTTCCCAGGATTATGAAGAAGTAATTTATGAATGACCTGCAGGGATAGTATGAGGGGATATGAAGACAAGATGTTGTTGTAGTTTTTTTTACCTTATGATGTAATGTAAGACTTATGAATATATCTAGTGTTTCCAAGACTAATAAACTAATCGGTAATTCAAGACTTGATCCTTTGTGATCATACCAATGTTATGTAATAATGCACTGACTCTGGGTATCTAGGGTCGGGGCGTTATAGTTGGTATCAGAGGATGTTTAGTACAAACCTTGGATGCCAGATTTAGATAAACTCTGATTAGAGCATGTAGACCTAAGATGGACTTTGAGGATTAATATGGAATAACATCCTAGAACTTTCATATTGTTGAGATTTTTTGAGTTTTCCGAGCAATACATCCCTGTCTGGATACGAGCAGGTAGAGGCGGCTCTGGCACAGATGTACCTAGGGGTAAAACCCGAAAACACCGCTTTGAGCTAGACTCGAACGGGAACTGGTGCACGACAACGGGCCTTGCTTCACTCCTGGTTACGACACTCCTGGGGGATATTCATAGGTTAATTTACATTTTATTTACAAACCGATTTAAGAAACATATATATAAGATTAGTGTAAATGACATTGGTTAATCCTAATATGTTTCAAATTGAGAATATGGTGACATGTTAATCTCTAAATGATTTTACGACTACTGTTAATCACACAATGCTTTCTGGTTTTAGTCAATGGATGGATTCCAAGTAATTCATAGTCACTTTGAGAATTATGTAAAAGGTGGGAATGGTGGTGGAAATGAGCAAAAAATGGAATGTTGATAGGCGTAAAAGATATCATCTTTATGCCAAATCAGTTTTCCAAAAATATGATCAACAACATATATATTAACCAACTCCCAGACTCAACAAGGAAGAGAAAGGTGATGAATGATAAGAGCTCCAGCAATGGAGACCATGGCGAAAAGAACCCCCAATTTTCATCATGCAGGAAATGTGGAAGGAGACACCCAGGAAAGTGTCTCAATGGGACAACGAAATGATTTACGTGCGGGAAGGAAGGAAAAAAAGTGAAGAATTGCTGAAGAAAAATGAAGAGTACTATGGAAGAAGATAAAAATGGTCCCAAGAGTCCATTTACAGTCATTTTCCATAAATGTAGGGGAACTGGCCATTACCCGAGTGAATGTCCTGTTCTATAGGATATTTTCTTGGTCAAAGAAGAAGCTATGTGGAAATAAATGGTTGGATAAATGTTTAAATATTATTAGTGATCCTTGTTCAAGGGTTTACTTTGGAATAATATTCTCTTGTATTTGTAACCATAACGTTTGCCATGTGAGAATGATATTTATGGAAGAATTATCTTTTCTCTTGTGGATAGAGTTATAAATAACCATTTGGTTTTATATGATTATTGGGTTTGAGGAAATTACAAATTATTATAATTTGGGATGAAAATGCAAGGTATGAAATAACATTTGTGGTTAAATTATGTTATTGTTATTTTGAGAAATTTATCTCATTTTGGTAATGTTATAAAATATATTTTTTGAAAAAGGACAACACGTAGACCGTTTGACAACCCGTCGCATCGGACAAAGCTGTGAGAATCGAACCCACAACCAAAGTGCGATTGTGATTTATCGCCTACCACAGGACTATGTGAAGTCCCTGGTTAGTGTGACTATTATTTTTAGTTAAATGATTTTATTGATCAATAATAATTTGATTTGGGTTCTTATGTCTTATTAAATGAATACCCTTAGTATAGGAAAATGATTTGGTGATTAAGTGATAAATGTTATTTTGGAAGATGTTCACTTTGTTGGGAACTCTATATGTCGAAGGAAAATAGAATACTATGGGATGTCATTAGAGGAGTAATGGTGGATTTTTATCTATGTTTTTATTGTGGATCTATAGTGATTTGGGTTATTTATGGAAATGATTAACCTATAATAAAGAATATGTGATTAGGTTAATTACTTTTAATTATGTGACTTTAAGAGTAGATGATGTCATTTGGAGATACAATCTAACGTGGAAGACTACATTCTTATATGTTTTGGGTTTCAACATTAGTTTGGATTATATTTAAGGATTTTAAGGAAAATTTATTATTTAATGGTATTTATTTAACTTTGGGGTATTGTTGGTTTAATTTTAGAAATTAAGATTAGTATTGTTTTTCTAATGGAATATACATTTGGGGATCATCAGATCTTATACTAACCATTTTGGTTTTGATTAATCTCTAAATACAAGTTAAATATATAGTTTATCCTACATGGATCATGTATTTCTATAGAAGTTTATTCTAGCTCTTTTATTATGACCAACTCTTCTTGAATACTCATTATTCAAAAAAAATATGTTAGTGGTAAAAAGTTATTAAATAATGAAACTCTACTTAAAAAGTAAGTATATCTATTTATGTTTTTAGTCAATATCATAAATGAATTCATCGTCCTTATGTAATGTAACTGAAAACAAAAAAAAATGTTGTCTGTTTACTTTCCTACTAGGAGACTAATGGTCGTTTGTCCCAACACAAGTTTGTGGTTTTCTAATTGTTAACTTTCTCCTGATCATGATTTCTATCCCTCTCTATCAGAACATGAAACATAGTTTATCATCCATATCCATGTTTTCCTACATGGAATCCGTGTATGGGTTATCTTGGATGACCTTTATACCTCTCTTTCTTTCTTTTAAAGTGATATATTTATTGACTCTTTTTCCAATGTGGGACATTCCATTATATTCCCAAGCACACTTTTAAAAATTTCTAGGATGCAATTTATTGAAGGAGGGGAGAATGTAACACCCCAAGCTTCCACGGTACGTTTCCTTTCGAATAATGCAATGGCGTGCATTGTACGGAACTTTGAGATTTTAACACACCATAACCAATCAAAATAGTCGTTATAAATAGTAATACCTACTTTTTGAAATTTTATAAATTCTATCTCTCAAAATGGACTTCATTTTTGGATTCAGAATATCGAATTTAGCCTAGGTTGAAATTTTGGTACTTTTCGGATAACTTTCTTATTTTGATGAATAGTGAAAATTACTAAATTTTAATTAAAAACAACTTTTTTATTCAAAATAATTAATAGTGATAAATTATGAATCTGAGTGGTTTTAAAGTATATTTAGAATATATTTTTACCATGTAATTCAATGTCGGTCATTGAACATAATTTCACAATTAAACCAAACATAAACAAGTGCAAATCTTTTGATAGTTATTATCTCTTAAAAACACGCTTTTTGTTTTAACAACGGGAGTTAATTTTAAATTAATTTCTGCCACTTCTGCGTTTTGAATTTGGAAAAATGTATTCCATATTTTGAATCAGGATGTGAAAATTGTGTAAATAGGTATCTTTTATTTTTAGATAGTTTAGATAATTACTTCGGTATATATTTTATTTACCATGGTTAAAGGGTAAATCAGGTGAAAAAGGGTTAAAAAATAATATTATAATAATACTAAATTACCCTAAAACATGTCTTAACCCTATTGGTTGATACATGGTCGACCATAGGTATCTTTGGGTCGATTTTGGGACACCATGGATCCAATTGTAAGTGATAATGACACTTTATTTTAGTTAAGTTAAAATAAATACAAAAATGACACAAGCATATATATTTTAGAAAAAAAATTTTAACATATGGTTATATATGATGGAATTTAGACTATAAATATTCATTAGATAGCTAAAAAGATTTAATACATAATTATATTTTATCTATAATTTTTAGACATTAAATAAGTTAATTTCTTAATGACACAATAGTGATGCAGTAATTACCCTAATAGTGAAAAATTAGAATAATTGATATTATAAATACCCAAATAAAGATAATTTGAGACTTTTATTGAATTAAAATAATTTTATAGGTTAATATGACATATTAGGATTGATTTAATTAACTTTTTTCTAAGTAATCATTCTTTTATGTGCTTGACAAAAATCAACTGTTGAATAGTGTCAAAATTGACATAAAAGAGTTTTTAAAACAAATAATATATTATTAATTGATATTAAATTCTTAAAAATATAAGGTTCGGCCAAGAGACTTATATCATGATAGGTATATCATTAATGGACCACTTGGGGGTCTTTTGGATGTATATAGTTAGTTTATTAACTATATAATATAAAAATACAAAGTGACATGGTAAATGTCAAACTAATTAACTATGAGTTAAAACTAAAAGATAAGGTTAATATAGTGACCCAAACCTGTCTAAATTCTATTGGATGAATTTTTTCCGACCTATCCCCACCATAAAAGTTGAATAATAAACTTTTGAGCCATTATAAACCGAATATAAATTTATTATAAATTAATATTTCTAGATTTTCCAAAGGTGCCCCTCACCCCACTTATAAAAGAGAACTCCTCCTTCTCATTTGTTCACAACTTCAAAGACTTTTTGTTGGGCCAAACCCTGACCAAATACTCTCTAAACACCCCTCAATACATCTTATAGGCTTTAGTTTGATCAGAAAGTCAGCCTAAAGAGCCCTTTTTAACAAATCAAAAGGAAGAACCCGAAGAAGAGGTAATGTTTTCACCACCCCTTTTCAAGTTCCTTTCTTCTTCTACTTCTTATTTCCTTGTTATTACCATTATAAAATAATAACATCAGTATAATATATATACTTTGATGTTATTATAAATATGGTACAACCATATTCAGTATTCTATCCATCCTTTGAATAACATGTCACCATATGTCCGTACGTACTGCTTACCGTCTCCACGTCGTGGTGTAATTGTTATTCAACATATTATTATTTGGATTGGTATAATAATTATGTGTAACTCATGTAAATAATAAATATAACATGATAATGATTCTGTATATATGATATACCATCCAATTATATATTATTTTAATATCAAAAGAATGATATTGTCGTTCGTGCGTATGTACGGACTACGGTCTCCACGAATGCGATGAGATTCATTCTCCATCATATCCATTCAAGTATAATTATAATTTTATGATTTAAAAATAGTATCTAAGAACTTGAAATCATTCTGGATATTAATAATATACATCCCATTAAAAACGACCATGGCTAACATAACAAAGAATATAAAGTAAAATGAACCCGTTAACACCGGAAAAGACGATAATTCTAATATATGATTAACAAATCAATGTTAAAAGATCATATATGACATCATATTAAAGTAAATGATTCTTGTATAATTCAATAACAATTATTTAACCATTATACAGGAGGTTAACCTACCGTCGACCAAGGAAAAAGTACAAAGTAAGGGGTTTCTTATCTCACTTTTACTTCCGTGAGAATTCCATTGTTCACCACTTAATTATTGCATGTGGTGTATGTGTACTGCCCATGATTGTATTCATTGTGTAATATACCTTAATTTAGGTGTATTTAAATAATTATTGTATGATCCTAATTTCATGGGTGTATGTTTCGTATGTTACCTAATCGATAAGGGAATTCCAAATTTCAATTTCCACTCACTCGGCTTTACGCATACTTCATTCACTATTTTACCCCAAGATTATGTGTGGAATCACTATTCATTTGATTATGTCATAATTTCCACTCCCTTTTCTATGGATATACTTTTGATACACATAATCACTCCATTGATAATTTCTCAAGTAATCGATATGAATTTGGTAAGAGTAATTTTAACTCATTCTCCATTTGTTGAGTTAAACATCCAATTCATTGGTGTTGTTTTTACAAGATTATGTGTGAATTTCCATTGATTGTTTTACACAGAATATCCAATAATATTTAGTGTATTTATATTTGTCACACATAATTATGTTGTTGATTTATCCTTAACCTAAGGATACGGCCTTTATGAGAGATTTCATCTCAATTTACATTCCATTGATAATTCTTTGTTGATATACACCAAATCACTTTTATGTGGTGTATATAATGTACTTTGACATAGTATATCATGAATCACTTTATTCTCATGACATTACAATGTTTTTATTACCTCAATTATTTGTATTCATGTGTCTCTTTTGGTTAGAATCTCTAACTAAAATACCATTTTTAAATGTTTTAATGACTTATTCGTCTAAATATTTCTCATTAATGTCCATGTTTTAAAAATGGTTATAAGTATTTTTTTTATAAGGACATTAAAGTTTAGAAATTAAAACTCCTTTTAAAAAGTTTCAAAGTGGTATGGGACACTTTGATTCAAAAATCTACTTTTAAATGGCTTCTTGACAAATAGTGTGACTTTTAAATGTTTTCAAGAAAAGGGGGATATTTCTCTCAAATAGTTTTTATGATTAAAATCATCTATGTCAACATCCTTCATTATTTTTGATTGAGGTTAATGTGATACAATACAATCTTCCGTATTGTATCGAATGAGTTATGTTTGACTGTGGATGTGCTATTTTTATACCATTCATGGTTTGTGGTTAAAGTATTGACATTTCGTATGCTAGTTTTAATATGAATGATTATGTTATGTTTAAACCTGTTCATATGAGGAATGCATTGGACTTAATAAGTGACGCGTGGATCCCGCTATAGCTCCTCGATGCATCGGTAGGTCTCATGAGACAAACTAATGTCTTGGCACAAGGCCTTGGAAAAATCTTATTTCTAGTCTTGGCACGAGGCCTTGGCTATGTGGTTATGATAGTCTGGCATTATGCATTCCATCATTATGAAAGTGGTTATTGATATTGCATGTTATAATTCGACTAGTAGAATATCCATGTGTGTAAGTAAATCGCATTAATTTATTTTATCTTTGCCATTTTATGTTGAAGTTCAAGTTTAAATGGCTTTCGTTTTAGTTATAAGCTGCCTTAAGTGTTTATGCTTATCTATAAAAGATTCTACTATAATGTTATCCTTACTAAGCATCTGAGCTCACCCATTTCAATGTTTTATTTTTCCCAGGATTATGAAGAAGTAATTTATGAATGACCTGCAGGGATAGTATGAGGGGATATGAAGAAAATATGTTGTTTTAGTTTTTTTACCTTATGATGTAATGTAAGACTTATGAATATATCTAGTGTTTCCTAGACTACTAAAATAATCAGTCTTTCGAGACTTGATCCTTTGTGATCATGCCAATGTTATGTAATAATGCACCGAATCTGGGTATCTAGGGTTGGGGCATTACAAATAATATTGCACATTTCTTTCCAATTTATGATCATATCTAAATAGATGTTCATTGGAGAATATATGTCCATGAGATATTGTGGCACTATCATGTAACCATTTATTTAAAATCAGATCGAGATGTCGTGATCACATCATGGTTCTGTTAGGGGTAACCCAATGGATGCAGTTAATATGTTCTCTTTATTATGCAATATCTCCCATAATCTGAAGGGATATATGATAGGATGATATGGTATTTAGAGGAAATACTCTAGACTATCATCCACTATATCAAAGGTTCACTAGTGAAACACATACATTTTGATTCAGTTTAATATATTTTCTTATAGAATCAATGTAGAATTGTCCACATGTGGAGTTATATAGTAGTATTTTTCATTTCCATATATTCATTTGTGATGTAGGAGAGGTAGCACTAATTGGCCTCCTTAACATTTAGGATAAATATAGACATGTACAAGTTATATAGAAATGTATTATCGCATCTCTATATGACAATAAATATTTAACTAATCATCATCATTAACATCTATATTTGTATGTAGGACACCGAGAATTTTTTTGAGTATCTCCTTTATTGGGTCAAAGGTGAATTCTTAAATTGGTGATGTTATCACCTCATCATGTTAGGTCATTCTAGATCATATATATAGTCTTGTCAGTAGAATATCATTTATTGAATACATATAACAATCATTTACCTTACAATGTGTTCCATGTATCAAAACTTCTCATGTATCATGTAGACACATGTCATTCATTTGATAATAAGGAAACATTAATTGATATATATGAATTCATCATAGAGAATCTGATACTTATTGTTGATTATAAAATGAATTCCCTTTGTGGTAGGTCAGCTACCTATGTCTAGATGCTATGGATGCACGGCAGTATAGATAATGACACCTAAGAGCAGGAAGTTGAAGTACATGCCTAGTGTCCAAATGACTCTCCTGAGACGACATAACACCCATTGAAAGGAATATTTAGATTGACTTGATATATTAGGTGGAGGTGGTATCATCCTGATTTTTTAATTGGTAAATACATTTTTTATACTATACCAAACCACTATGATTAAATCATACACTTTATCGAAATCATTTAAATTAGTTTAGGTGATTTTTGGGATCATTCAAGGCCTTTAGATCTGAAACCTACTGTGGAAAAAAAATTTACAATCAAAGGATTTATTATTGAAAACCATGATTCTCAATTATGCGTGTCACACATATTAAGGAGAAAGACACAAGGTTTTCCGAAAGTAGTGTTAGCCTTATCGTACTGCCATTTCTAGATTCCATACAACAAATCCATGCAATATTATAATGTGTTATGTATAATTAGTCATACCATTACCCTATCATTTTTGTGGGTTTTATTGGACAGGGTATGGGTCATGGAATGTGCATGGTCTTTCTAAAAATATTTCAAAACATTGTGACACCAATCATAAAGGGGAAATTATATTTTTTCCATTTATAATTATTAATACAAAAAAAATCATTATAAGTGTCACATTTTATAAAGAATATAATTTATATAGAATCTCCTCCTCCAATACACAAATATTTTTATTCATCATTTTTTTAATCTCTTTCCTCATTCATTATGTGCATTGGATTCCATGGTTTGTGGTCTAGCATCATTTTTCTGAAATTTTGTTTCCCCATAAATTTAGTACCATTCTATCATCTAATGATGACATGAAATTTAATAAATAACCCTCTAAGAACCCTTTATTTGTGGTTTAGCATCATTAAATTAACTTATCTTGTGTTTATATCTCACACTAAATTTTTATGCATCATATCTATCTAGAGACACAACTAAAATGATTAGTAAATTAATTTAGATGTTTATTCATGCATAATGTGACCATAAATATCAAAAATTATTCTATTAGGTCATTCTACAGGGCATGGGCAATGATAATGGGTGTGCCCAAACAAGATGGACAATTCTTACACTATCATTAAATCTTGGGACACCTCTTGAGGTTTTTTTACCATTTAATAAATGTTGTTAATTAATGTATTAATTGTGGGGATTGGTGGGGAATATTTTTGGCACAAAATTATTATTCCATAACATTAATGATTGACCAAATGTTTGAAAATATTTATTTTGGATCATTATGTTATAATAATTGGTAAATGGACTGAAATAGAAGGTAAACCATTACTTAATTGCAAATAGAGTGATTATTAAATTGTTACATAATTCAATGGAAAAGATCATTGATAATTAAATTATTTTCATATGGGGATTTAATACCTATAGAAAGTGAATATAACTATTATTTTTAATATATCACAATGTATTTTCATATCCTCTATATGAGTAATAATCGATCCCTTATAGAGGATCCTTGGACAAAATTTTACATTAGATGGTAAGACAAGGTCTTGACTGACATTTAGTGTAACACCCCAGGTAAATAAAGAATATGACATTTTCATATTTATCCTTATTTGTGAATAAAATATTAATATGACTTTAAAGTGGATGCTATGCTCGATGGTGTACCCAACACGCAACAACGAGTTTCTTGGGAATCTTACGTTTCATTCTAATAATAAAATAATATTATTTTAAATGGTAGTTAATGTGTAGCCGTTGTATTGGATGGAATGGATAGAAATAACTAAAATACGATTATATATGTTTTTAAATGTTTTTATATTTATCCAATAAAAGATAAAGGCATAAAATACGGAAAGAATTCAATTTTAGGCGTATATGTACTAGTTTTCACTAAAGGTTCACTTATCACCTTTTGATGGAGAACCGTCATTAAATGTAGTTTTTTTTCACTCTTATGCATTCTATTGGACCAAATAAAACTCGTATTAAGAATTGGGACATCAAAATTTACTTTGTGTAAATTTTTGGTATCTTTCCGATAAAGTTCATTTTTTAATGAATAGTGTAAAAGGTTGTATTTTAATTCAAAACAACTTTTTAATATAATTTATTTATATGATTAGATTATCTTTTTAATTGGTCTTAAAGTGAAATTAGAATATATTTTTACCATTAAATCCAATATTGGTCGTTGGAATTAATTTCACTTTGAAATCAGACTTAAACTACTGTCAATCTTTTGATACTTATTGTTTCATAAAAACACGCTATTTTCTCTGACAGCGGGAATTAATTATTAAATTAATTAATATGACACATATGTTTTGAATTTTTTAAAATAGACTTCATTTTTGAATTCGGAATATCAAATATAGCTTAGGGTGAATTTTTGGGATTTTTCTGAAAAACTTCAATTTTTGATGAATAGTGAAACCACTATGTGGTACTTATAAAAACTGATTTTTCCATTTAAATGAAATTTTTCCATCTTTGTGTTTTTAATTTCAAAAATACGACATACATGGTTGTCATTAAGATGTAAAATGTGGTTCAATGGGATAAAAATAATTTTTTGGTGAATAGTAACTTATTATGTTTTTAATCGCGATTAGAGGTAATTACTGTCATTTATGGTAAGAATAAAGTTTTAATAAAATGAAATGACCTAGACACATGTCCTACCCTCATTTGATGTGTCATGGAAGTCCAAGAAAATCCATGGGTCAACATGGGGACCCCATGGAGCCCCTTTGGTTGGAAAATGACATAAATATCTTTTTATTTAATGTTAAAGTAAAAATGACACAAACATGAGATGTTTTACTAAACCAATTTTTACATGGGGTTATATAAGTTATATTTTTTACTATAAATAGTCATGGGAAAGCTAAAAACCTTTCCTACATCATTTTTTTATAATTTTTAGTCATTAAATAAAATAAATTATTTATGACATCACGATGATGCAGCGATGACCTCATTATTTAACGATTTAAATAAAATGGATAGATAATGTAATATCTAAAACCTACACATGTACAAAACCTATTGGGTGATTGGATTTCGAACCCTTATCACCGTATCCTCGAAATACATCAATGAGGGACCTTTAAAATCCGAAATTCTTTTGAAAATAAAGTAACATTTTGTAACATTACAAGAGTGCCCCTCCTCTCCTCTTATAAAAGGCCCCCACCTCAACCTCCTTACCCACACTCCCAAAGACTTTGGCTCGGTCAACCCCTGCCAATTTTGTCTCTCCACTTCCTTCTCTTACTCTTTGAAGCCTTACATTGGGCAGAAGTCATCCCAAGGAAGCCTTTGAGCTCAAACCAAAGTGAGTTACCTGATTTTAAGGTAATGTCTTCACTTGTGTCCTTTTGTTTTATTTTTCTTCTCCAACCCCCTAAATACTTTTTATTCATTTGTTTTGTAAAAAATAAATTATCTTCAATATACTAGGATGTATTTATAAGAAATATTAGAGATACAGATACACACACCTACATCTAATGGTTAAAGAACATACTGTTTCCGAGGATGGTGAATTTCTACCTCGCGAAACGATGATTGTTCAACATTCTTCTAACACCTTCCAAGGTGGCCATTAAGATAAAACTATATTTATATATGATATCCAATATTTTTTTTTTTACTTAAGATTTTTTATTTTTCATTTATGGAATACCTTTATGGTTTCCATTATGGGTAAACGCGATATCTTCATTTAAGGAAGTGCAGACTACCGCCCCCTCAAAGTGATTTGATTCGTTAATACCATATGTGGTACGTATAAAGGATATATTTAATGATATTATATATGATACCATACTGGAATTAAAATACTATTATGTATCATTATGATTTAATTCCATTATATATGAAATAGAAATGGAAGTAGTGTTCATGCGTACGTACGGCTTACCGTCTCCATGAACTGTACATTTCATTTCTTATCTCAAAATGTTATGTAATATTATAAGTAAATTTATATAATGGATATATATGTAATATATTACATATAAATTATGGATATAATTCTGGAATTATAACATATATATATATATCTCATTATGTTTTAATTCCATTAATATTACAAACAATGAAAGTAGCGTTCAAGCGTACGTACGACCTACCGTCTCCATGAACGATGCTTTTTGTGTTTTTCTCCAAATGATAAGGAATAGTATAAAATGAATATTTACTGGATATATATATGATATTTTAACACTATTCTGGAAATTATTTACTTATAAATACATGGGCAATCTTTTTTCAAACAAGTTCATATTTGACTCAAGTACCAAACATCGACAAAAACATCTAATATAAACTAACATTATCAAACAATTATTATAACATTATAATATGTGATATGAACTGAATAATAATCTCTAAAGGAGGTAATTAGGCAATTATTAATTGATCAAATTTTGTTATTAAGGAATATAAAGAAACGAACAAGACAAGTTGGACTTGAGGTAAGGGATCCTACTCCTCTATTTCTTTTTAAGTACACTCTTTTATGTCATTCCTTATAAGCTCATCATTCTTGTTATTGGGATGTTCTTTTATATTAATATTACTGTAATTTTTATGTTCATATGATGGGATACCCTATTCACTCTCATCAATCTATTTTGGAAGTGTTGAGTGGCACCGTTAGGTTGCCGAATTTTCGTAAGAGATCTAACCTCTCTCATTCTCTTTAAGTACTCTCCTTTATGTCAATTATTTTAAGATCCTATTTCTTATGATGGGGGATGTTATTTTATATTCCTCTTGCTGTAAATTTTATTGTAATTTGATGAGATACCCTATTTTATCTCATCAATCCATTTTTGGAAGTTTTAAGTGGCGTTGTTAGGCTGCTGAGTTTTCGTAAGGGATTTTTCATCTCACTTTTATTCCCGTGAGATTTATGCTAAATTTGCCACAATTTCCTTTGAGTGGTGTATGTACTGACGATTATTTTACTCATTGTGTAATATTCTTTCATTTATGAGTATTTACATCAATGTTGTATTGTCTTTCTTTCACGGGGCATATGTTTCGAAAGATACCCATGTCGGTAAGGGAACCTTTCACCCTCCTATTTTTAAAAGACATATTTTGTTATGTATTTTAATTAACATAATATTATTTTGGGATATGTTCTTCTATATCATTATTGATGTAAATTTTATGTCCAAGTGATGAGATACCCTTTTTATCTCTCATCAATTATTTTTCGAAATTTTGAAGTGACGTCGTTCGGCTGTCTAATTTTTGCAAGGGAACTTCTTAACCCAATTTCGATTCTTTGGGATAAACTTGTAAACCTTGAATATGTCGTTATATAATTATGTGTGAATGTCATTTGATTGATTTACAATTAATACCCACTTATATTTCATGTATTAGTTTGGCGCACATAGTAATGTAACTGATTTATCCTAAATCCAAGGATACCGTCATTGTATGGGACTTCATCTCAATCTCATTTCATTGACGCATATTTTGTTTTATACAAAACCTTCTTCTACACGGTGTATAAACCCCATTGACTTTTATGTTTATTCAAAGGGAATCTTTTTTGTTCGAAGTGTTTATTAAATGACAAAAGGGAATATTTTTGTCGTACGTATGCGGCGACAACGACTTCTCCGCCGTCGTGAACATTATTTGAGTTTTGGCTTCCTCTACAAGCCATACCTTCATTTAAAAGGAAATATAAATACCATGTTTTAATTTTCTTTTATTTTTCTATTGAAAATGGTTTTCATAATGTTTTTATATTAATTGTTGTATTGATATCTTGTGATTGAAAGGTGGAAATGTTATGCTTCCTTTATGCATGTTTTATGTGATACGATTATGTTGAGGTTCTTGGGCATTATTATGAAGATGGGTGGTTCCGTGATAAACTAAGGGTGGGTGAGCCCGATATAGCTCTCCAATGCATTGGGTAATGAAAAGGAGTGAAACATTATGGTTTCTCTGAAGATATTTAGGGAATATACTGTGGTAGGTATTCCAAACGTAACCAAGAGGGTTTCTCCCTACGTAAGAATGTTATGAATGCCTCAAGTTACCTTTATGTCTTATGATTTCTATGATTTATTCATGATATTATGAGGTATGTTAAAGTGCCTATGTTTTATGGGTAACGTATGATTTCATTCTTATGTATATATGAACTCATGTTTACTTTCCGTTTTTTATAACCCTTACTGAGCTTTTTATGCTCATCCCATGTTTTTGAAATGTTTTTCACTGGTCAAGGGAAAGGTACATGATGTGATTATAGTGTCAAGGATGTGTCATGAAAGAATCCATGTTTTATTTTAAATATTATTCTTTTGATGGGAAGAATGAATACTGTCTTTTATGTAACCACTTTGTTTAAATGTGGAATGTAATGAAAGTTTCATGATCTAATTCTCTAAAACTCTAAACCTGAAAAGATCCTCAATGTGTAATCCTGTAATAACTCAATATTAAGTAAGGTTTAATGTTGGGGCCTTATATTTGGTATGAGAGGTCGGTTTAGATAACATTAGAGGTTAGGGTATTCATTAAGCATAAGTGGCATTACCATAATGGTTAGGATTTCAGAAAGAGTCCTAGTTTTAGATAAAGTGAATGAGTAATTATATCTTTGTGTTTATCTTCCTCATTAGTACATGATGGTTTTTTGGATATACTCACACTAACCTTTTTGGTTGTAGTAAATGGCTGGATCTAGCAGGCACCAAAGTAACAGTGGATGTGAAGGAAACTGTGACAGTTTTTTGAGCAAGCAACTGAATGATATTGGAGCTGCAATGAGAACTCTTGTGATTATCCTCAACCAACTATCTGGAGTCATTATTGACCCCCTTAACCATGGTGATTTCTATATGGAATCATATATGCGAGAAACAAATCCCTACGAAAGTATAAGTAATAATCATAAATGTATGTGTGTTCAAAAACCTATGTGTCAATGATGTGGAATGAAAAAACTAGGAAAATGATTCAAAGGGTCAGAAATATGCTATAGATGTAAAAATGAAGGTCATAAAGCAAGAACCTGCAATGGAAAAAGGAAGCATCTAGTTGACTCGAGGAAAGGGAATGAAGTTCTTTCGTAGGGATAAATTAAATGTTTTAAATGAGGTGTGCATAGTTATTATACAAAAACATGTCCTATGAAGAAGTTTCATGAATGGGATCACCAAGAGTGTACCGATGTTCGTTTACCAATACCGAAAGCCGTCTCGATTAAGGATGAAGAAACTGACAATGACCAATAAAAGGTATCTATTATTTCATGACTATTGTTTTCCTATTTTGGAATCTTAGGATATGATTCATGATTTTGTTTTTAGGAAAGAGGTATTTCGGAATATGTTGGAAAGGAATGGTTAATGGATCATGAAGAATGTTGAATGAGTAAGATGTCAACATATAAGGGATTCAAGAGTTATGGTGAAATTCTTAAGAGTATTAAGTCTATTTTGATGATGGGGTTACATTAGAAGACTTTATATAGTATGTGTAATGCTGATGTTTAATTTATGAAAATTTTATTCAAGGAATAGTTATCTTTTCTTTTGTGGAAATAGTTATAAAGAACCATTTGGGTTTATATGATCCTTACTTTTGAGGTAATTATGGGTTACTATATGTTATGATGAAAGTGAAAGGCATGAGATAAACTTGAGGTTAAAATATGTTATGTTTATTTTTGATGATTTTATCTCATTTTGGGGAATGTTTTAAGAATTATATAGTTTTAGTAAATGGACAACACGCAGACCGTGTGACAACCCATTTCTTCGGACAAAGCTGCAGGAATCGAACCCACAACCAAAGTGCCACTGGTATTTATCGCCTACGACTGGACTACGTGAAGTCCCTGGTTAGTTTTACTGATTCTTTTTAGATATATGATTTTATGAATTAAGAGTAAGTTGATTTTGGGTTATTTATGAAAATGATTGACCTATCATGGAGGATATGTGATTAGGTTAATTACTTTTCAATACGAGACTTTAGGAGAAACTGATGTTGTTTGGAGATAAATGTTACAATTTAACTTGGAAGACTATGTGGATAAATCCTTCAAATATTTTTGATTCAATCCTAGATTGGTTTAATTTGAAGAATTTTATGGAAAAATTGTTTATCGGATGGTCCTCGTTGAACTTTGGGTTTTGTTGGACAAATTTAGGAGATTATGCATAGATTTTCTTTTTAAAGGGTTATCCTTTTCTGGATTATCTGACCTTGTACTAACTTTTTTTGTTTTGGTTTTGGTTAAAGCCTAAAGACATGGGAAGTATACAGTTCTCTATGGTGGATTAGGTGATTCTCTAGAAGTTGATTATAGTAATCTTAATGCAAACAAGTCTCCCTAAATACTCGTATTTTGGAAAAAAAATATGAGTTTGATTAAGGAATCTAGTAAAAGTTGAAAGTCAAAATGATAAGTGATTATGTTTCCTTATGAATAAATTCCTCAATAAAAAGTAACTTAAAACAAAAATGTTCTCTATTATATTTTCTTACTGGGGAATCTAATACCGTTTAACCCATCACAAGTTTGTGATTTTCCTATGGTTAACTTTCTCCTAGACATGTTTACTATCACTCTCCCTCAAGAACATGAGCCTTTGCTTTTTTTCCATGTCCAAGTTTTTCTACATGGAATCCTAGTATGGGTTAACTCAGGTGACCTCTGTACTTATATTCCTTTATTTTAAAGTGATTGTTTTACCGACACTTGTTCCGATGTGGGACATTCAAGGATGTTTCTAAGCTCAATTTTAAAAAATTGCGAGGACGCAATTCCCAAAAGGGGGGAAGGATGTAACACCCCAGGTAAATAAAGAATATGACATTTTCATATTTATCCATATTTTTGAATAAAATATTAATATGACTTTAAAGGGGACGCTATGTTCGATGGCGTACCCAACACGCAACAACGAGTTTCTTGGTAATCTTACGTTGCACTCTAATAATAAAATAATATTATTTTAAATGGTAGTTAACATGTAGCCGTTGTATTGGCTGGAATGGATAGAAATAACTAAAATATGATTATATATGTTTATAAATGTTTTTAAATTTATCCAATAAAAGATAAAGGCTTAAAATATGGAAAGAATTCAATTTTAGGCGTATATGCCCTAGTTTTCACTAAAGGTTCACTTATCGCCTTTTGATGGAAATCAATCATTAAATATAGTTTTTTACACTCTTATACATTCTATTGGACCAAATAAAACTCTTATTAGGAATTGGGACATCAAAATTTACTTTGTGTAAATTTTTGGTATCTTTCCGATAAAGTTCCTTTTTTAATGAATAGTGTAAATTGTTGTATTTTAATTTAAAACCTATTTTTAATCTAATTTATTTATATGATTATATTACCTTTTGAATTGGTTTTAAAGTGAAATTACAATATATTTTTACCATTAAATCCAATATTGGTCGTTGTAATTAATTTTACTTTGAAATCAGACTTAAACTATTGTCAATCATTTGATACTTATTGTTTCATAAATTCACGCTATTTGCTCTGACAGCGGGAATTAATTATTAAATTAATTAATGTGACTTATAGGTTTTTGAATTTATTAAAATATACATCATTTTTCAATTCGGAATATAAAATATATCTTAGGGTGAATTTTTTGGATTTTTCTGAAAAACATATATTTTTTATGAATATTGAAACCACTATGTGGTACTTATAAAAACTGATTTTTCCGTTTAATTGAAAATTTTCCATCTTTGTGTTTTGAATTTCAAAAATCCAACTTACATGGTTGTCATTAAGATGTAAAATGTGGCTCAATGGGATAAAAATAATTTTTTTATGAATAGTAACTTATTATGTTTTTAATCGCGATTAGATGTAATTAGTGTAGTTTATGGTAAGAATAATGTTTTAATAAAATTAAATGACCAAGACACATGTCCTACCCTCATTGGATGTGTCATGGCGGACCACGAAAATCCATGGGTCAACTTGGGGACCCCATGGAGCCACATTGTTTGGAATATGACATAAATATCTTTTTATTTAATGTTAAAGTAAAAATGACACAAACATGAGATGTTTTACTAAAACAATTTTTACATTGGGTTATACAAGTCATATGTTTGACTATAAATAATCATTGGAAATCTAAAAATCTATCCTACATCATATTATTTTTTTTATAATTTTTAGACATTAAATAAATTAAATTATTTATGTCATCATGATGATGCAGCGATGACCTCATTATTTAACGATATTATAAAATGGTAAGATAATGTAATATCAAAGTCCTAAACATGTCCAGAACCTATTGTATGAGTGTATTTTTAACTCTTATCAACTTATACTAGAAATAAATCAATGTGGGAGCTTTAAAATCTGAAAATATTTTGAAAATAAAGTAACATTTTGTAACATTACAAGAGTGCCCCTCCTCTCCTCTTATAAAAGGCCCCCAACTCCACCTCCTTATCCACACTCCCAAAGCCTTTGACTCAGCCAACCCCTGCCCGTTTTGTCTCTCCACTTCCCTATCTTACTCATTGAAGCCTAAATTTGGGACGAAGTCTTCCCAAGGAAGCCATTGAGCTCAAACCAAAGGGAGTTACCTGATTTTAAGGTAATGTCTTCACTTGTGTCCTTTTGTTTTATTTTGCTTCTCCAACCCCCTAAACTCCTTTTATTAAGATTTTTTGTAACAAATACAGTTTCTTCAATATACTAGGACGTTTTTATAAGAAGGATTCGAACTGAACTTACACACACCGTCATCTAATGGTTAAAAAATATACTGTTTCTGTGGATGGTGAATTTCTGCCTTCCGAAATGATGATTGTTCAACATTCTTCTAACATCTTAAAAGTTGGCCATTAAGATGAAAATATATTTATATGTGATATCTAATATGTTTATTATTTAATTAATCTTCTGTATTTTTCATTTATGGTGTACCATTACGGTTTCCATTATGTGTAAATGCGATATCATCTTTTAAGGAAGTGCAGACTACCGCCCCCTCAAAGTGATTTGATTCGTTAATACCATATGTGGTATGTATAAAGGATATATTTAATGATATTATATATGATACCATACTAGAATTAAAATACTATTATCTATCATTATGTTTTAATTCCATTAAATATGAAATAGAAATGGAAGTAGCGTTCATGCGTACGTACGGCTTACCGTCTCCATGAACGGCACATTTCATTTTTTATCTCAAAATGTTATGTAATATTATAAGTAAATATATATATTGGATATATATTTAATATATTACATCTTAATTATGGATATCATTCTGGAATTATAACATATATATATCTCTCTCATTTTGTTTTAATTCCATTAATATGACAAAAAATGAAAGTAGTGTTTATGCGTACGTACGGCCTTCCGTCTCCCTGAATGGTGCTTTTCATTTTTTATCTCCAAATTATATGGAATATTATAAAATGAATATTTACTAGATATATATGATATTTTAATACTATTCTGGAAATTATTTACTTATAACTACATTGGAAATCTTTTTTCAAACAAGTTCATTTTTGACTCATTTAACAAACATCGACAAAAACGTCTGATATGAACTAACATTATTAAAAAATTATTATAACATTATAATATGTGATATGAACAGAATAATAATCTCTAAAGGACGTACATAAGCAATTATTAATTGAAAAAAGTTTATTATTAAGGAATATAATGAAACGAAGAAGACAAGTTGGACTTGAGGTAAGGTATCCTACTCCTCTCTTTCTTTTTAAGTACACTCTTTTATGTCATTCCTTCTATGCTCATCTTTCTTGGTATTGGGATGTTCTTTTATATTAATCATACTGTAATTTTTATGTTCATATGATGATAGACCCTATTCTCTCTCATCAATCAATTTGGGAAGTTTTGAGTGGCACCGTTAGGCTGCCGAATTTTCGTAAGAGATCTAACCTCTCTTTTTCTCTTTAAGTAATCTCCTTTATGTCACTTCTTTTATGATCTTATTTGTTATTATGGGGATGTTATTTTATATTACTCTTTCTGTAAATTTTATTTTAATGTGATGGTATACCCTATTTGATATCATCAATCAATTTTTGGATGTTTTAAGTGGCATCGTTAGGCTGTCGAGTTTTCGTACGTGATTTTTTCATCTCACTTTTATTCCCGTGAGATTTATGCTACATTTGCCACAATTTCCTTTGAGTGGTGTATGTACTGACCATTATTTTACTCATTTTGTAAGATTATTTCATTTATGAGTATTTACATCAATGTTGAATTGTACTTCTTTCACGGAGCATATGTTTCGAATGATACCCATGTCGGTAAGGGAACCTTTCACCCTCTTATTTTTAAAAGACTTATTTTGTTATGTCTTTTAATTCACATAATAATATTTTGGGATATGTTATTATATATCCTTATGGATGTAAATTTTATGTCCAAGTGATGATATACCCTTTTTATCTCTCATCAACTCTTTTTCTGAATTTTGATGTGACTCTGTCAGGCTGTCTAATTTTTGCAAGGGAACTTCTTAACCCAATTTCAATTCGTTAGGATAAACTTTTACACCTTGAATATGATTTTCTATAATTATGTGTGAATGTCCTCTGATTATTTTACAATTAATACCCACTTATATTTCATTTATTCGTTTTTCACACATAGTTATGTAACTGATTTATCCTTAATCCAAGGATACCGTCTTTGTATGGGACTTCGTCTCAATCTCTTTTCATTGAGGAATATTTTGTTTTATACACATCCTTCTTTTACACGGTGTATAACCCCTTTGACTATTATGTTTATTCAAAGGGAATCTTTTTTATACGAAGTTTTTATTAAATGACAAAAGGGATTGTTTTTGTCGTACGTATGCGGCGACAATGACTTCTCCGCCGTCGAGACCATTATTTGAGTTTCAGCTTCCTCTACAAGCCATAACTTCTTTTTAAGAGAAAAATAAATACCATGTTTTACTTTTCATTTATTATGGTTTTGAAAATGGTTTTCATCATGTTTTTATATCAATGTGTTGTACTGATATCTTGTGATTGAATGGTGGAAATGATATGTTTCCATTATGCATGTTTTATGTGATATGATTATGTTGAGGTTCATGAGAATTATTATGAAGACGGGTGGTTCCGTGATAAACTAAGGGTAGGTGACCCCGATATAGCTCTCCAATGCATTGGGTAATGCGAAGGTGTGAAATGTTAAGGATTCTCTGAAGAGATTTACGGAATATATTGTGGTGGGTAATCCAAACGTAACCAAGAGGGATAGTCCCTACGTAAGAATGTTATGAATTCCTCACGTTACTTTTATGTATTATGATTTCTATGATTTATTCATGATTTGATGAGGAATGTTAAAGTTATTGTGTTTTATGGGTAAAGTATGATTTCATTCTTATGTATATATGAACTCATGTTTCCTTTCCGTAGTTTTATAACCCTTACTGAGCTTTTTATGCTCATCCCATGTTTTTGAAATGTTTTTCACAGGTCAAGGGAAAGGTACAGGATGTGATGATAGTGTCAAGGATGTGTCAAAAAAGAATCTTTGTTTTATTTTAAATATGTTTCCATTGATGGGAAGAATGAATACTGTCTTTTATGAAACCACTTTGTTTAAATGTGGAATGTAATGCAAGTTTCATGATATAATTTTCTAAAACTCTAAACCTGAAATGATCCTCAATGTGTAATCTTGTAATAACTCAAGATTATGTAATGTTTAAGGCTAGGGGATAATATTTAGTCCCCTACATGAGATTATATTAAGTAGATCAGATGTTTACATTCTATCCATACTAAGAGTGCTACTTGGGATTCCATTTATTGATCTCCATGGACATAAACAAAGAATATTAGGATTTACCAATGTTTCAAGAGTGACACGTGGAGTTCATTTCACATATCCTTGGATAGACTCATTGTCCCTCTTTTAATGTTATATTGAAGAAATAAAATTAAATATAAATAATGTGTATCTAATTGTACTAGGACATGATCAACAATACTAATCACATTATTTTTTAGTTGTCTACCATTTTATTTTTATATCATTAAGAACCCATTACACAATATTCATTAATCTTCTTGTTGCACTACTTTATATAGATCTGATATAGGTAGAAGTTAGTAGAATTTGTTTCCAATCCCAAGAGGTAACAAGATTGATGTATTTATTTAATAAATAAATAAATTTATATTCATATCATTATAAAACATCTCATTTTATATGTAAAAACTTCATTGATATAGACATTTATGGTAGTGGCCTATAGAGTATAACCCACAATCTAATTGGGTTTCAATTGGTATTCAACAATACATCATAAATTATTGTATATATAATGGGATGTATCTGGATTCTATTGCATGATTTCTTGTACTTAGGTGGGCATGTGGGAAGATGGTCGATCATATACCCAGAATACTAAAATTATATCTTTTTTACATTTATTAATATTTTATATTATGTTCTATATTCATGTATATCATGTTTTCATATTTTATATAAATAAATTATCATCATCGCAATCATTTTTTATGTATATTTTATAAATCTTCGTCCATATGGTTTAAAAAAACATTATTTCTAATTTACACATTTTCCTATTTTTACTGTATTGATTTCTATTTTGATACCTTGTGAATCAGGAACACATATTCATCCCATATAAATACCCCAGGTCGTCAATATTAGTCGCAATGCAGTACTGTTTGGGGAGGAACCATGAGTTATGTGGTCGACCGACTCATAGAACCTTAACGTGTCCCCCAGGGTGGGATTCTCCACTTATAGTGGAATAATTAAAAATATTGATCAGATATTATGATGTAACTTATATTCATATTTTAATCGATAAAAAACTATTTTATTGGCATGCTTAATAAAAATTACATTGATCATAAAATTACCTGAATATTATTTAATAAAAAAATTTAGTTAAAGAATTGATAGAGATTATTTAGATAATATTTGATGAATAATCCAACAAAATAATTGAATCATTTTAAAATACAATAATATTGGATATATTTCTTCATAATAAAAGAACAGAATTGTTGTCATATTTTCCACAAAATATTATCGAACCCTTATTAGTACCAATGAAAAAATTGTGGGACACAAACAACCAAATTCCGAATATATCCATATCATTAGAAAAAATAAAATAAAATCTTCAAATAATATAAATACTTTTCCTCCATGTAATTTATAATTAACCAACCACAATTTAATATTTTATTGAAAAATAATACCATTTCACGATTTGAGAAATTTGAATCATAATCTCCATGAATGACGAAAATCATATGATTTATTAAATATAACGACCACATAGGTGATCATGATATATCATGTAAAAGAGGAAGTATATTAACCTCATGGATAAAATTTGGTGGATAAAATTAAAATATTTCATAATGAAATAATATTTCAAAAAATGTTATATTCAATTAAATTATCAATTATTTGAGAATTAAAATATTTTGTGGTCCGGGTTCAAAATATAAATCTAAATAAAAAATCATTAAGTAAAATATAAAAAACTAATAATCTCATCACACTAAATAATAACATAATATACAAAATTATGATGTTTTGTAACTCTATTAAATTAAATTTAGTTACGAAACACCATACTACCAGACTTTCATTCAAATCTAACCCCTTGGGTTATATAACAGGAATTATAAATAAAATACCTTGAATTATGAATTATTAAATATATAAAATTTTTATTTTTTTATATAAAAATGTTTATAATTCATATCCTCTAAAATATTAAAATCATCTTTAATGAATGGAAATTAAAATTAAATCACTTATATCAGGTATGTAATTTCATGGTATGACATATAAACCTTGTATAATAAAATTATTTAAATTATTATATTTCATAAGAACATTTTATAGGATTAATAATTTATTCTCAATCAATTTAGTTAAAAAATTTAAATTATATTGTAATATATATAAATTTTTAATACCATATAACATGTATTAATGATGTGAATATTATAAATTTAGAATAACATTGGTTTATTAATAGTGGTTTAATGGATCATTACTAAATCAACTCTGGAATAATAATAATCAAATAATAATCATTTTTTTTAAAATAATTAATCTTATATATCAAAATTTGATAGATGGAAAATAAAAATTAAATAAATAACAATCATAGAGATGTTAGGATATACATATTTTTATTTGGAATTTCAATTTCTCAGCAAATGTGAAATAAATAATATTAGTATTATTTTACCTTTAAAGATTTATTTTAAAATAACATTTATTAAAGTAATACTTTTAAAATATTATATTTATCCTTAATGAGATGTAGTGATGGAAAATGAAATAGATAATTTTTGGAGGTGGTAGTTGACACGTACCATGGAATGCTGTTATAATTTATTAATGGTTGACATATTATAATTTTAAAATTGGAACAAGGAAATTAGAAATAATATGTGTCTTGTAATTCAAAAAACTATTGTTTCAATGTGTTCTATGAAGTTGAATATTATTTATAACTCATATAAAACATTTTCCTTTTAACTATAGGACATGATCCTAGTGTTTTCAGAGATCCTCTCATAATTATAGTAATCATTATTTTTTTGTAATCGATCAGTTGGTAAATGGTTCTACATTTTTTTCTCCCTTCTCATCTATCATATTCTGATAATTGTGGGTAAATATGTTGGCCCTATGTATTGTTGGTTATCTCCATTATAATAATATATATATATATATATATGATCCTTTTTAAATCATATTTACCTTCTCTTGAACGAGTTATTTTCATTTGGCCAACATATCATTTTATGAATAAATATAATTATTCCATAGATTCTATTTGGATAAAGTTTTTTTGATTTGGATTACTTGTACCAATCAGCTGATAGAACACTTGAATATTATATAAATTTTAAATGGATAATTGTGTATTTATCCTAAAATTTATTTTGGATTATTTATGAATATATATTGATCTAGTTTTGTCTATTTTGTTGAGAAAATTGGCATGTTTAGTTATTAAAAATATATATTTCAAATATGTATATGGAAAATAAGGGGTAATTTTCATAATTAACCATTGACCAATATGACATGATAATGTGAGGTCCATGTTGTTCTGGCATATGTTGTGACACATGCTATAATTAATTTATATGGTGTTTCCCTAGATGTACTTGATGAAATTACTATATAGTGGGCTATTCCATGGGAGAAATTATGAAATTCTTATTTATCGAGTTATTTTCAATGAAAAATTGGAAATTTCATATATAGTGGGATAGTACCTGTGATACATGTTTAAATTCATATATTGAGGGATAGGTTATGTGACATATGTTCAAAAGATTCTATTTAATTCTTTGCCCAGACTAAATGATCAAAGAAATATATTGCTTGTTTTTATAGAATAAAATAATGTAAATTTTTATTATATTATATTGGTTGGAATAGATGTGAAACATTATCGTAGACATTTTTTCAATGTCTCCATGTAGGTAAATGTTAAATTAATTAAATAAATTGATTAAATAACATATTTGAATATTTTATTATTGTATAATCATTTATCAGACTTTTAATGTTTATAGATAATATCATAGACCTACTATGTTATACTCACGCTATATTTAGGCAATCATTTGGTACATGATCATATTACATACATGTAGGTGTGGGAAATGGTTAATGTCCCTATTGTTTTCTGTTTAATTACTGGATGGACTATATTTCGAAGATAGGACCAACATGTGGTTTGAGACTTTTGACATTTTTTATTTCTATTATTTCTTAAAAAAGATTATTTTTTTTGTAAATTCTATATTGGAATTTATTTACATTCCATCATGTAGTTAAATTATTTAATTAAAAAATATTAGACTATTAATAATGCTTTGATATGTGAAATTCAACTATATTTTATTTTTTATGAACACTAATATTTATATAATTATTACTACTACTTTTTTTCCAATGTGTTATAATTATTAAACAATTAGGTATCATCGCCAAATATATTGATCACATCTCTACGTATTATAAACCACTAACATATGGGGAGGTGCACATGAGGTCTCATAACTAACCATTTTCAGTGATATGAGAGTGTGTCGAATCATGGATGTTACATGTGGGATAAAAACATCAAAACAAAAATATTTATAGTATTATTATAATTATATTTTTCCATTAAAATCATAAATATATCCAACTATTCAAGGTGATTTAGTAAAATAGAAAAGGTTTACATAAGGATGTTGTAGTCCAACTATAAACCAATGATATTTTTTCCACAAATGAATGTGGTAAAGGAATAAATAATTATAATACAATTAATATAAACACAATTTTTATATAGAAATTTGTAATATAGTTAGTAATGTTTTTCAGGAATATTATTTGAAGATGGTAACTATGATTTTAAAATACATAGTCAATAATACATATGTTTGGGAGTTAAATATTTCAAAGGACACTCCATGGAAATGATGGAATTCTACTATGTAATGGTGACAACAATATTTTTAAACTTTTATCGGTATCATGAACAATAAAAATGGAAAATAGGTAAGGATAAGATATAATGAGAGATGATTGTTCAAGTAGTAAACATTTCGCTACTTCATATGTGATGTATTCGGTATTTTTTGAGGAATGCTATAAATTTTGAAAATAAAATGAAACTAGTTAGTATTGAAATTCCCAAAAATGAAGAAAGATGAGAGTTAAATGATTTCATGAATAAAATCACATCAGAAACATTTTTTTGGTTTTCATTATTAATTTTACATAATATATTTTACATTTAATCATTTATGATATTATACATTATCCAGGGCAATTAATTTATAAGAATAAAATTATTTTAATGAAAATGATTATTATTAACTTTTAATTAAATTTGGTATTGTTAAATTAGTTATAAAAATAATTATACAAAAATACATTTCTTTAAAATAGAAAATATTATTTTAAAAAAATAATGTTTCTTATATAAAAACAGATTTTAGGGGAATAATGATTTTATATATTTAATTTATAAAAATTATAAAATTAAATTGTATTTTTATTTTAATAATATAAAATTATTTAATATAAATAAATTAATAATTTTTATGTACTAAATTAAATTCAAAACTAAATCATCCATGACAATACATTGTTCAAATAAAAATCTATAAGTAATTTTTTATTAACATAAAATTTTATTAATCATACAATTTTTTATCATATGAACTATAATTTCAATTGTTATTTTAAATTTCATATAAATATTCATTAAATTAATATTAATTTTAATTATTTATTTAATTATTATATAAAAATAATTAAATAGAATTTATTATTTAGATAATTACATTATATTTTGACTAGAAACTTACATTTTTATAAAATAACATAACAATTCATCTTCAACAAATTATCAAATGATAGATGAAATAATTAATATAGGTTTTTATGTTTAAAAATATAAAATTTAACATTTAAACATACGTTTTTATAATGTATCCTTAATTTATGATTATCTATAATATAGTCTTTACAATTGATAGTAGGGTTTATTGTGTGAAATTGTCCACCATTATAAAATTTCTCTCCTAAAATAGTGTTACATATAATCTATTGGGAAATATTGGATATAACATCCTCACATCTTCTTCATGTTCCCATGATTACACATCTAGTTTTTTTATTTAGTCAAATTGATTTCACCAGTCATGTTATTTGATTCGTCAATTCATTCACTATGGGTTCTTCAACATAGGAATGTTATTCATTATTAAAATTGTCATTATGTACCTCTATAGAATAATATTTGAGAATGTGTTTTGGATATAACCTGAACATAATCTATAAATAATAATGAAATACATTGTGTGTATTATAAATGATTGGATAAATTTCCAATTACTAAGCTACATACAATATTCTTTCCATTGTTTAATATGGTACAATGTACCTAGTTTATAAATAACTTTTTCCCAAAAATATAATTAATCACACATATAGTGAGTCATTAATGAATACATAATAAAAATCAAGAAATTCCAATAATCTACTTCGGTTACTAGAACAACTTATTTCAATTATCTTGGATTCATTAATATGATCCTAAATTATTCAAACATTGATAGTATTATCCTTCACACAATCTAGTCCAACTAACATTCGTCCTTCAACTTCTTCGCAACGAGTTAGAGTAAAACCCCTATTCCCATAGAATACATAATATTGTTCCATTTGGATACCATAATAGATATTATTATTGTGTTTTATTACAAAAAAATCTATATATATTTATCATATAATTGAATTGATTAGAAAACGATCTAATCAAGTCTTCCAATCTCTAAATATTCTATTATGACCATGTAACATTTGTGGGATCATTGGTGGTGCAGAGATATATCACAATGTTGAGAAGCAATTGGAAACTCTTCAATATTTTTAATGTGAAATGATGTTCCCATGACGCCTAACTATTTAATTCATAATGATAAAAGAAATGAACAAATTGTGGTGATAATATTTTTCACTATGAATGGTGTATTCATAGTGAGATAATCAATTATATCCCAGATAAATTAATTTATAATTGAATTATTTGGGAGTCCAATTACAATATCCAATTTATCATTTTCCCACTACAATATAGGTATCAGATAATGGTGATGTACCTCATAGGTGTGTTGTTTTTACATCATCAAATACTATAATTCTATGAATCAAGACACATTTTCAACAGTTTCATTCATAATACCATCCCATAAAAAATGATTACTAATTTCTTATACATATTTTTTAAACCTTGGATTATATAGAATATAGATATATGTGCATCATTTAGAAGATAAAGTTTTGATTCTTATTTCGATTGAACACTGAACATATTCCAAAACATCAAAACCTCATATCTATATATTAAACCAATAAATCCCCCAAAATTTATTAATTTTTTCTACCTTAGTATGTTACAATACTCAAACTGTGACCTCTATATTCTTTTCTGTATGGATAGCTTTACAATTTCAGGGGAAAGGAATTATGGATCCAATTTCCAAGATATAAATATAAAAATAATTATTTTACCTATATCTCTGAGATCGTTAGTAATAGTCAAATGGTACGAAAACCATTTTATATCCTAATATATTAATCATCCACTATGATTTCAATCTGATGATTTTAGTTTATTGATAATTCAATGCCCTTGAGTAATTTCACCCATCTCTATTCATTATTTGTTATCTCCTTCTGATAGTTGATATAATTAAATCGTTTTTTCTTATATATACATCATCAATAAATAATGTGTTTTTTCTCTATACATTCAATTATAATAATACATCTTCATGATTATGGTTATTTGTTGGACTAATCTATCAATTGATTTTAAATTCCCTTGATGCATAAATACGAGTCCTATCATTCTACATATTCAGAAAACCAGGGAAATTAATTGAATAATCAGTATAAAATACATGTCATTCCTTCACTATTAGTATATTAATTTTAATATCATTAGTTATTCAAAACATTTTCTAGTCTAAACATTCTTCACATTCACATGAACATATGAATTTTAACTACATTATTATTAATTAGGTTAATGGGTTAGCAACATGGGTGAAATCATGGTTTAACCACTACTATTTTTATTTTAATTCAACGAATTATTAGATATGATTTATGATCATTAGTGTAAACTGTTAATTTAATAATTATTTCTTGTAATGGTTAATATATATTTCATCCCTAGAGTAAAAATTTCAATGAAAATAAAGAATCTTTGTTCATATATTTAATATTACTATACTTCTTATATAACTCCTTTTTTCAGAGGATCACATTATTTATTTTCCGATGAATCTAACTCTTTTCATATATTATATATTATTTAAATCATTCAAAAATGAATAAAAAATGATATCATGAAATTAAATGAATACTATATTAATTAAATCAATAAATATAGATGGTGCATTTTATAGACATCAATTCATTATCTTTAAAATTAGAGTCTATATTTTTTCTCTTATATCGATATTATTAAATTTAGTATAATTTATTAATTTTTACCTATTATGGATGCCTAATTAGGATAAATGTTTTCTAGGGGTTTCTAGGGAATGTTTACATCTCATAACCCTATAATTATAAAAAAAAATTATGTGCATACTATTATAGTGAAATCAATTGTGGAAGGTTTCATGGTTATTCCTAACTATGTTAGGTGGAATGTGTTGTAAGAAGTGGGGCACCGTTTCCGATTATGATGCAGTAGGTGAATAATTCCCATTAAATAAAATTTCATCATTTTAGGATAAATGTTTCACAAGGTTAGGACTGGATTCATTAATAGTGCATCATAGCCCTGTGAAGTGTCCCTTCATACATAATAAGGCTAAAAGTGTTCACACTTTTTGGCTAAAAATACAATGATACTATGTAATTTTTTTTTTGGGAATGGAATATTACTATTAATAACATGGTCTAAAACTCTATCTTCGTCACATATTTCCTCCAAAAGAAAAAGGGTTTTCCTCTCCGATTTTGAGCTCCCAACCCCCAAATTTATTGTCTATGAACTCATATTGTTATCCAAACTCTAATTAGAACATTCTTCATTATATTAGTGTCAAATAAATAAGTAATTGGTTTTATTTAATCAGTTCATAATTTTTCATTCTATTGATGAATCTATTTAGATAAATGTTAGTATGCATTATTTTCAGGAAATTGATCAGTATTTTAGAATTAATCCAATCAATGTCAAACTAAATAATGATAATATATGAGGAGAGGCATATGTGTGTTATCTATGTGGTTATTAACTCAACCAGTATGTTTCTTAATTTCATTTAATATAATCTGTATGTGATTATTTCATTGGGCATGAATTTTAAAATAATTTCCCATCATTTATTTGTTATAAATATTTTCTATGATAGATTATATATATATATATAATATCCATAATTGGAGGAAACATACTATTCTTCTACCACCCATGACAGGTGTTATTATAAAAAATGCCTTTTTTGTTTTCCATGGATGTATGTGCCAACATACAATTGTTCAATGGCTTGACCCTATAAATTGTAATACCTTACTCATTATAATGATTATATAATTTTGATTAAATAACCCTTGAATATGAATATGATACATGAAACATCCGATGTAAGTGTTCAAATTTATTAAAATAATGACTTTGTAGCGAAATTTATATTATATTATAGATATCACGTAGATTGGTCAAATATAATTGAATTATATTTCTTTTATCATCCTTAACAAAACATTTCATGTTGTGAAATTTAAATGAGAGATCCATTTAATTAAATAATAATGTTTAGAAATGGTTTCATGTTCCTTGTACCTATTTACATGTATAATAGAAGGTAGCTGAGTGAACATGAATGAACCTTGTTCTTCTATTCAGGTAAAAAAATTATCATTTTGGTTAACAATATTTAATATCTTTAATGAGGATAACTGTTTCATTAAATCCTTACATGACCTAAATAGGTTGTTTCAAACCATGTATATATTATTACATGCAATGTCTAATTCTTGTGTTTAATTTGACAGGGTGAGTAATGGGAATCGGTAGCAAGGGAATCTTTTAGTACGTACACTACATGCTTCATATTTGTAAACACGTTTTAGTTTTATTTTTCTTGGAAAATCATAAAGTAACAACTTTTTTCTGTCATTTGGACAAAGGTCTTGTTGTGTATCATGAGTGGAATTTTCAGACCTCAACTTTCCTCTTGTTAGTCCGTCTGATCTATGATTTGAAATCCACTGGAGTCATTTCATTAATATTGGTAATCTCTAGATTCCTCTTGAGCAAATCATAATGATTCCTACGCTCGATGAAGTTATATGAGATTGACTATTTTTCCTCATTTTGTAGATCTACATTGTTCTATATTGAAATAGAGGATAATGCTAGACAAGGAGAGTCACACTAGGACTAGGTGGGTTATCATGTGCCTTTCATAGATTTTAGAGATTATTATATCTGTTTGAGTGACATGTGCATACTTTTAGGGTGTCAGTAGATTACATAATAATCTATGTTATTTATCATCGATGATTTGGAAATTAGTTATATGATTTGAATGAAATTTTGGGTTATAAACCTTGATTTAGGACCAACTAATGGGTATTTTTGCCTCATATGGTTGTTTTTCTATGATTACCTAAGACGCTTGTCTTGAATTACAATTATTGGGTTTTTAAAATTAACAACATATGTTATATGATTTCCCTATGTGAGTTAATTTGATGTTGAATCCATGTAATATTTTAATTTGCATATGATACATGTTATGTGAATTGTTCTTAATTTAGTTGTTTCAATGATAAGACATATTGTAGTTTAATTCAAATGTGTAGCTTTTTTTATGTAATTGAATTATTAAACTGATGGGTAATTAGAATTTGGAGAACCATAGTCTCGGTTAAAATACATGGCCATGCTCATGTGACAAATTTCACCATATTCATACCTTGGGTGAATGAGGGTCTTGAATGAAAGACCATGTATGAGATCAAGAGGTAATTATGTATGGGTCGTGAGGGATCCATGATAGGGTGCTCAACCTCATTTAGTCTTCTTTAAAATGAAAATAAAAATGGGAATCCATTGAGGGATTGTCATGGCATGCTGTATTGGGAAATTATTAAATGATTATTATGTCACAAGTTGATGGATACCTTTATATGTGGGGTCATCAATCATCGGTTGGAGATAAAGTCTTTTATGTAATTCAATTAACTTGAATAATGAAATGGATGGGTTGTGACACGTCTTCCAACCCAAATCACAATCATGGATTTGGTCTTCACTTATACTAGTTTACATTGTCTCATTAAATTTCATTTTGTGCTTTCTTTTTAGTACCCATAGATTCTATCATTCAATATGGAACACTTCCTAATATTTATATAACCATTGATAGATTGGCACAAAATTTTGGTGTATTCATACAATGATTTAATCTCATATCTTTTTAGGTCATTATTTTGTGCCAAAACGTCTTATATGATTGTAGGTGTTGATCAGGGAAAGCTATCTTCAATAGGTACATGATGAGATTCTTAGGAGTAGGAGGGATGGGACCGATTTCAGGATTTAGCTGATTCCTAGTCACTTTTTGTTACAATTCTTATTTTTAGATATATATTGTGTATTACTACAATGTACCTATTTTGGATTCTATCTCAGAACATGTGACATGAAGCACTATTTTATGAAAGATATTACTTCTAGTTATCTTTATAATCAGTCTTCCATTGGTTGTTTCATATGTATGATTTCTACTACATCCCCTATTGTATATTATTGTTCCTCTATGTTATAGTCATCAAATGGGAGAATAGTTTCTCCAAATATCACACCATTGGCCCTCACATCTAGACAAAACCACTATCATTTGAGAAATGTCCATGATGTCATGTGACCTACTGGGAATAGAGCCCCATTAGTGGCATTTGGATCCAGGATGATACAATGTTTTCTTAGATTAGTTTTCTTTTATGATTGCTTTTTTATTTTGGCAACAATAAAACGATAGATATATGCAATGCGATTGGATGTCAAGCTGTGATTTGTATTAGCTGCTGAGTATACAGGGAAAAGTCAAATTGACTAAAATTTACAAATGATTTTTGGATTTTGTGATGTTACGTTATATTAGATTTCAGCATTGGGTGACATACTTATATTTTGTTGTTATTAGTGATATCATCATGGTTCTATATTGTGGAAACCAGATGATACGATGATATTCCATCTCATGCATTGTATAAGAACTTGTTTGAAATCTCATTCCATTCATTCTAGCCATGGTATTTAGAAAGTGTTTCTAATTAAATGAATGTGTGATAGATGTTGTATGAGGAATTCTTGTTTTTGTGATTGGTACCAGGATAAATATGCCTCCTGTTATCATAGGATTATGGGAACCTGTTATTGTTGAATTTGATTGAAACCAAACATTGGTTACCTATGAGTATTGTCCCTCTAGGACCTGAATTTAGTGGATCATGTTCCAGTCATGGGATATATATTGTGTTGTTTGGTGCTATTTTTGGATTCCAATAATTCATTCGTGGAGTGTATGGGCCCCATATATGAGAAATTGGCACATTATTTCTTTATTTATTAAAATTAGGGTTTTAGATGATGTTTTGGAGGATTATAGTTTGGAAACCCAGAAAACATGGCGTATGTTGGTATGGACCGGCACAATGTGTTCTACTTTTTTAGAAGAAGGATATTTTCATATTTAAACCCTATGAACTTGGCACACACATCATGTGATAAATGACTCTGCGTCCTATGTTGTGAGAGTGAACACAAGTAGTTGGTTTTTTATTAGTGCATTCTATTTTCGGCAGAATAACTCCATGCAGTTATAAATAGGTGGAAACATTGTTGATATAACACATTGGATGTACATGGAAAATTGGTATATCTTGAGAGCCCAAATTTTTTTAGCATTATATGATGTGTACCATGGATTTTTACATGCCTAGGATTTCTGGAGTACACTCTGATGTAAGAGCATGAGGGTACACCCCCAATGTGGTTTCTATATGTTGTGTAATTCTTATCTAGTACACATAAATAAATTTTCCTATTTTATTCCCCTTTGT
Source organism: Viscum album (assembly GCA_963277665.1). NCBI lineage: Eukaryota > Viridiplantae > Streptophyta > Magnoliopsida > Santalales > Viscaceae > Viscum > Viscum album. The sequence goes on along the minus strand of OY728121.1, from coordinate 1,199,298,078 downwards.
CAATTTTGAGCCCCAGAGTAGTGATTTTGGTGTAGTTTTCCTAGTATATTTCAACAGTGATGCATGTGGTGAATTCTATAGACAACTAGTCATAGTTTTGGGGATATTATATAAATGGATAGGTTCATCCTACAATTATAATTTATATTTGTCCCTTGAGTGTGAAACGTTCCATGAATGATCGATTTGGTGTTCATAATAACCTAGTTGAATCCTTTTATCTGAGATGTGATGTGAGATATCTTTGGTGACTTATTCATTGAAGACTCAACCCCTTCAATATGTATCCTTCATGCATATGATTCTGTGAGATTAGTTGTAATTGGTGATCGAGTGCAGGATTCCCCTACATATATTTCAACATAGATGACCCAATGTCATATTCATTTATCTACAACCTTTTTAATAAGGATCCCCTGAGGGATGACTTATCATAAATTCTGATCTAGGGAGTCCATAGTAGTATCTATAAACCAATGTACCTTTTTTTTGTGGATCCCAGTTGTAGGATACATCTATTTTTTATAGTTCAAGTAACCTGTATAGGATTCCACATTTTAATTTTTAAATAAGGGTCCCATTTATGATGTATTTTCTTGGGTTTACCTAATGGAATCATGTATGATTCTTCTATGGGGTTTAAATGACCATACATGAACTTAGTTTTGGCCTTCTCGTAGTATCACACTTTTTTGGGCATCTAGACCTGACCCATGCATCAATAAGAGGGGTGAGTTGATATAGGAAGTTGTCAACCTTCATTATTTTTTTTTGTGAACTTTGTTGTATCTTTACCCTTAATGTGATAATGTTCATTGAGGAATAATCAATGTTGTAGGTTAGACATTCTTCATGCATGTTGAGTTTTTTAGGAGGTCATGTGAACCTATCATTGTTTAATTTATTGGCGACTTAGTACATCATCAACAATGTAAATGGTTCTATAATTGATGATCAGTTGAGCCAATTTTATCATGTGCTATATGGTACTAGGGTGCATATGGTTGAGTTATTATGAATAGTACCAAGAATGTGTCATTTGGTCTTTTAAACTTTGGGTGTTACATGTTGAAATTTTCAGTACATGTAGGTTGTTAAATATTATAATGAGCTATTGATTTGGTAAAATAATTGATAATTGAGCTATTGTGTATGTTTTGGGTTACCTCCAATGTATTTTAATTTGAACATATTGAATAATGTTTCTCCCACTTCTTAAGAGGAATTTCATAAACACATGTGTCTTGAAATGCCAGATAGTTTAGTAATTTCCTTCATGACATTTGTTATGACATGGTGATTGTGGTTGCTGATGGACACTAATGCATTTAATGAGGTTCTTAAATAGTTATTTTGAAAAAATTTCGTAAATCACAATGAAAAATAAGACACTCCTTAGTGTGGTATGTCATATCAATTAAATTTAAATGTGTCCTTGGTATATGAATCAAAATCCTGGACCATTCGTAGATTTTAGTTTTTTACTTTAATGATATAGATAGACTACTCTTATATCTTGATGAATCAATTACGGTAGCATGATGTTGTTTCATTTTGGTTCTGTGTGCAGCCCTTGTGAGGCACCAATGATCATGAATGGGCCTCAGGGCTTAAGAATAAACTATTACATGACTGCCATGAGTTAATGGAATTATAGTCAGATAAGTGACAATGGGTTAGTATGTGATGCCATGTCTCTATCATGATGCCACCCTATAATGGTTCAACTATCCTTTTTTGTGATACTTAAAATTTTCATAGTGTATTATTTCATAGGAAATGAGCATGTCCACTATCTTGATATCATTCTGGATGCACGAAGAGATCATTAGTTTTATGTCGCTCAATATTTGAATGTTCATTGGATAGTTGGTTATCTATTTATATGTTTTTAAATTGATGCATATTATTAAATGAGGCTTGGTTAATCCTATTTGATACATTGGTTCGTATGTAGGAACACCTAGGACATACTCAAGGATGCCTACAATTTTCATGGATGTGACCACTCAACGGAGGCCTATCTGGGATTAGTCAGAGTTCTGATGTGGAAATTTGGCATGGTACAATAGTTTAACAATTAAAGTGTAGTATTGACCACATTGGTGACTTCCTAAGACAACAAGATGACTAATTTTTGGTTACAATTGGCATTTAGTCGGGATTATATTTGATACATTTAAATGTGGTGATGGTTCTAGTGGAATGGATATGGAATTAATATTTTACTCATGTTGTGTAATGACCATTAATTTGATCATGGAAGGTATTTACAAAGGATCATCATCGAGATGTAGGTATTATCTTTTGTGAATGGGATCGTTAAAAATGTATGGTGCCTTTGGAGTTTTAATTGTGTTCTCTTGCAATACATCGGCCATATGAGATGCATGATTCCGAGATAATTAAACATGTGATGGTTTTACTTGTTATAATTCTTTTTATTATTGTTTGGTTCCAGTGGAAATGTTTAAACACTTCACCAGTTTAAATTGTATGTGGTGTAAATGACTATAATGAATCCTAGGGAATGACTATGTGATTGCTTTTGAGGAGGTCAATCCAGGTTTGACAATTCATTACATTGAGCATTCTTTTATGACCCCAATTATGTCCGGGTTATCCTATCCAAATGAAATTCACACTATTAGTATCCCTAGAATTCACATGGGATTAATTTTTGTGGTTTTATGATGGTGTAGGTGTCAATGTAACGATGTTGTTTGGGTTGTTTTTGATATGGTCATGAAGGTGGAACTATTCCTTACAAAAAAGAAAACACTCCGTATTAGTTAGATTTGAATGTTTTACCTCCAAGAGGCTATTTTACATCGTTGGGCCCCATAATCTATAATTTTAGATAGGGAAGCTCAATTTAATTCTGGTTTATGTAAAGGGATATAGAGCGATTTGGGTAAATAGGGGCTTCTGAGCATAGCCTACCACCCACAGGTTGATGGCCTACAAGAGTGCATGATTCAGGTGTTGGAGGAAACGTATCAAGCTTGAATCATATATTTATTATGCTCTTGGGGGATATACAATTACTGGGTTTAATTCACCAATAACTATGGATATTAGGATTGTTTATATATGGCACCTTATATGGAATTGAACGATAGGCCATGACGATCACACCTTTTTTGGAGGGAGGTAGGAGAGGCAGTTGTTCTCATACCACATCGTTGATAGAATAACATTGAGCAGTTTTGGTTGATTTAGAAGTAGATGGATAATATGAAATTCGTCAAACCAAATTTTTTAGTCACTAAAAACAACCTCTAGAGTTTGAGGTCGGGGGCCATTTTTTCCAATATGTTTTCTCTAAGGTTGGGGCACAAGAGGATTGGGAGATTTGGAAATATTTCCCCAAAATACATCGATATATTCGATATTCTAGAGATATTTGGTGTAGTTGGATATCAGTTGCAGATACCTCAAATGTATTATGTTATGCACAACATCTTCAACATTTCACGATTTGGAAGTTATATTTCTGGCTAATATCATGCCTTCAAACCAGAGGTAGTTGATGCCACCTTTTAGGGAAATCTTATTTTTATTCTATATTGAAGCTGAATGTTCTTATGTGGCCAGTCTATTCCTTTAGTATGAGTTTTATGGTAGTGAAGTCAAGTACAGGGTGACACCTGGCAGAATAAGCCAGATGTATGATCGGACTGGCCAGAGTTATTCACAAATATTTGTTACCACCCTTAGCTAGGAAATTCAAGGATGAATTGCTTTATGGGGGGAGATTTTAAGAACACAAATCTTCATTTCAGGTACAAAACATTATTTTGTATCATATAATATGTAAAATAGTAAAATGGATTAAACCATTGCATTATAATTTACATCTCCAAACATGGTGGTAACTTTCCATGTAAATATTAGTACATGTCGTGGTAAGAACATATGAATTGTGGACCATGTTGTGTATGGTGTGAGTCTATAGAGGGGGTGGTTTTTATAATTACAATAAATTATCCTATTAGTACATGTAATGTAGTTTTATTTTATTTTATATGAGATAATGGATAGTTGCAACGTTTTTATATCATTTGGATAGAGGGCTTCCCATGTATCATGAGCAGCACCAACAGACATCGTTCTCCCTCCCATTTGTTAATTGAAACACTGAATTGAGAGCCATTAGAGGAAACTAAACATAATAGGTAAGCTCTCGATTCCTCTTGATCCATTCTTCATGATTCCAATTTTCAATGAAGTTATCAGAGACTGATTTTTTACTCGTTTTATAGACCTATTCAATTCAAACTGAAATTAGAAAGAAACACTTGATGTGGAGAGTCAAACGAGGATGAACTATGTGGCATTGTCCTATTTTTTGATTATTCAGATGAGTATATTTTCCATAGTTCAAAACACCCACATTTAAGGTCTCTCTGGATGGAATAAAAATACATGTTATTTCCTGTTGATAATTAGGTAATAAACTAGATTATTTGAAATCATGTTTTGGTTTCTGAAACATGATTTTGGGGCACCCCATGCGTATATTTCCCTTGGATTGATGTTTGGCTGAAAATTCGAAGGATTCTTGACCCTAACTCAAATTCATGAGTAGATAAAATTGACGAATTATGTTTCATGACTTCCCCAGGTGAGATAATTAGATGCTCAATAAATGTAATAGTTGAATTTGTATGTCATACATGTTATATGAATTGTCCCTCCATGAGTTTTTTAAATGATAATACAAGTGATAGTTTAATTCAAATGCATTTCTTTTGTTTTAGAATTGGATTATGAAAAAGGGGTAATTAGCAATCGGAAGCCACAATATCTTTTAAAAGACATGGTCGATCTCATGTTACTATTTCATATTATTTATTCATTAGGTTAATTAGGATCTTGATTTAAAGACCATTGGTGACCTCAATAGGTAATGATGTGGGGGTCATGGGAAATCCATGAGTGGGTTTTAGGGATCATTGATGCTTATTTTGAATGTTGATCAAACTTAGAATCCATTAAGGGATTCCTAGGCTAGACTCTATCAAAAAATGTTTGAATGACTATTTTGTGATGATTTGATGGTTATCCTTATATTGGGTGTCATCAGGCCTATCCTAGACCTAGATTATTTTATAAAATTATAGAAACATTAATAATTTAATGGATGAATTATGACCCATCTTCCATGAAATTTCACATTATTGGATTTAGTATTCACTTATACATGATAACATTGTCTCCCGAGACATATATTTGTGAATTCATTTGAGTACACATAGATTACCACATTCACTATTTCACACTTGATTTTATATATATTCAGTGATAGATTGTAATAGGCCTTGGGTGGTTTCCTACTAGGATTTAGAGCCACAAACTGTTTTGTATGTCCATTTGGGACTAAATATTATATGATTCAAAGTGTTGACAATTGAAAGAATCCTACAATAGGTACTAAATGTGCTACATAAGAGTAAGAGAGCATGGGAGTGAGTGTAGGCTTGTGATTCATCTTAGGATATTTTGTTTCGTTTTTCATTTTGATAAATGAATTTTGTGTTACTATTGTGTACATACCATGGAATATTTCATAGAACATTTAACTGGAAGCATCATATTTTGTATTCTATGACTTATAGATATCATTATTATCAGTGTTCTATTTTTTGTTTCAATTTTATTGTATATAATGATTCTGGTATTGTATATTATTGTTTCTATATGTTTTTATTTTCCAATGAGGAAATATATTCCCCACTATCACATGATAAGCCCTAGCTGCTACTCTGCTACCTATAGAATTTTGGGAAATGAACATGAAGCCATTTGAACAACCAGTTAGGGGGAACCATTAGTGGCATCTTGATATGAGATTCTGTAAAAAATTATAACTATGCATTATATTAATTTAGATAATGTTTCATTTGCAATTATACTTAAAACATTATTTAATGGAAATGATGTGATCCAAATGAATTATAAAACAAATTATTATCATATGAATAATTATATAATTAATCATTGTATATGTTTCATAATGAGTGTAGAACATGACAATATTATATTAATGGTATGATTCGAGCATTCCATTAGTTCATGAGGGAATTCCCTGAACCCTATTGTATTTCATTCTAATTTAAGGATTCCACTTTCAATGGGTGTGACAAACCATAAATCCCAATCATTGATTACATTGGATGGAATAACACTATAGACATCCTCATGTCATGCTCTATGATACTCTGGATATTGTGGGACCTTATCCTCTAATCTAATAGCGAGGAGTGACACATGAGATACCCCATCTTATTCTAGATCTAGGAATTGGTTCTCAGATTTATGAGAGTTTACAACATCAAATAAATTCCATGTATAATTTTACATGACCTTTGCCTATGATGGATGGTCTTTCATATAAGATCCAACAACATCAATGTCCTTCAATTATGGGTTATAGTTTTCCTCAGTATGTGGAGACTTTAATGGAGGCATTTTCTCAATCATTGAGTATCTAGGGATTAATATATATTGGGGGGCCATATTTGTGGAGTGTATTCTATGTGAAAAGACCATGAAATTGTCAGTTGAAATTACCAATGGTTGACTCTATCACAGAATGACATGGGAAGACTTTGGTACTTCAATATGTGATAACTTATTTCCTCAGATGTCGAGATATTACTAAGCTACATATTACATTCATATAGGGTGGAGTATTATTGTGTTGGAATATTTGAGAACGGGGACTCAATATTCCATCAATACATAAATTAATGTATTTCATTAACCTACATTATTGGATATAGTCAATCATGATCATATCACACAGCACAACCTTAAGATGGTGACTGTACTAGGCATCGATGATCTATTTCGTAAAAGGCCACTAGTTCTTCTTGTATTAAAAAATGTCCCCTCATGTTTTAACATTAGGGACGTTTTTTCTGAAGTACCCCTAGTGGTATCCATATCATATTCAATCAGTGTGGATTAAGGGGAACTATAAATAATTAATTTTATAGAGACCATGTGGTGTTATGTGTTTTAGGACATATGGGAAATATTATTTGATATTCATAGACCATTACATAAAATTATAGTGGATGATGTTACTTCCCATATCCACATTTATGGAATGTTCTTTTACACCATGTTAGATTGTGAGTTGGAGTAGCACTGACCAAGCTGGTTCAGGATGACCTCCGTGTTATTGTAGCTAGAAATTGTATTATATGTAGTGCATGTAGAGTTATCATGATCAAGTTTGTTAAACTATAGAACATGGTCATTGATCAATGTAGTTATATAATTTAAAAATGAAAAACATGGAACAAATTTCATGACCATCAATAGTTGGATGTTCTCTTCTAGTAGCTCCAAATATTCTGTCTTGTTTATTTGATAAAAGTACACCACAGTCCTTTATAAATTTATCAATAATGGAAATACATGGGTTCGAAATAATTTATTATTGTCACGTAGTGACCCTAGAATCACAATAAATAATATGTTCAAAGTGTATACGCCAATGTATAGAAATACCATTTTTTTTAGGAAGTTATCCCTACTTATAGGACATATTTTTTGTTTTGTTCATAGGATTCGATGCCATTCTCACTATGGATTTTTTTGGTTCCGTTACATTCCATTGTAGAGTGTTTTAACCATAGGATATCATAAACATCACCAAAATGAATAATTTATCTAGACAAGCTTGAGAGGGATATCTAGGAATGTAGAGTTAGTCATGAGATTCATTGGCTAGGATGAGTGACCACCCATAATCATAGTCTCTTTATAGAGGATTTGGTTGTACACCTAATATATTTTCCACTTATATAAAATCAATTCTTTATATAATTCACAATTATTTTTTTGTATTACTGAATGAGATAGAGGTAGTCTTTACAATTTAATTCATTCTAGGATAAGCTCCATTGTACATTCCTCTCTAATTTACATAAATAAAATTGATTACTAAGAGATCAAGGGACAATTGGAAGATATAAGGTCCAAGAGTTTTATACAACCAAGATCAATTTCATTTGGTTCTCCGATAACATTTCCATGCAGGATGATGAAATCCATTATTTTTTCATGGATTAAAGATTAATTTACTTTATTATGATGTTGAACCTCTATCCACAACTTCAAATTGATAATCACCTAGACTAGATATGAGTAGTTACTATGCATTATATGATTTTCCTGATAATGGGAAATTATCAGCTTTGAGTTTTATAATTACAAATATTATTTATTAAATTCCATAGAAAGTATTGTTTTTATAAGAATCCATTCATGTCATTCAGTCCTAAAAATGCACCATCTATTTTCAAGGATGTAATGAATATGTTGTTTTATACCTTTTAGATTCTTTTATTGATGTATGTGTGGATGATATCATTGTGTTTTATCACACTCATAGATACTATTTTAAAACCCCTTTTATAATTCTAGTATCACTGATTGAGAATCATATTTAAACCATGCATTCTTAGTGACATTTTTTTATTAAAATAGCTCTCAGAATGGGTATTTTTTTTAAAAAAATATGATAATATATAGATACATAGAAGGTGAGTGTTTTGATATATGTGGAGACATAAAATAATATAATTATTATATTAAGACACATGGGTATGGATTGACAATACATTTGTTTCATAAATGACATATCAATCATTAATTATCCACATACTACTTATTAACAGAAAGGTGTTATCTTCTTATGTTCAGAAGCATGAAATGATTCTTTTCGGTAGCTAAAATGAAGTCTTTTATCAAAAGAGATTCCAATTCTTCTTTATCATGGAAGATGATATAAAATGTTTTATAATGCAATAGGAATTGAACTATAATATATTTTTATGTATGAATATATATTTGTTGAATATGAATCTCTACTATTGAGACCACATGAGAGAAACTATTCGACACACATCCTCGATCTATTAGAATTTATCCATTCCCTATGTTGTTGTAGACACTATCTTTTGGATGAGAACATTTCAATGTAAAAAAATATGATCCATAAATATTTCTTATTAAATGGTTATTAAAATATAAAATTATGAATATGGGTTGAATAATCTTAGTCCACTGACATCGATCTATAATAAAAACCTAGAAAGGGAAATCTAGTTACTGATACGCTGATCCAAAAAAACTGATTCACATGGTGTAAAGAAATCTATTGATGAATTTATGTTAAAATTCCTCTCATCTAAACCGCATCTATAGTTTCATGAAAATCATGTGTACTAAAAACACTTTTCCGTGATAGTTTGATCATCTCTCCTTGTTAGGGTGATGTGTCAGAATTTTTTTGTTCCTCACTAGATATTTCACTAGTTGATTATTTTAGGATTTTATCCATGTTTATATCAGTCTGCGGATGTAGATATTGTTCTTCATATGCATGGAAATTTCATGGATCATGTATATATGATTAAGTAATTTATTCATTATTCACGCCCTTCTTTGTTGGAATCTCATCCATGAATCTCCGAGATATATCAAGATAGGTGGATCCTATTTTGTTTGCCTGGTTAATATTTCAGATAGAAGGATTTATCACTACCAGTTAAATAATTTTATAGTTGAATGTTAGGAAAACACGATTGTTTCCTTTTTGTATCTAATTATAATCCAAAAATTCTAATTGGATGTTATTTTCCTATATTTCAAAGTTATATTATTGATGTCTCTTAGTAGTAGGGTTTTTATTTTTGTAGATAATGGTAGAAAAAAATGTATCCAAATTCCATCCTCCCCATGTTACATTATCAATTTATATGAATGTATTATTCTATATAAATGAAATTATATGAATAAATGGTGTTCATTGTACTATAATTTGATATTTGGATGCCCTCTTCACATCATGGTTCTATACGGGGTTTTAGATTCCAATGGGTGTGCATGAGGTTCATAAAACTTCCATTAGCCTTCGACTACTAGAAATAAAAATAGAAAAAATATGTTAAAAAGTATGTTATCATATCATTCATTAATGATTTTTTATAGTTCATGGGAGAATAATATTCTTCATATTTAGTTCACCTATAATAAAAGATTTTATGTGAGAATTTAGATGGCTCATATTGTAGGTTTATATGGTTGGACAAGTTAGTAACCCCAATAATGGTCATAAGTAAGTGTGGTTGCTCTAATTTGTTCATGTATCCATAAGGATATAATGGAGAATGATCATATGACAAAAATGAATATTCCGAGATATCATTATTCATAGAAATTGTATTACCATTTCCATCGTTGACCTATTGTGTATGAGTTTGGGATCATATTTTCCAAATATTATCTCCCAGTATGAAATAATATGGACACATAGGAAAGTTAATATGTCACCACGTAATGTCGGGATGCTGATAGTCTTGGGAGAGATGGTATGATATCCTCTTGGTTTCAATGAGCTTAGAGGTATCATGTAATGCATGACACATTCCACGTCTATAATAATCAAAATTATTATGTCGACCCATCTCAAAATTTTACCCTAAGGTGGTTGTCTTATATGAATATTCATAGTTTGATGAGTATCTGATACATTTAATTTGACTGGATCAGAAAGGATCTACAATGTCAACATGCCCCCTTAGTATGAATGAAATTAATGTGTGGCCATGTATAAGATGAGATGTGAGAGGGGAAGGCCGATGTATTTTCCTACTGTCCAGAGTTATACACATACAATGATTCCCAACATGGGGAAGATGAACTCAAGGACATGTTCATTTAATGGGGAATGACTGGGTGAATTTTTTTCATATGTATTCATCCTTTTATATTTGACATAATTCATTATTAATACCTGATAAAAATTATTATTTGGGATATAAAGGGTCCATATGTTTTTGGGGATTGTTCAGAGCTCAGAAAACCAATCAGTGTTGAAAATAGTTTATCATTTTGGTTTGTATAATCCATTTCGGAAAGTCCTAATGTTTTTTTATAAACTTGTTTTTCGGTATATAAGATTAATTTATGGTTCATTGTTTTCCCTAATCACTGGCTAGAAGAAGATTTCCCATGATATATTGAAGTAATTTTATCATAGGCGTTTTAAACAGATGGAACACCATTTCTCTAATTTTAATGCCATACAATTTGAATTTCCCCTCCTTAGATAATAAGATGCAAGGTTAGAACACAGTTTGGAAATCCATACAATAAAACAATGCAATCGCGGTTTTTATGTGAAAAGGACTTATTACCATTAATGATATTTCTGAACACACCTCATTCATCACAATTTCTCTCTAGCAAATAGAAAGGTATATCGTCTCCCATTTGGATCTCCCATACCCAAATCTAATTGGTTTTTATCTCATATTAGAACCCAAAAATGGATTTGACCATACCTTTTACCATTTTATTTGCATTTTTAGGTACGCGATTCATTTTTAGATGTTCATTTTTATTCTTTCTATAGACAATTATACTTTAATGTATGATCATATACTATATTTTTTTGGAGTTGATCATTTTCTCAAATTTCCTCTGATCTATTCTACTCAAAAGGCTATTATTGGATGATATGAGTCATAGGAGTATAATGTATGCACTTTATATCTCACCACTCGTGTATCATTGTTTTATAAAATGTCATCTGTGCGTGGAGATTTCATCGAGGAAGGATTTACTAATTCATCCTCATTCTTATAGTGGTTATATGCATATTCTAATTCACATTTTTTATATATTATCCATCATTGGAGGATATATACTCACTGACTACATCCAAGTGTATGGTTTTTTCATAAATACTATGTATGGGGTTTGACATTGTTGTATGTTCCACCATTCGAGAGAGCCATCACTTTCCTGTATAAATTAAAAGCATATCCTTATATTAATGATTAAAAAATTTATCATGGATGTCCATTGAATAAAAAAATTTCAGTTTTCCCTTCTATATTATGTGTTATTATTAATTAATTAATACATTATGTTGGTAAATTGAATTCATTTTATTGATTCCACATGTCCTAGTCTATTTTTATTTAACTGTAAATGGTTTCTCATTCCCAGACCACCCTCTCTTATTGTAAATGGAATAAGAGAAAAAAATCTATTAAATACGAAATATGGGTAATGGTTCCATGTCTGTTTCTCCACATGAAATGTATATTGGATGGTATTGTTGTGATACCAATAAATAAATAATGACTTATATGAATTATTAAATTTTTTCAGTCCCTATTAGAAATGACAGAAAAATGAAAGGCAATAGATTTCCCTGAGTGACTAATGAATTACAATGATTAATACATGTTATAATTAATTAATTAATCATATTTTAGGTTTATAATGCATTTGGACCATTGAAATTATTATTGTAATGACCATCACTAATCATACCTTGGATTCTTGTGGGAACACCATTAGCATTAAAGATTCTATTCTGATTCAAGGATTTTTGTTTCCAAGGGTGTGGCCCACCTCAGAAACTTATCATTATCTACTTTTGGATGCCTCATATGGAACCATATAATCCCCACATTGTCTTAATATGTTTCCTAATATATAATCTATGTATCCATAATGGTGTCTTCAAATATGTGGCATATTTTTTATACCCATTAGGATTGGTCATTTCCTACACATTTTTCCTTGATTGAGACCCTCATACTCAGATAGAATTATAATTATTGAATGTCTACAGTGGAAAATTATCGATTAAGATCATAACATTATAGTTGGTAACTATAATTTATCTAATTTGGCATGTCTTGTGATGTCATGGATTCCTTGGTTATCACCATGGATCCTCTTCATTATTATTATCATCAGGGATCCATTGATTCATTATGTATACCACATTATTACAATCACATTATGATGTCAATGATGGTTTTATCTCATATGAAATATTATATATTAGAGAAAATAAATAATAAATGAAATTTCTAAATGTTCATATAATAGCTAATGTTGATGCATGTTGTAGGGTATTTATATTTTTATAATTATTTAGATTAATATTAAAATTATATCACAATATTTTAGTTTATATTTCATGGATTGGATATTATATACCTTGTTGGAGGGAGACAACTATGATTTTTCTCAAAACTTATTCAGGATTCCATTGGTACTCAGGTAGATTACATGTATGCAGGCGTTGAACAGGGAAAGAGTCATGATTAGGACACCTAACCTTGCATATTTTCGTAGGATGGAGCTGGTATATGATGACTAAGATGGGGCTTGAAAATATTGAATTTTTTTTGGATTATTTTTACTAATTTGGTATAATAATAATTACATCTACCATGTATCACTATTTTCTAGCTTTATAAAGTCATGAAATATATTATCATTACATATTGTATTGTTATTAATTGAACTAATGAATTATAAATTATTACATTGTAATCCCATCTTTTCACTATACTACATATGTAATTACCATATACTATTATAATTATTTTTGTTATACATTTTTTGAATGAGGTAATAGTCTCACCATGGACACACCAGAATCCCTTACTACTATTCAGCAACCTTTGGCATTCAGGGTGATTTGTTTTTGGGCTAGTGGACCTCCCTGACCGTGGAACGTTTGAGTGGAAATATGGATTCAAACATAAAATAAAATTCTTAATGTTAATATGTTTTTTAAATTTGTTATATGGTTAAACATACATCCTCAAACATTATGATGGTTATCCATAATTTCTATCAACCAAATAAAATTATTTTTGATACGTGATATTATTCAATTTGTTCATCAATTCACAGTAATGGATTCTAATAATTTATCCTAATTATATTTATTTTCATATAAAAAAATTAGATTCTAATATACTCATCCATTTTTCTTGTATAAAATAAGGTTATACCATTGTGAAATACTAATCTTTAGAAATCCTTTTTTTATAAAATAATATATATATTTAATTAGCTTCAAAATCAACAATTGTGATTTTAGATATTCTGTATTTTATAGACTTATTGCATTAGAATATGAAAAAAAGTGATCACAACTTCACACTCTGGCGTACAACCATGAAAATATTCTAGAAAATATGTTTTTGAACATGAGAACCATAAATAAAATATCTATTCATATTGTATCTCCTTCATTAATTGATTTCACCTGATCACCCCCGTTATAGAAAAAATCATTATTTCGAACTACTAGGGAAGGATCCAAACAATACTTTTATGAAGTGGTTTACCAAAAATTGGAAAAATAATTAACATCATTATTCAAATCATAATTTCATTATGATGGAAATTATTTTTTCACTATACTTTGAATGAAATCCATACCATGAATCCTATCAACATCAATTATTTAGATTATAAAAAAATAACAAAGTAGTTCTTTCCCATTAATAATAATGGGAACGACCTAAAACACCATTCTTCCAATAACTCTCCCATAATGTATCATAATAAAAATAATACAAAACTAATGTTATAGGATGGAATCTAATGTTTTTCTGAAAAATTTTTTAAAAATTGTAAAATCATATAAAATAAAATAAAAAATTATCAAACATTCAAAATAGAATGAATGTACACATCACTCTATCATTAATACTACTGACATCAGAAATGGTAATTTAATATCATTTCATTACTACCTATACAATTTATGATAAACAATTAATTGTAATTTGGGGAACCTGTTTTACAATTTTTCTTTGTCTATACAATTTTGTCATTGAAAAACTACATATACATTATTGAAACTAATTTAGTGTTTCTGATTTAAATTTTCACCACACATATATTTAATTCATCATCCCTTAATATATTCACTAGGAAATATATTCTTATATTTTTTACATGTGGGAAATATTATACATTAATTATTCCACATAGCTATATAGTTCTTACCATAATGCTCAACAAAACTCATATTCTTTTTTATTTCTCTTGAATACATATGTTATGGAGAACTAATTTTCTATCAATATGGGTATGGAGAAAATAACCACAAACTATGAAAAATATTAGAGATCAACCCCGATTGAAGGATAATTTTATTCCCATTAATGAAATGATCAATATTGATTTTTTTTAAATTCAATGAGCTTCGGGTATGTGAATCCTTCCTTGTCTATAACTGATGAAATCACTATCAATTTATAATAATTCATATTTTATAATGTAATTAATATATAATAAATCCTTAAATTCTCACCATTCCATAAAAATGGACTGATATTATTATTTAGTGTTTTGAATATTTTATAATCATTGCTCAAAAAATCCCTACTGATGAAAGACAAACCCAATGACTTCTCCATTTTCACTACATCCCATTGTCAGAATAGATATCAAGAAGGAAATAATCTAGTGTTCTTAAACAAAGGTTTTTTTAGTTCAATGGAATTTTAATGGTTGTTATCATTTTTAGTAGTCCATCATATGTGCACCATGTCAGGGTTCAGTTGGACACTCTATATGATTTTGTTAAATTTTAATATCCTATGACAAATACCATAGTTTTATTACAATCATATTATTCTCAAATCCAATGTATTTATATTATTTTGAGAGAAATTATATTATTGACAATGGTTGTTTTTAAAGTTCTCATTCTTCCCATTTCACACTATCATGGTAAAATGACATTTGTAACAAAAAGATAATTCTAAAATTTTAAATTTATATTTTATTTCATGTCTGTCACCAAAAAAAATGTAAAAGTGAATACAATCATTCATGATATTATTTAATATATTTGATTTTAAATAATTTTAATATATTATATAGATTTATTTTAATATAATAATGATTTATCATTCATTTCATGAAACAATGGCATTCCAGGAAGACTTTTTCTATTAGCACAACTGATTTTTATAAAACAACAATTTATTATGAAAATGTTATTATTTAATATAGTAATACATAAAATAGAAGTGACAAGGAACTTTGTGAATAATATTGACTAACTTTTGAGAATATATATATTATATATCCAATAACATAATTTTAAATTCATACAATATATATTATTATCATTCTATAATAATGAACTTAATATTACCCAAAAAATCAAATATTTTCATAGTGGCATGTTTACGGCCTTTTAATGGAGAACCTATTTTAAATCAAAATTTATTAATTTTCATAAATATAAATTTTCAAATTAAATATTATTTTTCAAATAAAAATATAAAATTAACTTATATTGTTGTTTTTTTAATTTTCATTGATGTTTTAATTTTTGGATTAATTTTTAAATATTAATATTTTGAATACAAAACTAATTTTTGGTCAAATTTTTTCATAAAGATAAATTATATTTTTTATTGGTTTTAATTGTTAATTATATAAAATGTAAATAATTTAATCTAAATTATTTCTATTGAATACATTAAGATTTTAACTTCGATTTAAAAAACATCTCAAATATTTGAAAATATTTTCTTTAAAAGCCTTGACTGTTATCCGATGTAGGGCAAGAATATTAAATTATGTCGTTCAACTATTATAATTTGAATATTAACAAATATATAAAATATTTTGAATAATAATAATTTATAAATTCTAATAATATAAACAATTTTTTTTGGATAAAATTGTTAGTAAATTTAATTAATATAATTATAGTAATTAAGAAGAAAATGTAGGTTATTGAGGGACTAAACCATAATAATTAGGGCAAAATGTACTTGGAAACATCTCCATACTCCATTATCTATACATTATTAAACCCCATAATACTATGTATCCAATTGAATACATTATTTTATCCATTTTTATATGATTAATGTGGATGGAATTCCCATTTCAAATATTTTAAAGAACACCACTCCTCATCAACTAATAAAGGACACTCACCCACCCCCCACATATGCACTCCTATAATTCCATTGGGATCTCCTAAAAATTGATTAGATAATCTTCCAACATCTCTCCCCTAATCCAAAATTCCACACCTCGATTATAAATTTAGCCATGTATGTATTTTTCTATAAAAAAACATGTGTTATCTAACTAAGTGGTAAAGTTCATCAATGATCAACTTTCTATAATTTAATTATCCATAAATTAAAGTATCCTTATATCAGGATATTTCAATAACCACACAATATTCATTAAACTGAGGTTTTAAATAGATATGTTTTTAACCAACATATTCATATATATCGATCAATTGGATACACAATCAACGTTCATCTGTGTGGTATAATACCACCTCACGAATCATTGTAATTGGTTCTTCCCCCAAACACCTATCATGTTTCATATAATGATGTATTTATAGTTTATAATATATATATATGTATATGTGAAATTTCAAATTTATTATTTATATTCTAATTTTCTTTTATAACACATACTTTTATGCACACGATTTTCAAGAGATACGATAACATTGTGTTTGTATGTGTCAAATACAGGCTCCTCAAAGCGATATGATTCATTCAACCTATATAAGGATTTTATTAGGAATTCATTAAATTAAATATATGTGTCATATATGAATTATATATTATAATTTAATAATAATATAGATATTAATCATTTAACATACATTCATTTTAATACAACAATTAAAATGATGAATCTTTCACATGCACGTACAACCCACCACTTCCAAGAATGGATGATTTAAAAATCAAACTCTAAATATTATTGACATTTCAAAATATATATATGTACTAGAAATGTTGTTTAATTAAATAATTTTTATAATATAAATATTTCAAAATCATAACCAAAATAATAAGAAAAATAACAATTCAAAACATACTAAAAAATTAGCCAATTATCACCCAATGTAGTGAAATTAAGGAAAAGGAATTAACAAATAGAAAATAAGATATAATTAAATGAAAATATGTGACATTTTAATTGTTATTATTATATATTATAAGTTACTAACATTCCATGAACTATTATACATGTGTTTAAAGGACATTGGACCACAATGAAATACTATATATTAGATTTTAATATCTCTATTTACATTCTGTAGATAAATGTAAAATTCACCAAATGCATCATTTGTGTTGTGTATCTACAAACCATTTTGATGAATTATATCAGGAATTAATATATAGTCATATTTGTTTAATTTATTTTATCAAAATTTTATGAACATTACATATTAATTGATTGATTCTCACTTAGATGTTATGATGATATTGAGTGTTTATATGACAATCTAATTATAATCATTATTATTTATTCTTGAAATATCATTAAAATATTTTCAAATAAACCATTAATTAATATTTTTTATTTTATTATAATGTATAAATTATTTATTTCTTCTATTCAATAGTTACATTTTTCAATTCATTCGTATTAAAAATTATTAGGGATATGTTTTTTAGAAAACTAAAATTCATTTTACTCTTTAGATAGAGAAGCATTATTCTTAAAAAATTCTATTTACTAAAAATGTTCTAAAAATTTATTTTAACCTTTTCTAAATGAAATAATGAAGACATTTTCATCATTTATTAAATTTTTTCAAAAAAAATCACTTTTATACAATTTTTTTCATTTTTTTAAAATGAATGAGTTATTTTCTACCCTGTTTTTTCTATAAAATATAATTTTATGTTTGTTCCTTAAATTAATAAAAAAACATTTTATCAACACAACATGTCATATTCAATTTCATGTAATCATTGAACATTTAAACTCCCCAAATCATTGATATCACTTATCATTGATATTTTCATCTCCAAAACCATATAAAATTTTTAATATAGTGTTTTACATGATAGTTATTTGACAATTTGGGTATATATTGATTAATCGATATTATTAATTGAATATGGATATTTGATAAGAATGTTTTCAATTAATTCAATCAATTTATCGATATAAGGAATATGTTGGCTTGGATTGATTGGTGGGGGCCTTACATTATATAACACATCGACGAATGTATATTAAATACTTTGAAAAATTAGTAGAAGTAATTAAATAGGTTCTATATCATTTTTTAAATATTATTATTAGTGGTTTTTATATTATAGCATTTCATATTTCTTAGACATGAAATCCAAAAATATGAATTTTCTTTATGTGGATTCATTATTTATGACCCATTAGATTTTAATTGTGAAAAAAATCAAACAATGTATGTCACTATCTATTTATTGATTTAAAGGTATTATTTTAACATTCTTACCTTTACATATAGATTTTTTTCTAATCCAATTATTTATATAGAATATGTTTTCTGTTATTTTCCATTATATAATGATTTTCCACTACCTCTTTGTTTATTGATTACATGGAAAGTTTGTTCCATTATTTACCATACCATGATGATTATTATCAATGATTTATTATCTCACCCATTGTACATAACATTAATGTCTATTATATATCCCCCCTATTTTTTCCTATGGATTTTAGGATGTGTACAAGGAATGATATTCAACGACATACTAGATGGAATAATGTTATCCTAGAAATGGATAAAAATATTTTTTAAAATATATATTCATTTTAAATACAAGACTCTTGTATCTTTGTATTTTGTGAAGATTAATAAATTGTTTGGTCTTTTGGGGCATAGTTTACTTTTAACTTATTTCAATGTTATCGTCTCACAACACAATCTCAGGGCTTAATAGGCTTATGTTTCTATAACATGTTCATAATTTGATCATAAAATTTAATTATAGATAAAAAATTAAATATTATTTTATATATCCCTAGGATAAAATCAATGATATTATTCATAAAACATGTTAATTCATAATTGTCTCATCTAAATATAATACCAATTTTTAATCCTAACTATTCATAGATACATCATTTTGATTTCAATTATCTATTATCACATCACTAATAATTCTACACATATTATTATACAATAAAAGATTTATTATAAAACCCAATAGTTTTTTTTATCTTATAAGACTACAAAAATAATATAATACCTTTATTCATAACACAAAAAATAAACATACTGTGAAAACATGATTAACGCTTCCAAATATTCACTAAAAATTATAATCATGAATCATCTAAGAATTTAATTGAATGTAAACAATAATAGGGTGATTATATACCTTCGGTAGTGTATTATATAGTAAATTGTTTTTAAAAAACATTATATTAGTCTTGTATAATGAATAAATGATTTCAAAAATCAATAATAATAAAAAATGAAGGAAATAATATTTCTATTAATATAACTAAAAATTTAATGATTAAATATTCAATTATGTCATTATTATGCAATGCATAATACCAGTCACCAAAGAAAAAATAATTCCCATGTTTTGAGATAGTGATCATATCTGTGGAAGAGGTATAATTTAAAACAAAAATCAGTTTTGTATCATCATACAATTTAATGCTTGAGAGAGCTATATAATTTCACTCCCCATCTATTGTCTAGTTATGTCAAACATTTTTACCATTAGATCCATCAAAATCATTCATATCCTTCCCCAAAGCACCTCATATTAAATAAAATATAGATATAAATATAATGAAAAGTTACAAAATAAAAACTTTCCATTTATAATATAATATTTTGGATTTCTAGGAGAATATCCAATAGTCAACATGAATCTCTTGGGGTAACAAAAAATTAATACGTTGGAGCTTATAATATATATATATATATACTTGATATGGAACCTTTATTATTCTATATAATAAATGAGTGATTTTAAATTGGTTAAATATTTTTTATTGTTATGAGTACAATAAAATTTAAGGGAAAATATAACCTCATTGTTCATTAAGATCACATTATTATTTTATCAAATATACCATGGAATTTCCTTACAAGTTGTGCAGTCTTAGAACCCCCACCTACACTAAGTTTAATGATTGATTAAATGATAAACATACCCTTATTAGATGATTACCCCTATGTGAATCTATTACACAATGAAATTTACCTTGTAACATATAGAGAAGGATTCACATTATAGGTAATTATAAACACAATACACTAGAAAACAAATTGAATGTTTTTCCTACATGGAAAATTAAAATTTCAAATAAAATTCTTATGAGAGTAATATAATGATATAGTATTGTATATATGTTGAATTATGGGAATAAAATGGAAAAAAATTACTCATGGATCTCTATTCAAAATAGAAAATAAATAATGTCATGATTATAACTTGACTACCAATGAATGAAAATGGTGGCATAATCCCACCACTTATGGATCTGGTGAAATATAATCACAACCACATAAAAGAATGATATAAAATATTATCTTCACATAAAATGAATAAATGGATTTCCAAATTTAAAATATCTAATATTAATTATATACATCACATAAATGAAATTTGGTGTATACTACATAGTATTACTCATAGAGAGAAATGTAATATAAAAAACCCATACCAATTTTCATAAGATCCCTAAAAAACATTAGCATCCAAAATCATAATCATATATGTAATAATTTTTTTATCAAAAAACCATTTAATATATATTTTAATTTATACTCTTATTCATCTTCTACCAGATGTTTTCTGATTTTTCATAATGTTTATTGACATTTATTTTTAACTTTGACAAGTTCTCTCATTTATGTACAGTCACTGACCATAGTCCCAATGGAGTATCCAAGGTCATTACCCTATTGAAGTACTAAATTTCAATCCGATGTCATTATATTATTGATATAGATATAATAGATAGTGAGGTACCTATATTTAATATGGATTATATGATAGTAAATGCTACTAGAATAATACCTCATAAAATTGATGGGTCTACACTTTTCACCTCAGGTATGAAATGTAATTTGTTAAATTGAACCAATATATTAATATAAGGTAAAGCATGTATACTCTATCTTCTACTCTACTACTAATGCTGAAAAAAATTGTCTTGACAACCCAACCAGGACCACCTCCTCAACATAATCATCAGGTGTTACTCGAGCTCTAGGATTTACATGGAGATACTAAGGCTTCTCCAGAAAGTGAATCTGGTTCACATCTTCTTCCAATAGAAACATATTGGATGTTTCATTATAATGTCTAATGATAGACCATTTCTATGAATTACCATCACTTGACTAAGATTTTATTACACTAATGCTTCATGAGGACTTTCCAC
Source organism: Viscum album (assembly GCA_963277665.1). Lineage (NCBI taxonomy): Eukaryota > Viridiplantae > Streptophyta > Magnoliopsida > Santalales > Viscaceae > Viscum > Viscum album. The sequence continues at coordinate 1,199,276,034 of OY728121.1, read as the reverse complement.
CAACATAGTTAAAATACCATTAAACTAAATTTGTAGATAGTATGGGTATCATTGCCCAAAAAATAACTATATTAATTATTTTTAATTTCAGTGTATGATCCACTAAAAATAAATTATATTATTTCAATATTCCCTATACAGTAATCTTCCATGATATTGTGTTCTATGATAAAAGAATTATTTCTGGCCTCCGAATTAAAAGCATTCATGGTGAAATATACATGTGATCATATTATGTACCTAGTCCTACCCTCTAATCACCTTATCCTAGGTAGTAAATCTCTATATATGGATTCTAAAATTGATGAGACTTTATAAATCAAGATTAATAATCAATGAATGACATGGTTCCCAGATCCAAGTGCTTGATCTCCCTAGCCTGATCAACTATACGAATTCTGGAGATGAAAAAGAAATAAAATTACTTATTAAATAATTCTATGTCATGAAACAATGATGGTTAATTATTTTCAAATAATCCCACTATTTCTATGATTAATTTTTGAAGTATGTTTGTATAGATGTTTTTACTACACTTATAAAGAGACTATAAATCCACAAAAATCAATAGCATCCCCTTCAGTAGAGACTCTAAATCTTGTAGACGACCATACAATGAATACGTTGAGGAATGATATTGAAATTATAATTTCATAATTTTCATTAAATAAATAGTTCTCCATGAGTATGGAATGGGATGAATTTTTTTTGTGAAACCATCATTAAGTTGTTCATCATTTCCATATCTAGAAGATGTGGAAGCTACCTCATCTGCATTTACATGAGTTATCACTATAACAACCCATACTGGTAATGTGTTAAATAACATAATAAAATTGCTCATTTAATCAATAACCACATTCTATATATATCATACCTAATTATGACTCCATTGTTCATAGTGCATTTAAGGAGTAGTGATTAGGATGGGTGACCTTTTGGGATATCAGTTGTGCCATGTTGTAACAATCACAGGTGGGATAGGTCCCACCATCTATAAAGCATGTCCTTATCCAACCATCTTGTGGAGGAATCATGTATAACATGGTTGATTCACTATATGATGTGAAGAACAAACCCCAATAATATATCTAGGAATATTGGATCACATGAGGATTCTTAATCCGACGAAATGATAACTAGTAAACATACTATCCAAAAGTACAAACATCTTGGGTTACATTATTGGTATGATTTCATGTTTTTATTTATAGGGGTTAAAGTATATTGAGGTTTAATTTCATGTTAATGAGGATATATTTCATAATTTATCAATTGGTCTCCCCACTTACTTGAATCCATATTTCATAGGTCACAATTTCAAGTTTATATGTCCGTAAATTTTTAAATGAAAAATTCCCTAAAAAATGTAATATCATTCCTATGATATAAATTAATATTCATTATATGGAATATTTTTACAATTCCATGTATCTAAAATAGAATTATTACAATAATTATATTAATCTATCATGATTGTGATGATAAATGAGTTAAATGGATCACCCATTCCAATTTTGAGACGTACCATCTTTATTAATTGTCATAATTATCTGAGTAGTCCTAGCTATCATATATTTCAACAAATATAACATAAATCACATTGTGAAAAATTTTATGACATCTTAGTAAAGGTAACATCATTATGAAATAATGGAAATAACCAATTAGTATGGGCCATACACAAAAATATCCAATTATTATTTTTATTTCCTGTAGAAAATTTTATTCTCACAAATTTATATCACATCCAAATAAACTTTTAAAAATTATATAATCCATTGAAAAATCAATAAATATAATTTACATGTATAGAATGACCAAATAATGGAAGAAGATTATCTATTTTCTCATTATCAGGCACATTGAAATTATCCTCACCAGCATTGGTGAACATTGAATATCCATAAAGAATAACGATCATCAAAAATAATAATCATCACTCAATAATGATTGTATATCAAATGTAATAATAAGATTATTGGTAATAAATTTTCTATAAATTGTTAATTATAATTTTAATATATATGATTTTATATATTTCCCGACATAGTATAAATACAAAATTCAAATACCATCAAATATCCTTTCTACAATCCCAAAAAATATGAAAAAAAATGATTCTCTAACCGATTATTCTGGCCTCTCATCCTGGATTTCTTGATGAAAATAACCGAACTTGTTAGACAGGGTGCCTCATGTCAACATGCTTAAACAACTAAGTATGTCGACCAGTTGAGTGGTTTTATGGTGGTGCAATTTGTAGACTATAACATCATAAATAGAGTATAACACCATGTAAATAATTATAGAAATAATTAAAAATATGAAATAATAATCATCAATGGAGGGGAAAAACCTATTACCATCTATGAAATTAAAATATTACTCAAATGATGAAATTAGAAGCATATAAAAAATTAATATCATATATCACAAAATATTTCAAGATTAATTTGATGTTGAATGATATAATATGTTAAAAAATTTGTTAAATAACAAAATATATAATAATTCCAAGAGAAGAGACAATAATTATCAACCAAGAAGCTATACAATTATAATATGTCAAACATATATAAATAGATATATCACCATATACCCATATTCATGTATATAATCTACAAGGGTACTAACAGTATCCTATATAGAATGTATGGTTAATTGAATCTTATTGCACCAATGGTGTTTATACAAATCCAATTTGTGTATATAAATAAAAAATAATTATTGGTAAATAAAAGTAAAATTGAAATAAAAATCCATTTAAATCATAGGATACCCATAGGACTGCTTGAAATCCATTCAATATTTGGAAAGTAATATTTGTAATTGAGCATGGTTTATCTAATAATTTTTTCATGGGTTATGGAATATAATAATACATACCATGTAGTGCTTAAAATGATAATAATAAAAGAGGATCCAATGAGAATTCAAGGAATCATTTACCTTAAATGGTAATGATATCTCATGTTAAAGCACCAAGCATCCAAGAAATTATGTTATAATTGATGTTCATATAGTAAAATGAAATAATTACACTAATTTCTTTTCATTTTTATTATACGGTTCATTTTCAATTTAATCTAATTATAATAATGACTGTGTCACAAGTGGTATATTAAAAAGACATTTCATGTTCTGATATGTAAAATTGAATCAAGGGAGTGAATCCATGTTATAATAAATTTACAATGAAGTATATAGAATCCTATTGTGAAATTCCAATCTTCCAATAATAGTAAAAATAATATGTTCTAAATTTGGTTCCTCCTATAGAAACATGCTGAATAAATCAGATTGGGGTCCTCAGAGTGATTGATGAATTTCTTCAACAATCCAATGAATGAAAATGTATAACAATTAATATAACATTTAAAGGGTCTATATAGAATAGACTTCCTATATATATATAATTAATTATAGGACATGTATTAAAAATGTGTAAGAATATAAACAAAGGTTATTTTGAATACCATTTCATTATAAAAACAATGGTTAAAAGAGGTACAAAGAATAATAATAGTATAATTCTAAGAGTGGAGTCATATTAACAAGGATCTCCATTCAATGAATAAAGAATATTTTATTACAATTATTAATTTTGAATGAAATCATAAAGTTATGCACACCAAAATAGTGTTCTATGATGTCATTACAATGTTCATTATAAGGAATATAAAGGGACACACCCTAATTGGGTGGTTAGTGTTGAGGATTTATTCTCCAACATTTTTAATTTCTAAATTTCTAAATTTGATTATAAAATATTCAATTCACTTAAAATAATATAAATTTAAGAAAAAATGTTTTGTAAAATAGACATTATGTACAATGATAAATTTCATTACTGTTGGGAACATGAGGGTTAAGTGATTGACCCCCTAAATTTTTTATTTCATAAAATCCTTGAATAGTATCATCCCATGGTGTGGCCTCAATTAGAAGAATGTATATGAATAAAAAATGTTTTAAAATTATCTAATATTTCTTCTCACCATACCAACAATGATTACGAACATTTAAATAGTGTATCAATGATGCCAGATTGATGAACATACTGACTCGAACAAAATGATGAAAATTATGGGTCGAATAGAGTCCTTATGAAAGATATTATTCAAATCAAATATTAGGGTGAGGAAGAGATCATGATTGGTGGTCTTATTGTGTCTGATATATAAGGGTAATTAGAGAAGAAATTTATATTTTTTAAGGAGAAAAAAATTTCCATTCACATTAAATTAATATGATTATTTTGATCAATATGGTTTATCAAAACTTGTTCCAACCAAGATGTAATAAAATTCCAAAGACACACATTTCTAGTGGTAGGTTCATGGTTAGACGAAGAATGAACATCCCATGGAAACCACATATTGAACAAGGTATTATATATATATATGTTTGTGAAAACACATAGGTACTGTTAAGACATTCCATAAACCCCTACTATATAATGGAGTACCAATCACGATTTTTAAAAAAACAATGTGTACAATTTCGGACAGTTTTCAATAACCTTTTAACCCACTTGTTTCCACCAAAACATCGGGTTATGAGTTCAACACTTGTTTTTGACACCCATGTTACCTATTTGACCACATTATGATTGGCATGAAGAAAAATTCTAATGACACAAAACTAAATATTAAATGGTCCATGCATCATAGAAATACATTTTTTATTTTTTTATTAGAAATAAATTTTATATAAAATGAAATAAAGATCACAAAACTCTGATGAGAACTCATATATCGGTTTTATAGATCATATAATATTATTTAATAATAGTCTTTCTTCAGGGATCTATTTGGAAAAATCAAATAACCTAATTATGTTCAACAACACATCTATTATAATCAGATGATTATGGTTAATTTTCTATTATATATTATTATATTTTTCATTTTTTTTTGTTTTTGGATGACCAAATGTTGACATAGTATTATTATCAAACTTATATAATATTTTTTGTATTTAATATTAATCATTTATATCCATATTCAATATTATATTTTCAGAAATGATTATACATATTTCAATGATTTATGAATGTAATGAAAATATAGCCTTATGCATTATAATAATTCATTAAAAATAGTTCTTATGATTGTTGTTAGATAAATTAATGCATTAATTATATTGTGAAAGAAACCATGTTTTTATATCATTTATTATTGAACATCATTTTTTGACTATCAGGATTGTCATTTTCATTTTTTCTTCCATAATATGATTTCATGATTCCATAAAATTATTATCCCTTATACTGTTATTTAAAAAATATTGATCAATTGATATTTTATAATGTTCAAATATATTATTAATGGAATTTTCATATATCTTGTCATCTGTTAATGAATATTAGATCTTTTCATGTATATGGTGTGACGACCAGACCCTACCCAGGCTCGAGCCGCAACTACCCCATGCTCGCCTCCATAGGCCAGGGGGTGATGACTAGCACCGAAGGCACAAAAACTCGGGGAGGCCATTGCCTATGTACCTGTACACACACATATGAAGCACACTCAATGAAAAAGTGCAGAGTATAAATAAAAGAAAAGGGAAACTACTATAAATAACCACAAGAGTGCATCGACCACTAAACGGTACAATGTACATGATGAAGGTAAACTGAAAAGAAAAGGGGAAAAACATGCGCCCAACCCAAAAGTGCGACAACCTGACAACAGGTAAAATAAAGGAAAAACAGCTGGAAGTGTCCCCCACCTGGAACCTGACTCCGACCACCGCACGTCGTCTATGCTACCAAGCTCTTAAGATCCTCTAACGTCACGACCAACCTGTCTGTCTTCTAAAAGGGCACACCTAGTGCGGGAAAAGCCCAATCAGGGGTGAGTATAAAAATACTCAGTAGGATACCTCGAATGCTCGAGAGAGTAAAAAAGGAGGTACTGAAGGGTGAGCAGTTTATTGAAAAGGGAAAGTAGAAAGGTACCACTGAAAGTGTAGTAAATAGTACAGAAAAGAGTCCATCTCAATCCAACAAGAGGAATCAAGGTAAACTCGTCCAGACACAAGGAGCTAGTAACAGTGAGAAGGTGAACTTACCGTCGAGTCTCCACTACCTATAGCCGGAGAGTAGACTCATTCGACCATGAGAAGCCTTAAATAATGTCTTATGGGGATCTCCATCCCATAGCTTTTCCCAAGAAAAGTGAGTAGCCAACAGTCCTAGATGTAACACCACTGATGCCATACATACCACACATCTGCCCTGACCTACAAGTCAAGGGATTAAACAACCACACCTCAACACTATTCTATTTGGGCGTCACTAACTCGCCCGCAAGGTTTTAGGTCGTGTCACAAGGATGCGTCTCAGTGGGGGAAAAGCTCCTCGTTCTTGAGAGTTCCGGGGGGAATGTCAACCACAACTCGTCACTGCCCCGCAGTCGATAGGTCTGGACAATGTCGACAGGAGACCCCCTGCACAGCCCCACTGGAGGGTCCATAGAAGTCAACGGGTTCCCACTATAGGGAGACCCGGCCAGAGTCGACGGGCGCCGCACTACCCAGTCCCGTAATAGGGAAATCAACTGGAGGGAGAACCAACTAAAGTCGGCGATGGGACCACTGCCCAGCCAAGCTGTAGCTAACACGGAATCGGGGACCACTGCCCAGCTCAGCTGGAGGTAAGCTCGGCATCGGTGACCACTGCCCAGCCCAGCTGGAGGAAAGCTTGACCTCGGGGACCACTGCCCAGCCCCGCTGGAGGTATGCCCGGCATTGGGGACCACTACCCAGCCCCGCAGGATGTAAGCTCGGAATAGCTCTGGCCATCCCTAGCGAGTGGTACAACTGGTGAGCCCTGCTCGAAACAACCTCATCCCTGCTGGAAACAACCTCAGCCCTGCTGGAAACAACCTTAGCCCAGCTGGAAAGAACCTTGTGGGTAGAGGATCGGTGCCCGTGTAAAGAGTTGGTCACACCGACTCCACATGAACACTAACAGGGAACACAAAGCAATAGGAGAAACTCCCCTGGCCTCTCAAGGTGATCACACTCCAATCTGCTAACTCACTGTCAAAACAGACCGAGGAAACTCATCCCAGGAAGTTGGGAAAAACACCCACATTGTACGAACACCAGTAGTCGCAAACGGTGCCGCAGTCCAGTGGAAGGGGCATGGTACTAAAACCCATCACAGCTGAAGAAATATAGGAACAAACCCTCTCTTCCAACCAAACCATCATGAAAGAAACCATTGGGAGACCACTCAACCTTGCAGGTCAAAAAACTAGCATAGAGGGACCCTCTTCGTCGCATGAGGTCAAAAGTATATAATCAGAACATGGATCACACATGGGGCCCACACGACGTGTGGCCCCATGTCATCCCCAACTGAGCTCACAAATGTCCTCAGGTAAAAACAACCACAAGTACCTCCATGAGTTTCTATATACTCCCCTAGTATACCACGTTCCATCCATTAGGCTATTGGGAACACGACACCCAACGTCAAGCAAAGACATGACGTAACAACTCCAACCTTCCACCTCATCAGTTGAGGCACATAAAACCCCATCACTTCACTCACATGGGAGTGCACGCGATAACACACCAAGGGATATCTATAAACACGGCGAGAAGAACCGCCATCAGAGCACCGTTCACATTTCCACATTTAATAAGATCGTGCAAGAAGCTCTGCACAACCAAACGGATCACACCGTTGTAATCCTCACAGAAAAACATGCGATATAGACTACATACTCACCTCAAACGGATATTCGGAGGAAAAGTCACCAAAACCATCTCACACCCGAACGACGTCACGTGATCACGAGCCTCGGGCTCGAAAACAGTCGGGTGCATCACACCATTGCGATCCCCTCGGGAAAACCCGTCAAAAGACTGCTCACTTAGGCACAATAGATATCCGGAGAAAAAGATGCATTCCGGCACACTGCACACGAGCGGTGCTACGTGGGACCTGCATCCTGGTCCAGAAACACAACGGACAGATCACACCATTGTGATCCTCTCGAAAAAGTACACGAAATGGACTACTCACTTGTCCAAAACTGTTGCCCGATGATAGGGATGGAAAATTCACCGTCAACGCCCAAATGACCCTCGTGGGGCCTACACCACCGTGTGGAATTAGGGCGGGGATATTGTACCATTGAAATCCCCTCAGAAAAAATTCCAGAAACAACTGCTCACATGCCCCGAACGGATGTCTGGTGAAAAGGGCGCTAAACACCGCTCGTAGCTCGAGAGATGACCCGTGGGGCCCACGTATCAAATCCAGTCTCAATGCCCGAAACTGCCTTGAAAACCTCTCCATCGGTGCTAGGGTCTCAACGCCACTGGCGGCGCTCAAAACAGACGTTGGATGCTTCAGCGCCTCCCAAAACAAGAACCCTCTGGATGACATCATTCCCCTCGCCGTACGTGTCGTGACACCGAGGCCCCCCGTTTCGAGAATTAAAAATTCCCAAAACCATCTCAAAACGTCCACCATGACACGAGCATCGTGATTTCACAGACAGCGTGCAAAAAGCACGCCCGTAGCAAAATTTATTGGCGTTCAAGTCGAGGGGGAAAACCCCTTGCGCTGGAGCGGCCTGGACCAGGCGGTCCGCTCGACTTGGGCAGGCCCGCGGCATAGCCGTGCGGGCCTCCCTAAGACTCGAAGTCCACGCGCAGACCAGCCATGAGGGCCGGTCGCGGCGGCCATGTGAAGAAACGCGTGGTGTGGGTCTTTGTCCCCGCGTGGCGCAGGTCTTTGTCCTCGCGCGGGGGGTCGCGCGCCGCGACCTCGCGGTCGCCGCACCCCAACGGCTCGCCGCCACGCCGAGGCCCGCCGCCGCGCCTTGCTGCGCCCAGACGAGGCCCCCGGCCGCCTCCTCCGCTGAACACCCGCAGAACCCCTACCTTACTCGGACACCCGTGACGCTGTCCGAGAGCCCCGCTGCTGCGCCAGGTGCCTCCGTCATCGCGTCATTCGCCTGAGCCACCTGGAAGACCCGCAAACATCGATGATCAACCTCATCCTCCTCCGAACATGGATTTCGATTCCAAAAAATGTGTTGGAAATGAAAAAAAGTCCACTACGCATTCATGGGATATTCTCAATAATTCTATAGACGTTCGATAGAAATATTTGAGCTTGAATTAGGTGGGGGAAAAGAAAATACGAACGACAAATCCTACCTCGTGGGGCTTCGCCCGAATATTCGCGACGATCCGACGGCCGCCTCTCCCTAGAGAGTATGGATATGGGAGGAGGAGCTTGAAGGGGAAATCCTTCGGTTGCTGCCTTCTGCCAGAGGATGTAGGGGAAGGAGTAGTGAGAAGGGTGTTTGGGCTTTAAGTAGAAAAATAAATTAAAACACTTAATTAATTTAAAACTCCCAAATTCACCCATATCTGAAACGCTCGACGGGGTGGAGGTTAAACCTCTCCTAGGGTAAACACCACCTCCCAAGAAAAACGGAGGTCTTATAATTTGATTCTGAGCTTTCTCTCAAAAGTTATAAAACTAATTGCCCAAATGCGCCAAATTATGAAAATGCGCCTAGGGCCATTTTTTTCACAGACGGCCTACGCCTGTAGAACTTATACCTCTCCAAGGCTAAACGAAATGATCCGAACTCAATGGTGCCTTCGTTTTTCCAATCTAAGGCACCTTTTAAGAGATACTCAAGTTTCAACATTAAAAGAATAAATAAATTAATTATTTTATTTTTTTAACATTTCAAAAGCGAGCGAGGAGTCCAAACGTCCCGCGCTGACAAGTTTTCTGTCACTCCTAGGGTAAACACCCCATTCAGAACGCACCCGTACACTTGGATAACTGATTCGAAGCACCGTTTAGGAGTTGTCCAATTTATTTGGTGTTTTCAGTGTGAACACATTGAAAATTTATTTCCAGCCTCTCCAGGGCTCGGAATAGCACGCCGTCTAAAGGCGTTGCTCTTGAATAACATCACGAATATTCCAAAGACTTTTTCAGATAAAACTGGGTTCTTACATCATTCCCTCCTTCAAGATTTTCTTCCCCAAAAAGAAAAACCGGGGAACAACTCAGGGTACTAAACCCACACCTGGCTCTCTCGTACCCAGAAGTACTCTTTCACGGCTCTGCGCCACCGCACACAGACCAAAGGATTTATCCATTCATTTGAGGTCGGCCCTTGCCGACATCGTTCATAGGAGCACAGACACCTCGCTTCAGGTAAAACACACAGATGACATCATCTAGCCACACCAGACTTTGGGGTTAGGGAAAGGTAGTATGAACCTCACCATCCCCTTGCATGGTCTCAAATGGACCGAAGTCTCTTGGGGGTATCTCACCTCCCCGATCAAACCTATGCATCACACGCCACGAATGGAATCACCACCGGCACTTGGAACAAGGCCTGGTGATTCCCTCTTTCAGAATATCCATATGGTGGAACACCCAAGGATATCTGGTCATGCAAGATTCCACAACCAAGGCTCTGTTACATGATCTAAAGGAGAAGGAGTCGACACCATCGACTAGAGAAAAGCGTCCCATGCCTTTTACCTTACCAACATAGGGTTACACTGACGCCCCCCGCCACCCTAGTAATACCCCATGAAAAGAGAAGGGGGGAAAACATTCCACCAGTAGAGTCTAACAATTCTACTACAAAAATTGGAAGATTTGTAGAGTTTACCTCTTATAACCTCATGCATTGCAGGATCGTAGATATCCAAAGCTTGCGGATGTCCGTGGTCCCACCTGTCAGCTCCCAGATCCTGACCTTGACCGCCTAGTGGTGATGAGAAGACCTCGTAAAGCAGTCCCCCACTACCAGCTCCTACCGCTCCTCTGCTAGCACCACCTCTCTGGGTACTACTCCGATCACGGCGCTGCCTCTATTGTGGTGGTGCACCTGCTACCTGCCCAAAGCTCTCAGCAACTCGGGTCGGGCAGTCTCATGCCAAGTGACCTCGCCCGTCACATGCATAGCCCCGACTCACTCTGGGCTGCACCGGTGCCCTCTTGTGCCACTGTGGTGTACTACCATGCCCCTGAGTATGGTTGTCAAAAATCCACATGCGTTGAGGTACTACATGTCGATGCCCGCTGGCTGCGACAGACGTCTGGGCTTCAACGTGCCTACTGTCACCACCAACTCCAGAACGTGACAGGAAGCTCTATGTCACCAGCGCCTACTCTAGCACCCTAGCATATGTGGAAATGACCAAGGGTACTATGACAAAACTAATCTCTCGGTGGAGACCCTGCTCAAACTTCCGTGCTCGGATGTTGTCATCATGGACCTAGTTCGGGTAAAAGCGTGCTTGGTCTGCGAAACTAGTCGCGTACTCGGCCACCGTCATCCCTCCATGCTAAAACTGCAGAAGCTCCTGAATCCGAATGGAGTGCAAGAAGGAGGGGAAAACTCCTCATGGAACAACACCTGAAAGTCACCCTACGAAAGAGACGACTCTTCAAGAAGCTGAGTCACCAGACTCCACCAACGCCAAGATGCTCCCCGAAAAAGGTTGGATGCCAAAGCCACTCTCTGATCTGCTGGCGTCTGCACAAGCCTGAAAAGGAGAACAACTACCACGAGCCAAACCTAGGCTTCCCGAGGGTCTAGCTCACCACAGATCCTCAACGGTCTCTGCCGCTGGAACTCACGGAGCGTTCTCAACCTGCGCTCAAGCTCAACCTGCTATGCTAAAACTGCATACCGCTCAACAGGTTGGGGTGCTACTACCGGCCCACCTAGAGAAAGGGGCTCACATGATGGGTCCTGGACTGTGGCCTCGTAGCTCATAGAATCATCATGATGAATCAAAGCTTGTATCCTGGATAGCTGTCTTCACGGAGACATCCTGAAAATTATCAAGGAGTGTCGCAGTCATATCAGCATATATGTATATACCAAGAAGAACAATGATGGAGAGATGAATCATGAAGGAAATTCAAGGTCTCAATCCTAAGTGTTGCACAAACGGAATTTTTCCCTGCAAAAAGTGTCTCAGCATGACGAGTTGACATGTGGGTTGGCAAGGTCCTCGTGAATGGATGTGTCGACCACCGCACCATCACTGGACTCCCTAGCCTGAGAGATTCTCTCGAGACACATCAAAATTGTTGCCCTATATCCCAACCAATTCCTCTTTCAGGGACTTCCGCACAACATCCCAATGAACGAACCACCTCAGATACCACTTTCTCATGACCCGACCCTACCCGGGCTCGAGCCGCAACTACCCCAAGCCCGCCTCTATAGGCCAGGGGCTAGCAACTAGCATCGAAGGCACAAAAACATGAGCAGGCCTTTCCCTAAGTACCTATACACACACACATGCAACACACACAATGCAAAAGTGCAGAGTAAAAAAAGAAAAGCAAAGGGAAATAGCTATAAATAACCACAAGAGTTAATCGACCTCTAAACTGTACAAAGTACAAGCTGAAGGTAAACTGAAAAGAAATGGGAAAAAGCACGTGCCCAACCCAAAAGTGCCACAACTCAGTAACAGGTAAAATAGAAGAAAAATAGCTGGAAGGGTACCCCACCTGGATCCCGACTCCGTCCACCGCACGCGGTCCAAGCTCCCAAGATCCTAAGCTCCTCTAACGTCACAACCAACCTGGTCATCGTCTGCAAGGGCACACCAAGTGCGGGCAAAGCCCATGTAGGGGTGAGTATAAAAATACTCAGTAGGATACCCTGAAGGCTCGAGGGAGCAATAAAGGAGGTACCAAAGGCTGAGCAGTAGATCGAACAGGAAAAGTAGAAAGGTACCACTGAGAGTGTAGTAAAGAGTACAATAAAGAGTCCATCTCAACCCAACAAGTGGAAATAAGGTAAAATCGTCCAGACACAAGGAGCTAGAAATGGTGAGAAGGTGAACTTCTCGTCGAGTCTTCACTACCTATAGCAGGAGAGTAGACTCATCCGACTATGAGAATCTAGACACGGAAAGCACGTGGCATACCCCACGTGTCTTCGCAACTCCTGGAAAGAAAGTAACCAAACCCAAGACATGGGTACCAGAACTAGGTATATACATAACCATATTCTCAACAAGAAGCCCAAAACAAGGTCGTTAGGGGATCTCCATCCCGTAGCTCAGCCCATGAAAAGAGAGTATCCAACAGTTCCAAAAGTAACACCATCGATGCCCAGCATCCCACACGTCTGCCCTTGAACTACAAGTCAAATGCGTAAACCACCACACCATGAAAATATCCAATTTGGGAGACACTGACTCGCCCGCACAGTTTTAGGTTGCGTCACAAGGACATGTCACATTGGGGGTAAAGCTCCTCGTACTTGAGAGTTCTGGGGGAACGTCAACCACAACTCGTCACTTCCATGTAGTCGAGAGGTCTGCTCAATGTCAACAGGCGACCCCCTGCCCATCCCCACTGGAGGGTCCCAGGAAGTCAACAGGTTATCACTACAGGGAGACCTAGCAAGTGTCGACGGGTGACACACTGCCCAGTCCCGTAATAGGGTAATCCACTAGAGGGTGACCCGGCTAAATTCGGTGAAGGGACCGCTGCCCAGCCCAGCTGGAGGTAACCCTGCATCGGGGACCACTTCCCAGCCCAAATGGAGGTAATCCCATCAATGGAGACCGCTGCCCACCCCAGATGGAGTTAATCCCTTCATCGGGGACCACTGTCCAGTCCTGCTAAAGGTATGGCCAGCATCAGGGACCACTGCCCAGCCCCGCTGGAGGTAAGCCCTGAACAGCTCTGGTCATCCCTGCTATATGGTACTACTCCTTGAACACAGTTGTACTGGCTATCCCTACTGGATGGTACAACCTCAGCTCTACTGGAAACAACCACCTGGGAAGAGGATCGGTGCCCGCGTAATGTGTTGGTCACACCGAATCCACATGAACTCTACTAGGGAACACAAAGCAACGGAAGAAACTCCCCAGGCCTCTCAAGGCGATCACACTCCAATCCGCTGAGTCACTGTTGATGCGGACCAAGACAACTCATCCCAAGAAGTAGGGAAGAACACCCACACTGTACAAACACCCGTAATCGCAAACGGTGTCGTAGTCCGGTGGAAGTGTCACGGTACTGAAACCCTTCACAGCTGATGAAACGGAGGAATAAAACATCCCTACCAGCCAGACCATCAAGAAAGAAATGAGGGGAGACCACTCAGCCCTACTTGTTAAACAAACGATCATAGAGGGACCTTCTATGTCGCGTGAGGTCATAAGTATGTAAGCAGAACATGGCACGCACATGGGCCCCACATAACGTGTGGCCCCAAGTCAACCCCAACTGAGTGAACAAACGTCCTCAGGTACAAAAAACCACATGTACCTCTAAGAATTCATGTATACTCCCATAGTATACCACGTACTAGCCCATAGGCTATCGTGTGCACGGAACCCAACATCACACGAAGGCGGGACTTAACAACTCCAACCTACCACCTCATCGGCTGAGGCACAACCAACCAAATCTCTTCACAATCACGAGAGTGCATGCGATCACACGCAAATGGTTCTCAGCAAAAACGGCGAGAATAACCGCCATGAGAGCACCTTTCACATTTACACATTTTATAAGATCATGCAAGAAGCTCTGCACAACCAAACGGATCGTACCGTTGCAATCCTCGTGAAAGAACACATGAGATAGAAAACTTACTCACCTCAGACAGATATCCAGCAGAAAAGTGACCAACACCGCCTCACGCCAGAACGACGTCCCGTGATCCCGAGCCTCGGCCCCGAAAATAGTCGGGCGCATCACCCCATTGCGATCCCCTCGGGAAAACACGTCAAAATGACTACTCACTTGAGCACAACAGATATCCGGAAAAAAAGATGCATTCCGTCGCACCGCACACAGGCGGTGCTACGTGGGACCCACATCCCGTTCCAGAAACACAAGGGACAGATCACATTGTTGTGATCCTCTCGAAAAAGTACACGAAATGGACAAATCACTTTTCCAAAATGGTTGCTCGGTGATAGGGATGGAAAAATCACTGTCAACACCCAAACAACCCTTGTGGGGCCCACACCACCATGCTGAATTAGGGAGAGTGGATTACACCATTGTAATCTCCTTAGAAAAACATCCAAAAACGACTACTCGTACACCCCAAACGGATGTCCGGTGAAAAGGGCGCTAAACACCGCTCGCAGCTCGAAAGACGGCCCATGGGTCCCATGACTCGAATCCATTATCAACACTCGAAACTGCCCTAGAATCCTCTGATAGGGTGCCAGGGTCCCAACGCCACTGACGGCTCTCAAAACGGACGTCGGATGCGTCTGTGCCGCCCAAAACAACAACCCCCAGGATGACGTTAATCCCCTCGACATACGTGTCACCGCACCGAGGCCCCCTGTTTCGGGAATTATAAATTCCCAAAACCATATCAAAACGTCCTCCTTGACACTAGCTTCATGTTTCCGTAGATGGCATGAAAAACGGACGCACGTAGGAAACATTATGGGCATCCAAGTGGAGGGGGCAAGCCCATTGGGCTAGACCGGCCTCGACCGGCCGGTCCGCTCGGCTTGGGCCGGCCCGCTGCTTAGCCGCAAGGGTGGGCCGTGGCCTTGCGGTCCACGTGCAGACCGGCCATGAGGGCCGGTCATGGCGGCCGCACGGGGGGTTGTGCGCCGCGACCTCGCGATCGCTGCACCCCAGAGGCTCGCCGCCACACCGACGCCCGCCGCCGCGCCTTGCTACGCCCAGCTGAGGCCCCCAGCTGCCTCCTCCGCTGAACACCTGCTATGCCCCATGATCACCCGGACACCATCGAAGTCATCCGAGAGGCCCACTTCCACACCATGTGCCTCTTCCGCCGCGCTACCCACCTGAGCTTCCTGGAAGACCCGTAAATTTCGACGATCAACCCCGGCCTCCGCCGAAATCGGATTTCGATTCCGAAAGATGTGTAGGAAAGAAATAATACTCTACTAGACAATCATGGGATTTTCTCGGTAATTTTACATAGGTTCGATACAAAAATATGAGCTCGATGTAGGTGAAGGAAAAGAAAATGCAAACGACAAATCCTATATCGTGGGGCTTCTCCTGAAGATTCACGACGATCTATCGGCCACCACACCTTTGAGAGGATGGAGATTGGAGGAGGATCATGAAGGGGAGCTCCTTGGGTTTCTGCCTTCCGGTAGAGGATTCAGGGGGAGGAGGAGGGAGAGGGGTGTTTGGGCTTTAAGTAGAAAAATTAACTAAAACACTTAATTAATTTAAAACTCCCAAATTCACCCGTATCTGAAATGGTCGACGGGGTCGAGGTTAAGCTTCTTTTAGGGTAAACACCACCTCTCGAGGACAACGACTATCTCAAAATTTTATTCTGTGCTTCCATTCAAAAGTTATAAGACTGAACGCCCAAAGCCGTGAAATTACGAAAACGCCCCTGGGGCCATTTTTTCACAAACGGCCCACGCCCGCAGAACTTATACCCCTCCTAAGGTAAAAGGCATGTTACGAACTCAACGGTGCCTTCAGTTTTCCAATTTGATCCACCGTTTAATAGATAATCTAGTTTCAACATCAAATGAATTAATTAATTAATTAATTAATCTGTTTAACGTTCCGAAAGCGAGCGAGGGGTCCAAATGTCCCGCGCCAACATTTTTTATGTCGTTCATAAGGAAAGCACCTATAACAGCCCAAGATTCTACGGTATGCTTCTCTTTGAATAATGTGATAGCGTGTGTTGTACGCAACATCACGTTTTAACACACCATAAACAGTCAAACTAGCTGTTATGAATAGTAATACCTACTTTTTGAAATTATATATATTCTATATTTCAAAATGGACATCATTTTTTGGATTTGGAATATCGAAATTATCCTAAGTTGAATTTTTGGTATTTTTCTCAGAACTTCCAATTTTTATAAATAGTGAAAAATACTTAAAAACAACTTTTTTAATAAAAATAATTTATAGTGATAACTTATACTATTGAGCGGTTTTAAATTATAATTAGAATATATTTATACCATTTTATCCAATGGTGTTCATTATAATGAATTTCACTTTGAAATTGGACATAAACAATTGATAATCTTTTGATATATATTGTTTCTTAAAAACACATTATTTGATGTAACAACAGAAATTAATTATAAAATTAATTAGTGAAACTTATATGTTTGGAATTTTATAAAATAGACAACATTTTTGAATTCGGAATATCAATTATATCTTAGGGTGAAATTTTGGCATTGTTCTAAAAAACATCAATTTTTGATGAATAGTGAAACTACTAAGTGGTAGTTAATAAAACTGAATTTTTCATAAAACATAATTTTACAACATCTGTGATTGGAATTTCGATAATCCAAGAGACACTGTTAGTATCAAGGAGTAAAATGTGGTTCAATGAAATGAAAATAATTTTTGGTGAATAGTATCTTTTTACTTTTATTTACCACGGTTAAAATTTAATAGGGTAATTAAGGGTAACAATTATATTAATATTACCCTAACACGTGTCCTAATTCTATTGGACAAGTATTTATAGACCAAAAACAACCTGATGAATAAAATATTATCATTTAGGTCCACCTGGATTAGATTACGACATTTATTTTTATTTAATTCAAAGATGAGTTAAAAGAGTTAAAATCAAAGTTTATTTACAAAAACATTTTTAATATATGGATATACATAATATCAATTCGATTATAAATATTAATTATAAAGATAAAATGATTTCCTACATAATGATATTTTATTTATTATTTTTAGACATAAAATATTTTATTTTATTTATGACACAATGATGATGCAGTAATTAACTAATTAATGAAAAATTAGAATAATTGATAATATAAATACCCAAATAAATATAATTTTGAGACTTTTTAGGAATTACACTAATTTTATAGGTTTATATGAAATGTTCTGATTGACTTAAGTAACTTTTTTTGAAGTAAACATTATTTAAAGATTTTCACAAAAATCAATAATTGAATAGTGTCAAAGTTGACATAAAAGAGTTTTTAAACAAAATATTATATTATTAATTTATATTAAATTCCTAAAAATCTACGGATCGGCCAAGAGACTTATATCATGATAGGTGTATCGTTAATGGACCAATTGGGGGTCGCATGGATGTATATAGTACGTTTAATAACTATACAATATAAACATACAAAGTGACATGGTATGTGACAAACTAATTAACAAAGAGTTAAAACATAAGGATAAGGTCAATATAGTAACCCAAACCTATCTAAATCTTATTGGTTGAGAGTTTTTCGACATACCCCCTCCTTAACCTTTATATAATACACTTTGGAGCCATTAGAAACTGAATATGAATTTATTTTAAAATAATATTTCTAGCTTTTTCCATAGGTTCACCTCACCCCTCTTATAAAAGGGCACTCCTCCTTCTCATTAATTCACACCTTAAAAGCCATTTGGTTCGGCCAAACTATGCCCAAATACTCTCTCAACTTCCCTAAATTCATCGTAGAGGCCTTAATTTGGTCATAAATCCAACTTAAGGAGCCCTTTTGATCAAAAAAAGAAGAACCCGGAGAAGAGGTAATGTTTTCACCACCCTTTTTCAAATTCTTTTTTTTCACCTACTTCTTTTTTTATTCCCATTATAAATTAATTAATCCAGTATATTTTATATACTATAATATTATAAATATAGTACAACCATATTTAGTATTCTATCCATCCTTTTAATGACATGTCACTATACGTGCGTATGTACGGCTTACCATCTCCACGTCGTGGTGTAATTGTTATTCAATATATTATTATTTGTATGGGTATAATAATGATGTGTAATTAATTTAAATATTAAATATAACATGATAATGATTCTGTATATATGATATACCATCCAATTATAAATTATTTTAATATCAAAATAATGATATTGCAACTCGTGCATACGTACGGACTACCATCTCCAAGAATGCGATGAGATTTATTCTCCATCATATCCATTCAAGTATAATTATCATTTGATGATTTAAAAATAATGTTTAAGGACTTGATGTCATTCTGGATATGAATAAGATAAAACCAATCCATGACAAACATGGCTTATGTAACAAAACATATAAATGAAAATGATTAAGTTAACACCCAAAACAATGATAATACTAAGATATTATTAACAAATCAATGTTAAAAGTTCATATATGATATCATATCAATATAAATGATTCTTGTATAATTTAATAACAAATATTTCACCATTATAGAAGAGGTTAACCTACCCCCAACCAAGGAATAGTACAAGGTAAAGGGTTTTCATCTCACTCCTAATTCCCGTGAGATTCATGCCATATTACCACTATTACATTTTCTGTGGTGTATGTACTGCCCATAATTGTATTCTTTGTTTAATGCACTTTAATTAATGTGTATTTACATATTAATTGTATGATACCTATTTCATGGGTTGAATTTTAAGTAAGTTACCAAATTGGTAAGGGTTATTTCACAATCTCATTATTATCTGAGATTGTTTATACGTGATTATCTACTGGGACTTTTTATCATCCACATCCATGTTTCTTATAAATATATTTCAAAACATTTTTTACTATTTACTGTAATATGCGTTAAATTCATTTATACCCTTGTTGACTTTTATAAGTGGTTTATGAATGAATCTTTCTGTCATTTTCCAACAAAGGTCATTTTTATCCTTTTTGACCGAATTAAGCTGAGAATGTTTTTTAACTTATACGGTGGGTGCGGCAATTTTCTGTCGTTATAAAATTTTCAAAACATCCATTACAAAAATATAAGAAAATTTTAAAATTAAATGTTTTATTTTATAATTATGTGAATTTTAAATGATTTCAAATAAGTGATATTTCTCTCAAATAGTTTTGATTTCATCTATGTCAACATCCTTTGATGGATTTTAAGCTTATTTGATGTTGATTTATTATGATACAAAACTTCTATATTGTATTGAAGGTTCTGTGATTTTTTTGACTGTGGATGTGTTATTTTTATACCATTCATGTTTTATGGGGAATGAATTGACATTTCATATGCTAGTTTTAATACGAATGTGTATGTTATGTTTAAACCTTTTCATTTGAGGAATGCATTGGACTTATTATGTGACTAGTGGAGCATGCTATAGCTCCTCAATGCATCGGTAGATCTCATGAGACAAAGTAGTGTCTTGGCACAAGGCCATGGAAAAAACATATTTTTAGTCCTGGCATGTGGACTTGTCTATGTGATTATGATAGTCTCGAATTATGAATTCCATCATTATGAAAGTTATTATTGATATTGCATTTGATTATTCGATTAGTAGAATATCCTTGTGAATAAGTAAATGGCACTATTTCATTTTATTTTTTCCATACTATGTTGAAGTTCAAGTTTAAAAGGTTTTTGTTTTAGTTATACATTGCCTTAAATATGTATTCTTATTTATTAAAGTTTCCACTATATTGTTATCCTTAATAGGCATTTGAGCTCACACCTTTCAATGTTTTATTTTTCCCATGATGTGAAGAAGTAATTTATGAATGACCTGCAGGGACATTATGTTTGGATATGAGTGTGGACTATGAAGAAAATATGTTGTTGTAGTTTTCATTTTTATGATGTAATGTAAGACTTATGAATATATCTAGTGTTTCTATGTCTACTAATCCAATTGGTCATTCGAGATTTGATATTTCTTGTGATCATGACAATGTTATGTAATAATGCATCGACTCTGGGTAACTGGGGCCAGGGCATCACAACACCCCATTCTAGACCTATCCGTACACTAGGATCTCTGATTCGAAGCACCGTTTATGAGTTATCCCATTTATTTGGCGTTTTCAGTGTGAACGCACAGAAAATTTAATCCTGGCCACTCTGGGGCTCAGAATCGCACGCCGTCTAAAGGCGCTGCTATGAAATAACATCAAGAATATTCCAAAGTCTTTTGCAGCAAAAACTAGGTTATTGCATATGGCCTTTTGGAAAAATATAAATTCTTTCCCATGATGAATTATGTTCCTATGAAATTGAATTATTATATAAATAAATATATTTTTATATGTGAATGTATGAGTGGATAAAGAATTTTTTAATGCTCTCACATAACGCATATTTAAATGGTACAATTTTGAGATAGATGGTTGTTGTTATCTCCCTATAAAGTAACTAAAAATGAATACAATATCATGAGATAATATATTTTATATAATAGAATTATCCACGTTTTGTTAATATATTATAGAATGTGTAATAAACCCAATATAGTAATATGTGATGAAATATGGAATTAACTGAGTCATATAGGGTACATTTTTAAACAATAATTAATGATTATGGGGGTGTGATCCCATTAAAATATGTGATGATAGTTATTATAATGATACATAAAAAGCTAAATGATTTTATATTCTTATTATTGTGCCAAATTTTTTATTATATTGTTCTACAATCTATAACATTATTTTGATATTCATTCAAGGATCATTATATTTTATTCATTAATGGTTTTCTTTTTATCATAAAAAATATAATTTCAAAACATATGATTTATGATTCAGTACTCATTATTCATTATTAATGTTTAATATGGTATTTTATATTGAAAATTTTCTAATACCCATATGATATTTTAATTCTCTGTTGTTATTATAAAATTCAGTCATCCATATTTTACCATATTTGGATTATTATTACACACTATTCATATTTTTTTCTCCTGTCGTTATATATAGTGATTTTATGTATAATGTTTCTCAATTTGTAACATATATAAATTATTCGAAAAAAATTTATCAACAAATAAAGTAAATTATTTCAATAAATATCTTCATGTGATCTCTCAAACTTATTTTCCATCTACGACAACAGTTATTGAGTTTTTTTCTGTATTAATGGAGAAGTTTTTCATTGATATTATCCCAATTATTTTTACTGTTGGTTTATGACAATGATGATATATTAGAAAACCCATTCTTTTCTATAGGGTATGTTTTGATTGAATTTTTTTTGAAACCAATATGCTTATATATTGATTGATTTTTATTCAAAGGGAACATATTTCTATCATTATCATTATGTTATGGGTAGGACCTATATCACATTACAATTCATTGGGTAATGATGTATGACTCATGATTACATGTGTTATCTATGAAACTGTTTACAGTTTTTTAATGTTATGGATGAATATTATTACATGTTAAACGTTCTATAATTGATGATTATTTCATTTTTAAAATGTTAATCATGGACATAATTATAGATTCAAAATGGTATGTATGGTCATGGGTGCATGTCCATATGTTTAGGTGAGGACCTGATTTCAATTCCTTAACTTATTGTGTTAAAATTGTTTTTATTTATTCGTATTCCAAATGTAATATGTTGATGTGTATTCTACATTTACAAATCATGTTCTTATGTTGTTCATTCAACGATTATGCTCTAAATTTCAATAAAATTCATTTCTTATGAACTAGTTACCATTATGATAGTGTACATGTTTATTATTTTTTTTTGAATTGTGTGATTTTCTAATGTAATATTCATGTTATTATACCCTTATGTTCAAGTGTATGCCCATATTACTCCATTGTTTACCCTTTTTGAGCATCCGAGCTCACTATATTAATATGTATCTTTTCCAAACAAGATATATTATACTTTTAGATAGGAATACTAATGATGTTTTCTTTTATGGGATATGATATTTATCATTTACCTAATTTGAATAATGTGATCCCTCTACCCAAATCCACAAAACTAATAAGGTCCTTGGGTGTCTATTTCGTTAAATTTTGAAATGATCTGTAAAAATAATGTAATATCAATATACATCATTCTTGGTCATTGTATTTGGTATAAGAGGTAAGGATTATTCATCCAATGGAATAATAAAATGAGAAAAAATTAGTGATGTCCTTAGATACATTTCTGATGATATGTATTTAGATGTATTTAGAAGTTATTTCTATGTAAATGTTAAAATATTATAGTTTTCATAATGGACAGGTGTGCCCAATGATGACAAATGGTTTCATAGATTGATATTTTATGAGTAATATACCATGAATATGAAGATTTCCATGTATTATTATTGTTTCCCACAATATTCATTTCAGATGTATTCAATAGATAAAACCCTGAAAGAACATGTTTAATGTGGAATGAAATGGAAATTGAAATGGTAGTCCTTTGGAGAAATAGAATTCTATGGTATATTATATGTGAAACTTATGTCATATTATTTTTCATGTTATTAATAATGGTGAACATCCAATTGAGAAAAGATAGGTGTAATGAAATATTTATTCCTTTTATGGGGAAACATCCATCTTTTTCCATTGATACCATTAGTCTGTATGTTTGTGAAAAATTGATTGTACCCCAAAAAATATATTTTAAGTCCTCTAGTCATCAGATCATGAAAAATGTCGTGTTTAATATCTATTGTCTAGAACGTGAGTCAGATCAATGGTGTAATCTTACCGAGAATACATGGAATAACCTTAAATAGATTACATCGATTAGGATGAGTTTAGGAACATATTTTGTAATTATATCTTCATTATATTATGTTTAAATTGTTGGAGAATTAATTACTAGAGTATAATAAGAGGGATATTATATATATTGGTTCCTATGAATTATATATTACATGGTATGCATGCTACTCATCTGTTATTTTAATTAATTTAGAAATTATGACGGACTGGTTTTTTAGTGAACTGAAACTGACTATATAATGGTATTTAACCCAAAGGGACATTGGATTATACAAATAAATCATTTAGTGTGTAGTAAAAGTTTTAATGGATGTTAGAAACTATCATGGATAGGTTTATATAAAATGGAATATTAATCATAATGGAAACTCATGTGGTCCTCCACAATGAGTGATGAATATGTATTGAACTCCTACATGAAAAAAATGTATAATGATAGATAGGGTGATTCATAAAAAGAACAATAATGTGTTCCATTACATTTATTCTATCTATAATGTTTCTTCGCTTTTATATGTGGGAATTATTAGACGTAGTATGTGATTGGAGAGGCCCATCGTAGCCCATTGATTCATCAGTTGGAATAATGAAAAAACTAGTTCGAGTTTTTTATTTAATCCTCTATGTTTAGGTATGGCATCAGACTGAAACATTGATTGTGAGTTTTAGACATCATTCATTATGAGTTCCCTTATTTTGAGACTATTGATGGATATTCCATGTTACTAATCGAATATTAGAATATCAATTGTAATTTTTGACCCTTATGTGATTATTTATATGGATTTATATGATAATATCCAATTTCTTCCATTTCATATGATGTTTAGTGACAAAATTGCATGTATTTCAGTTAATATCCTTTAAATAATAATTTTTTGTTACTTATGATATATTAATCTATATTGATGACTATCATGGAGAGTCTAAGATCACCACTTTCGTTTGTTTTCTTTTCCTAAAGATTCCAAATGTATATTATGACTAATATGTTGGGTTAATCATAGAGAATGATGGTGTTCCCAAAAAAATATTACTTCTTGTATTTTAAACATATGATGTAATGTGGGATTCATTTATATAACTAGTTTACCATGAAAAATAAACATTTTTGTAATGCATGATTTTATTTCATATAACAATTACAATTTAATAATATTTTTAATGGACTGTAGGATTTTGGGGTTAGGGTGTTATAAGTTAATAAAGATTGACCAGTCTTTGGAGGAGGTGATGGATGGTGTATTTATGACTTCTACATTCATCACAGGTAGTATATAACTACAAATAGATTTCATTTTTCATATCTAGGTTGTGGATTAGTGCAAATTAATTATGGTTATCTAACACCTAAAAATTATATTCCTATGACTTCTATAACATAAGGAATGATTCTGGTAACCTCTAATTTGGTTTTTTCCTTATAATAAATAACTAGATATACCTCAATCTTATATTATGAAATTATAGAATGTATGTTCCAACAGATTGATTACTACTATATCATTATAAAATTTGAGGAACCCTTAGTTTTGATATCTTATATTGTATGAATGTGAATGGGGTTCCCCCATTTAGATTGTTTTTGTACAAATTTTTTTAAAATTTATTCATCATTGATAATAATGATTTCGAATACATTCACCAAATTGAACTACTAGTTCCATAATAATCCATCATCTTTTACTGTCACTATAGAGTTTCATTCTCATTACATAGAGTAATTATGTATATCAATATGGCATAGTAATAAATCCACAAAACACTAGTTCGACAGAAGATTCAAAGGATAGGTATTACGATACCATAGTTAGAAAGTCTCATCATGAGAGAACAAGAAATTCATTCTATGGAATTCCCTCATATAGTTGATTGGTAAATCAATGTATACCATGATGACTTGTCCATTTTACATCATTCAGGAGAGGTAAATTTAACTATCGTGCATCTTCTCGTTGAGGAACCATTGCATATTACTCTCTATAATATGGTGCTTATTGATCTATAGGAACTCAAGAAAATGTTGGAATATTTATTGTAAACTATTTCTATATAAACCAATACATATCCTCTAGGTTCACCCACCAATTTATCTATGAATGTAGATGTTACACATAGGGTTTGTGTTGATTACTACCTGTTGAACTAGCATAAAGAGAAGAACATATATCAACTAAAATGAATTGATGACGTCTTCATCCATTTTTTAAGAGATACCATTTTCTGTCTAATTGATTTGATATTGGGATACCATCTAGTGCATGTGAGGCTATCAGAGATACCACATACGATGTTCCTTTGTATATTTGGCTTGTATGAGTAAATGGTTTTTCCATTATTACTTATGAATACACTGTTGGTTTTAATAGATATGATGAATCAATTTTCCCATCCGTGCATAGATCCATATTTAATATTATTTATATACAAAATCGGAATGTATTATCTCCAATAAAATGAACAATCTATATAAGTAACCGACCATAAAAAATACATAATCTGGAAAGAAGTTAATAATTCACATTGAGGATTTATTAAGGATTAGAGTTTTAGATTATTTGGTTATAACTACTACATTACAGATCAAATATTAAAATGTATAAACATCTACAATGTTTCCATTATTTCATAAAATAATAACTCTTAAAAAAACATGTTTAGTTCCTTCTATCAGACAAGAGGAATTTTCCATGATCCCAACCTTGACCCCATTTAACGTTATGTCCTATGAAAAACATTTCAAAAACATTGGATGAGCATAAAAAGCTCTGTAGGGATTATAAAATCATTAAATAAACCATTACTCCAACAATACAAACCAGGAATAAGCACTTTTACAAGCCTCATGAAATCATATGATTTGTGAAAAACACAATGAAATCATAAATTATAAAGGCAATTTGTGGAATACATATCATAATTACATAGTAGCTATCACATCTACGTAGGGAGTTACATTGGAATACCTATCCCAGTATATTCCATAAATATATTAGGAGAATCATTAACATTTAACAATATCATCTCACCCAATGCATTGGAGATATACCCTAGGCTCACCCGTCGTAGTTTTATCATGTTACCAGCCGTATACATAAACATGTTCCAAGAACCATAACATTTCATAACACATAAAACATGCATAAAAGAAAGATAACATTTCCACATTTCAATCAAAATATTACATTTAAATGTATTGAAATAATAAATGCATTCTCAAAAAAATTTCAGTACCAAATTACGTAAAATGGTTATATGGTATATATTTTCTTTTAATAAAACACTTTTCCGTGATAAGGAATCAAAATATAAAATAATAATCGTCATGGTGAAAATGATGTTGACACCGCATAAATTAAAATGAAAAATTCATTTTTTTTAGTAAAATTCCTTATAGGGAAAACAATTCCTTTGAATGAAATTAATGGTAAAATAATTTTATATATTTTATGAAATAATATCTTGTTGAATTATAAAAATGCCTCAATGAAAGGAGATTGAGAAGATGTCTCATACGTCATGTCTGACTTGAACCATTCGTTATTTAATCTCCTGAATAATAATTTAAAGATAATTTCGTCATTAGTAATAACCATTTTCATGTTTATTGTTCTTTTTATATTACTTATTACAATGTTTCAAACCATATGAAAACATTTATGTTAATAGCGATCATTTTGTTGATATTTTGTATTTGTGCCAAATATGTACTATTTTTAATTACTATTTGTCCATGTTTCAAAATTTCATTATCACCTGAATGATATTCATGATTTAGATATCATATATATCTTATATATCCAGTATATATAATTATTTACAATACTACATGACATTTGCGGATAATAACTGAAATGCACATTTCATAAAGACTATAAGCCGTACGTACGCATGGACACTAATTTCATTTCTATTTCATATTTAAAAGGAATAATAAATAATGATATGTATGAATATTATAATTATAGTGTTACATAAAAGATAATTTCAGTAACTCCATTTTTTATACATTCTATGAATGGAATGAACGAATCATATCACTTTGCGGGGATGGTAGTCCACACTTCATCAAAATAAATTATCATATTTACACATTATGGAAAACATAAATATATTATATAAATGAAAAATAAAGAATCATAGAAACTATATAAATATAATATATATTACATATAAATACAGTTCCATAATAATGGACACCATGAGAGGTGGTAGGAAATAATGGAACGATCATCATTTTGTGAGGCAATAGTTCACCGTCCACAGAAAAAGTATGTTCTTTTTCGAATAGATTATAGTTTATTTAAGTGTTGTTCAAATAAATATAATAAAAAAAACATATTATATTGATGATACAAATTTTATTATTAATTAGAGGAATACAATTATTTTATGTTGGTGGAGAAGTAAAATAAAAGAAATGAACTTAAGAGATGGCGTTACCTTTAAATCAGTTTTCTTCTATTGGTTTGAACCAAAATGATTTATTGAATTGACTTATGCCCAATTTAAGGATTATAGGTAAAATATAGGGATGTTGGGAGATTAATTGGATTTTTTTGGACTATCTAATGCCATTTATAGGAGTGCGTAATGTGTTAGAGGTGATAGCTTTTTATTCTGGGGGATAAGGGGCTCTTTATGAAATTTTGAAAATATTATTTTTTCATAAACTACATTTAAGAATCAAGAGGTCCCAAATTTAATATATTCTATGATAAGATAGAAATTTATTTTAAATAATTTCAAGAAATAGGTTTTAGAAAATTTTTGGTTTTAAATTTATCCTTATCATTTAGCCTTTTCCCTTAGTTAACTGATTTGAATCTTACCATGTCTTCTTGTATATTAACTCTATAATGATAATATAGTTACAATAAAATTCCAATATAACAAAAAGTTCTCCATTAATGTAATTTGAAACTTCATCATTTTCATTTGGTCGGATCATTGATTTTTTGGATTATTATATCATTTAATAAAATAATAATTTTTTCCAAAACTCATTTATCAATTTATAAATTATTCATTTCATGACATTTAAAAAATCTATAATAAAAATCATTATTTGGATAAAATATAATTAATTAAAAGATAAAAAGTCATTTATAAAGCTAAAATTCTTGGATTTTATAAAAAGATTCAAAATAATTTTCTTTTAACAATTATATTATCATTTATTTGTAACCATTATTAATGAAGCAATTACAACAACATTATTATGTAATAATTAATTATTTTTATATAATGTCTACAAATTATTAATAAAACTCCATGATGTATGAATACTTTATAGAATTAATATGATTACTTTTAGTCAAATAGATAACTTATATAACCCCATATAAGAATTGATTTTCTAAAAGATATATTTTTTTGTAATTTTTGTCATTACTTTAAATTAATTAATATAAAGTGTCATAATCACTCATCTGTGGCTCCATGTGGTTCCCAAATCGACCCAAGGATGCCAATTGTTGTAAATGTATCAACCAATAATATTAGAAAACATTTTTGGGTAATATAATATTAATATAATATTTTTCACAATTATATAATAGATTTATCCTTATACCATGGTAAATAAAATATTTACTAATGTAAATATTCCCAATTTTTTAGAAATTTAACTTATTTACAAAATGTGTAACTCCTGATTCCAAATTTGAAATCCAATTTTCCAAATTAATTACATATAAGTGGAAGAATATAATATAAAAATAATTCTCATGGTCAAAACAAAAGGAGTGTTTTTATGAAATAATAATTATCAAAAGACTAACACTTTTTTATGTCCAATTTCAAATTTAAATTATATACAATGACCAAAATGGGATTAATTTGTAAAAATATAATATTATTACTCTTTAAAACTAATTTAACAGATTAACAATCCATATAAAAAAATTATATTCAATTTCACTTTTGAATTAAAATACAATATTTTGAACTATTCATTAAAAATTTATCATTATCAGAAAAAATATCAGAATTTAATCTAATGTATATTGTAATATCCTGATTTTATAAAAGAATATTATAATTTCATATAGAACATATAAAAGTGAAAAATAATATTTGAAATGTTTTCACCATTAATAGGGGGTAAAATGACCATTTAACAAATATTAGAGTATTTATGCTTAAAATTAGTTTTTTTCTTATTTTTTGAATCTAAAATTTATTGGATAAATAAAAAAACATTTAAAAAACATGTATTATCAAATTTTAGTTAGTTATGTTCATTCTCACCGTTACAACAATAAGGCGTTAACTACCATTTTAGATAATAATATTATACAAATATTTTTCAGTTTAACTCAACATTTTGTGCAACATAAGTTATCAAAGAAACCCAACGTTGTGTATCAGGTAAACCATCGAAAATATCCTTCATTTTAAAGTAAAATTAATATTTAATTATATATAATTAATAAATATATAAATTTCATATTCTTTATTTACCTGTGATGTTACACCATTCCCCTCTATTCGAAATTTCTTCCACCCAATTTTATTCAGTTATCAATTAAGTGGTGGTATTTATCCATCGTAGAATGTTAAGATTCCCCCATTTCCTCTTCAACGATATGATTTTTACACCAAATATTTACATGATGTGTTACCTTATTCCACAACACATTCTATCTTTTGTTAAGAATATTGACTTCTTGTTCCTCATATGAGAGATTCTATTCCCACTAAACTACCATTGGACACAAAACATGAGTTGGATCCGGAATATACATTCTCAACATTGAATCATGAAAGACATTTTGTACATGGAATAAAAATGGAGGTAACGACACTCTATATATAAGGCCCCAGCCTTAAACCTTACTTAATCATGAGTTATTACAAGATTACACATTGAGGATCTTTTGAGGTTTAGAGTTTTAGAGAATTAGATCATGAAACTTGCATTACATTCCACATTTAAACAAAGTGGTTACATAAAATACAGTATTCATTCTACCCATCAACGGAAAAATATTTAAAATAAAACATGGATTCTTTCTTGACACATCCTTGACAATATCATCACATCATGTACCTTTCCATTGACCTGTAAAAAACATTTCAAAAACATGGGCTAAGCAAAAAAAGCTCAGTAAGGGTTATAAAAATATGGAAAGGAAACATGAGTTCATATATACATAAGAATGAAATCATACTTCACCCATAAAACATAGTCACTTTAAGATACCTCATCAAATCATGAATAAATCATAGAAATCATAAGATATAGATGGTAACTTGAGGCATTCATAACATTCTTACGTAGGGAGTAACCCTCTTGGTTACGTTTGAAATACCCATCACAGTATATTCCCTAAATCTCTTTGGAGAAACCTTAACATTTCACTCCATCACGTTACCCAATACATTGGAGAGCTATATCGGGCTCACCCTCCCTTAGTTTATCATGAAACCACCCATCTTCATAATAATGCCCAAGAACCTCAACATAATCGTATCACATAAAACATGCATAAAGGAAACATAACATTTCCACCTTTTAATCACAAGATATCAATAAAACACATTGATATAAAAACATTATGAAAACCATTTTCAATACCAAAATAAAAGGAAATTAAAACATGGTATTTATTTTTCTTTTAAAAAGAAGGAATGGCTTGTAGAGGAAGCCGAAACTCAAATAATGGTCACAACGGCGGAGAAGTCGTTGTCGCCGCATACGTACAACAAAAACATTCCCTTTTGTCATCTAATAAACACTCCGTATAAAAAAGATTCCTTTTGAATAAATGTAAAAGTCAAAGGGGTTTATACACCACATAAAAGAAGGTTGTGTATAAAACTGAATATGCCTCAATGAAAGGAGATTGAGATGATGTCCCTTACAAAGTCTGTATCCTTGGTTTAAGGATAACTCAATTACATAATTATGTGTGACAAACGAATACACCAAATATAAGTGGATATAAAGTGTCAAATAATAAAAGGTCATTCACACATATTCAAAGGATGACATATTCAATAACTACATGTTGAACCCAACGAAATCGAAATTGGGTTAAGAAGTTCCCTTGACAGCCTAACGGTGTCACATCAAAATGAGTTGATGAGAGATAAAAAGTGTATCTCATCACTTGGAAATAAAATTTACATCAATAAGGATATATGAGAACATATCCCAAAATAAAAATATGTAAATTAAAAGGCCCAACAAAAGAAGTCTTTTAAAAAGAGGAGGGTGAAAGGTTCCCTTACCGACATGGGTATCTTTCAAAACATACACCCCATGAAAGAAGGACAATACATCATTGATGTAAATTCTCATAAACGAAATTATATTACACAAAGAGTAGAATAATGGGCAGTACATACACCACTCAAAGGAAATTGTGGCAAATGTAGCATAAATCTCACGGGAATAAAAGTGAGATGAAAAATCCCTTACGAAAACTCGGCAGCCTAACGGCGCCACATAAAACATACAAAAATGGCTTCAGGAGATCAAATAGGGTATCTAATAATATTAAGATAATGTTTATATAAAGAGGAATATAAAAGGACATCCCCCAACATAACAAAGATGAGCTTAAAATAAGTGACATAAAAGAGAGTACATAAAAAGAAAGAGAGAGGATAGATCTCTTACGAAAATTCGGCAGCCTAACGGCGCCACTCAAAACTTCCAAAATGGATTGATGAGAGAGAATTGGGTCTATCATCATATGAACATAAAAACTACAGTAAGAGTAATATAAAATAACATCCCAATAACAAGAATTATGATCTTTAAATGAAATGACATAAAAGAGTGTACTTAAAAAGAAAGAGAGGAGTAGGATCCCTTACCTCGGGTCCGACATGACTCAATCGTTCTTTAATCTCCTAAATAATAAACATGAGTTAATTTATAATTCCGTAAGAACCTTTTTAAAGTTCATTATTACTTTTATATCACTTATTACCATGTCATAAACATTATGTAATCATTTAAGTTAATAATGTTTGTTCTGTTGATACTTGGTTCTTAAGTCGAAAGTGGACTTCTTACAATTACACGTTGTTCATGTGTTCAAAGGTTCATTATATCCAGAATTTTATTCATGATGTATATATCATATATATCATATATATCCATTATATTCATGCATTTATAACATAACATAATATTTAGAGTTTATGAAATGAAATGCACCGTTTCATGGAGACGGTAAGCCGTACGTACGCATGAACGCTACTTCCATTTCTATTTTATATTTAAAGGAATTAAAACATAATGATAAATAATAGTATTTTAATTCCAATATAGTATCACATATAATAGTCTTAAATATCTCCTTTATACTTACCACATATGGTATTAATGAATCAAATCACTTTGAGGGGGCGGTAGTCCGCACTTCCTTAAATGAAGATATCGCATTTACCCATAATGGAAACCATAAAGGTATGCCATAAATGAAAAATAAAGAAGCATAAGTAAAACATAAACATATTAGATATCATATATAAATATAGTGTCATCTTAATGTCCACCTTTGAAGGTGTCAGAAGAATGTTGAACAATCATCGTTTCGGGAGGCAGAAATTCACCATCCACGGAAACTGTATGTTCTTTAACCATTATATGTAGGTGTGTGTATGTGTAGCTAGAATCCTTATTATAAAAACATCATAGTATATTTAATATACTGGATTTGTTATAATATAAATGAATAAAAAGAGTTTAGGGGGTTGGAGAAGAAAAATAAAACAAAATGACACATGTGAAGACATTACCTTAAAATCGGGAAACAACTTTTGGTTTGAGCTCAAAGGCTTCCTCGAGAAGACTTCTGCCCAAAGTAAGGCGTCAAGGAGTAAAAAATGGAAGTGGAGAGACAAAATGGGTAGGTTTTGGCCGATACAAAGGCTTTGGGAGCGTGGGTAAGAAGGTAAAGGTGGGTGCCTTTTATAAGAGGAGAGGATGGGCACTCTTGTAATGTTACAAAATATTACATTATTTTCAAAAGAGATTCGGATTTTAAAGATCAAACATTGATGTATTTTGAGGATAAGGTGATAAGGGTTCGAAATAAACTCATACAATAGGTTTTGGACATGTGTATGGATTAGATATAACATTATCGTTCCATTTTATTTAAATCGTTAAATAATGAGGTCATCGCTCCATCATCATGATGTCATAAATTATTTAATTTATTTCATGTCCAAAAATTATAAATAAAAATACTATGATGTAGGAAATCTTTTCATCTTTACAATGATAATTTACAGTCAAAAATATGACTTGCATAACCCCATGTAAAAATTGTTTTAGTAAAACATCTCATGTTTGTGTCATTTCTTACTATAACATTAAATAAAAAGATATTTATGTCATTTTCAAACCAATGTGTCTCCATGGGGTCCCCAAGTTGAACCATGGATTTTATTGGTCGGCCATGACCCATCCTATTAGTGTAGGACATGTGTCTAGGTCATTTAATTTTATTAAAACATTATTCTTACCATAAACTACAATAATTACCTCTAATCGCGATAAAAAACATAATAAATTACTATTCACAAAAAATTATTTCTATCCCATTGATCCACATTTTACTTCTTAATGACAACCATGTATGTCAGATTTTTGATATTCAAAACAGAAAGATGGAAAAATTTCATTTAAACGGAAAAATCAGTTTTTATAAGTACTACTTAGTGGTTTCACTATTCATCAAAAATTGAAGTTTTTCAGAAAAATCCCAAAAATTCACCCTAAGATATATTTGATATTCTGAATTAAAAAATGAAATCTATTTTACAAAATAAAAACATGTAAGACACCTTAATAAATTTGATAATTAATTCCCGCTGTCAGAGCAAATAGCGTGTTTTTATGAAATAATAAGTATCAAAAGATTGACTCTAGTTTAAGTCTGATTTCAAAGTGAAATTAATTCCAACGACCACTATTGGATTTAATGGTAAAAATATATTCAAATTTATCTTTAAAACCAATTCAAAAGATAATCTAATCATATAAATAAATTATATTAAAAAGTGGTTTTGAATTAAAATACACCATTTTACACTATTCATTAAAAAATGAACTTTATCAGAAAGATACAAAAATTTACCCAAAGTAAATTTTGATGTCCCGATTCTTAAGAAGAGTTTTATTTGGTCCAATAGAATGTTCAAGAGTAAACAAAACTATATTTAAAGATAGTTCTCCATCAAAAGGCGATAAGTGAGCCTTTTGTGAAAACTAGGGCATATACGCCTAAAATTGAATTCTTTCCATATTTTAAGCCTTTATATTTTATTGGATAAATATAAAAACATTTAAAAACATATATAACCATATTTTAGTTATTTCTATCTATTCCTTCCAATTCAACGGTTACATGTTAACTACCATTTAAAATAATATTATTTTATTATTAGAGGTCAACGTAAGATTCCCAAGAAAATCTTTGTTGCATGTTGGGTGCGCCATCGAGCATAGCGTCCCCTTTAAAGTCATATTATTATTTTATTCACAAATATGGATAAATATAAAAATGTAATATTCTTTATTTAACTGGGGTGTTACATCCTTCCCCCCTTTTGGGAATTGCGTCCTCGCAATTTTAAAATTTGGCTCGGAACCATCATTGAAAATCCCACATAGAAACAAGAGTCGGTAAAACAATCACATTAAAATAAAGAAAGATATGTACATAGGTCACCCGAGTTAACCAATACTAGGATTCCATGTAGTAAAACATGGACATGGAGGAGAAAACATAGGGTCATGTTCTGATGGAGAGTGATAGAAAACATGTTTAGGAGAAATTTAACAATAAGAAAATCACAAACTTGTGATGGGTTAAATGGTGTTGGTTTCCCCAGTAGGAAACGTTAATAGAAAACATTTTTGTTTTAAGATACTTTTTATTGAGGAATTTATTTTTGAGCTTAACTAAAACATAAGGAAACATACTTACTTGTCATGTTGACTTTCAACTTTTACTATATTTCTTAAACAGACTCATACATTCTCCAAAAGACGAGTATTTAGGAAGACTTGTTCGCATTAAGAGTACTATAAACAAATTATAGAGGTGCACATAATCCACAAAAAAAGTACTAAACATTTCCCATGTCTTCAAACCTTAACCAAAACTAAAACCAAAAAGGTTACTATAAGATCATATAATCCAGAAAAGGATAACCATTTATAAAAAGAAAATCTATTCTTGATCTCAAAATCTGTCCAACAAAACACAAAGTTCAACGAGGACCATTAGATAACCAATTTGTCCATAAAATTCTTCAAAGTAAACCAATCTAATATTGAAACCCAAATATTTGAAGGATTTAGTCACATAGTCTTCCATGTTAAATCGTAACATTTATCTCCAAACAACATCAGTTGCTCCTAAAGTCTCTTATTGAAAAGTAATTAACCTAATCACATATCCTCCATGATAAGTTAATCATGTTCATAAATAACCCAAAATCAACATACTCTTAATTCATAAAATCATCTAACTAAAAATAATCGGTCAATCTAACCAGGGATTTCACGTAGTCTAGTGGTAGGCGATAAATACCAGTTGCACTTTGGTTGTGGGTTCGATTCCCGCAGCTTCGTCCGACGCGATGGTTTATCACATAGCCTGCATGTTGTCCCTATTCAAAAACTATATAATTTTATAACATTCCTCAAAAAGAGATAAATTCAACAATAATAAATATAACATATTCCTCAAGTTTATCTCATGCCTTCTTATTCCATCATATCATATAAAAACCCATAATTAACTCAAAAGTAAGGATCATATAAACTCTAATTGTTACCTTTATAATCATTACCTAAACTTCCACATTGATTTGATCATCTCATACATGATGCATTATAGAACATACCAAGGTTCAAGTGGTTGATCATGACTCCTTGATAGTTGGTTTAGAACAACCATGAGATTCCTCATTGAATCCCCCATTTCATCCATTCTCTTAATCAGAGAACCACCACAGTTTCCTTCAAACCTGTTGTCTCTTTGGTGCCTGCTAGATCCATCAATTCACTAAAAACATAATTGTCAGTGTGATTATATCAACAAAACCATCATGTACTAATGAGGGAGATAAACACTAAGATATACTTACTCATTCAGTTTATCTAAAACTAGGACTCTTTCTGAAATCCTATCCATAATGGTACTGTCACTTATGCTTATAGAATACCCTAACCTCTAATGTTTTCTAAACCGACCTCTGATACCAACTATAAGGCCCCAGTCTTAAACCTTACTTAATCATGAGTTATTACAAGATTACACATTGAGGATCTTTTTAGGTTTATAGTTTTAGAGAATTAGATCATGAAACTTACATTACATTCCACATTTAAACAAAGTGGTTACATAAAATACAGTATTCATTCTTCCCATCAACGGAAACCTATTTAAAATAAAACATGGATACTTTCTTGACACATCCTTGAAACTATCATCACATCATTTACCTTTCCATTGACCTGTGAAAAACATTTCAAAAACTTGGGATGAGCATAAAAAGCTCAGTAAGGGTTATAAAAATATGGAAAGGAAACATGAGTTCATATATACATAAGAATTAAATCATAATTTACCCATAAAACATAGGCACTTTAACATACATAATCAAATCATGAATAAATAATAGAAATCATAAAGCATAAAAGGTAACTTGAGGCATTAATTACATTCTTACGTAGGGAGTAACCCTCTTGGTTACGTTTGGAATACCCATCACAGTATATTCCCTAAATCTATTTGGAGAAACCATAATGTTTCACTCCTTCACATTACCCAATGCATTGGAGAGCAATATCGGGCTCACCCGCCCTTAGTTTATCACGGAACCACCCATCTTCATAATAATGCCCAAGAACCTCAACATAATCGTATCACATAAACCATGCATAAAAGAAACATAACATTTCCCCGATTCAATCACAATATATCAATACAACACATTGATATAAAAACATTATGAAAACCATTTTCAATACCAAAATAAAAGAAAAGTATAACATGGTATTTATTTTTCTTTTAAAAAGAAGGTATGGCTTGTAGAGGAAGCCGAAACTCAAATAATGGTCATGACGATGGAGAAGTCGTTGTCACCGCATACGTATGACAAAAACATTCCCTTTTGTCGTCTAATAAACACTTCTTATAAAAAAGATTCCTTTTGACTAAACGTAAAATTCACAGGGGTTTATACACCGTATAAAAAAAGGTTGTGTATAAAACTGAATATGCCTCAATGAAAGGAGATTGAGACGAAGTCCCTTACAAAGACGATATCCTTGGTTTAACGATAACTCAATTACATAATTATGTGTGACAAACAAATACACCAAATATAAGTGGATATTAAGTGTAAAATAATCAAAGGACATTCACACATATTCAAAGGATGACATATTCAATAACTACATGTTGAACCTAAAGAAATCGAAATTGGGTTAAGAAGTTCCCTTGACAGCCTAACGGCGTCACATCAAAATGAGTTGATGAGAGATAAAAAGTGTATATCATCACTTGGACATAAAATTTACATAACTAAGGATATATGAGAAAATATCCCATAATAAAAATATGTAAATTAAAAGACCCAACAAAAGAAGTCTTTTAAAAAGAGGAGGGTGAATGGTTCCCTTACCGACATGGGTATCCTTCAAAACATACACCCCATGAATGAAGGACAATACATCATTGATGTAAATACTCATAAAAGAAATTATATTACACAAAGAGTAGAATAATGTGAAGTACATACACCACTAAAAGGAAATTGTGGAAAATGTAGCATTAATCTCACAAGAATAAAAGTGAGATGAAAAATCCCTTACGAAAACTCTGCAGCCTAACGACACCACATAAATCTTACAAAAATGGATTGATGGGATCAAATAGGGTATCTCATCATATTAACAAAATGTTTATATAAATAGAAATATAAAAGGACATCCCCCATCATAAAAAAGAGGAGCTTAAAATAAGTGACATAAAAGAGAGTACTTAAAAAGAAAGAGAGAGGATAGATCTCTTACGAAAATTCGGCAACCTAACGGTGCCACTCAAAACATTCAAAATGGATTGATGAGAGTGAATAGGGTCTCTCATCATATGAACATAAAAATTATAGTAATAGTAATATAAAAGAACATCCCAATAAAAAGAAATATGATCTTTAAAAGGAATTACATAAAAGAGTGTACTTAAAAAGAAAGAGAGGTGTAGGATACCTTACCCCGGGTCCGACCTGACTCGATCATTCTTTAATCTTCTGAATAATAAACTTGAGTTAATTTCTACTTCCATAAGAACCTTTTTAAAGTTCATTATTCCTTTTATATCACTTATTACCATGTCATAAACATTATGTAATCATTTAAGTTAATAATGTTTGTTTTTTCGATACTTGGTTCTTAAGTCGAAAGTGGACTTCTTACAATTACATGTTGTTCGTGTGGTCAAAGGTTCATTATATCCAGAATTTTATTCATTATGTATATATCATATATATCATATATATCCAATATATTCATGAATTTATAATATTACATAATATTTAGAGTTTAAGAAATGAAATGCACCGTTCAGGAAGATGGTAAGTCGTACGTACGCATGAACGCTACTTCCATATCTATTTCATATTTAATGGAAATAAAATATAATGATAAATAATAGTTTTTTAATTCCAGCATGGTATCATATATAATATCATTAAATATATCCTTTATACGTACCACATATTGTATTAACGAATCAAATCACTTTGAGGGGGTGGTAGTCCGCACTTCCTTAAATGAAGATATCACATTTTCCCATAATGGAAACCATAAAGGTATGCCATAAATGAAAAATACAGAAGCATAAGTAAAACATAAACATATTATATATCATATATAAATATAGTGTCATCTTAATGTCCACCTTTGAAGGTGTTATAAGAATGTTGAACAATCATCGTTTTGGGAGGCAGAAATTCACCATCCACAGAAACAGTATGTTCATTAACAATTAGATGTAGGTGTGTGTAAGTGTAGCTCTAATACTTCTTATAAAATCATCCTAGTATATTGAGAATACTGTATATGTTATAAAAGAAATGAATAAAAGGTATTAGGGGGTTGGAGAAGCAAAATAAAACAAAATGACTCAAGTGAAGACATTACCTTAAAATCGGGTAACTCCCTTTGGATTGAGCTCAAAGGCTTCCTTGGGAAGACTTCATCCCAAAGTGAGGCTTCAAGGAGTAAAAGAGGGAAGTGTAGAGAAAAACTGGGTTGGGGTTGGTCGATCCAATGGCTTTGGGAGTGTGGGTAAGAAGGTAGAGGTGGGAGCCTTTTATAAGAGGAGAGGAGGGGCACTCTTGTAAGGTTAAAAAATATTACTTTATATTCAAAAGAGTTTCGAATATTAAAGGCCCCACATTGATGTATTTCGAGGGTAAGGTGATAAGGGTTCTAAATCCACTCATCCAATAGGTGTTGGACATGTGTAGGTCATAGATATTACATTATCATTCCATTTTATTTAAATCATTAAATAATGAGGTTATCGCTGCATCATCACGATGTCATAAATAATTTAATTTATTTAATGTCTAAAAATTATAAAACAAATACTATGATGTAGGAAATCTTTTGATCTTTATAATTATTATTTATAGTCAAAATTATGACTTGTATAACCCCATGTAAAAATTGTTTTAGTAAAACATCTCATGATTGTGTCATTTTTACTTTAACATTAAATAAAAAGATATTTATGTCATTTTCCAACCAATGTGGCTCCATGGGGTCCCCATGTTGACCCATGGATTGTATTGGTTGGCCATGACACATCCAATGAGGGTAGTACATGTTTCTAGGTCATTTCATTTTATTAAAACATTATTCTTAACATAAACTACACTAATTACCTCTAATCGCGATTAAAAACTTAAGAAGTTACTATTCACAAAAAATTATTTTTATCCCATTGAACCACATTTTACTTCTTAATGTCAATCATGTATGTCAGATTTTTGAAATTCAAAACAAAAAGATGGAAAAATTTCATTTAAATGGAAAAATCAGTTTTTATAAGTACCACTTAGTGGTTTCACTATTCATCAAAAATTGATGTTTTTTCAGAAAAATCCCAAAAATTCACCCTAAGATATATTTGATATTCCGAATTCAAAAATGAAGTCTATATTACAAAATTGAAAACATATAAGTCACATTAATTAATTTAATAATTAATTCCCACTGTCCGAGTAAATAGCGTGTTTTTATGAAACAATAAGTATCAAAAGATTGACTCTACTTTAAGTCTGATTTCAAAGTGAAATTAATTCAAACAACCACTATTGGATTTAATGGTAAAAATATACACTAATTTCACTTTAAAACCAATTGAAAAGATAATATAATGATATAAATAAATTAGATTAAAAAGATGTTTTGCATTAAAATACAACATTTTACACTATTCATTAAAAAAATGAACTTTATCAAAAAGATACCAAAAATTTACACAAAGTAAATTTTGATGTCCCGATTCTTAAGAAGTGTTTTATTTGGTCCAATAGAATTTTTAAGAGTGAACAAAACTATATTTAATGATGGTTCGCCCTCAAAAGGTGATAAGTGAGCCATTAGTGAAAACTAGGGCATATACGCCTAAAATTGAATTCTATCCGTATTTTAAGCCTTTATCTTTTATTGGATAAATGTAAAAACATTTAAAAACATATATAATAATATTTTAGTTATTTCTATCCATTCCCTCCAATACAATGGCTACATGTTAACTACCATTTAAAATAATATTATTTTATTATTAGAGTGCAATGTAAGATTCCCAAGATACTCGTTGTTGCGTGTTGGGTGCGCCATTGAGCATAGCGTCCCCTTTAAAGTCATATTAATATTTTATTCACAAATATGGATAAATATAAAAATGTAATATTCTTTATTTACCTGGGGTGTTACACTATAGGAAACTGATCCAACATTATATATGATTTCATAGGGTCCAATGAGCATCGATCTTAGTTTTCCATTCATATTAAAAAGCATCACAATTTTCCATGGAGAAACAAGGAGATGGACATGGTCACCAACCTCGAATGAAAGATCCTTCCTCTAGTTGTCTACATAACATTACTGGCTACTCTATGCTATTATCAAGTTCTTCTAAATCAACTATACATTTTTCACCATATCATCTACCTATTAAGGTCCTATAAACATCCTTTCACATACATCTGCCCAAAAACTCATAGTTCAACAACTCATCCATTATAATTTCTCAAAATTGTGCCATATATATTAAAGAAAAAAACTGTTATTATAAAATAATTTGACCAATGGATGATGTTGGTCCCAAAATCCCTGGTAATCCCGTGAACAAGCACCTAGCATATCCTCTAAGCTCAGAAATGTTCATCTAGGCTGCCCATCTAATTGTAGAAGAAAAGTTGTACTAAAATTTAATTCAGTACCCATCAACTTCTAAAGGCCATTCCAAAATTTAGAAGTAAACCAGCGATCACGATCAAATACAATGGAAAATGGATATCCATGCCACCTTAATATCTCATTAACAAACAACCGAAAAAATGCATATAGATATAAAGTATCTCATATAGGAAGGAAATGAGAACTTTATTCAATCGGACAACAATAACCTGGATTGCATTATTACCTCGAGATTTCATAGGTAATCTCTTAACTATGTTCATGGATATAGATTCCCATTTCCACTCGTGCCCCAATAAAGGATGAATCATTCCTTTTGGTAACTATATCTCTACATTAACCTATTGACATTTCAAACACATCAGAGTGAAGTCAAAAATATCATTTTTCATTCCATCCCACCTTTAATACTCCTGAAATATCTGTACATTTTATTAATACCAGGATGAACTTGAAATGGAGAACTATGAGCATCACATAACAACTCATTTTTCAACTGGGAATCACAAGACACACATAATATTTCCCAAACCTCAAAAAAATGATTATCAATTTAGAATCAGTCAACAA
This sequence comes from Viscum album, assembly GCA_963277665.1. Lineage (NCBI taxonomy): Eukaryota > Viridiplantae > Streptophyta > Magnoliopsida > Santalales > Viscaceae > Viscum > Viscum album. Next base: position 1,199,233,481 of record OY728121.1, on the reverse strand, counting down.
AACCTTTTGAACCAACTCTACTTTTTTTGTAACTCATTATCTTTCTTCATCGCATTCCTAATTCTGTCTGATAATGATTATATAACTAAAACCAGAAACAATATTGAAAAATATCCTAGACTAGAAACTTTTATTCCGAAGATCATCAAATCAAATTCCAAAGGATATCATTCGAAATTTAGCATAGTTAGTGAAGCGTTACATTTTCATCACAAATAATCAACCACATTATTTTCTATTCATGGATTGTAATGTACCAAGCAATCCTAATCTTTTATTAATTCCAACCATCTCCTATGTCTCATGATTAATTTCTTCAGACTGAATATATACATCAAATATTTGTGATCAATATATATTTCACACATTACTCTACACAAATGATGCCTCGAAATTTTTAAAACAAAAAAACATCAGATATTTCCAAATAATGTGTAGGGTAATATAACTCATGAGGTTTCATTTTACATAATGCAAAAGAAATTACCTGATCACTATGCCTACAGACCAATCCATTTCCTTTCAACGAGCATCACTTTATATAACAAACTCAACATACCTGGAATGTAGTTCCCAATGTGGGGCATTCACCAATATTATTTTCCATTCCTAAAAATAGTAATCACAATATTTTGTCTAGATAAACACAACACCTTTCAATGATAATTTATTTAATGGGTTTGATAACCATGAAAATCATTCAACAACTCTCTTTTAAAAATATGGATAAATAAGAAATGTATGGATATTTGTTATTTTGGTCGGTCATGGACATTCGTTAAAAACATTTGTTTTAGATGGATCAACATTTCTTCCTTTTTTAGAAACAATGTAACCATGCAAAAAATTTGTAATCAAAACTCTCACATAATAAATTGTCAAAACACTATTATTTAATTTAAGGATTGCAGGAAAACCCTTATGTGACATTCATATTCCTCTTTACATTTTCAATTAACCAAAATATCATCTTTAAAAACACCCATCTTTAATCACCTAAGTCAACTGATCCATCACTGTAAAAAAATGTTCAATTCTGATTCCGAGCATCTAAGGAGGATTATTTTGATGTTAATTTTCCTCTGTATGCCTTTCTATCATAATTTCCATGTATCCTCTATGAAAACCCATTCTCAATACAAAAATATCATAGGAACAGGAACATGGTAATTTTTAAATGCCATATTATTTCAATCATATTGTAATATAATTTCCGGATATTAATATAACAATATCATTACTCCTAAAGATATCTAAACTTAACATTGATGCCAATAATAAGGACCCATCCATAAGTATTACATAATTTTGAATTCTGTTAAAATTTCACATTGAATATATTCGGAGGTTTAATGTTTTAAAGAATTAGGCCATAACTATTACATTATAACAAAAATATTACAATGTAGACACTTCATACACAATCTCCAATTTTTCATAAAATAAAAAATCTTGAAAAAAAGTGTCATGTCTAGTTACATGTTTTACACAGCATGACATTTACTTGAACCCATCATTGACCCCATACATTTTTAGTTCCTGTGAAAAACCATTCCAAAACATGGGATGAGCATAAAAATCTTAAAATAGATTATAATATTTAGTAAGAAAACATTATTCCATCAATGAATACCATGAATAATATATTTAACAAGCCTAATTAAATAATAATATTTATTTTTATGATATAGAAATCATAATTCATAAAACTAACTTTTGGAATCCATATGATAAATACATTGTTGATATCGCATCTACTTGGGGAGTTATGTTGGAATACCCAACAAAATATATTCTCTAAATCTCTTAGGAGAAAAATTAATGTTTACCTATGTCACATTAAACAATTCAATAGAATGAAATCTCGGTCTCACCCCCAATAGCTTAATCAAGGAACCTTCTTATATGTTAAAAATTACAAAGAACAATAACATATTCAAAACACACCAAACATGCATAAAGGAATGATAACATTTCCCATTACAATCCAAATTTATCATTTAAATATTTTGAAATAATAAATGGATTCCCAAAAATCTTTTCAATAATAAAATATGTAAAAAGGCTATATTTTATATATTTTTATTTTAAAAAAGTATGCCTTGATAAGGATGAAAAATATCAAATAATAATCAGGGCGGTTGAAAGGTCATTATCACCGAGTACATTAAAAAGAATCATTATTTTGGTCTTTTAGTGAAATGATGCATAGAGAAAATATTCCATTTTTATGATATGAAAATTCAATGGGTTTTATACACTGTATAAAAGAAATTCATGTAAAAATCAAAAAATGTCTCAATGAATGGAGATTGAGAGAAATTCCCTTACCTCATATCCGACTTGACCCGTTCATTTTGAATCTACAGAATAATAAAATAATGATAATTTCATATTTATTAAGAATCTTTTTCATGTTTATTATTCCTTTTATATCACTTTTTACCATTTTAATGTCATTATGTAATCATTTATGTTAATAACTGTCATTTTGTAGATATTTGGTACATGAGTCAGAAATGAAATTCATATAATCACATGTTGTCCTCATTGTTGAAATTTAATTATCTATTTATTATATTCATGATTTAGATGTCATATATATAATATATATGAACTATATATATGTTTTTAAAACATTAGATAACATTTGGAGATAATAAATGAAATTTACCATTCATGGAGACGGTAAGCTATGCATACGCATGAACACTACATTCATTTCATTTTATTATTTAATGGAATGAATAATTAATGATACATAGCTATATTTTTTATTCCAATATAATATCTTATATAATTTCAGTAAATTCATTCTTTATATGTTCCACCTATGACATGAATGATTCATATCACGTTGAGGGGACAGTAGTATGCACTTCCTCAAAGGAAATTATCTTATTAAAACATTATGGAAACTATTAAGCTATTATATAAATGTGTAAAATAGAATCATAGAAACAATATTAATATAATATATATTATATGTTAATAATGATCCATCATAATGGACACCATGATGGGAGGTAGGAGAACATTGAGAAATCATCATTTCGTGAGGCAATAGTTCGCCATCCACAAAAATAGTATGTTATTTACTAGATAGATGGAGGTATGTGTAAGTGTAGTTAGAATAATTCTCTTAAAAAAGTATATTAAATATAATAATTTTATCTAAAATAATGCAATAAAAATTGTTTATGGCGTAGGAGAAGTAATATAAATGAAAAGAACTTAAGAGAATATGTTACCTTTTAATCGGGTAACAACATTTGGTTTGAAGAAAATAGATTTCATGAAGAACCGTCTACATATGTTATGGCTTATAGGAATAATATAGTGTTTTATGTAGCTTAAATGGTATGTGGTTGGTCAATATAAAGTGCTTGAGATGTGTGACATATAGGTTAGAGGTGGCGACCTTTTATATGCGGGAGGAGGGGCTCTATATGAATAATTGAAAATATTATTTTATTATAAACTAAATTTCGATTCCAAAAGGTCCCATATTTTTTAAATTAGTAGATATGATGAATAGTATTAGAAATACTCCCTAAAAATTTGTTTTATGAAATATTTAGATTCATGTTTTACCTTATCATTTAGCATTAACCCTTAGTTAACTAATTTGACTCTTACCATGTCTTCTTGTATATTCACTCTAAAAAGTTAATATTGTTACTATAAAATTCCATAGAACCAAAGGTGGTTCATTAATGAAAATTTAATCCTCATCTATTTAATTTGGCTAAATAATTGATTTTTTGGAATATTATGTCATTTAATAAAATATTGATGGTTATAAAAACTGAATTATGTAAATTGATTAACTATTCATATCACTAATTTTAAAAAATATATAAAAACATTATTATTTCGAGAAAAGATAATTAAATAAAATATAACAAGTCATTACTACCTCTAAATTTCATGGATGTCATAAAAAGTATCAAAATAAGTTTATTATAACAATTATAATGTCATTTTTTAATCCATTATTAATGAAGCAATTACTGCATCATAATTATGTAATAATTAAATTTAATTATTTAATGTATATAATTTATAAAAACACAATCATATATAAAGTATGTTTTGCTTTAAAATGAACATTTATATTTTAAGAGATAACTTATATAACCTTGTGAAAGAATTTTTTTTTCTGAAAGATATATTTTAATGTAATTTTTGTCATTACTTTAAAATAATGAATATAAACTGTCATTATCACACTTATGTGCCTCCATGGGTTTCCAAAATTGACACAAGGATTATCAAGCTAGTAAATGTATCAAAAAATTTATTTGGGACACATGTTAGGTTATTTTACTATTATTATAATATTATTTTTTAACATTATTTACCATATTTACCTTTTTACAATGGTAAATAAAAGATTTACTAATGTAAATATTCATAATGTCTGAAAATAAAATATAACTATTTACATAATTTTTACCTCATGATTCCCAATTTGGAAACCATTTTCCAAATTCAAACATAGAAGTTGTAGAAATTAATTAATAATTATTTATCCTTGTCAAAACAAAAAGCTTTTTGTTATGAAATAATATCAATTAAATGATTGAAAGTTGTATATGTTTAATTTAAAATAAAATTACTTATAATTACCAAAATAAGAATAAATGGAAAAAATAAAATATAATTACAGATTAAAATAAATTAAAAATATAATATATCAATATAAACCAAACAGATTAAAAGGCGGTTTTGAATTAAATAAAAATATCTTTCACTATTAATAATAAAAATGATTATTATCAAAAAATTATTAAATTTCATCCAAACTAAATTTTGATATCACGATTCTTAAGAAAAAAATTATTTTTCCCAATAGAACATATAAAAGTGTCAAAAATTATATTTAAAAATTGTTCACTATCAATAGGTGGTAAAATAAACTTTTGATGAATATTAGAGTATTTTTTATTAAAATTAGATTCTTTCCTATGTTAAGCCTCTTAAATTTATTTGATATTTGTAGAAAATTTTAAGACACATTTATCATCATATTTTAGATGGATCTGTTCATTCCTGCCATTAAAATATCTAGGTGTTACCTACCATTTAAATTAATAATATTTTTTTTTAATTTTTTAGTATGACTCTATGTTCTCTAGAACGTATGTTTTTTAAGAAACCAGTTGTTGTGTTTCGGCTGTGCCGTCGAACGTAGAATCCCATTTAAAGTTAAATTAATATTTTTTTATAAATATTAATAAATAAAAAAATTTCATATTCTTTATTTACCTGGTAAGTTACAATCCAACAATCTTCATAACATGATTAATATGCCAAGGGAGAACATGGTTTATGTCAACAAAAATAAATAATACATATGTATTGATAAGGTATACATCATGGAACATATGAATTCTTAATAATTCATATATGTTGACCAAAATAATATTTGATCAATGGTTTCATGGGATAATCCAAAAAATTTCTTCAATATACATAGTTTCATGTATATGGATGGATATTATGTGAGCTTCATTCAAAATATATTAAGACAATAATACCTTGTTGTGAAATATAGAAAAAATGGGGAAGAATACCAAATTTCAAACACTTGTGAGACAACCTTTCAGTAGTTGAAAGGCAATCTAACATCAGCGTGGATCCAGATACATATAGAGTTTGGAAGAAGCAATAATATTTTCATTTATGATTGATGAATTTGGATTTGTGTATTTCTTATGCATATTGATTAGATTTTAGAAGATAGGTCATGTCCCGAATGGAATCATGAGTTGAGTTACCCTACACCAAAAAATGTGAAATTTACCATGGATTGTACTCTAGTAATTTGGAGGAACAATTATTATCATTAGTGGTTTCGGGTTTATACTGAACAAAAAATTCTAAAATATGTATCAACATAGAGAGACATGAATATTAGGATGCATAGCTATGTAGTGTTCCTATTTTTATTCAGTTGTGAAATTTATAATAAACACGCTAACGGTAATAAAACATCAAACTCGAAAAGAAAGAAGAATACGAACAAAATATTGTCGGGTGATTGAAATTAGTGGATTTTGATACCCTTTTATCCTGTGATGTACTAAGACTTTCAATAATTTCATGGAAACATGTTTTATAATCTTTAAATGGTACATACTCCCATATGAAATGGGTGAGACTGAGAAATATATCCTATCATGAGGGGCCAGTATTGTGGGAGTGTGTCTCTAGTATGAACACACCATCGAGCTGAGGTGTTGATGATAATGAGATAATGAAATTATAATGACATATCTAATTTTAATTTTACACATAGGAAGAGCTGGTGTGGGAATCACACACCTCTTTCGGGATATTAACCTTGCGAATTCCAATTTCTACTCGGACATTTTTCATTTCTATTTTGGTTGACTCTGTATTAGAATCCCACTTGTTTAATCATAAGGTTATCCACATATCTATAGGTGATGAATGAGAAATAATGATATATTTTAATTCCCTAGCCTCTATACATTGGAATGTGTAAATGTAATGATGTCACTATATTTTTCATGAAGGTCATACCAACATCCCCTCAAGGGATTGACTCAGTATTGGTTATCATTGACGTGTTTTCCAATATAAAATATTTCCAAACTGTCTAGGGGACATTCTCAGGTAATGATAATGGGAGGATATAACTCTATCAGATAGTGATAATTAATATTATTGTAATTTCTATCAAAGAGGATTGATATTATCAGTTAAAACCACAATTCTGTAAGGGGTTATAGAAATCACTAGGTTAATAGGTTCTTACGAGAAAACCCTATCCCATCGATATTGGTGGGCTATATGAGAGGACAATACATGTGTGTTAGACATGATATAGGCTTGGATCCTATAATTAGGTCATTCATGTGAAAAAAACCTCTTTATGTATTTCCTAAAAATTTGTTTTTTAGGGAAAAATTGATATGTCTCTATTTGTATCCCATTATGGTTGTCTGTGTTATTCCCCTTAATTCTAGTTATATGAGATGAAGAGGCACTATTGGGTCTTTATATCATTCAAGACACATTAGGTTAAGGTATTTTACTTAATAACATTATTTTTATCACACTTTCCATGGATAAATGTGATACCAATCGTCATCATAGTCCTCTGGAGAATTATGTGGCACATAGGGTCTTTTTGTGAGATTCCCCTATAATGGGTCATAATATGATTTGGAGACTTGGTAATTTTTTGTATTGAAATTTATGGAATATTGATATCATGTTAAGAGTTGGATCAATACCATAGATTAATTTTCTTCCTCAAAGGTATTATTCCTTGTACAAAACATTCTATATATCACAACTTCACTGGTATCATGTTGAGACACCCCATTTGATTAACCCAAAGAACATTGAGTAGGCGTTGGTCTGATCCTTACTGCATATTCTAAATGAGTTATTGGTTAGTGCATGAATTACATCTAAGGAAGGATAATTCCAATTTTCAAATAAGTACATATATTTTTTTAATATTGAAGAACATTGATTATTAAGATTATATATTCTAAAAAATCACAACAAATGGTTCAAGAATGTTCATGGATCGTTGGATGATTAGATCTCTTGAAACCGTTCTATATTATTTATACACATGCTATGTTCATGATTATCATATATCATATGTCACTACAAAGTGAATATTCTTGTCAATAGAAAAGGACACAAGGAGTTTTTGGAATTTTCTGAGCTTGGCCACATGCTTGAGTGGGATTACAGATCATAAAAATATTGGATTTTTGAATGGGATGCACATGGGTAGTCAAATATTGCACATAGAACATGGGAGAGGATTTCATAGAGAGTTTAAAGATTATGGTTTGAGGAATGATTATTCAAATGTGTCTCTATGTTGTGGGAAAAAAAATTAAATTAGGATCATATATTATCCCCTGAAAAGTTTTAATAGCCAAAATCATTCAATCCTCTGTTTTTCTCAAGTAGACATCACGTATTGAGAAGCTCCTCCACCACTTCCTATGTATTTTGATTCGACAACTTTTTGTTATATATTTCCATCTTCCTTAGTATCATTTTATTCCTACCAGTAAAATCTACACACCTATTTCATATATTCTTCATTTATCATCATACATATTCTACAATATTAGTGTAACCTCATTGCCCCGATTATCATGGACTTTATAGTTCATCAATTTTCACATGTTCATGGTTTTATAATTAGACAACACTAGATGATGATTTCTCTGTGATCATAGTCTATATGGTATAGCTTATTTCCCACATGATTCATTACATTTATGTCATGCATCATTGTGATTCTCTTTGAACCTATCCAAATATTTCCCTAAAATTAAATTTATGTTATTTTAATTATTTCAAAATTCCTAATGTGTCCCTAAAGAGTGAGGAAACTATTCTTAAGTAATTTTATTTATAATTTTATGTGTTAAATTAAATGAATTATTATTTTCACAATTATATAATTTGTTTGGAAACCTCTTAAGGTGTGAATCCCTTCTAAAAATTGACATTAATGAAAGAATTCAATTAAGGGAAATGGTAGTCCATGATTTTTCTGCAAACACATCTTAAAATAACTAAATTGATTGAAGATATAATTATCTAGATGATGATAAGAAGTATAAATTCCATGTCTTACTAAACATATTGTATTTTAATAGTAATGTCATACCTCATTTCATGTTGAGAGTGATACATGGATCCTTATGGGATTCTATTGATGGGGTCATTGAGATTTAATGTTAGTTTATTTTTGGTTTTTATGCCTGTGGGGAGAGATACCTGTAATTATTTGGATGAGATCACCATGAATTTTCCTTACCTCTCTATTTGTTATTTTCTGTACCCTATGAGAAACACCGTGGAAGAGAACTATGTCTAGATGGTTAGAACAAGTCAAAAGTGATACATAGTCTCTTACATTGGATAATTTTGATAAGATTAGAGGTTTCATATACCATTTATGGGATAATTGTTCCACTTATTAAATAATAATGATGAAATGTAAATTAATGAGTAATAATGTGTAACTAAATTTATACAGAGACACCACCTAATCAATGTCACGTGGTTAGAAAGTTGTATATTGTTGTTTTATACATGAAAACCCCATTACGACATGTTCTTACTTTTTTAGGATAGAATTTTTTTTACAGGAATACTACGTATTTGAAATAAAGTATTATCATATGAGTGTCCCATGAGAAACCAAGTCACGAATATTTTTTTATCTATTCACATTCTTTCTTAAACTACCATTGATGAAAAAATAATTTTATATTAACAATTTTTATTAATATAGACACCAATTCTGGTGGCCTACTTATCCTACCTCATACACTTCATGGGAAACAAATGTTACCCATGTATAATTCATACTAGTGGTTATAAATAAAGGGATGTGTCTGGAATTCGATGATGGTTTTCTGGTCATGTGGTTTAGAACAACGGTAGAATATGGAGTGTATATTCATGGTTATAATAGTATGACTTTTCACATTTTATATTTTTTTATAGCTTATGTTACATGTATGTATTCAATTATTCCCTTGTGCTCATCATTTTTACAGTTACATGATCATAAAGATCCTGATTATATATATATTTATTCACCATGTTTCTACAATTTATATATAAATTATATATTTTATATTTAAATTATTTACTATTCTTACCTATATTGATTTTCATTATGTTACACTTTTAATCATTATTTTATAGTCTCCCCATATACACACCACAGGACCACGTAGAATGTCAATGACCTCTAATGTATGGGAAATATATCTTAAGGTCATGTGGATTACCATCTCGAGGAACCAAAATGTTGGTCTAAAGGAAGGATTCCAAATATGTAATAGAAAATTCAAGATATTTTTGTATAAATTTGTGGAGAAATTCACCACATATTGTAATCATTAAAATATATTTTATTAACACCCTCAGTAAAAAGAATAATGTTACCTAAATGTATAAAAGTTAAATTAATAATTTTTAAACTTAATAATACATAAAATGTATTTATATGAACATTAATAAGTATTTAAAAATAATTAATGAAATAATTTCCGAAAAAATGATATTGGAAAATGTTTTTATGACTAATAGAAGAGAAATGATGTAATCTTTTGATAAAAAATTTATTAAACACTTTTCATAACTAAATATAGAAAAGTGGAACTGATCATCCAAATTTAAAAAATATAAATCGAAGAATCTAAAAAAATTAGGTTTGAAAAATAATTATCATATAATTTAATTGAATGAAATTTGACATATATATTCCCTAAAAAATTGTTTTGAGATCTGAATAACATATCACATTGGTATCATTAGAAGCATAAGCACATGTATGAATAAAATCAGATAAATAATTTAAAATCATGACAAAAAAGATATTCAAGATGAATAATGTAATTTTTGTTGTATATGAACTTCATAGATTATGATAGGTGAAAAACATAAAAATATGTCCCATATAAATATTTATTTTGATGAGAAATCATGACAGATATCATATAATTCATTTAATGCATGATCAGTGCAATGGTTAGGGAAAAAAAATTTAAACCTCATATAAGATGTTGAAATAAATTATAAATAAGAATGATCAATTTCACACATATTATTTACATAATTTAAGAAATTATGATGTTATATAACATAATAATTGTAAATTGAGTTATATATCCCCTTTCAGCTATAGTATTTTTTGAATTAAAACCCTTGGTTCATGTAACATGAATTAGAATATAAAAACCATTTAATTGAGAATGATAGATTATATAAAATTGTTTGTTTATGTATATATATTAAATAATATAAATTGATGTGTAATATTAAAACACTCACAAGTGTTTTGAATTTGAGATGAAATCCCGTAACATGATTCCATACATACTTTTTATGAAATTTAACCCTTTTATAATAAACTCATTCAAAATATTTTTTTTCTAAGTGTATTTTATAGGATTATTCCTTTATTATCTAAAAATTTATTTCATTTTTATGGAAACTTTCTAATTCGTAATTAGATAAGTCTGCATTAGGTGTTTTGTTAATGAAAAATTTATAACATCAAATTGAATTTCATATGTTGATTTTTTCCAATTGAATCACTGTTAATGAAACTATATAATAAAAATCAATTAATATTTATCAATTTTTAAATTAATTAAACATATAAATCAAAATTTTACAGTCTGTTGTGAAAAATAAATTATGGTAGAATCATGGATGTTGTAAGATATACACAATGATGCGAAACATTTCAATTTTTAAATGAACATGGAATAAATGAATCGTGTACTAGTTTACATTAATGAATTATTAATAAATCTAAAATATAATATTAATTCTTTTAAAATATATATATATATATATATCATTAATTTCTTTTGGGGATAAAAATTTAAAAACATTTGTTTAGGGGTAATCCACAGTACTCACAAATGTGGAGAAGGGAAATATTCTGAGGAATATATCATAGTTGGTCACAAGGCCTCAAGAATATCTATCCAAATGCCAGAGGATGCTGACTAGAAATGAGGGTATAGGTGAGTCATTGTGGAGACTATGCCCTCATTACCAATGTATCATAGCAGAAGTAAAACATATCATAAATAGAAAAAGCAAACATACTACTAAACATTTGAATGTAATACAAGATATGAATACTTATTAATAACGTTATGATTTACATATTCCAAATGATGCATATGGTACATGTATCAAGAAAAAAGATAGAATAGTTCAAGGAAATAAAATACAATACAATTATCCAAAACGAACATAAGAAAAAAAATGTATCACAACATCGCAAGCCTCAAATTTTTCATATGCTCCCCTTATTCTATGACAATTTCAACAACCTTTACTATTGTTCTTTCCCCTATCAGAACCAAAAACAAAATATTCTAATTGGGACCCCATGGAGGGCCAAACAAGTTGTGAGATAAACATTCTATTAGGAAACCACCCAAGTCTATAGAGTTCTATCAACAACTATAAAAAGTGCTAGAATGTACAAAAAACATGTATGTATTTGTGTATGACCATGGAATAAGGCTAATATATAACGTGAAACCAAATAGCTCACATGGTTTCCTGAAAAAGAGATTCTGCTCCTTATAATGTAGTTAATACCAAGAACAAAAGAAAGTCCCACTACCACACCGTAAGTCCATCCATATTAGGAAATCCTAAACCTTATTTAATATATAAATCATGTATCCCACGACCTTGTATTATTGTGATGTAAAATATCCACTACCTCAACTTATAGTTCTGTGTATACATCAAGGGATGCATCCAAGGTGTCATCAGGCCATGGAATCCATGTAATAACTCTAGACCATGGAGAGATGGATCCAAGAAGCATGTCACAAGAATCCCATTGAGTCCCAGTGGTGTCCTTAGAGGAAACTCAGTTATGTAATATTTAGTTTCCTAGGAGAATGTTAATAGAATGTTCTATTCATGCCCAACTAAGCAGATCCACTAGGTAGCATGGATTGAGGCAACCCACCAAAATAAGACTCACTGGGCATAGTCAAACCAAGGCATCCACTACAACATTCCAAATCCATGGAGTTCATTCTGGGTCATCTCTCAAAAAATTTATTTATGCATTAAACTATTACAATTAAACATTCATAATCATGTGGGTATACCCACTCCTTTCATCATGAACAATCGATGTGTATACCCAGCCATGAAAACAATTTATAATTTACCTTGAATATGGGCCTACCCAACCTTATAGTCCTTTAATCATGTCATTAGTCATTTAATAAAGGTATACAAAATCATATAATCTATATTAATTTCCAGACATTCAATACCGATAAGTCATAACATGATATTCATTAATAATAGTGGCAGTGCATCTTTTAATCCTGCTACAGAAGCTATCCTGACATCTATGTTCTTTCTATAACTAGGATATCATGATAATACACACCATGGGATTTTTAAGAAGGAATAGGAAAGCTATTTCCTTAAGGAACACCCCTCAGGGGACCAAGAAATGACAATTGGTTTCTAATGCACCTAAACGGATCCTATGGTCAACCTCACTTGGTCGAACTACAACTACGAAAAGCTGCTTGCTCAAAAAATCGAACACACCAGAATGTCCAATAGAATGATTAATGAGAAAATTCCAATAAAACACCAAAGGAATGCCAAAATAAGGTGCAGAACACCTAACATACCTCAGTAGAATACAATTAATCAATTATTGAGTCATGATTCATCCTATTATGGGAGAAGTCTTATAAATGAATAATGAATTGAGTAATAGATAATATGAACCTAAATATAAATATTTCATTAAATTATATTTAATAATAAAGAATGAAAAGAAGGAAATTGTGGAATTATAGTACCAAATCTGATGAAATGATCACCGATGGAAACAGATGTCAGATTGGAGAACTGGATCAAAGCCTATGTTAGGTTCCTCAAAGGAGATCCATAGATGGGCTGTTGTGCGTAGAGGAGAAAACAAAAATTGGGTTTAAAAATGAAAAATTGATTTTAATTAAAAATTTAAAAAAATTGATAATATGGTCACATGGTTTACATGAACGGTTTCCCAAACAATGTGGAAAATGTGGGCTCCTCACATCCTAGGAGGGCCACCTCACATGGTTACTCTACACGATTTGAGTGTCTGTTTGGTAGAGCTCCGCACAATAACCTATAGATTTCATACCACTCGCACTGTTTGGACAAACCATGACCATGTTGTACACAAAATTTGTTCTTGGTCATTATCATCCCAAAACATGGATCTGAGCTCTGAACAAAACTTGGACTCCTCCAAAACACCCCATATCAAGTTCAGCATTCAAATATAGCCACAAGAATTTATTTAATCAATAAAAATGATTTGTAACTCACATGAAAACCTAGGTCCAGACATTAACCCCTTAAATTTATTCATCCAATTCCTTGTTACATCCCACTAACATATTACCCATTTCCCATTACATCAGACCATTATAGTCTAACACTAATATTGACAATTCCTCCTTATCATTTCTATGAAAACCTTTTAAAAAATTTAATTAATCTCATTTGATCCAATTTAAAAATTTTCATGTCATTGAAAACTACACTTTTATTAAATACTTCACTAGGAACATATATTATCAAACCATTTACAACATAAACATCCATTTTACATGTTCCACATGTGCATAACATGCTTATTCTAAAAAAAATCCATTAAACCTGCCACTCTCTACGATTGGGATTGCTGGTGGACCCCATGGTAGGCCCTAAAGCAGGAAGTCCCCCTCACCCAACACATCACATGGAGATTGTAAGGGATAATACGTGGTCAGCTTGACACCCCTATTCACTTAACCATACAATAGAACCAAGAACAAAAAATAGTGAAAATATGAACATAAACAACCATGCACAAATCTAAATAAAACATTGGTAGAATACTTGTAGACCAAAAATCATGAATCTGATGATAAAAACACTCATAATAAAATCCATAGAACCATATTCAACCACCCCTTATATCTTCAACTGAAATCTGTCTTAAAAAGAAATATTTTATAGATTATTATTGAGAGAAGGAAGAGATGCAATCCCTAAACCAAAATGAGGAGTGGGATTTGCCTTACCTGGATAATTTATTCGCAACTGACAACACTCTAAATGTCTAAGAATCGAAGTAAAAAAAACTCTATAAACAACATGGAAGATGGTATCATTTCCAGTGTTCAAGGGAAGAGAAAAGGAGGAAATGTGTAGTTGGTTATAAAAATCACATAATGGAAATTTTTTAATTTCTTCAAACTTTTCTAGGTCGGGTGGTTTATCTGGACGGTATTCCAAACTGTACGCAAACCATCTGGAAGCTAAAATTAAAAAAAACTCTATTCACATACAAACCTAGGATTTGGATATGGTTTACCTAATCGTTCGATAAAAATGTGATAGAAAATATCCAATGCCACACAATTATTTGAGATAATCCGAAAAGTTTTCACAAACAACGTGAAAACTATGAAACGTTCTGAGAAACTCCTCTTTCATTATTTTTTGTTTCATGAACTCCAGAAACACCCCCAATCCTTCAAATGAACATTATAAACACTTATTTTTCACAATAAATGGACTAAAACTGAACCATAAAAAACAACATAACTTATAGTGATTCTAAGACCATACAACCTCCCCACCTTATAATGACCTGCCCACGAGACACTCTCCCGAGGATCACCAATATTCGGTTACAAGATATCATGCCACATGGCCTGCCTATAAATTCCCATATTCCTTATTTCTGGTTTCATATCAACAAATATACTAAACACATATCCGGGCAGAGACTTGTTCCAGAAGCCTTCCTCGACTCAAAAACCACAAGAACCAGAATACTCCTCAAGGATGAATCATCATCAACAATCCCCACCACATGAACTTCATGGGTTAAATGTAAGCAACAACACCTAACATCAAAAAAATAAAACATTACACACAAAATCACAACGTCCTATAGGAACCAATCAGCACCTCCTAGGCTTGACCCTCTATACATATCATGTACTAATTCCCCTAGTGTCA
The DNA here is from genome assembly GCA_963277665.1 of Viscum album. Lineage (NCBI taxonomy): Eukaryota > Viridiplantae > Streptophyta > Magnoliopsida > Santalales > Viscaceae > Viscum > Viscum album. The sequence continues at coordinate 1,199,217,881 of OY728121.1, read as the reverse complement.
TTTTCTTTTTCTCATATCAATAATGGTGACTAACAACAGTATCACCTAAATGAAAAACACAATACTTCTATCCCCATTTATCGATTATTTAACTCCACAACTATAAAACTAAATGAAAAAAACTCATATGTACTTGACCAACTATAAACTTATTCCAAATCACTATATCAGGGCTAATTCTCCTGAACAGTGACCACATGAGTCATTTCCACCCGAAACTTTTGTTATGTCGTGAACCAACTATTTACCTAGTATGGTATTCTCGATCATCTTGGGTTACTTTGAACTTTAGAAATCAATTAAGGACCACTTAATCCGCAAAACCACATTCACATCACCTAACATGTTGCAACTAATGACACCCCAACATCCATAAGATCATCATTATGCATTGGCTTCTGGTTGCACCATCTAAAAAATTTAGATGCACATTACAACATTATCCATACGTAGACTGTGATCAACTTGTCCTCAAACAGGTTAACCTCATTCCCAATTAGTTACTTGCTAAAACTCCATCAACTCGGACTTCAGTCACTCTCACCACACGCATTCATGTTTAACATTTATCATTGGACCGCACCTGACAGCATTTCCCCAAAGCACCATCTCTCCTATAATGGATGGAGATGCACTTCATACCATACGACGGTGTATATTGACATCACTCATATAATTATCATCCCAAGAACCCACTAGTTTCCTTCCTTCAAATCTAGAATAATTCCATCATCACTGCATTACCGCCCACAAAAACGTCATCATGAATCACCATTGGAATGACACCACATCACATGGGAAAGGTTTCCTCAACATCAAGATGCCCCAAATACACCTGATGGGAAATGAACAAAGTCAAATCCTGATCAATGTTAGAGTTATAGATCCCATGCTGTCTTCCCACTACCAGTTTTCATATCCAAGCACTCGGTTAAATGAACCCCTCACAGGCATAAAAAATTCACATAGAACCACCCTAATCCTAAAGAAAACAATTTTCCCAACAATTACCACATCCAGGGCCCACCTTGCCCCCTTTATGGACCAATCAAGAACTCTATAGGGTCTTCCATAGAATTATGGGGCCACTACACCAACTCGATGTTCCCCTCTCCACCTATTTGACTGACTAATTACTCCTTTCAACAAATGTTTGTTCTATGATTCTACCAACCACAAACATTGTGTTTTTTCGACACCCATTCCATCTCAAGTACCACACCCTGAGCCATCGGGGTGATAATTCCACTATCACGCTCCACATATACAATTTCAATGAGAGTAAAATAAGTTATGTCCCTAACCCAACAAAATACCTTCATGTCTCTTGGTGTAAATAGATATCTTATAAACATACCTGAGATTATATCAATATATTAGGAATGATCGTCGGTAGATGAGTTATGATAAGAATTTTTCGAAGAACACCACCTCCAAATTATCCATTTCTAATGTCAAATTCTGTTTTCCCATGTCATGTGAAGGATTTTAGTCATCCTTGTCAGACGCATCTCATGAAGACTTATCCGCCACCACTAAGGTGTAAGTTCCTTCCATGTTCAACCTTCACCCCATGACCAAATCACCAAGTAGTCATGTACCATTGTTTTATGTGACATATATACCACCACACCACTAGAGTCCTTCCAATGCATCCCTGCCTACTAACTACAAATGCACAATGGTCTACCACACCATTAAATCCAATGGTCTCTCTCAAATCAACAATAACATCGATGTAGCCCCTCTCCTACTTACTTGTCTAAATATGTATCACTGTTTGTCAGTCTCATCCTCACTATAGAGGCCTCTTCACCTCACCCAACAACTCATACATTCATACCAACATATTCTGCCATGTGACCACCCACACCTCAAGTGCCACCATCGAGAAAACCAAATAACCACACATCAACCATAGTTGACTTTTTTCTCGACAAAACTGCAAGACCACCATTAATCATCATCCAAATAAAAGAGGTAGGTATCCATACAATACATCCCTTTGAAATAATACTTGGATCCTATCACAAGCAGTAGGGTTCCATTAAACAAGAACAATGGAACCATTATACCATTTACTAAAACTAGTGGTGCTTGGAATTCATTGCCACCACCTTTCAAGAATTTCTCATGCACAAATTCTATGTACCTACAACACCAGGATAAAATCTAAGAGACACCCATGATTTTTGTAAATATTAATGCATATCATCAAATTTTGTTGCTCTACAATCCATCAACCTTCCCCCTTATCCTACTAGTCCAAACCCTCTACATAAAAAAGTTGAGCTCCACTATCAATGTCAAAAACATCCACATGTGTTACACACACCCAAATGCACTTGAAACCCCTCCCAAACTCTCTCATATGTCACCTTAATTGTTGAATGTTTCCAGATCCCTAGACTAGAGTCACACCCAAGAAAATCCTTTTGTCCTCTCTCCAGACCATACATACCGTGAAATGAAATAAACTCTGAAATGGGACTCTCATCCCCCATTATGATGATCAATGTTCAAAAAGCACCAAGAATTCATTTACAATATGATTCATACTAATGGTATACACATTCATTTATACTACATTCAGTCAATCCTCTATGGGATTCAAAATGCAACTCGCCATGTCTACACTCAAAAGGTAACTATGTCCTAGGCACCATCCTTAAGGTCAATAATGCATTCCATTTAATAACAAACATTGAGAGTTTCCTCACTCATATTACCGAACAATGTCACTCAACCAAATTTCCATACCCATACCAAGGGTTCCCTAAAAAAACCACCTTGTTAATACCATAATTACCAAGGCCTCACAATCCAAATCCATCCTCTCAAACGTGGGCACTCTCACTGCCCTATCCCAAACCTAAAAGGGTAAAAATACTACACAAAAGAATAACCACCATTGAACTCAACCAATATCATAATAATTTTATCAGTAATACAAAACATCAATGAATGATTAGAATGATTTAACTACATAGGGATAAGATTGAATTCTATCATTCATAAAACATCCATTCATTATACTCTATCAAAATGGTCATTATCACACTTAAAACACTACCCTCTAACATTGATACATCAAGTCATGTTCAACATGCGGTAACCAGTTTAGCTAACCAAAAGTCTTTAATCATCACATATTTAATAAAATACTTATTTTACAACATGATCTCTTCCTTTCTAGTACATTTCCAATTTCACAACATGTTACGATCATAATATTATTATATTTAAACCTTTCATTAGAAAAAGATCATTAAAAATATTATTTTCATTATGCAATACATTTTTTTTGACACTGAATCAAGATTTAAAATTTATCACAACTCAAAATCATAACTCATTAAAAATAATTATACACGATATTCCATAAATAATCATATTCACTATTTCTAGTCACCTATTTACGTTATCAATATTATGAATCCCTTTCTTCAGATTTATCAAGGGACTCAAATTTATTCTACTCAAAATTCCCCTCACACCCTTCCCATGTGTGTACTTATAATAATTCATTCCACCTATATCATAGGTGCCTAAAAAGATGCATGAATGCACAACATCATTCTATTTTGGTAATGGGAAAAATATAAAAAACCAGTAAATTCACACTACATGTGCATCACCGAATGATAAAATTTCATTAAACAATAACAACACATATCAGAAACTATAGTGGCTATACAGGGTGACTTGGCTTTTATCTTGTACATGGGTTAGATAATATAAATAACGACCTAATTTCCATGTCCTAAAACATCATAATATACTGTCTATCATTACCAAATAGTAAGAAATAGAAAATTACTCCTCTTATATGACATTTTATCATCCCTGACCAAGAATACACTATGATGGTTCCCCATGATTAGTCATCACATGACCTCATGCACGTCTCCTCAAATTCTAGTGGTTCACAACTATTAGAAAAGGTCTAATAAGTCATGTTGGGAGACTATATATTCTTTATCAAAGTGATAAATTATAGAATAAAATATAAATATAAAAACAAATTTGAAAAATAAATAAACATTCGTAACAATACATTTCCATAATATGGTACAAACACCAATAAAATACAATAAGGCCATGTCATTCTATAAGTGAAAAGTGAAATAATATCAAAATAAAATAAACATCCAAAACTGTAAATGGGTACTGAATCTATGTTCTGATCCTTATCTATGTAATTCCCAAGCACAATTCAACATCTTAATGTAGGGCCTCTACCCTTTCCCTGACATGAATCCAAGAGATCATCTTGTGTACCCAATGGGGTTCCAAGTAGGGAGTTAGTACAAAACTCAGTAGGACCCCACAAATAGTGGTTATGTAAAATATACCAGGTTCATATAATTAATTCCTATCATATATCCAAATATAATTTCAAATACCATATTCATTGAATAATCCACTTTGATCACATGTTCAATGAGTTAGTTATATATTTCATCTGCACAACGGTCTAGGAAATCAATCAAAATAAATTGGGGAAAAATAATTTCCTTATATCACTAGTGATTTACATATAAAATCAATACATTATCCTCACCTTGAAGCCTTAGTCCAGGTGGAATGCAACTATTAGGGGAATAGAGCCTCTATCCCCTTCCATGAAACATGCATTTTTTGGTGGATTTTAGAGCCTCATTCTAACTTGATTCATTGTAAAAGAAGCTCTAGTTAGTACACCAATATCCTATTCCACATGCACATGATTATATAGAAAATCACCACAACCTACAATAACACAACACATCATAACCAATTCCATTGGAAATTACAATTCATGAACTACAACATGGGAATTTATACCATTCCAAAAACCATTAAATCATTTACCAATTTCAATTCATAATTATTTTTTCAATTTCTGGTTCACATGCCTCAACATATTTTGTTTATTTAAAAACCCTTATTCCTTAGTCAATATTCATCAATGGCCACAAATTAAAAATTTATACCTTTTTTTATTTCATTTAAATTTCTCATATCTAATAATACAAACACTTTATTACGTTCAACCCATTAAGATTACCACAACATCACATGTATTTACAGATTAAACATATCTATCCATTTCTTTATTGAGTCCCCTTAAGAAATCCCCCATTTACAATTCCATTATCCCATTATAGTCTGCCATTAATATTCCCTATTCCCCCAAGTCATTTCTGACCAAATATGTTAAACAATTTACCCAATCCAATTTTACTCAATTTTCCCATTTTCATGTAATTCCAAACAAACCCTTATACCTTATAACCTTAGGCACATATATTATCAAAAAATTTACAAATTAATCTTTTATTTATCATTTTCTACATGGGATTCACATTATTACTTGACAATCCCCCACATTACCCTACCACTCTCTAGGTCTGGGATTACCAATACACCCAATGGTTTCCCCAAAAGTGTTCATGTCCTCCTCAATAGGTCCCATGGGGATCAAGGGTGTTTCTTCTATCAAAATGTTTACAAATTAATCAATTATTTAACATGTTCAACATTGGATTCACATTATTACATGACAATCCTCCACATTACCCAACAACTCAATAGGTCTGGTATTACCAATGCACCCCATGGTTGACCGTAATGTGGTCATTTTTTCTTCAAATATGATGATGAATACATACCTAATGGAATCCATAGATCCATATTCAATAACCCATTGAATACATTAAAAAATATCTATAAAATATAATGTTTTAAAGCTTCACATATAGAGACGTAAGACATGAATTTTCTAAACAAGAAAGATAAGAAAGAGTTGGATTTACATTACCCAGATCTTTGATCCACAATTGATGGAACTCTAAATGGCCATGAATTGAAGGATAAACTCATCATGGAAGATCATGCAAGATTTGATCGTTTCTAGGGTTCAATGGAGAAGAATTTTTGAAAATCCTTAGTTGGTTATAAAAATCCCATAATGGAAATTTTGTAACTTATTCTAACTTTTCAGGGCTCGATGGTTTACCCGCACAGTTCTCTAAAATGACGGCAAACATTACAGAAGCTACAGTCTAAAAACATCCATTTTCATTGTTACCTGGGATTTCCACATGGTTTGTCTAACCATGCAATAAGAAATAAGAATCCTATGTCCCCAGCTACATGGCTACCATTGATGCTCTGCACAGTTCAAACTAAAAGTGGGAAAATGATTTATCATTCCTCGAAACTCCTTTTCCATCTTATTTCATGTACTAAACTCCCATAACACCCCCCAAGTCTTCACATGAATTTGAGACACACATAATTTTCCCACATAAGGTACTACAATAGAATCATAAATAAGAACATACTTTATAGAGAATCATGGACCATTTAATGATAATATTAATGAATTGATTTAAAGTAGTTTATAGTATTTTAGTAATCAGCTTTCTTGAAAACATATTCTCTATCACATTCCATAAAAACATCATAGATTCATTTTCTCCCATGACCAGGTTTTTACTTCCAACTAATGTCACCTATTTCCAATGAATAATTACTGTGCTTCCCACCACATTTCCCTTAATTATTCTTCATGTTGATATTTTATAAATCATATTTATGATGTGGGTTTCCCATAAGGGAATATTCATGAATAAACCTTTAACTTCAATAGTAAAGATTTGAATTGTGATGATGCAATACTATTTAGGAGTAATATTATAACACCCTATTAATTTGTTTTATGGATTCAAATACTTTATGTTATGAAAAAATAATAACTTAAATTTAACTGCATTAATTAATAATATTTCAATTTCTATTTGGATGCATTCACCATTATTTTAAAAACAAAACATATTTTAGTATATTTTTTTAAAATATTAATTTTATATTATTAGTTGTATTTGATTATGACTAAATTAATATTTATCAATTATTTATCATATATATTGATTATTATAGTTCTTTTTGTAAATATTAAATTATGTTATATATTCACTATTATTGTGGTACCATAATATTTTTATGGTATGTTTTTTCATAAATAACATCATTTCATTAGATAGCGTATATGCACACTACTCTAAGATTTTGTGAAACAACACATTGTTATAGTTATTACCTAAATGATAGACATAATTTTTTCACTTTTAGGTTTGCGACATCGATAAACGTACATGTTGTACCCCACACTCTTTGATTTTCATGATCACAATCACTTTCATATATGTTTAACTTTGTTTTTAAGTGTTTTGGATGATAGGCAAAAGATTGCCAAAGGATTGGCCCAAGAATGGACAAGAAATGAACTGAAATTCAGTCCACCGGCCAACCGGTGTGATAGCACCGGCCAGCCGGTGGAACTGGCAGAGGGATTGCCCACTGCCAGGTTCCACCGGTCGACCGGTGGCTCTGCCACCGGTCGACCTGTGGCACCCAGCCCAAATAGTGTTTGCTACTATCTTGCCACCGGCCAGCCGGTGGCTCCTCACCGGTCGACCGGTAGAGCCTGGATCAAGACTCTTCTTCTCTACCAAGGCACCGGCCAGCCGGTGGAGATGTACCGGTCAGCCGGTGGCCCCTGGACAAGAATCCTATGCCTTTTTGCACACACCGGCCAGCCGGTGGGACTGTACCGGCCAGCCGGTGGATCCAGTCAAACTAGCCGTTGGAGCTTTGACCAGGCTGCTCCACTTGCCTCCCAACGGCTCCGAAAGCCTTTCCAACGGCTCCAAAGGCCTCCAACAGTCATATGAGGGTTCCCCCTCTATAAATAAAGGACCTTGAAGCCCCGGAACATTTGCCGGACCATAATTAAGCATTGTGAAGTCAACGAACACAATTCTCCTCATTTAGCAAACCTCCGGCGGATTGCTCCAAGGGAACCACAACTGCTCCAATCCAATTCCACATCCAAGGAGCACCTCCATAGAAGCTTGGGAGTGCACGTATTCAACTCCATTCAACCCTTGGCGCCCAAGGCTTCTCAACAGTACGGTTTTTATTGTTTTTATCTTTTTGAGCTTTCAATTTGGGTTTGTGCCTACAAACCCCAAACTCTTTCTTCATCTCCCTTTCTTTGGGTTCTCACACCACCATTAAGGTGTGAAGAGGTTTGTTCAAGGCTTTCCTTTTAAAAGGCTTGTGTCACCGGTGAGCTAGCCTTCACCCGTTAAAAAGGCTAGTGGGTTCTTGCTAAACCATCAAAAGCAAGTGGGTTCTTGCTAAACCACAAAAAGCAAGCTGTAATAGGTCCTAGTGCTACCTCAAAGCCTAGTGGGTTTCTTGCTAAAACCATTGAAAAGCAAGCGGTAGGAATCTCTCAACGGTTGAGTTGGGAGCGGAGACGTAGGCCGGGTTTTGGCCGAACTCCGTTATCAATTTCTTGTGTCTTGCCTCATTTATTTCCGCTGCATCTTAACTTTGATTTTTAAATTGTTAATCATTTTTTAAAAGGCAATTCACCCCCCCTCTTGCCATCTCACTCCCGTTTGTTCCGACCCAACAATTGGTATCAGAGGGAAATTTGTGTAATACCCTAACCGGTTACAAATTTTAAGATCCATTAAGATGGCATCAACCTCTTTCGCCTCCGAAGGCCTTTCTTTGGGTCGGGCTCCATTTTTTGATGGGACCGACTATAATTATTGGAAAACCCGCATGACTACCTTTCTTAGAAGCATAGGATATCCCATTTATAAAATTGTCATGCAAGGCTATACTTTGTCTACCCCCGACGAATCCAAATGGACCCCCGCCGATATTAGAAACTTTGAGCTTGATGGCAAAGCCATGAACGCTCTACATTGCGGCCTTGACCGAAATGAGTTCAACCGAGTTTCCACTTGCACCACTTCACATGAGATTTGGAAACTATTGGAAGTGACCCATGAGGGCACTAATAAAGTGAAGGATACTCGGTTAGACATGTATAGACAAGATTTTGAATCTTTTTCCATGCACCCAAATGAATCAATTTCTGAAATGTTTACTCGATTTACTGACGTGTGCAATGGTAGAAAGTCTCTTGGAGATAATATTTCTGCAGAAACTATGGTGAAGAAGATCCTATGGGTCCTTCCGAGCTCATGGGCACCAAAGGTGACGGCGATCCAAGAAGCTAAGGACGTCAAAAATATGCCGGTAGAGGAGCTCATCGGATCCCTAATGACGTACGAGATCACGATGAGGAGGCAAGCTCAAAAGGAGGGCACACCAATCAAAACTCCAAAGAACATCGCCCTCAAGGTACAAAAGGAAGTAAGCTCCTCCTCATCCTCTTCTTCCTCATCTTCTCCCTCATCATCAAGCGGCGACTCGGAAATGGAGAATCTCGCCCGCCAAATGCACAAGTTTATGAAGAATCACAACAAGAAGAAGAAATCCCGCAAGCACCGAAAGCAAGAACCCACCGCAAGATCCGAGCCCAAGGTGAAATGCTACGGGTACGGCGAAAAGGGCCATTACAAGCCCGATTGCCCACTCAACAAGAAACGGGCCACGCAAAAGGAGAAAGGAAAGAAAAAGGTCCTCAAGGCGACATGGAGTGACACCTCCTCATCCTCCTCCTCCTCCTCCTCGAGCGACAACGGTACAAAATGCCTAATGGCATTCCATGAGGTAACTTCTTCTGATTCCTCTTCCTCATGTTCTTCAAATTCAAATTCTTTAAATCATTTATCTTATGAAGAACTCTCACATGCTAGAGACCAACTTGAAAAAGGTTTTCATGAGCTTTCGTCAAAATTTGTTGCTTTAAAAAAATCTTTCAAAAAACTCTCCTCCGAAAAAGAACAACTTCTCAAAGAGAAGGAAGAGTTGACCCTTAAAATCCAAAATTTCCCAAATGTTGATTCCATGGAATCAACCATCAAAGATCTAAGGGAATATCTTGCTAAATTCACCAACGGAGAGCAAAACCTTTCAAAACTCCTTGGTTCCCAACGCATTTCCCGAACCAACAATGGACTTGGCTACACCAACCAAGCTTCCTCCTCCCATGCACCCACTATTTTTGTAAGGGGGAGCTCTTGTTATAAATTTTGTAATTATTGTAAAAAACCCGGGCACCTCATTTATGAATGTAATTTTAAAAACGCCCGGTATGGTCAACCCAAGAGTATTTTCTTTTCGGACGAATTTTATAGGAGAAGACCCGCTATGAGACAATTTTGGATTGAAAAATCCCTTCTAGCGAGTCTCTCCGGGCCTAAAATCATCTCTTTTCAAAACCCCTCTCCCCGGTGACCTTTTGTTTTTATTTAGGGGGAGTTAGGATCTTTTAAGCTTTTTTGTGTATTCAAAATTTTTCCTTTCAATTTCAACACTTGGTTTCAAAACTCTCAATTTCAAAAATTTTCATTTGGTTTCAAAATTCAATTGGTTTTTGATTCAAAACTTTCAATTCAAACTGTTATTCAATTTTTGATTCAAAACTTTCAATTCAAACTGTTATTCAATTTTTCAATCTTTCAATTTCAAAAATCTCAATTGATTTTTCAAATATCCATCTTGTTTTTCAACTCTTTCCCTCAATCATGTTTTATGCCCCATTCTATTTTGATAATCACAAAGGGGGAGAAATTTCTTGATTGATTGGGGGAGAATCTTTTCTCTCATGCTTAGTATTTATTTTCAATTTTTCATTTAAAGCATGCCTTTCATTTATGTTTTTAAATTGCTTAGATAAGTGATTGTGATCATCAAAATAGGGGGAGATTGTTGTACCCCACACTCTTTGATTTTCATGATCACAATCACTTTCATATATGATTAACTTTTTTTTAAGTGTTTTGGATGATAGGCAAAAGATTGCCAAAGGATTGGCCCAAGAATGGACAAGAAATGGACTGAAATTCAGTCCACCGGCCAACCGGTGTGATAGCACCGGCCAACCGGTGGAACTGGCAGAGGGATTGCCCACTGCCAGGTTCCACCGATCGACCGGTGGCTCTGCCACCGGTCGACCTGTGGCACCCAGCCCAAATAGTGTTTGCTACTGTCTTGCCACCGGCCAGCCGGTGGCTCCTCATCGGTCGACCGGTAGAGCCTGGATCAAGACTCTTCTTCTCTACCAAGGCACCGGCCAGCCGGTGGAGATGTACCGGTCAGCCGGTGGCCCCTGGACAAGAATCCTATGCCTTTTTGCACACACCGGCCAGCCGGTGGGACTGTACCGGCCAGCCGGTGGATCCAGTCAAACTAGCCGTTGGAGCTTTGACCAGGCTGCTCCACTTGCCTCCCAACGGCTCCGAAAGCCTTTCCAACGGCTCCAAAGGCCTCCAACAGTCATATGAGGGTTCCCCCTCTATAAATAAAGGACCTTGAAGCCCCAGAACATTTGCCGGACCATAATTAAGCATTGTGAAGTCAACGAACACAATTCTCCTCATTTAGCAAACCTCCGGCGGATTGCTCCAAGGGAACCACAACTGCTCCAATCCAATTCCACATCCAAGGAGCACCTCCATAGAAGCTTGGGAGTGCACGTATTCAACTCCATTCAACCCTTGGCGCCCAAGGCTTCTCAACAATACGGTTTTTATTGTTTTTATCTTTTTGAGCTTTCAATTTGGGTTTGTGCCTACAAACCCCAAACTCTTTCTTCATCTCCCTTTCTTTGGGTTCTCACACCACCATTAAGGTGTGAAGAGGTTTGTTCAAGCCTTTCCTTTTAAAAGGCTTGTGTCACCGGTGAGCTAGCCTTCACCCGTTAAAAAGGCTAGTGGGTTCTTGCTAAACCATCAAAAGCAAGTGGGTTCTTGCTAAACCACAAAAAGCAAGCTGTAATAGGTCCTAGTGCTACCTCAAAGCCTAGTGGGTTTCTTGCTAAAACCATTGAAAAGCAAGCGGTAGGAATCTCTCAACGGTTGAGTTGGGAGCGGAGACGTAGGCCGGGTTTTGGCCGAACTCCGTTATCAATTTCTTGTGTCTTGCCTCATTTATTTCTGCTGCATCTTAACTTTGATTTTTAAATTGTTAATCATTTTTTAAAAGGCAATTCACCCCCCCTCTTGCCATCTCACTCCCGTTTGTTCCGACCCAACAGTACATACAAGGTTGTGTTTGGAAAGTTCATTAGAGTTTTATATAATCAGCATAATATCTAGTGAATAATATCATTGCATTATGAATTGTTACATACACTCATGAAACACAACATGACCCTTATGAATTTTAATGTACCCTTTTGATTATAATCTTGAACCTTATTAATAGTAATGTACCATTATGTATACTAACTTGACCCATATGAATAGTAATGTTACCTTATCAATAGTAACCTGGCTTAAATGAATAGTCTGTTCCCTTATGAATATAAACCTCACGCATGTTAGTATAAAATAAATTTTGGAACAATATAAATGAATGTTAATATATTAAATATTATAAATTAAGTGTCACTTTTTTTCAGCAATATATGTTTATTTAGAATTTTATAGTTAATAAATTAATTTAAATGATAATTAATTTGTCATAAAATGTATTCATAAGTCAATATTCATTTTTCCAATTCTTTTGTGAATTTTTAATGAGACATCGATTAAATTTTCAGGTAATTATAAGAAATAGTTATAATTTTAAAAAATGTATTTTTCAAGTAAATGTTGATATTATATAAAAATTTAATCTATAATATCTATAAAATTATTCCACTATAATGGAGTTCATTTTTTGATTCTACACATTGAAAAATTATTCGGGTCAATTTTTTTTATTTTTTTAAAATACTTTATTTTTTAGTGAATACTGAAATTCAATAATTCAAAAAATATGAAAAATAAATCAATATAAGCAACATGATAGAGTAATGTGTGATGTAAATTGTCATTACATAGAACATTAATTTAGATAATATTATTATTAGTCATTATATTCTTTATAATTCAATTTCTTGATGGGAAATAATAAAATAATGATTGAAATAATGCCAAAACCTCCTCTCCTCAACTATATAAACAACCAATCACCCCCTCTTCCTATGAGACCACTCTAGCATTGATCCACTCATATGTTCTTCCAAATTCACATACGATAATCTTCCCCCATTTCAATAATCCAGTTTCTCATAAAATTAACAAGACCTCTACACTAAATAAGAACTAATGTAAGACAACATCAAAAGGATTATTCCTCTTTTCCATTTTTTGTTGCTTTTATATCATTTTCTTTCCTAACCACATTCCAAGAAACAGTTATGATAAATCTATTACCCTTCATCTAATGTAATTTTTTATGATAATGTATTAAGTCAACCTCATCTCTCATTTCCCATACATTTAAACAAGAAAAAAACACCATATAACATTTGGTAATTTATCACATTCAGGGACAATTGGTTATCAATTTATATTACCATCATCAATTATAGTCCTGAAAAAAATTTAATTGTCTATCAAGACTATTATATATGTATTATAACTAATTTATGGTTCTTGAATATTTATCAGAAATGATATTAATATAGATATCAAAAAATGTTCATTGTCATCAAAAACATCCATTAAACACAAATAGTAATTATTACTGTTTTATAATTATTAATTATATTTTATAACCATGAAATATTACGTATGTTAAATAAAATAAAATACTACTTCTATTATGTACAACCATTCTCTTATTACATGTTTATATAAACATTTATATAATTAAACCAATCACTAATACCAATGAAGAACGTGCACCCAAAAAATAAAACTAAACCTCTTAAACCAATCATGAAGGAAATGATAGAACTTAATAAGGCTATAATAAATCATTTAAATAAATAATAGGTTATTAAATTAATAATTAATGAATCTAATTAGGTTTTCATTGGCACTATGATCATGTGAATTACACCACCAGACATAAGGTAAGGGATTTCTACACAAACCTCCATTATCTTTTGAGTTAATATTATTCAATAAATACCTCAATTAAATTATATTTTTTTCTTATTTATTACACAGAAATTATTTTTTAATGATATGTATATGTTTACCAAATAGAATCATACATTCATTTATGAGTAGTTATATATTTTAAATGGATCCTAGAAAAGTTTTCTAGAATTGCATGCCCAAATCAAATGTTTTTTTAAAAGTTTACTGATTTTTAAGGGAACATATTAAATTGTTCATTGAATAAAATTTATTTATAAATTAAAAAAGTTTATTATAAAATATAAAATAATTATATTTTGTTTTTTTGAATACTTTTACAAATAACTCTTATTCTCAAAGTGAATGATTATTTATATCAGGTATACCTCGATTATTTTATAGGATTAACATCATTTGATTCAACACAAATGTTGATTATTATATTTTATTTAGGATCAATATTTTATTATATTATCTAATATATTTTGTAGAATAGTTTATGATAAATTTAAATAGGGATGTGCTATCATATAACCAATCACCAATTTACTCTGCGTGGTTAGTTAATATGCTTAATATTTGGGTAAAGTTATATAAATTTCATATGATTGTTTAAATATGAATTTATATTTTTTTATGATTATCCCAAAAAAATTACTTCATTGAAATTTAAAATTTTTGGTTTGTTCCAACTGTATCCCATTGATGCATCATTAGAACACATGAGACAAACTAGGTTTTTGCATGAGAGCCAGAAAAACTGGTTATATATGGTATTAGCATGAGGCATTAACAGTATTGTTACGATGTAAATAATTTTGCATTATATCAATATGAAAATATTAACTAATGTTTCATGTTGTTATTAGACTAGTAGAAGACCCATGGGTATGCTTTATTATGGAATTATAAATCTTTATCTTATTTCTACCAAAATGTGTTCAGGTTTAATTTTTATGGAATGTGTTTTCTATTATTCATCATGACTAATGTTTATGTTTATGATAACTGTCATTGTATTACTCAGAAAAGTTATAATTTTGATCTCAACCATTTTATATGTTTCATTTACCATTTATATGATGAAGACAACATTTACAAAGCTTTCATGGATAAAGTTTATTTCATGTGGTATCATGTTTTATTTTCTTTTTCTAGTATATTATGGGAATCATGGATGTAATGTGGTCCTCCCAGAAAGATAAACTGATCATACCTATAGGATGGTATTACTTGTAATAATGATAATGTATTAAAATAATACACCAACTATCATCTTCTGAGGTCGAGGGGTTATAGTAGGTTGTACATTGTAATGAGAGATGCATTCACATCTTGTTTGAAGGGAAAGTTGGTGTATGAGGTGTATTCATAATCATAATAAAATTTAATCATATAGAGGTTGAAATATTTATTATTTTATGTTAAAATATATTTAATTTAGAAGAGTTAATTAGGTTCAAACAAATATATACTGATCGTTTTATTTGATTACCTCTTCTTCTAAATGACCCGTTTAGATCTCCTCTAAAGGTATCTAGGTATTCTATTTTGGTTAAATTAGTAAAATATTATATTTACTATTTCTCTTTAGAAAATAAATTGCTATAGTGTGGTTGAGATGGATTAGTCCTTGCGGATAAACATATTGATGAATGGGGATACATTTCATTAGTCTGTGAATGGGGAAACATGTAATTTCAATAAAAAATTTAATATAATAAGACTATTCTATGAATAATAACTTTTGAATGGACATAAATTAGAACATAGGTTATGATATGTATAAAATATCATAAAAATAATATTTATACTCATTTATTTTCTTTATTTAACAATAAATATTAGTTTAATAGATTCCTTAATGTATTTTTTTCTTCAACAGTGGAAAAATATTGTTCCCTCATCAAAGATAATAATATTACATATATGGTAACCATTTCCAAAAAAATTATTAAAGGAAGATTCATTAGAACTTATATTATAATGTTAGTATGTTATTATTATTTTTTTTATATTGAACTAATTTAAAAAAATATTGTTATGATAATATATAAATATTGTAAAAATAGAATGATCCAGTTCCTTGGCATTAATAACATCTGAAATAAAATATAATTTGAAATAATTATTTTAAAAAACCAATAAAATCTCATTGTCTTGTATAAATTTTATGTAACAAATTAATTATCTCATTTTATAATATTTTAAATATTTTTGAAATAATTTTTTTAGTTTCCCATTAATTAAATAATAAATACGACACTATTTCATGTATTTTAGGATATCTATATATACATATAAAATTATAAAAAATATTATCATGATTATTAAAAATCATTTATATTAAAAATATTATATATATTCAACAATATCGTCTATATAAAATGTTATTTAAGATAATATATTAATAAATTAATAATGTGACATGGTTAAAATTTAATGAAATAAATTTTTTAATGTCATAATCTTATCCAAAAGGCCATTAAAGTCAATATATCTAAATAATTTATTAATATTTATGAAGTTAAATCAAAATATAAATTTATGGAATAATGTATGTTAATCTTATAATCATCATCATTTTATTTTTATCATGAATTACTTGATCTAACCTTTTACATTGTTACCTAAATTACTAATGTTATTATTCCTATTGACAAAAAATTAAGAGTAATTTGTTACATAATTTTGACATAAAATTATAAATATTGATTTTGATTTTAAAAAGATAAAAATAATTAAATTTTAGTAAAAGATAATATCAAACCATGTAAATCAATGAAAAATATTTTCAAAAAAAAATATGATATTTTTTAATATAAAATATATTTATTCGTAATTATAGAAAAAAATAATTTATTAAAAAATTTAAAATCAAAATAAAATAATAAAATTTTATAATTAATCCAAATATTTATATTAATTTCTAAATATATAAATATAGAATACAATTTGAAAATAATATCATTATTTTTCATAGTTCATTAAAAAATTTAGCTTTTCAAATAATAATTATCATAAATTCATCATATCATACACAATTAAGATAATTAAATAATGATGTTCATTTGGTCAATTAAATTATTTCCATGATATATTAATCAAATATAATATTTTGGAAAAAAAATGTAAATAAATATTTTTTTTATGAAAATGAATTTACAAAAATAAAACAAATTTAATAAATTTTGAATGATTATATTAAAATAAATAATTAATATAATTTCAAGTATTTTTTCCATTTTAGAATTCAATAATTTATCATTCATATTCATACCCATCAATTTAATAGTTGTTATAAATTGGATGCATAATATTTTATCAATTTTTCGTAATTGGATTAAACCCAATGTGGTTTGTAACATAAGCTATAAATTATTTTAAGGAAAAATATTCAATTAAAACATCATCTTCATACATAATACAAAACATAAAATTTTTAATTCTCATGAATATCATCACTTTAAAACAAATAGATGGTAATTATAACTCATCACATCCATATATTCCCACATAGATTCACAAAATTAGGTGATTCACCAGAAAACGTTATCTAGGTTGAATGTTCATGTTTCCATGAAAATTCTCATTATGACCGAGAATCTAAACTAGTTTTTCATATAATAATGATAATTCCCCAGTGGTATGACCTCCATGTTTTGTATATATGATGAATCATGTATGTAGTTCATCCTGAGACAGATATTAAAAATAGAATGAATATGAGAGAGATTCAGTTGAATCGCTGATCATTAATCTATTTTCTTACTAAAAAAATGAATATTAAAATTTCTTGTATACATAGGTATTAGTATTCATATCATTTCTAATATCATCAATCTCATCAATAGATATATTTATAAGAATTCCATGCCACACACTTTAAACTCGATATCATTCTAATGATTATCATCCTGACATTTTCATCAACTCTGAGAATATATAATGTGTTATTTAATTATTATATCTGTGTCTTCCATATACTCTTGTAGATCATATACCGCTAGAACTACACATCCAACCACATTCCATCATGATATAGTTATGTATATCCTACAATAGTTGGATTCATAAAAAATGATCTGATAGTTTTTCTGAAATAAATTATTATAGGATAGTTCAGGAAAATTTTGGGGTTCTATGAAACCACCATTAGAGACCATAAATTATCCCTCCAAATGTATAATATTTTTGAATAGTCATATTATACTTCCCATAAGTTAGAGGATCATAATATGTTCAAAAAAATATATATCTAAAGCTTAATAGAGACCTCACCAAAAACCACTAGTTATCCACATATCTTGATCAGATTTAATTGAATGTAAATCTACATTGAATCCTACCACATAAATAATATACATTCTATTATAATGATAATGAGATAAATCATCTCATATTTAAATTTAGTTTTTATAATTCCTAAGGTTATTGATTATAACAAAGATATCCAAATAGATAACATATGTTTTAAGAAATCAGATGACAATAAATATGGTGATATTTTCCCCTATCCAATCTAATATGGTTAATGGGTATTATAGTTTCCTTATTATTTAATAAACAAGACTTATCTTTCAGACAAACCAAGTATCAAAAAAAATTCTCTATAATATCTATATTATTACCATCTCATATAAAATACTCATTCAATCCACTATAAATATATTGACATCCAATTTGAATAATGAATGATGATTTAGGATTCTCATCCAATATCGTTATTCAAATATTATAATTGTGTGAAGAATAAATATTTCTAATCCATTTTATTACACCATAATAAAGGATGATGTGAGGAAAATTTCTCACCCTATATTACAATAGTAATTCTTATATCATTAACTGTTCAACCATTACTTGGATAAAAGGTTGTAAATTAATTTTATCATGTTAATATATCATTATTTTCATTAATATTTCATGTAACATATTTTTTAAATATAATACTATTAAGTCATATGGGATCATCATCATTGGTAATAAAGTATAATCCATATGGATCATGGATCAACAAACTTATTCACATTATATGGCTCATTATGAATGGAGTTGTTATAATCATATGACTCTATATACCACATCATTGGTTCATGTTTAGCTATTTTTCAGTGAAAATATGAATAATATTTTTATTATTCTATAAGTCACGTCATTATCCATAGACATAGTGAATCCATATAATTAATGAAGAAATTACTACTAGTATCTCAAAATCATGTAATGGGTAATTTTTCTCATTGATAATAATTTTTTGTGAGGAATAAGATATCCACTAATCAATTTCATGAGAACACATCTCATACCCGTATGTGGTAAATCACAATATATCACAATACTATATCCATTATTGGATAGTGTGAACAATAATACATTGTAAATCATTATTTTTAGACCCTTTATATATTATTCTCAATCTTCAATCCATATAAATGTATCTCCAAAACTGAGTAAACATGTTGAGTGAATCAGATAATTATGATAAATATTTCATTGAACGATGATTATATAAATCCATACAATGAAAATTATATATTTCATTTACATTCATTGGTCTATAAAATTTATTAATATATTCAATCAATGACAATTCAACAAATGTACCCTCTCTTGATATTGTTAGACATAAAAATGAATCATTATATTTATAAAACTACCATGTAGTAAAGATTTCATAATTTTTCTCCTTTACTAGAATATTCAACACAATCTGGAAGTGATCATAATTCTATTCCTAATCAAATGAATTTAGAAGAATTAGATATATAAATTCTACAACAAAATGATCATTATAGTCTCTAAATTCTATATTCATTATTTTAATTATGATATCTAGGGAATTAGTATTAACTAAATGCATCACAAAAATTCATAATTTCCATAAAATTTAAGGAATATAGTATTTAGTATATCATATTTCAAAATATTTCTTTGAGGAAAAAATTAATTGTAGTCAAAATTATAAAATTTTGGATCCTTATTGTATTTTTCAAATAATACATTCATATAGGGTAGAGGATAAGTTCACATTATATTGATTTTATTATGTTATTGAGAATCTATTGAGAATCTAATATATCCGTTCTTATTTTTAAAGTGTAATAGGTGCACTCCATGGTGACATATTTTGTCATATGAATACATTATCATTATTCTGATGTAGTTTCATCATTGATCCATGAAACAAAATTTGGTCCGTTAGTTATGAATTTGATTAAATAGCTATAATGTAATGTATGAGTTTTATAGAAATCTCAACATATTGATTTCTTGGAAAACACAAAAATTAATCTGGAATGTAAAAAATAATACTCATACAATCGGTGTGTCAATATTTTTGACATTACCCAAAACCATCAGAGATAAATAAAATTCATTTATTAGAATTAATACCAATAATATATAAGAAATTTCCATTCGATGGTTATTTTCATCCTTCTAATGATGTATGATCATAGGATTAGTAATAAAATGAAATGATACTTCAAGAACGTTGAATCTAATTTGAGCTCCAGATAGTGAAATTAATTCCTTTTCATTTTTCATATCATATTCATCAAAATAAAGAATCATAATATCTTCATGAATAACATTCTAAACAAAATCAAGAAGGGAAGAATTATATACATTACCTTCACCAATTAATCCATTATAATTCTTCAAAGATGACTAAATAACTAATTATTTTTTTTATATTGTTCTACCCTCATAAAATTTAGTATATATAAAATTGTGGGAAGATTCAGAATAAAATAAGATATTAGTTATTCATGAGTGGATCATAAGTTTAAATTTAAACAGATCGCTCTCACAACCCACATTGGTAGTCCTACTCACATGAGAGTTCCCTTTATCTATTTTCTAATTTTTTTTAAGATGATCAAACAAAAAATTAATAATTCTGATTTGGTTGGATGAATTTTCATTCACCAATAATATGATGCATCAAAGAATTTGTAGTGAATTCTTATGAGACTTCTCTCTATATAAATTATAAACTAAACTCATTCCATCACATTACCATTAGATTTTATAAAGATTTTCCTTTACATGCATGAAAGTTTTTTCATTTCCTGTAACAAAATTCCCCCATCTTTCCTTCTATACATAAACCATAAAGAAAATTCCATATTTTGTAATTAATCTTTTCATTGTTTCCATTGTAATTAATTTTTCATATTCAATTTATATGCTGATATTGATGAGTAACATCAATATTAATCTTCACAATTAGGGAACATCGAGTAAGTTCATAATATATAATAATGTATATGATATATAATACCATTCATGGTTTTTTAGATAATAAATAATTTATAAATCATACATTCATGGATAATAATGAACATAATTTCATACCTTTCATCCCTTGAAAAATTTCCCTCATAATTAAAAATGAATTCATCAATATTTTTCTTTGTCTCATGAAATATATTCTCCATAATTACAAATATAACATTAGGTAATTAATTAATAATGATTATATCTTTCATATCATTAAATTTTATGGATTCTATTTCATCATCAGGGAACTTATAATTACAAGGAACCCACCATTGATTTGCATTATCTTCAAGATGATAAGTAGATACAAAATATTATTCTAGTCCCAAGGATTGAATAATATAATAAATTATATCCATAGTGTGGATCAATTTCTCATCAAATAGTGGATTTCATGATCCTCTAAAATATGGTTGATGTGGAATCATAAAAGATTCAATAATATGTTGTCGCATTATTGGTCATTCATAATCATGGCATTATTCCTAGCCGTAGAATGTTTCCTAAGCATAACACCATTCTATATTGCCACTCCAAAAACATTATATTGATTAGGTAAAACAACATTAAATTTTCCATCAAATTATTTGTTTACAACATTCCAAAAATAACAATCCATTGACTATAATGAAAAAAATAGTGTGAGAAACAATAATCACAGTGGACAATCACATAATTCTGAAAAACCATTTATTGAATTTATAACTCATAACTAATTAAAATATTAGTTTTTATGTTAATCAAAGGTTATTCATTGTCATCATAAATTGTATTTAATCAACATGATAACCTATCCCATGGGGTTTCATAAACATTTTCTAACCCAAATCACCAATGATAGACTAAAACAGACTACAAAACAAACTATAATTACCCTTGATAATCAAGCAATGATAATATATAAGAATAATGAATATTATTTAAATAATAGGAGAATATACACTAAAACAATATAGACATAGTTTATTTTGAAATAAATAATCATTAATAACTAGTTCATAAAATATATACCACATATACCATTAATTTCATCATAACAATCATCCTTCTTGTCATATCATATTTATACAATTAATCATAAAATTCAGACTAGAAACATTAAAGAAGGGTGATCTTGGATTCTCAGTAATGGTAATCATGGACGATATCAATGATTACATATTTCAAACAATTCCATTATATCATAAGAAAAAGAAAAAAACATTTGAATATTTTAAACTACATGTCATAGATCAAAACCATGTGTCATGGAATATATAATTTCAATTCCTAACCCATTAATATAAAATAATTAATTAATATAATTAGTGAGATTGTACCATTTTTAAATGTTCCTGAATTGTGGAATACACATTTTTTTGGACAGACCGTTGTAGCCTAGAGATGGTTTTTACATTGTAACCGGTGGTGCCAAAATGATTGAAGAAATAGAGAGGAAAAAGAGGCCATGCACCGTGCCTCGTGAAGCCCTCACATGGAGGACCCCCATGCTCTGTGGTAGCCGTGAAGTAGAGGAGGCTGTAATACCCCATGAATGCCATGACGTTCACGAACCCGCCGTGATGCCGAAGAGGTTGTAGCACCCCGTGAACACCCTGATGTTCGTGAACTGGCCGCGAAGCAGAGGAGGTGGTAATGCTCCACGAACGCCCTGACATTCGTGAACCCGCCGCAAAGCAGCTGAGGCGGTAATGCTCTGCGAACGCCATGATGTTTGCAAACCTTCCGCGAAGCACCGGAGATGGTAACCCTCCGCAAACCCAGATGACGTTCTTGAACCGCCGTGAAGCAGCTGAAGCCCCCTTCATGCCGCGTGAGCTCTGCTTCGTGGTGCGTCTTGCCTATAAATACCAAGCTCCCCCTGACCTCTCGAGATGGAAAATCTAACCCTTTGGCTTCTGAACTCCCAAATCGTGAAGCACTCTTTGCTTTTGGATTCATGAGCACCTTTAGGTATTTTTGCTTCATGAGAGGCCTTAGACTTGTCTCGTTTTGAGCCCCTCATCTGAGAGGGATTCCCTTCATGAAGCCTAAGGTAATTCACAGAGGAAGGGGATTCCTAAGTGGACTCGGGCAGTCATGGAGCGTTTATGCTTTGCGAAACACCCATCTTGTACACATGATCCACATGCCAAGGTCGTGTCACTGTATTTCACGAAGCACACTGCTTCATGGAACCTTGCTTCGCGAGGCACCTCTGCTTTGGGAGGCGGTGCTCCGCCAACACCATTCCACTTTGTGAAGCACCTCCCACTTGCACCTCGGCCCCATGCTAAGGCCAAGGCACTCCACTTCATGAAGAACACCCCTTCGCAAGTGATCTCCACTACGCAAAGAAACCAAGCTCCACAAGGCCCCTGCCTGTGGACCCTTCTGCATGGCATTGCCTCTTCCTGTCTCTAAGTTTTCACGATGTGATTTCAATTTACCCTGGATGATACCATCGATAGCGTTTCTTCTTCTAATTCTTCTTCAAATAAACACACTAATGACTATTTCTTCTTCAAATAGCCACACTACTGTGGACCCCTCGATGGTTTGCTCTGCAACCCCCATTCTATAAGGCCTTGTTGATGCCTTCCCTTCCCCAAGGGGAAGAGTGTACCAGTCATGTAAGCCCTAGGGGTGCGGAGTAAACCCACCTCTTCCATTCTATAGGTCGTTAAACTGCCAAGCACCTTTTTACTCAACACATGACGTTAAACTGTGATATCGCCCCGTGCCTCTCATGCAGGCACCCCCTCCTTGAACATTAATCACGCCCCCTGGTCCCTACAGGGGATGATATCTTCATTCTTGGAGTGATTTTTGTCCTTGGGGGGAAGGGAAACCTCCTTGGTGTATGCCCCTAGTCCATCTTGTAGAAGGTAGCACCCATGCACCTCCGTACATCCTCACCGCCAAGGCCAGCGGAGGGAGAGATAGGTAACAAGGCAATTGCTTTATTTAGTCCCAAATCCCTCTCCCTTCGTGCTTTGTCACACTTTGGGCCTCCATCCTGGAGTATGTCCCATCACCATGGGCCCCCTAACACGTAAGCCCCTCTTCGCTTCTCACGGAGGCATCATTCGCAATGTGATCGTCAGGTCCCTGCAGCCTCTTGTTACTCACACCGAGAATGACTCGTGTTGGCTTAGAGTAATCATCGACCATGGCAATGCCCTCTTATAGAAGGACGTTAAATTGTATGCCCTCGTCCAGCATGACTTTAAACTATATGCCCTCGTCCAGCATGACGTTAAACTGCATGCCCTCATCCAGCATGACGTTAAACTGTATGCCCTCCTCCAGCTTGACATTAAACTGTATGCTCGTGTCCAGCATGACGTTAAACTGTATGCCCCATCCAACATGACGTTAAATTGTATCCCTAAACTACGTGGTCTTTGATCCATGCCAAGTAATGGTACGTAGGATGCCTCATGAGGTTCAAGCCCACCAATCATTCTCCCCGACCGTCTCTATGCCGGTGCGCCGAGCCCCCCATTTTTCATGAACTTCGAGGACTATGATCCATGTCAATGCATGGTATGTAGGAAGCCTCTACGATGTTCAACCCCATAACCAGTGGACCCTCGGGTTCACCTTGACCTCGATTCGCCAACGAAACACCTCCGGAACTATGAGGACTTTGATCCATGTAAAGCCATGGTAAGTAGCAAACCTCCCCAAGGTTCATGCCCCGCCACCCATCGGACCAAGTTCTTTCTTTACGTTGGTCCGCTGACACCCACATCCATACCTGAACTATGGGGACTGTGATCCATGTTAAGGCATGGTGTGTAGGTATCTTCATGAGGTTCAAGCCCATCGCTCATTGGTCACTCCGATGCCCTTTACATTGGTTCACCAACACCTGGGATGCATAGAGTGTAAGACCCACCCCATCTGGACCAAGGTCCATTTCACACTGGTTTTCCGGAGCACATCCTGAACTACATGGTCTTTGATACATGCCATGGCAAGGTACATAGGAGGCCTCACGAGGTTCAAGCCCACCATCAACCTGGGCCAAGGTCCTTCTTCACATTGGCTCTCCGACACGCCCCCATACCGCATGACATTAAACTTCATCCTGATCTAGCGGCAAGCCATTGTGACCCTGCCATCCAGTTTTTCTGACACCCCATTGTGTCGGTACAATAGCCACTTTTCCAGAACTACGTGGACTTTGATCCATGTCAAGGAATGGTATGTAGGAAACCTCCCTGAGGATCAAGCCAACCACCCATTGATCCAAGGTCCTTTTCACGCCAGTTTTCCAGTGCTCAACCTGAAATACATTTTCGTCGATCCATGTCAAGGCATGGTATGTAGGAAACATCCATGAGGTTCCATCCCACCAACTATTGGGCCATTGTCCTTTTCACATAGGTTTTTCGGAGCTCAACCGGAACGATGTGGACGTTGATTCTTTTCTACGGGGATACATAGGAAGTCACTTCGAGACAGATTCCCAACACTAAATCCACCTCCGCGGCAAATCCATTTCATTCCTCATTCAATCCATGAAATTCTTGATCATCCATCCTGATTCTTACCCGGGCCACCACATCCCGTTGAGATCATGCCACCCCATTCCCCTCCATAGCATTCGAGAAGCCACCCACGGGATGGCTCCGATATCGGCGTTACCTCAAGAGGGATTCCTCAATCTGATCCACTCCGGCTGGTGTTTTGATCAGGATGATCCATCTCTATGGGAGGTTAAACTTGCCGCATATGCTGTGTTAAACATGGGAAGCTGAGGAAAACCTCAGATACATGCATATGGCATATGATTCCCTGCGCTCGATGTGGGATGACTCGTGCTTCGGCACCCTCAAGAAGCCCTATAATAAGTGACAAAAGATAGAAACACCAATTCCTCAGCATTCAGACACGTTAAGGATGCATCGACGTGACTACTTCCCTAACTGAAGGTTTCTTCCCTGACCGGACCCCTTGGAATGTCCTGACAGATGCAGTGTGATTGACCGGCGTCCATGGAAACATGGAAGTGGGAGGAGTTTCATGAAAAAAATATTAAATATATGAGGGTGACCCGAAGTAGGTAACGAGTTCTGAGGAGGAATCCACAGAAGGAAGAATTGACATCCCATCATCTCGGTTTCGATCAAGGAGCTGGCATCCCTAAAAAAGGAGCGGATACTGACCGCCTTTGGAAAGAGGGAATGAGGGGTGAAAAATAGTCGCACCTATCGTTCCTATGCAGACGGACGCACGAGCCTCGTCAAATGCATTGGAAATAGAAATGGTGAACCCGATGTAAAATTCATCTCCTCAATGTGATGAGTAGTATTGCTCAAGACATCAATAGATTTACATGTCACTGAATCCAAATTTTCGGTGTTGGGTCCCACCAAGAAAATAGCGGGCCTAGTGTGAAACTCACCAGACGTTGGAGCAGTAGAATGTGGTGCATTATGTTCTGCAATGTCGTCGATGTGGATCCCTCTTACTGAACACGAATGATGGGGTGGCACTGGGCCACTGGTTTTCAGTTTCATTTCCACACAATGCTGATGAGATAATCTCACTACTTCTCAGGAATCAGGTTTCTCTTATAGGGTCGTGATCCATGCCCACCCGCCTATGCAGGAGAAGGGGAAATACCAGCGACGCCTCTTCGCGTGGCTCCACTACTGCTACAACGACGTCTGCATCCACGAGCGTGGGGATCCCACGCCCCCTCTCACTATACGAAGTCATCCAATTATTGGTGATTAACAACCTCATATTCCATTATGTGGAAGAGGGCATAATCCCAAACCTGGATATGGCCCACATGGACTTAGAGGCGTCCAGGCCCCACTGCCAACGCCGCCCTTGAGGGCCGCGCTGGGAGCCCCTACTCCCAACCCCAACGATCAATCTTTTTAGTATCCTGTCCCATGAATGCCTTGATACCTCCCTTCCTTACACTGATGAGGTGGGTGATGTCCGGATCATCCCGGTCAGGTTCCAAATCTAGGGACTCCATGCAAGGGATCCCACCCGGCCGCATCAGTGCCGCCGCCCGAACTTGCCATTGGAGAATTTAGGCTATGCCCCTATACCACCCGGAATGGCTCGCCTGACACGATGCCAGCAATGGACCTGAGCTGAGGACGCGTGCCAAGGGGCGTCAACGTCGACATCTACTGTGGCCCGATCCACCACCTACATATATCATGAATCCCCTGCACACACTGAGGAGGAACACTCCTACGTCTGATCGGTATCGAGGCCCCTACCTCCCCATGGGCAGGCTGGGTTGACTCTCTGTGTCGTAGGCCTCAGTGGTGATCGCCACGAACCAATCTGTTGTAATGTCACCACGTACAAAGGCCCTTTCCGTACCACCACTCCACAGAGCTTTGGCTTTCCCCGCTCCAATGTTTTTCATGGAGGTATTCCCTGTGCTACCCCCAACCCAAAGGAAGACCTACCCCATGGCAGTGATACACAGTGCAAAAGCCTCTCTCGTGCCCACAAAACTGGGTATGGAATTCCTCCTCCTATCCATGACCATCGATACGAAGGCATTTCCCATTCGGTCCCTCTGCAACGTGGGGATCCTCCCTACGTTCTCTTCGCATTCGGAAAATGACCTCCTCGCCCTGGAAACCATAGGGGTGATAGTCAGCCTCGCTCTACC
Source organism: Viscum album (assembly GCA_963277665.1). NCBI lineage: Eukaryota > Viridiplantae > Streptophyta > Magnoliopsida > Santalales > Viscaceae > Viscum > Viscum album. The sequence goes on along the minus strand of OY728121.1, from coordinate 1,199,190,122 downwards.
CACAACAATCATTGAGTTCCTCCCAATGTACCCTTTGACATTTTTTCCTGTGCCCCTCGCACCCGGGCTATCTCGAGTGGAGGTTTTCTCTGCCATGGCACCGGTGCAGATTTGAGACTACATGTCGGGAATCTGCCTTGTCCAGAAGGGCCATCTAGCGGCAGGAGGGTGGGTCGCCACCACAAGAAGAATCCTGGGAAAGCCCGGTCGGAGATCAAACAATCTCATTTCTTTGATTCTATAGAAGAATGCGACTCGGCATTGGAACCCTCCCCTCATTCCTCCACATCATGGACCGGGGTAGGAACAAGGAGTGTCATCCTCATCCTTTCAGAATGCGAAGTCCACCGGATTCCAACCTCTTTTTTCAGGTACATCCTAAAGGAGGAAATAGTGGGAATCTCGTAGGTTCTGACTATGTAGTCACCACCGTCGTCACCAGAAGCACCCTCTACCTCGTCCAGATATCACGAAGAGCTATTTTGGGGGCCGATGGAGATTGAGCAATGGCTTGAACTATCTACAGTAAACGCATTCCCTACGCCGGAAGTTGTGGCTGCCAGCCCATCGTATAGTGACATTGTGGTCAGGTCACCACACTCTTTGGAGGATGGCCAAGAATTTAGTGGCCAGTCAGCTCGTTTTCCAAATTCTTGGCCGCCCAGTTTATTGTCCCAGTGGTCTCCCTCAGTAATGCTACAGGTTCCTTAGCCACCTCCAGTTGACGAGTGGGGAAATATAAGTCCAGAGCCTAAATCTGAGCCTAGGAGCATCTGGAACATTCTCGTTGTGGATCACTTCCCAGAGATGTTATGGCTGGCAGAAACGTCGATCTTTTGTGCACCGGAATCCCACACCTCGGAGAAAGTAGAGTGCTTCCATCAAACCCTATGGGCGACGAACTTCTGCCTTCGCTATCATCGGGTGGTGTACCCTAGGAGCCAAGTGAACTTCGAGGAAATCGATGGGCAATGTCAACTGGTCTATTTGGTCGCACTCCCTGTGGTCAAGCGCCCTGAGTCACCAGGTCGCTAGAGTGTCCTCCAACAGAAATGCGTTCAGAGTTTCAAGGTACTTCTCAAAATCATCAGGGAAGCTACCCCCATGTGCATGTCCATGTTTGGGGAAAGTACGCCGCCCTACTCTTCAGTCATATCCAGAAGCAGCCTGATTCGTTATGCGACATTGAGGACGTGCACCCAACAAGGGTTGTGGTCCACATGGATGACAAAGAAGAAAAGAAGGATGAGATGGAGTTTTTTAATGGAGACTTACTATCTGAGGGTGTACCACCACAGCTGTACCAGTCAGGGAGGATTACTTGTTAGCAAGGGAACCTTATAGGCCTCCTTGCACCCACCGAGTCGTTGGTACTCAGTCAGATTTACTGTAAGGGTAAAGAGCATGTCGAAACTGCCATGCACTCCGACCTGTCCGCCTCAGTGTAGACAGCAGACGAAGACCCCGAGAAGGCTGCGTTGTGCCAACAGCTCACCTAGCTGAAGAGGCTGGTCGACGAACTTCAGGCCGAGCGTGCTGTAGAGCGGTGACCATACTATGGTGATCTCATGCCGGGGCAGCAGGGGCAGGAATAATTTCCACCCACCGAGATTCCTTTGAGAAACCCTGATCATGCTACTCCCATAGACAGGGCAGAAGGCAGAACTCACAGAAAGAGGATGTGATAAGTCTCGCCAAACCCTCCTGAACAGCGAGGCAATTCGAGGAATCCAACCCGAGTTCCACCAGTTTCCCCGCGGGCCGTTCCGCCAATCGCTCCATGAGCCATTGAAGTAGTCTACCGTGTCAAAGAGCCCGTCAATGCACTCATGGTTAGGGATCCCTGTAAAGACATGTACCCCACTCTGATGAACTTATAGCGACACTAATCTCCCACCTTGAGGCATTAGAAATGTGTCAGGTGGAAGTCCCACTAGATGGAAAGCCATATCCCGCGTGGATGGATAATATGCCTACATCTCTATGTCTTGGGAATCCCACTTTCTCGCCCTTTAATTGTATAGAGGACCTGCTGCAGCACGTAGCTCAATTTTCCTCCAGGTTTGGCCCCATGTTGGGGACCCCAGCACAATAGAAAGTCACCATGCTCTGATGTTTTTTTCAGACATGGGAGGGCCCCACATTCGTCTGGTACAACCAGCTCCCTATCGGATCAGTGACCGGCTAAGAGGATCTCTGTTGGAAGTTACTATACAAGTTCAACTCCACCACATGAAGGAACAGTATCACAGACCTCTTCAAGATAAAACTATGTCGTGATGAGTGATTCATGAAATTCATAGCCTGGTGGAACGGGAGTACATACTCCCTCGACATGCCACTAACTCAAGAGAAATTGATGATGATGTGTGTAGGGACATTCAAGATAGAACTTGTTCCCTCCCTGATCACTCAGAACTACCTCGAAGGGTTCTGGGACTTCTCAGATAAGGCCCAGTGCCTCGAGGAAGCTCTGCAATAGGCTAGTCCAGTGCGTATGCTTACCCCTGTGATCCTAGAAAGGAGGGCTTCCATAGTCGAGCCCGCATCGGTGGCCCAAATAGAATCCCTTATTCAGCTAGAAATACTGCTAGTGCCACCAGAACCACTTCCTCACTAAGGTCGTCCACCTCAGGCACAGGCTACTGGCTAGCAGCGACTGCCTCAAAATCGACAGGTTCCCCCTTGAAATTCACCACCACCGCCTTGGTGTGACAATCAGGCTCTGCCTCCTAAGCAGGTCCCTCCGACCACCCATCAGGGCCAGGCTCCCAGAGCCCCCTATCTGGAAATAAGGCACAAGACATACTCTTTCAATGAGAATCAGGTCCACGGTTACTTCTAATGTTCCCTAGAGGAGGGGATTGTACGATTACCCGAGTGCAGAAGGCCAGAAGAGGCGAATCTCACTGATCGCCCCAACTACTGCCTCTATCATCGGATCATAGGGTACACCCTCAAGAATTGCTAAGTGATTAAATACTAGCTCCAAGACCATGTCTACAACAACCTAGTCAAGTTTGGCCCGACTCCAACACAAGTTCTGGGTGTCATTGTAATGTTAGAAAGTGTTAGATATGATGAAGGTGAGTGGAAACATGTTCCCAGCCATGGGTCCTTGAAGTCTAATGAATGGATGGCCCGTATAAACATCTCTCGCTCCCATGGTATCATTCGGGAATGCCTGAATCAGCCGGATCCTACAAGAGATGCGTCCAGTACCTCTAATTCATCATATTGGTCGGCCTCGTCCCAGAAGGGCAAGCAGCCACATCGCAAGAAGAAGCAACTTGATCTACCACTATTGTCGTCATCCCGTACTCTAAGTGACTTCATGCCCCTTGATATGGGGATCCCTCCCGAAATCCTCCCAGTGTTGGATGATTCGTCATGCAAGACTGATGGGTACGCTTCAGTTAATACCATAGAGTAGGTAAATCCTTATATGACTCCCGGCAAGGGGGAACGCTAGGAGAGCCTCCCCAATGTCCCCAGCTGACATCAGGGTCAGTGGAACCGCAACCACATGGGATATAGAGGCATGTTAGTGAGAGCTTTCAGCCTCGCCATGCACACTACTGAAACCAGATAGCAGGCCCAACATAGAGCTCTTCTTGAGAAACCTCATCTAGTTCCCTCAAACCTATCTCCACCGCGTTTTGTGCTACTAGATTAGGCAGAGTTGCCCCGTCCGTACCACGGCCAGACTTTCCCCCCAACAGGACAATCTCAGTTGTCAGGTCCTCATCTGACAGCTACTCTCCAGGCCTCAACTAGCAAGCAGCGGGATATACCCAGAACTAGCCTGCCACCGGTCCAGCCGGTAGGGCCCGCCATGCCTCCAATTACAGGCCGACCTCCTGTAAGACGAGGCTTGTGTGTGTCATGGAAGTATTATGTTTTGAAACACCTTGCTGGAATTCCAGCAAGGCTTTGTATCCTTGAGTCTCTTCGACTTTATTCTGAAATTCCTGATTCACTTGCCGAGGCCCTAAAGAGACCCCTCCAGATTGAGATGGAGGTAGCAGCTGCAGAAGCCTTCCAAGCTAAGGAAATAGAGAATGTCGAATGTCAGGTAGTTATCTTGTTCTCTGGTGAAGATGATGACCCTCCCATTCAGGGGCATATTCACCCACTGTACATCACTGGTCAGTTCAATGGCGTGGAAATCTGCTTCTCTCTTGTTGACATGGGTTTTGGGATTAACCTAATCCCGACTCGGACACTGTGATAGATGGGTTTGTCTAAGGATGATCTTACTCCCTCTGCCCTCAGAATCTAGGGATATGACAGGACTGAGCAGACCTCAGTCGGCAAGATCTGTTGGGAGACCCAGTTCGGTGGACTAATTTCCAGCACTGAATTCATGGTTGTCTCCCAAGACACCGCATACAATGCATTGATGGGAAGTCCATGGCTCCATCTAGATGTAAAGGTCCCTTCAACATATCACCAATGCCTCAAATACACCCTCAATGGTCATGTAAGCATGATCCAAGGAGATGTGTCCCCTTTTTCCTCTTGTGAATCCCTCTATCTGGATGTTTACTATTACAATATCAATGATAAACAAATCCTGGAATGTGCAGATGAACCTGCCACAGTTAGAAGTGATCCCTGGGAAGGTCTCGATTACACCTACATCTTCCAGATCCATCGATTAGAGGCCACGAACCCTGACATGGGGCAGTGTTTTTTTGTTTTGGGTACAAGAGGAAGGCATATTCCAAGGTCAAAGTAACAATGGAAAATCACCTCGTACTCCTACACTAACCATGCTCATGTTATCCTGGAACCTCATACTCCTGTATGGAATCGTGACGTATGGCTCATGGCAACGGAGGTATGTCATACGTGTCTCTTCTGCCGGGCTGGAATCAATCGGCTCAAGCCGACACCTCTCTAATGCTTTGATTTCATCAAGCATGGAACCTTGGGACGAAGCCCCAATGGGATTGGATCAACTTCCTTCATCATCATGGTCTCATTGGTGCATGATTATCAAGATGTAATGACCACTACCGCTCAGGCCGACACTATTTTCCCATCAGAGTCTGATGGCTCGGAAATTACTCCCCTCATGGAAGATCTCTCCCCAGGTGGAGAAGAGGATTTGGGGGATGCTTCCCCTGACATTGAGGAAGGTGTATCTACCACGATCGATGATCTAGTACAGGTGAACATTGTTAGTGAGGCATATCTAAGCACCACTTTGATCAGTGCCTCCATGCCCCTCGGGGAGAAACAACGGTATATGGAATTTCTAAAACAACACTGCAACATGTTTGCCTAGAGTTATGACGATATGCCAGGACTAGATCCCTAGGTATCCATCCACCGCCTTGGTCTCTCAAAAAACCATCTCGGGTTCAAGCAGCCTCCCATGAAAATGCACCATTCTCATGGTGTTGTGGATGAGGCTGATGTTGATATGATAATCCAAGCCAACTTACTCAGGGATGTTCAGTACCCCAGGTGGCTTGCTAACATTGTTCTAGTCAGTAAGAAGAACAGGAAGAACAGAGTCTGCATCGACTTTTGCGATATCAACTGCCACTGTCCGAAGGTTGATTTTACCATCCCAGTGATAGTGTTGTAGATTGATATCGCGGGCAGGTTCCAAGCCCTCTCCTTCAGGGATGGGTATTCCGAGTACATCCAGATATAGATGGCCTCCGAGGACGAGGAGTACACGGCCTTCAATGATCCCCAAAGTACTTTTTTCTACCAGTTTATGCCCTTTTCCCTGAATAATGAATGTGCCACCTATCCGTGGGCCATTCATCACATATTCATGCCAATTCCCGGGACACTGGTGGAATGCTACATGGATGATCTGGTGGTCAAATCTCGCCAACACCAGGACCATCTAAAGGACATTGAGAAAGTGTTCGGCTTCTTCTGTTCCCACCACCTAAAGATGAAATCATTGTTTTGGGCCTTCAGGGTCACCTCTGAGATGTTTCCTGGCTTTGTTGTCCGATACCGAGGCATCGAGATTGACCCAGAGAAGATCAAAGCCATCAGCCAAATTCCACCCTCGAGAAATATTCAGGAGCTTCGAGGTCTCCAAGGCCACTTATCCTACATTCACCGATTCATTGTTAATTTGGATGGAAAGTTTAAGCCATTTTCCAGGCTCATGAAGAATCGATCCGCCTATGAATGGGATAAAGAGTGTCAAACCGACTTCGAAGAAATCAAGCAGTACCTGCTCCAACCTCCGGTCTTGATGCCACCCATCTCCAGAAAGTCGTGGGACCTTTACATGACTACCCTGGAACGGTACCTCGGCACACTTATCACCCATAAGAACAATGTGGGGACAGAGAACAACCTCTATTACCTCATGAGCATTCTCCTTGATACGGAGTCCAGACACCCCCCCCCCCCATCGAAAAGAGCTGCCTTGCGCTCGTGTTTTCCGTACAGAAGTTGTGACATTACTTGTAGCACCACGAGTTATAGTTGGTCTCTCGGGTATACCCACTGAAGTATATTCATGAATCGCCCAATGCTTACTAATGACTAGCATGGGGGGCGGTGATCCTCCAGTAGTTTGACATCAGGTTCGTGCCTTAGAAGGCCATCAAGGGGCAAGAATTGGAAGACTTCCTAGCTTCCCATCCAACCTCCCGAGATCAATCCATGGACCAATATTTTCCTGATGAAGAAATTCTCTAGGTAGATCATGCCATCTCATGCTGGAAAATGCACTTAGACGGTACCTCCCGAAGCCCCACTGATAGGGGGCCCAATGATCCTAAGCTCAACATAGTGGGTATGGGTATCGTCCTCATCTCCTCAGCACAATCCATCCTGCCATACTCATTCCGGTTGTCAGAAGGCAGCACCAACATTGAGGCAGAGTATCATGGACTCATCACTGGCCTCGAGCTACCCTTTGAGATAGTTGTGCCCCATTTCATGTAAAAGGGGATTTTGAACTAGTCATCCAGTAGGACAATGATGATTATGTTGTCAGGAAGCCAGAGCTCGTGCCATCTTTGGAGTGCATCCTCCGTCTAATGGCCCAGTTCCCTTCTCGAAAAGAGGTTACCAATGTCCCTCGGTCACAGAACGGTCGAGCAGACGCCTCGGTTGGTTTAGCTGCATCACTTGTAGAACCCGAGCAGGATGATTTGATCATACATGTGGCACACCAGAGATTCAATTCCCCCGTCACCCCAAAAGATGACGACAGCTTGCAGGTAAGCCACCATACCACCAGACCCTCTACGTCAGGAGCTCCAGGTTCATCAGATGTAGTGATTGAGGCCACTATCAATTGGAGGGAACCTTTGGTCGAGTGTCTCCATAATGGTTGCCTACCAGATGATCGGGCCATGTTCGAGCAGATCCGACATCACTCACTGTAATTTACCCACCATAACGGTACTAGTCTTGAGGGGGTCCTCTATAAGATGGCTTTCGATGGTGTTCTCCTCCATTGTTTTCAAGGAGATGAGATTTCTCAGGTCATTCATGAGGTTCATATCGATTCCTGCGGTGCCCACCAGGATGGGCCAAAGCTGTCCCATCAGATCCGGAGGTTGGGGTACTTCTGGAACTCTATGATCCGTTATTATATCAAGTTTTTCAAGAGATGCCACATGTTCCATGTTCATGCTATCTTCCTGTATCGGACACCAGAGCCCGTCCACTCCACTATGTACTCTTGGACATTTTCAGTGTTGGGACTCGAGGTCGTGGTACCATATCCACCGGTGACATCTCTCCAGTGTAGGTTCATCCTAACCGCTACAGATTTATTTTCCAAGTGGGCAGAGGTCGTTCCACTCAAAGTGGTCAGGGCCCATTCAATTGTCGACTTTGTGGGCTCCAATATCATCCACCAGGTTGGATTCTCTCACGCTGTCCACACCGATAATGGAACCTACTTCAAAGAAGCTGAGCTGATGAAATCGTACGCCAAGTACAATATCCGTTTGAACCATACCTCTCACAATCATTCGAAGGAAAATGGGAAGATCAAGGCCTTCAATGAAACCCTCTCGAACATTCATAAAAAATGGTTGGTCAAAACAAGAAGAGTTGGCAGAAAAAACTACCCAATGCCCTCTGGTCTTATCAGACGATGACTCACAATTCCACCCAGGTGACCCCATATTACCTGGTGTATGGGGCCGAGGCCGTCCTTCCAATCGAGATCTAGCAGCCATTGATACACAATGCAATCTATGACCAGCAGGAACTAGATAATGTGGAAGAAATCCGTCTAGCCGAATTGGATGCACTGGACGAGAACAGGCTCTGTGCCCTGCACGATCTTGAAAGGCATCAGAATATGTTAGCCAGAGCCTTCAACCAGAAGGTTAGCCATCACTATTTTCTGGAAGTTGACCTGGTGTTATCCATCTGAGCGCCAATGATACCTAGTAGGAAAACAACCATGATGGAGCCCAAATGGGAAAGAACTTACATCATTCATATGGTTTACCCCATTGGAGCATACTCCTTGGTAACCATGGATGGTGAGCGCATAACTCCTCCCACCAACGCCAAGTTCCCCAAGAAGTACATTTACTGATCATTTTGGTCCTTCACGACCATAAACTGTATGGTCCTGCATGACCTTAAACTGTACGGTCCTGGACGACCCTAAACCGCACCTGGGTCCCGTATGACCTTAAACTGCACCCAGTCATGCTTGACCTTAAACTGAAACATCGTCCTGTATGATGATAAAATATGCTTCTAGAAACATGTATAGCTTGATTCCCATCCTAATGGGATATGTAGGAATTCTCAAAAATCTCATCTCAAGCCCATCCCTGAGCACTTCACTTTGATTTCCCCCCTGGGTACAGTTTCCTCACATGATACTCGCATTATGAGGAGTAGGCTTCCTAAGCCCCACTCATTCAAGGATTATAATTATTTCACCATGTTCCCACTACATTTCTTCTATACACTCACTTCCTCACCGCACTACATTAAACGACATAGCCTTCAATAACTATGTATGGCGTGATTCAAATTCTTATGGCATACGTAGGAACTTTCGGACACTTTTTCCATTGGCCCAGCCCAAAAGCCAAAATATTCCCCTGAGGTCATCATATATGAAAAGGTGCACAATTTGTCCCTAATTTACATCGAGAAAGCCTCGACCCGGCTGTACATCCCCCTCATTGGAGATGTTCTCCACTTTTGTAGATGGGTCCATCTTTGCTTCAACCAATCCATGACTGGAATTCCATCACTTCACTCATATGGAAGGGCCCCTAAATGGTATGGATGCTCGGCCTAAGGGCCCTCCTACCACTTCGGGCCAACTCCTTCAAGGATATCGAGAAACAAGACATTACATGATCTGTGTTTTTAATGCGGTCTGTGGTCGAAGCTCATTTATTGATCCCATATCAGGTCACCTCAGGGACGCTGTTTTCGAACATGGTCAAAAGTTGTCATGGATCTTCGGACCCACCCCAAGATGTCCCAAACATCGTGTGCAGTGGTTCGTTCTGCCCCATCCCGAAGCGAAAAACATCCTTTCGGGTGGTGCAAACAGTCAGGCCCCTAGCCCTAATTCTTTTATGGAGGTGTCTGATGTGGTTACATGTCATGAACATTCCATAACCGAGGCTCCGACTCAGGCCCTTTGGCTTTCTCGGGCCCCTAGCTTAGTTACTCTATGATGGGGTTATATGGTGTGGTGTGGGATTATGTCCTCATACATGTCGGGTTACTCGTCATACCGTACATATTCTCGAATGAGACACCTCATCCAACCCTCGTCCTTACTGCAAGATGTTAAAATACAAGCATGTCAGACCTTCCTGACCAAAGCCTCAGTCCCCTTGGAATTTCTGGGCCTACAACCCCCGTCCTTACTACAAGATGTTAAACTACAAGTAGGTCAGGCCTTCTTGACCAAAGCCTCAGGCCCCTTGTCCTTTCTTGGACTACTACCATCGTCCTCACTACAAGATGATAAACTACAAGCAGGTCAGGCCTTCCTAACCAAAGCCTCATGCCCTTTGGTTTGTTTGGGCCCCAGTCCCTCATCCTCACTCCAAGACATTAAACTAGGAGTAGGCCAATCCTTCCTGACCAGAACCCAACTATCATCCCATTTGGCCTTTTCAATCCCCTGGCCTAGGTTCCTTACTATGAGATTGTGCGGTGTGGTGTAGGATTATGTCCTCATTCACATCGGGTAACTAGACACACCATACACATCCTTGTTAGTGTATTCGGACCCCTGGGCACCCTCTACAACTACATGTGTCTTGATTCCCATCCTTATGGGATACGTCGGACCACCTGAATGTCTAGGCTTCATGTCTAGCCCAATCTTCTGGAAATCGCAATCCCACCTTGGCCCCTTGTCCTACCCTTCCTCCACGAAGGTGGTTTATGGAGTGGTATGGGATTATGTCCACATTATGACCGCACCTTGTACTTCTCCTTCCGGAGCCACTCTATCGACCCTTTTCGGCGGTTCGGCAATCTGCCTAAGGGTACTCTGGTTTAGTTACCCGAAATGTCGGACTCTACTCGGACACGTCCACACCAGCTTTTCAGTCTTCGTGCTTCCCTTCATTCGTGCATTCATCACCATTCACACCCGGAGGGACCCCCATGAACAGCCTGTATACCATGCCCAAGGGCTATTCTACCATTACGGGCCCACTCCCCCAAGGGTTTTGGACAACGAATCAATAAAAATCCCGCATTGCGAATAAGGTCAGTGATGGATTCTCGTTTGTTGTTCTCATTTCAGGATAACGTGATATGGAGACTTCTTTTCTGCCATGGATAACAGTTATCGTCCATCGCCATGCCAACCCCATTAAGCCCAAAACATTAGTTACATGATTTACATCCTTCTCCATCCTCATCATGTCTAAATAGAGTTTCAAAACTCCTGGTATTATTCCTCAGGGTGCATCTACGCATTAGGGGAACAAATATGCGTTAAAGGCGTCCTTAGGGGATCTTCACCGTCTTCCCTTTGATGGATGTTCCGGGTATTTCACTAAATATATTCCTCCCTTGTTTCCCATGCTGTGTTTGACTCACATGGGCTTAGGGATCGGGTCGAGGTCTATGCCCACTCTAAAAGTTCCCATCCAAAATGGTTCGAGCTATAATACCTATGACCTCCTCAGAATTACGTCTAGCTTCATTCCTATCCTTATGGGATACATAGGAAATCACATAACTCATGTCTTTGTGTCCATCTTGAGTTTAGATAATTTGTCTCTTCTTTCCTGCCGTCGGGACCCTAACAACGAGACTGTGTGGTGTGATGTGGGATCATGTCGTCATTCACGTCGGGTTTGCAGTAGCTGCACCATGCACACCCCGTTCTAAGAATTATCCCTCCAATTTCCCATCCCGCACGACATTAAAAGGCACCCTCTAGAACTACATGTTGCTTGATTCCCATCCGCATGGGAAATGTAGGACCACACGAATATCAAGACTTCGGGTCTAGCACCACTTCTTAGAGATCCCCCGGACTCATGGCCACCTAGGCCCCTTGTCCTATCCCTCTCAGGGGGGGGTATATATAGGTATAATACAGGGTTTTGGCACTATACCCCCTTTTACCGGGAATCCACCATCTCTTGGTGTTCCTCAAGTTGAGTCGCTCAACCCCTTGCAGTGGATCACCCATGTGTTATAAGTACTCTGGTCTAGAACAAAGAGTGTCAGATTCAGCTTTGTCATGTTTCATCGACTTTTCAAACTTTGTTTCCCCCTTTATTCCGGCTTTCATCACCTTCCACACCCATAGGGCCCCCCAAGAACAGTCTGGATACCATACCGAAGGGATCACCTTCAATTACGAGCCAACACCCACGAGGGTTTTGGATAATAAATCAATACAAATCCCTCTTTTTGAATATGGTCAGCAGTCAATGCTCGTTTATTATTCCCATTTTAGGCTAATGCGATATAGATGCTGCTTTTCTGCCACGATCAGCAGTAATTTCATGTCGTCATGCCATCACCTTTAGGCCAAGAATGTTAGTTGCATGATTCACATTATATTCCACCCCATCGTGTCTAGGTGGAATCTAGACACTTTTGGCGCTATTCCTCAATGTACCTTTGCATGTCAGGGGGATTAAGCTGCAATATGGCGTCCTTCGGGACTCCCACGGTCTGAGCTCAAAGACCAGAAACTATGATCTTCATCTAGAACTACGTATGGATTGATTCCCATCCATATGGGATATGTAGGACCTCCCTAACATCTTGTTCTTATGTCCAGCTCATTTGGGAGCTAGTCTCTCCCCCTTCACCTCTCACCTCTACGTAGGCCCCTCGGCCTGAGGTTCCTCTCTCACAATTGTATACGGTATGATGTGGTATTATGTCCCCATTTACTCAGTTATTTTTCATGGCACCATACACATTCATTGCCTAGAAACGTCTCTTCTATGTCTATGCTGCATGACGTTAAAATTCATGCTTGGTCCTTTCACATGACCCTATACTATGACATTATTGTCCTGGCTACACGATGAAAAAAGACACTGCATTATGGTGGCCTCAACATAGAGGACACCCCATTGGGTATTGGTCATGTGCCATACCATTTGAAAATTCCTACTAAGGCTTGATTCTTGGTGTGACACCAGGGACTACTACCCTTGTCCCGTCACTTCACAAAAAAACACTCACCTTAAAAGGAAATCAAGACCAATCTAATACACCTTCTCTTGGTGTGAGGGATAGACCCGAGCACCCCTATCATCCTTTTCACTGGTGCCTTACCGCATCTTTCCTCCTCCAAGAACTACATATTTCTTGATTCTCATCCAGATGAGATACGTAGGAGTGCTTGGGAACTTCCCCGTGGGCCCAGCTTATCTTTCGTGTTCAGTCCCTCGACTCGAGAACATTCCCAGAGAACACACCGTATGTGGGGCTTATGTCTTCATTCATGTTGGGTTTTGTAACCACCTTACCGTGTGTCTCCTTCTCTCCTTACCCCTATGTTCTGAGTTCTATGAACATAAACTAAGACCCTCTCATGAACTATGTATAGCTTGATCCCCATCCCTATTGGGTACGTAGGAACTCCGGTTCTCATTGCTTCAGGCCCAACTCAACATCGTCCGAATTATACGACCCTAAACTATGATCCCCCAATGGGAAGGGACATGACTCCCTCTACCTAATACGTCACATTAACATATTCAGATTCATTTTGAAAAATAGTCTGATGTGTGGAATTTTCATGTAGATATTTCTCTCATTCCAAGTCCATGCTTTGGGTTCTCGCTATTTGGACCTTCATCCTCTTCCACATCCAAAAGGACCATCATACAACATAGATGTTAGTATTAAGTGATCTCCATGGATGCTGGGCCTAAGGGACCTCCTCTCGTTTCAGGCCAACACCCCTAAGGATCTCTGACGACATCTGTGACAGGTCACATGTTTCGAACATTGTCAACAGTCGACCCTTTTTTTCGTCCCCAATCATGGATAATGCGATACAGATGCTATATTTCCACCACGGTCAACAATTATCCACTATCTTCATACCGCCATCATCGTTATCCAAATCTCGATCGTCATGATTCACACATTTCCATTTCCTCATGTTCAATTGGAATTCCAACCTACTCGACACTACCTCTTTGTGCAACTATCTTCTCCACATATACGTGTTAGCGTCATTAGGATGGTATTGACCGAGCATCCCTTCGCCCTAACATGCCCCTTCTTGTGTCGAGAAAGTTCTTCATTACTTCGTGTTTCCCCCTTTGAGCATGACTCACGTGGTCTTGGTATTTTTGGTAGGTTGTGTACAGGCACAACCAGGTTTCTCATCGTCATGCATGACGTTAAACTATTCTTTATGAACTACGGGTGGCCTGATTTCCATCCTCATAGGATATGTAGGGACACCGTAATATTTTGTTTGTGGTCCAGCCCCTAGGAGTTATAGAACTTGTTCTTCCCCTTTATGGCCCTCTAGCCGAACCCCTTGAAGGGGATCGTACAAATATAACTCAGCCCTAAACAACTTCAGGATTCCTCAAGATGACATTGGGTAGAAACAGACCCCCCTCACCAGAGAGGCCCTTTCTGAATGAATGAATGATCCATGATTAAACTGATGCAACCATATAACCTGCTCCCACCACGATGGAATAGTTTCATGAGTGTTGGATTCTGCTCAAACAAACCATCACTCCAAATTCCACGCCTTGCATGCCCCTTATTTGGATTGTCGTCCTCTTTCATGTCTGGAGGAACCCCTTAGCAGTGTGGAAACTCGACTTATGGTCCACCTGCTATCCTAGTACAACATTCCCATGGACTGGTCATGTTTGGAGGGACCCCCTAATAGTATGGATGCTCGACCTATGGTATGCCTGCTATCCTGGGCCAATGTCCCGGAAGACTGATGGATGATATTTGAGTTAGTCACCATGTTGAAAACATTTTCAACAGTTGGCCCTCATTTGTTGTCCCCATTTCAGGATAACAAGATATGGAGAATATTTTTCTTCCATGTTTAACAGTTGTTCTTAATCTTTATGCCACCCTCACAATGTTTCGATTCTTGGGTATCGTGATTCACACTTCCAATTCTCATCCGTTCAGACCGATTTTAGCTCCCCTGGCGTTGCACCGTTTGTGCACAAAAGCATGCAGGAAGGACGTTAATTCGGCTGTTCTGAGATCTTCCTTCTCCAGTCATGTCTCTCCTATTTCCCAGAAATCCGGACCAGTTATCCAAACCCTAGATGCCCGAAGAATGGTTTACAATCCTATGTTTGGATGGGATAATGAGGTGACTATCTCTTGATTCTCACATAGGGGCCGACCGACGTGAGCGTTGGGAATTGTCGCTGGACGTTCCTCAAACATTTTAAGGATGCAATAAACTAGTTCAAATAACAGAACTCGTGCATGCTACAACAGAAAAGAAATCAATCAATCAAAGCACAAAAGTATGTTGAAAGGGTTTATAATTATTACAGTACACGGGGGTCAACTCCCACCATGGACGGATTGACCCCGTCAAAAGAGAGTTGCAACTCCACCACACATTGACTTGTGACGTCTAAGAATTGATGTGGCCAACTTAGCTCCTACTCCTCCTTAGTAGCGATGGGGCGCATTTCATCAGCCTCAGCTCGGGCCCACTCTATGTCAGTCTAAATGAAGGCCATCCCCCCATAAAACCGCTTCAAGCCCTCTTCGGCCTCTGCCAGCTGGTCCTTCAGCCGCACGACGAGCTCTGATTGCGTGCCGCCAGAAGCGAAGTGTTCATCTCCCTGGGCCTGAAGCTGTTAGACCTCGTTTTCAGCCTCCTGGAACGTCTTGATATTTGTCTCCTTCTTCCACTTCCATCCCATGCTGAGCCCACTCTAATACTCTGAAATCTTCACTACCTTGAGATCTCGGATGAGCATATGAGTCGCTGGGCATCCACTCCCCAAGCAAACAGTTCGTGCAACCGCGAGCAATGCCTGTCCATTTCATTCAACCCTAGAGATTAGGGGGTGTAATTGATGAAGTGCATGATTAGCTTCCATGATTGGTGGCCGACTATTTTTGTGCCCACTTCATTGTAGTTTGTTTCGTCCCAGTCCACACGACTGGTAGGCTTGTATGCGGGATACGACCGCAAGAAATCTTCAGCAGGATCAGTGTCTAGAGTTGAATCTGGAGCAACATCTGGCACCGGTGCAGGCGTGGAAGGACATGGGTCGGCCAGTCGATCTTCATCGTCGAAATCCACCTATATAACCCCTGGCGCAACCATACTGGTGGTATCGCCAATGATAGGAAGTGATGCATCTAGGGTAGGTGGGGTAACTATCTCCACAATCACCAGCATGCCTCTAGGAGGGATGCCTCCAGACATCCCGACCTGCGTTGCCGTAGAAGCCCATGCCAGTCATAAAAATGTACATGACAGGGAAGGGCATGGACGTCAGTTGGAACAATATACATATGACGACAATGAATTCAGTGGAGAATACTTACAGAGATCGAACTCATGGTTCTGCTCCTGAGTCGATGCTGACGGGACACAAAGGCATAGACCTCTGTATATTGTCGAAAGGTCTAGAAATTTTGGAAGAGACACCTCGGGTGCCCTAGCCCAAGCATCCACCGAACTAGATGTATCCACAGGCACAGGTTCCGACGTTCTGGTATCTTCACCCACCGATGGGCGAGTTCAAGGCCTGCATACAAGCTCCTCATGCACAGTTCAGATGTTGGTATGAAATCCACGATTACCTGAGAGTAGAACCTGAGGGAAGAAAACATGGTATGTTTCCTCGAGAGTCTCCATGAAATCATTGAGGTCTGAGTCTTGATCGCCTATTTCGCATTCCTCCAACATGCTCCCTTTGCCAGCCTTGTTTTCCTCGAATGATTCGTCTGATTCTTCCAGCTGTGGGAAGCGTTCTCTTAGTTCGGCGGCCGACAGCTATGGGAGAACCGTCTGATATAGTAGTACCCTTACCCGATCTTTCATTGGACTTAGGGCACCACTAGAATGGACACAGTCCTCCAGATTATCCAGGTATTTCTCCGCCTCCGCCAGAGCCACCGTAAAACCAGCCCGAACAGGGCCTATACATAGTAAAACCATCCCGAGACGGTTCAAGTGTTCCCACATCACTGGAAGACCGAGGTGTTACCAGTTGACATCCCAAATATCCTAGGCCTCCAAGAATACAACATCCTCTAGCATGTCAATATGGTGCAGCCACTTCCCCGGATCCTGAGTGGATATCCTACGAAACCCCCTCAGTCGTTGCCCCTCAAGATGGATCTGCTCTTCCAGAACCACCGGGTCTGCTACCACTGTTGGATCTTCCACTGTTGTCTCATCCTTGGTTGGTGTAGGTATTGCCGCCATGGAATCCCCTTCTCTACGAGATGCCCTTACTGCCCTCAGACCCCGACCTCGGGATAGGGGAGGCCAGCCATCTCCAGCTCGAATGGTTGGCTGTTTCAGCATTTCCTCCGAATAAGATTCCTCCCATCTGATTGCATACTCCTTCACCAGTCTAAAGGTGGATGTGGACAGAGAAAATGTAATTCACATTTTCCTTTCTTTCCGTGTGAAGATGAGCCATTGTTTCCTCCTTACAAATGGGTGCTCCTCGTGACGCGCCTCCCAGTTGACCTGCGAGGTCAGCCGCTTTAGAGACCAGAACATCCTATTGAGCCGGTGCGGGGTGTACGGCTCGCAGAGCAGCTCACGGTCCACCCGTGACACCAAAACTCCACCTTTCAAGGCCAAGAGATAAGCCCTATATTTTTCCATTCCCTGAACGTCTTCGGTGAGTACTCCAGTCGGTAATGGAAATGGGTGGATGTTAAACTCATCTGCCTTGCACACCTTGTTCAGCACCATTGGTATGGTTAGTTTGAATTTGAAGCTCCTAGAATTATTCAGAATGGAGATGTAGAAATTCGAACCTGGTGGTGAGATGGGGTTTGGATATTCGTAAACCCCCCCTGAAGTGCGCCGTGATCTACCCATACAGAAGGTAGAAGGGCCCGTATATCCTCAAAGGCTTATTTCCCTCGCAAACCTGCTGTAGCATCCTGTACAATATGGAGAGCATTGGAATCCCCATATTGGACCGCTTCCCTGTGGAAAGCATGGATTCCATGATGAATGATCTAGGCTACAACCCCATGTTGGTATCCCTCACTGGTTGGATCCAACCGTAGATAAGGGCCATGATAAATGTTGCCTGTCTGTTTATCGGCCGTTGTTCAGTATTGACACAGAAACCCTAGTTCATCCATTGGATGTCCTCCAAGATCCACCAATATGAGTGCTCCATGCCACATTGATGCCCCTTCAGGCATGTTCGATGCCTAGAAGGGAACTCTCAATTCACCGAGCGATTCAGGAAATGATTGAACCACTTCTTGAAGTGGACATCCCTCACTGCTTCCATGTCCTCTTTGGGGACCAGTCTCATCAGTGCCAGTTCCAGCTGCGACATTTGCTTCTATTCCTCCCATGCGCTCATGAAGGGTAGGAACTCATCATACATGGCCCCCAAGGTCGGGACCCCTGAATTATGATGTACATCCCATAGACTGATGCCAACCTCCCCATGGTGTAGGTGAAAATTGTTGGTACTACATAACCATCTACTCAATAGCTCTAACATTAGTTTTTTTGATTGATAAATGTGGAATTGGGAGGCCCAGGCCACCTCATACAAGCCCACACTTCTCATCTCTGCCCCAAACTCCTCACATGAGGCACCAACCTAGTAGGCCCATTCCTAGTCATCGGTGAAGTTGCAACCCTGGAGCAGGTCCCACTCATTGGACCACCCCTTCCTTGAATCCTGCGAAGCTATCTTTAGTATAGTGCGGTACATGGGAGGGGACACCTCCAGTTTCAGTGGCTTCCCATCAATTTTGTTCACTTAGTTTTATAGAGAGTCGGCAGTGACAGGTGTGAAGTACTTCTGCGCATGACCATCGGCTACCCTGAACCATTGGCGTAGGCACGGTATGCTCCTGAACCAACAAACCGGTTCATCCCGGCTCACCTAAGTGATGAAGACTCCATCCATTAGGCGAAATCCATACAATGTAAACTTCTTTCATAGCGGATAGTTCTTCTGGATCTCTGAAAAGAGTTCCTTCAAAGAATTGTGGTCTGAATGGCTTCAGACAATCTCCCCCATGCCTAGATAGTTGGCCATCTCATCCCTTCGGGCAACGTCTACCAGCACACCAAGCGTGGCTTCATGATGGGCGATTGGGTTTTCAGAACTCAGACAAAATAACATTATGTTTTATTATTTTCTATTTATATTTATCATTAAAACATTCATAATTCATTGAATTTTAATAAATTTTATTCATTCATCAATTTGAGTCAACATTCAACGTGATGATGGATGCATGGGTATCATCAATATCACATGACCTTTTATATCATTTTTATGAATTAATTTGGATTCATTATAAAATGTTATAAAGAAATTGTCCACTCCAATATATCTTTCTAAATTGGGATGTTGGTTTTATACAATCATTGATTTTTTTTCACTCCATTTTAGATAAGAATTTGTTAAAATTTTATCATTGTTTTTCTTAAGTGATATTATAGTTGTTTGATGTGGTTATGGGTTGAAAATATTAAATTATATGGGAAACAAGATACATGAACAATTTTAGATCATAGATATTAATATCAAGGATTTTACCAAGCATTGTATCACTAAGTGCTCCAATGTGTTTCTTAATATGTTGATCGCAGTTATTGAAGTTGCGTGTCTCATCGATGGAGTACATTTCACATAATTATCCATAACATTAGTAATGAATTTTTCTAAGAAATTATAACAAAAAATATCACCTCTCAAAGAGACCATATGTCATGGTTTTCTAAGGACACTATCCATTTTATGTTTTCCCATTGCGTAACTTACCATGTGGCCTATTTGTGTTCCCTGAACTGAATCATTTAAAATTTGAAACTTATCCATTTTATATTATATGGTTATATATAGTAACATTACAATATATTAACGTTTAAAGAACAACATGGGATATTTATAATTTAATTAATAGTATTCTTAATGAATACTTATAGGTTTGGTTCACATTATTCTTGAATTAATATTTCATCATGTTTCCTAGTAATTATTATCATAGCCTAAACCCAAGAATATTATTATAATGATAATAATTTTGTTTCATTTTTCATTTATCACATTTAAACAATTTGTTTTTTCTATGAATTATTATCATATTTACCTATTTATACTATCATCCATTATATATTAATATTCTGGGTTTATGTTTGTAGGTATTTTTTTAAAGTAATTCACATTGAATTTTAATAAATAGGTTTAATTGGAAATATCAATATAAACTTGTTTTTTAAGATTGATATAATGGTTTAGTGGTGATATAATTATTGATAATTCCTTGGTGTATCCATTGGTCTTAGTGATTAATTCTTCATTATAACTGTAAAAATATGAAAATATGGGTTTCGAAGAATCTATTTATGGGAATGGTTTCATGTAGTCTTTTTTTTAAATTGTACATTTTAAACATATATGGAGATGGCTTTGTTGTTATGGATTTTACCATAGATAATATTGATTTTTTATTATTTATGGATTTTTATATGGGGAATTGTAGACATATATTATAGTATAGTATTCATTTTTTATATGTTATATTCAATACATTTTTAATATTTCTATTTTTAAAAAGATAATTTTTGGGTTTTTTTAGTGACCATAACCTATGATAGACCCACACTGGTGTCATTTCATGATTGTCCATGTATTTTAATTATAATAATTATTTCATTGAAAATAAATAGATGGAATTTTGATGAAACAACTTGTTTTTGGTTGAGGGTGTATTCTAAATATAATTTATCACACATAGAATTGGGGCATTCAGGCATCTGGGGTTAAGAATATATCATATCAATGTATAAATTTTTGTAACCATAGGTGGTTGAGAATATTTATCTAACTTTTTCCTGGTTTTCCATATTCAATTATAATTATTTTATGTCTATTTAATTTAACGCGTTATTCTCTAAAATTTTCACAATTTTATTTATTTATTTATTGTATATTATATGTAAATTTTTTAATCCAGATTCATGAAGTTTAAATTTTTATTTTGATATTGATAAAATGTGAATTGGATGTTCCACTATTTTATCAGAAAAATCAACTGAGAAAATATCTTCTATATTATGTGGTGGATGTTGTGGGACCAATTCAATAGGAGAATCCTCCCACACAACCTTGTTTTTTACAATCAATTAACCATAGAATAATCCAACATGGATAAGAATTTTTTCGAATATACAGACTATTGGTGGATCATGAAGATACATTTTTGGTAGATAATTAACCAATAATCCATGGTGAATCGGACCCCAGGGATCCAAATAGAGCATCGAGTGGATTGGAAGGATATTCCTATTCCAAAAGATAATATTTTACACAATACTTGATTCTCATAACTTCATGCTTCAAGGTCCATAAATTAATTTCTTTAATCCGTCATGAAATATATGTTACATGAAATTTCAAAATATAATTTTGAATATGGACTTCAAAAAAATGATTTATAATGGAATGTTAAGAGTAATAACAAATTTATATATTATTACCTTCTAGGTTATGGAGACAATACGATATTAGAGTATTAAAATCATTTCAATGAGTTGGTCCACTTTTCACCCATGTATGTCACTACGGATTATATTAATAACCGAAAGAATGATATGGGTATAACGATGGACATTATATTGTTGTTTATTCAATTATTCCATTAAAAATTTACTGATGTGGTTCATAATGGTGTTATGGATGAGGAAGACATTCTAGGGAAAATGTTTTAAGTAGTGAATGATTTAATGTAGGAAGAATCGAATGTGTGTTATATAGATAATGATGGATGTGTAAGGGTGATACATTAACATTAAAAATATTTTTAGTTGATTTATCTAGACAACATCAGGTAATATACTTTCATTGTTGTAATGTTTGTCATATGAAGCAAAATTGTACTGATGCACCTACAACATGATATATTTATGGACAATCATATCACCTTAATCGATTTTGAAGTAGAATTTATCAATGTAGAAATTATAAAACCACACATAAAAAATTATATTAATATTGTTTTGATATATCAACAGGTGTGGAATATGAACATAATTCATAGAGGGTACTCAAATTTATAATGAAATATCGAGGAGTGAATAAGATTATACATCTTACACAGTTGATTATGAACCCAAGTTATCTTAATCATGGCTCAACAATATTAGAGGTACAATGATCATCTTATATGTCACGAACCAGATTTGGTCGCCACCATTAACGGCACCAAAACAGGTCTGTGGCAAGGCCCGAAGGGCATTACCTATCCCCACGGGAGGGCCCAAGTGACCGGGTATCAATAATTTATGTTTGGGAATGATTTACCCGAGTATGAAAGCATAAAACATTAAAAAAAATCCATAATATAAATCTGAAATTTTTGAGCCAATCAAGACTTAAGTAAAAACCAGAACTGAATACATTGATTTAAAGATAATAAAAGTGGTCAAAAGAAAAATAATTATAGCATCAACATACCCCCAAGGACTCCACACGACTTGGGTTCATCTCCCCCAAGCTGTCTCCACAACTCCGCACCAAGGATGGGAACTAACACCATGAACTGCCATCACCCTTAGATTTTCCTTTACCTAAATAAAACATAACCAAGTCTAAATACACCCAAGGGGTGTAATTAGGGTGTTAGACTAAGACAAATAGGATGCCACCCAATTATTCCAAGGAGTAAGAAATACAATGTGAAAAATCAAGCAGTTTCCATATGCAAGGAAAAGTTGTGTTAAAATTTCACGAAATTAAACCTCCAATTGAAAAATGTTTTCAATACAAAAATTTCAGAATATTAACAAATTAAAATATATGTGTCTGATACTGTAATTAAATTCTAAACAAACCCTATGAAATGGGTAAACACTAAAAATCCAATGAGCAACAACATTGGGAACATCCCCAGGCACTAGGTTGTCGTGGGCCATATGTACCTTGTACCTCGGTGTAAAGTAACCATAGAAAAATAAGTTCTCATGCACGATACACTAGTAGGGAACTTACCCATAACCTAGTGGTCCCCAATAATCATCCACATAGTTTAGTTATAGTTTTTGTTATCCAATTGATAAGTGAAACAGGGACAAAACCCATCCGGTCCACTAGTCGTACTAGTACACATCCGCCCCACCTAGGTACCCCGCTCAATAAATTTCATCATGAAACATAAGTAAATTATCATATAAAACACCACTACTGGTCAAACAAAACCAATAAAGTATATATCACATTTTATACCACTTAAAACACGCAACAAAACACAAAGATTTTTCATAAAACAATTCCTCAAAATCTAGTAGTGTTTCGAACACAAAACTCCTTATAAACCTCACATGCATACTATGTGCACATTTTTATGTTTCCAAAATAGAAATGGAAGCCTAATACATTTCACTGAAAACAAAAAATCATTTTTAGGGCAGCCCCATATGGTTCAAGAAATGACATCATTGCAAAATATCCATTTTTACACAACACAACTCTTATGAATTTCATGTGGTTCACAAACACCAGTAAAACCAGATTTTTCAGCAACAAACACAACGGATAATCATTCAAAACAGTATTTTTATCCCTATTATAGTTCAATAAAATAAACTAATTACTTATAGGGTATCCCCAAATAAACTAATAAAACATTTCTATGAAGAAACCCCCAATTTCACATGAAATTCGAATTCAGGAATCATTTAAAATAAAAACACCATTAAAACTATTTTTTTCAGAAATATTAAAATTAAATAAGAATGAAAATATCATAAAAATAGTATACAATTCCCAAATATTTTATACACAATGGAATCAACTAACAAATTAAGGAAAATCCTTGAATCACCGTGCCAAAATTTATTCGCACCACCGCCGCACCAATAAAGAATGCAAACAACCCTAAAACCACAATAATTTGAACATAAAACCCATTTTTAAACCTTAGGTTCTCATTTCTACCCGCTGGTCATTTGGGTCTTCAAGGAAGAGGAAAAAACCCTAATAAAAACAAATAAAACCCTAAGCAATTTTAAGGAGGAAATGTATGATCTAACTTACTTGAAGTATCTTGAATTAATCACTCCAAAACACCGGTAGATGAAATTTAAAACATCCACAACTTAGTGCTCATTAGAAAAAAAATTATAAGGTCATTTAGGAACTAGAATGGAAGAAAGATATTTAGAATTGAGAGAGTTATGAAATAATTACATTACCTCTTCATATCTGGGAGATTTGAGGAAGCCTATGAAGTTCGGCACCAATACTCGCTTAACCAGAGCTCCAAAGAAGGGGGAGATAGCTCAGATGCGCGGCTGGGTTAATTGGTCATTGGTGAGACTTAGAATCACAAAAAAATCCCAAATATTGAATATGTTATAACATAATAAAAATTTATTTTTTAAACAGGAATTGGGCTTTTGGGCAGGCCCAACCCCTTATATAAAAACACAAATAAACCTTGGTTATGGATTTATAAAAGCTCCAAATTACCTTGGTGGTGTAAATAGGTTTGGGGAGGCCAAGTATGAATTTCAATGGATGAAAAATGTTGAAAAATGAAAATTTTATAAAAGATAAAAAATTTATTTTTCAATCTGGAATTGGGCTCACGGTTTGGCCCAATTCCTGAATACTCATCTATTCCTCCCTAAAACCTAGGGAAACCCCCAAAACAAAGCAAGGATGTAAATTAAATGAAAAATAACTTTAAAATATGTCATGTATGTGACAATTCTCCCCACCATGATGGACTTTCTACCCCAGAAAGTCAACATGAAGCTTGGTTGAAAACCAAGAATGGGTACTCTTCCTCGACCCATGAATTTCGCTCCCATGTCTCTTGTGTATCATTCCAACGCTGCCATAGAACCCGGAATAAAGGAATAGACTTCCCTAGAAGTATCTTCTTTTGGGAGTCCACTATTTTCACCGGCCTCTCAACAACAGACAAGTCAGGCTCTATCTCTAGTTCTTCCCAACTCAACACATGGGATGGATCCGGGTTGTATTTCTTCAATTGAGAGACGTGGAAGATATCATGGATAGACGTCAACTAAGAAGGTAAGGCCAACATATATGCCACTTTACCAATACAATTAGTGATCTAAAAGGGACCGACATTCCATGTCATCAGCTTACCTTGCTTACCCAATCGATGATGGCCCAGACGAGGGGCCACTTTTAAGAATGCCCTATCACCCACAGAAGACTCTAGGTCTTGACGCCTCCGGTCAGAATAAGATTTATGAAGACTCTGCGCTGTCAATAAGCTCTACCTGATCAACATGACCTTTTTAGAAGTCTCCTGCACAAGTCTCGGCCCCAAAAGTGAAGTCTCTCCTACCTCAGCCTACCATAGGGGGGACCGACATGGCCAACCATAGAGCACCTCAAAAGGGGCCATTTCAGTTGAGTATTGGTAACTATTAATATAAGAAAACTCAACCAATCCCAAATGGATATTCCAAGAACCTCCAAAGTCTAGGACACATGCACGAAGCATGTCCTCTAAAATCTGATTCGCCAGCTCTATCAGACCATCCGTCTGAGGGTGGTATGTCGTGCTCATCTTAATCTGAGACTCCAAGGCCTTCTGAAGGCCTTCCCAAAATCTAGAAGTGAGGTGGGGGTATCTATCTATGACAACTTCTGATGGTACACCATGGATTCCCACCACTTCCTGAAGATATAAATGGCTCAACTCATACAATTTAGTTGTATCTTTTATCGGAATGAAGTGGGCTGATTTGTTCAGACAATCATTCACCACCCAAATGGCATTCTTACCCCGAGGTGTGTGGGGTTAGCCAACAATAAAGTCCATGAAAACCTCGTCCCACTTCTTGGTAAGAATGGGTAGTGGCTGGAGCAAACCGGAAGGCCTTTAGTGCTCTGAATTCACCTGCTGGCATGTGTAGCATCTTGAAACAAAGTCCTCTATGTCCCGTCTCATTCCAAGACACCAAAACTACCGACGGACATCATAATACATCTTAGTGGCACCCGGATGGACAGCCCAATGAGACTGGTGGCTATCCTGCACCACCTCCTTCCGTAGTGATAATGGCACTACAGAATGAACCTTGATGAATAAGATTCCCTCAAGAGACGATGACAAATCATAGGATATCTCCCCACCATGAAGAAACAGCTTCAACCGCTGACATAGCTTATTACTGGGTTGTTCCCGCATAATAAACTCCAATAGAGAAGGAGTCAACTGGGCGCTCTCCAATAATGCCCCTCCACTGTGTTCCCTGGTCTCCGCATGCATCTGTGAAAAGAACCCCATCAATGTCCACTCATCACTAGCCTTCCTCAAAGCCAGAACTGGAACTCATCTGCTCAAATCATCAGCCACCACATTACCCTTTCCTGGGGTATAGACAATGTCAAAGTCGAACTCCTACAAGTACATGATCCAGTGACGCTGCCTCAAGTTGAGGTCCTTCTACGAGAAGATATAAGCTAAGATTTTATGATCAGATTATACCAAAAACTTCTCCCCAAAGAGGTAGTGACACCATGTCTTCAAAGAATGCATAACCGCTGCCAACTCCAAGTCATGGGTTGGGTAGTTCTATTCATGTGGTCGGAGTTGGCGAGAGCCATAAGCCACAACGTGATCTTCCTGCAAAAGCACGCACCCAAGACCCCTACATGAAGCATTACAATAGACCACATATCCCTTTCCAGCTTCTGGAAAAATCCGCACAGGGACGGTAGTAAACCGACTCTTCAGCTCCTCAATGGATTCCTGAAAATCTAGTCCCCATAAAATCTTCACCCCTTTTCAGGTGAGTGCGGTCATCGGTGAATCGATCCGAGAAAAATCCCAAACGAATCTCATGTAATAACCAGTCAGGCCATGGGAACTCCGGATCTCGAACACATTCTTCGGTTTCTCCCACGACATGAATGCACTAATGTTCTCAGGGTCCACTGAAACTCCATGCTTCGAGACCACATGCCCCAGAAATCTCACCTCTCTGATCAAAAAAGTGCACTTTGACAACATTTCATAGAGGCGGTGATCCCGTAATGTACCCAAAACGATCCTCAAGTGATATTTGTGTTCCTCCTCAGAGCAAGAATATACCATAATGTCATCCACAAACACCAAAAAAAAGAATTGAGATACTGATGGAACACCCCATTTATAAGTTCCATAAATACTGTTGGAGCATTGGTCAATCCAAAGGGCATGACCAAATACTCAAAACTGGCCATACCTGCTTTGGAAGGCTGTCTTTGGGATATCTGACTCTTTCACCCTGAGTTGATGATACCTTGAACCCAGTTCTATCTTTGAGAACCACCTTTCCCCCTTCAACTGATCAAACAAATAAATTATTCTGGGAAAAGGGTATTATTTTTAAATTGTTTCCTTATTCAGCTTCTGGTAGTCAACGCACAACTAGAGGGATCCATCAGCCTTTTTTGCAAACAACACGGGAGTGGCCCATGAAGACACACTCGGGTGAATGAATCCATTGGATTCTAAGTCTTCCAACTATATCATTAATTCCCTCAGCTCGGTGGGGGCCATGCGATAAGAGGGAAGAGATAACGGCTGTGTTCCTGGTGCCAGATCAATCGAAAACTCCACATCCCGCTCTAGGGGAAAACCTGAAAAATCATGCGGGAATACCTCCGGAAACTCATTCACTACATAATGTAGTGAACCATCAGGGGAAAGAACATCCTCTAGCATGATCAATGATAACTGGAAGATAACACTTCCAAACTATGGGAGTGGAGGCCCTGAGTGACCTGACCGAGGAACCCATTCTCCATAAAAAAACCAGACGACTCCCGTCAGGTGCTGTAAAACACACACGCCGTATGTAGCAATCGATGTGTGCCTGGAAGTGTAATATCCAATCCATACCATGTATGACATAAAAAAGGACCATATCTAAGACCAAGAGGTCCCACCCCATCTCAACCCCTGACACAGAAAGCGCACACGAGGGGCACTTAAGGCCCCGCTCCTTCTTCTTTCCCAGCGGTGTCACCAAATCCATCACGAAAGACTTCAACTCAGTTGGAAAATTCAGAATTTCCACAAAATGGGAAAAAATGAATGAAATAGAGGCACCAGTATCAAAAAGAGTAGTAGAAATAGAAGATGCGATCATAACGGTACCTCAAACTGTTGACGATCCCGCCTTTAATCCTGATGGTGGCTGATCCACTACATGGAGATGTCCAATATCTTCCTGAGGACGACCGCTAGTCTATGGTTGTGCCCTGAACTGGCTCTGCCAAGAAGATGATCCAGCCCTACCACCACGACCACCAAATCGAGATCCCCCAGTCCTTGATGGCTCGAAATGTGCTGGCACTCCTCTTGAATCCACTGACCCTGCCCCACTTGGGAGTGGACGTGCCACACCACAGAAGTGCTGAAAAATACCTATACATCCTCACTGGTAACAAGGCTTCAGAGGAATTGGACATGCTGGTTGGATATTCCTATGCCTCCCACATTGGTGGCACACGACCGATCTCGCATCAGAAGACGCAGAAAAAAACTGCCTGGAAGAGTGGCTTGAACTGCCCCCTCCTTTCTTCACATGATCCTCCCGCTTCCTTTTCTTCTCTGAGGATCTGCCACTGCCCACTACTGATACTGAACCATAGAAACCAGCCCTGAATTTCCTATCAATCTCAACCATGCATGCTCGATCAACGACCTCAGCATAGGTCCTCAGCATAAACAAGAACACCTAGGAGTATATCTCTGGTCGCAAGCCTTTCTCAAACCTATCGGCCTTCGCTTGCTCATTAGAGACAATTTCTGGAGCATTCCGAACCAACTCTGCAAAACGGTTGGCATACTCTATCACAGATCGATTCCCCCGAACAAGTTCCATAAACTCTCTAGACCTAGCATAATCCAACACCTCAGGGAAGTACTATTCATTAAAGACATCCTTGAAATATCCCAAGCGCATCTGCTCATTCTTCCCAGCCAGAAGCACTGACTCCCACCATTTACGGTTGGGACCCTATAACAGAATGGAGGCACACATCATCATGAACTCCTCGGGTGTTTCTAGGAACTCAATCATATGCTCGGTCTTCTTGAGCCATTCCTCTACTTCTTTCGGTTCTGAGCTGCCTTGGATGGTCGGAGGATTATTTTTCAGGAACTCTTAGGCCTTGTCCTTTCTAGGACCGGTATTATCCTCTCTAAGAATAGCTGTAACTAGAGCTGGTCCATATCCTAGAGCTTGTACAGCCCGGAAAACGTCCTCGACTAGCCTCTAATAAATTGGTGTGGGAGAACTCTCTTCGGCTTCCTCTCGTGGGTGCGTTAGAGATTTCTGAGGAGGAATGTTTCTACAAAATGAAATAGTCACAAAACAATAATAAATACCACAAATCAGAAAATTTTAATCAAATAAATCAAATATAAATAAACTAAACACATTTCAGTATTAAAAGAAACAACTACTCCACATCCACCTGATGTCCACTTGTGGTCTACTACCCAGATGTCTCACCTAGAAGTGAAGTCAATCCGTGAGTTCCAACATCCCCTGGTGTCTCATGGTCTACCATGAAATGTGCGGCCCAGAAAACCTACTCACATCCAAAAACCTGAGCCCTAACAGTCCTAGCTCCTGTCTATCCCGACCCATCCCAAAATAGCAATATAACCCAAAAACATTAACCTGTTCTGATACCATTTTTTCCCAAACCTGATCTGGTCGCCACCATTAACTACAAAAAACCCCGCCCATGGTAAGTCCCGAAGGGCGTTCCCTATCCCCACGGGCTGCCACAAGTTCCTGGGTATCATTAATTTAGGTTTGGGAATGATTTACCCGAGTATGAAAGCATAAAACATTAAAAACAATGCATAATATAAATGTGAAATTTCTGAGAAAGACAAGACTTAAGTAGAAACCAGAACTGAATAAGTTGGTTTAAAGAAAATACAATTGGTCCAAATAATAATAATTATGTCATCATGATATCCCAAAGTACTCCACATGATTAG
The DNA here is from genome assembly GCA_963277665.1 of Viscum album. Lineage (NCBI taxonomy): Eukaryota > Viridiplantae > Streptophyta > Magnoliopsida > Santalales > Viscaceae > Viscum > Viscum album. The sequence continues at coordinate 1,199,160,461 of OY728121.1, read as the reverse complement.
GGGTCATCTCCCCTAAGCTGTCTCCACAACTCCGCACCAAGGATGGGAACTAACACCCTGAACTGTCATCACCCTTAGCTTTTCCTTTACCTGAATCAAACATAACCAAGTCTACATACACCCAAGGGGTGTATGTAGGGTGTGATCCAAAGACAAATAGGATACCTCTCCATGATTCCATGTAGTAATAAATACAATGTGAAAAAGAAAGCATTTTTCATATGCAAGGAAAAGTAGTGTTAAAATTTCATGAAATGAAACCTCCAATTGAAAATAGTTTTCAATCCAAAATGTTCAGAATATTAACAAATTAAAATAGATGTGTTATATACTATAATTTTATTCCAAACACACCCTATGACAAGGGTATATACTACAAATCCAATGAGCAACAACATTGGGAACACCCCTAGGCACTAGGTTGTCTTGGGCCCTATGTACCACGTACCTCGGTGTAAAGTAACCATAGAAAAATCTGTGCTCATACACAATCCACTAGTAGGGAACATTCCAATAAACTAGTGGTCCCCAATAATCATCCAAATAGTTATGTTAGAGTTTTCGTTATCCAAATGCTATGTGAAACAGAGACAAAACCCATCTGGTCCACTAGCCCTACTAGTACAAATCCGCCCCACCTAGGTACACAAGTATCCCCTTTTGTGATCAATCAATTTCAGAATGAAACATAAATAAATTTTAATATAAAACACCATTACAGGTCAAAAACAACCAATACAGTATCTATCACATTTTATACCACTTAAAACATGCAACAAAACACATAGATTTTTCATAAAACAATTCCTCAAAATCTCGTAGTGTTTCAGACACAAAACTCCTTATAAACCTCACTTGCATACTATGTGCACATTTTTTAGTTTCCAAAATAGAAAGTGCATCCTACTACATTTCAGTGAAAACACAAAATCATTTTTAGGGCAGCCCCATATGGTTCATGAAACGACATGATTGCAAAATCTCCATTTTTACACAACACAACTCTTAGAATTTCATGTGGTACACAAACACCAATAAAACCGGATTTTGCAGCAAAAAACACAAGGTATAATCATTAAAAACAGTATTTTATATCCCTATTATAGTTCCATAAAATCAACTAATTACTTATAGGGTGTCCCCAATTAAAAAAATAAAACATTTCTATGAAGAAACCGGCAATTTCAAATGAAATTGTCATTTAGGATTCATTTTAAATACAAACACCACTAAAACTATTTTTTCAGCAATAATAAAATTAAATAAGCATGAAAATACCATAAAAATAGTAGCCAATTCACAAATATTTCATACATAATGGAATCACCTACCAAATTAAGTAAATTCCCTGAATCACTGTGCGGAAATTAATTCGCACCACTGCTGCACCAATAAAGACCTAGAACAACCCTAAAACCACAAGAATTGGAAAATAAAACCCATGTTTAAACCTTAAGTTCGAAACCCTACCTCCTGGTCATTTGGGACATCATTGAAGTGGAAAAAACCCTAATAAAAACAAATAAAACCCTAAGAAATTTGAAGGAGGAAATGAATGAATTTTCTTACTTGAAGTATCTTCAGTTAATCACTCAAAAACACCAGTACATGAAATTTAAAACACCTACAACATAGGTATCGTTCGATTAAGAATTATAGGGTCATTTAAGAACTGTAATGGTGGAAAAATATTGAGAATTGAGATTGTTATGAATGAATGACTTCACCTATTCAAATATGGGCAATTTGAGGAAGCCTGTGACGTTCTGCCCAAAAACCCAATTAACCAGAGCTCCAAAGAATGGTGAGATAGTTGAGACACTCTGGTAGGTTAATTGTTCTTGGATGAGACTTGGAATCACCGAGAAAACTCAAATATTGAATATGTTATAACATAATAAAAATTTATTTTTAAAACAGGAATTGGGATTTTGGGCTGGCCCAACCCCTTAGATAAAAACCCAAATAAACCTTGGTTATGGATTTCTAAAATCTTCAAATTACCTTGGTGGTTTTAATAGGTTAGGGGAGGCCGAGTAGGAATTTGAATGGATGAAAAATGTTGGAAATTTAAATTTTATAAAAGATTTAAAATTTATTTTTCAATCTGGAATTGGGCTCACGGTTTGGCCCAATTTAATGAATACTCATCTATTCATCCCTAAAACCTAGAGAAACCCCCAAAACAAAGCAAGGATGTAAATTAAATAAAAAATACCTTTAAAATATGTCATGTATGTGACATTATAAACTATGGTAAAATATATATTCAATATTGGTTCATCTCATTCTATTATATAGTCAATGTTGATTAATGTTTTGAGATTACTCTAAACCCAAGGTTTCTATTGTTGGAAAATTCCAATCACTTATGATATATTCCAGTAAAAGGATTCTAATATCCCATTGTATCGAATGATTATTTAACACTTTTATGTGGTGTATGATTTCATATTACTTGATCTACTAATCATTGAATGTATCTCCCTTGTATTTGAGAAATTTTTCTATTTCCCATGTGCAATATTTTCATGTATGATATCCATATTAATTCGTTGTATGGATTATCTAATATATTTCAATGAGTGTTGGATTCTAGATTAGGGTGAGTTGGGCATGTTTTCTGTTATACTAGATTGATCTTGTTCTAGTTTTCTATATGTTTCATGATATTTTTCAATCAATTATTAAGTATTACCCTTGATAATTGGATGTTATTAATCAATGATTACATTCTTCATAATGTTTTATGGATACCTACACATAGATATGTAGAGTTTAATAATGAAATCCTTCATATAATGATGCCATCTTTTTTGAAAACATATTGAATTGAACATATAATGTTGAAGGTAATTATTTTTCATCTTTTCATAAATAATATGTATAGATTCATTTTTCATATCGTGTCATCTTGGGATTTTCTTGTCTATATTACTAAGATTTTAGAAGGAAGCCTCCGAAATTTTGTTTACTTCTAGATTTATATTAGTGTAAAAATTAGTAATATGAACCCTTAATAAATTATTAACGAACTTTTTATCAACAAATTGGAGTAAAATGGTTCTCTAAAATAAGAAAATAATTATGTTTCAACCATTTGAGGGACCTATAAGAGTATAAACATAATAATGTATTAATATACTACATAATTATTTTGAGTATCTAGTTATTCCACTTATGATTAATAATACTCACATGGTATATATAATGTTGATGAATGAGATGATTAATCAATTCATGTACTGTTTTTAGTCATTATATTATAGATATTTTAAAGTTTCCCAAATCATATGAGGAATATAGGGATCATTTTGATATCAGCCAATGAATATTTATGAAAAAAACCTTATTGAAATAATTCTTAATATTTCTTGGGATTATAGAAGAGATGTTTTGGGAAATATATTATCTGATAGGGGAATCTCAATGGATCTTGAAATGTTCTTGGAAAGGATATTATGGGAGAAACTGGGAAATTATTTCATGATGTAGAGATTCAAGGGAATAACTAGTTATTACAGTTTGTTAGTTAATGATTTTATCGAAGATTGAATCACCAATTATATAATTTTCCTGTAATAATTATATTTTATTTGTAATGATTATAGAATTATGATCATTTGATTAACTGATGATGAGTTTTACTTTGTCAGTAGTTGTGATTCTTCAAAAACTATGTTGGTGATATTCCTTTTTTTGAAATACCACTATTATGGGATTTGGTAAAATATTTATATAATGGAAAATGGTGGTTTAATCTATATTTTTTATTTAATTTGTCATCAATAGTACATTAATATCTATTTCAGTTAGTTAGAATCTAATATTTAGACTCTCAAATAGATAAAAACTATATATTATTATTATAAATGCTTGATGTATATTTGTACTAATATTGATTTGAACATGTGATAGAGAATTTTGGTTTAGAATATTCTGATATTTGATTTTTTCCATATACCATATGTTAATGGGATATTGTGTCTATGAAATTGATAATGATTTTGTTGACATAGTCATTGATGGAATCATATGAGGTGTGGTCTTTTGAGTGATTTTTCAATAAGATATGCCTAATGGTGGAAGAGTGTAGTGGTAAGGTGATCATATAATAAGTAATGGATGAATCATCTTTTGATATTCATATTTTAAAAAAATATTTCATAGAGACGAATATCCACTACAACAGTAAAATATATTGTACACCCTTAAAAAATATTTAACATCAAAATCCTTTTATAAAATAATAATAATTATATATTTTTAATATCTTATGACAAAAATAAAAATTAATTTCAATGATCATTGTAACAATATTAAAATAGTATGTGTTAATGATCTACAATCCATTTAATTTTAGGTTTTTAATAATAATAGCTATATTATGAAAAATATATGATCTATATTTTTAAAAATTAAATTCATCAATTTTCATATGATTAGAATAGGAAAAAACTATTTAAAAATAATTTCATTATGAATAATGATTTAGATGAGAACGATTTATATTTATAATAATAAATTATATTTATCATTATAGGTGAACAATTTTATATAAATTTACAGATATAAAAATTTTAAAAACATACACAACTAATTATATAGGAATATGTTAAAAATTATTCAATAATATTGTTTAAATTTTTTCTTCTAAAAAGTAGTTTTGTTGAATTTTGTTATCATACATTAAAATTAATTTATAAAATTTATAGTAGTTTAATGAAATAAATTTAAATACATTTTTAGTATAAAGTGGTTATAATTTGTTAAATATACACCTAATATTTTTTTCCAAAATGAATAGAATCATTACTAAAATTTGTTACCATGGTAAAGGGTAAATAAGATTAATCAAGACTGAAAATATATAATAAGGCTATATTTATTAACCCTAATTATAATCGATTGATGTTAATTCAACCCTTTAAACCATATTTTAAATAAGTAGTTTTCTCATGGAAACTATTTTGGGAAAATAACATATATATTTTTTAAATCAATAAATTTTTTAAAATTTATATCATTTTATTTTTAATATCACATACGGGCTCACATAGGTAAAAAAGAATGTTATGAGTTAATATTTGTAAATGTTTTTATATAAATAACATTATTTTCATGAGGTAAATTTATTTATAATTTCTAGAAATTATATACTGGTTTTAATTCAATACGAATCATTGATGAATTAATAATAAAATTAACAAATAATATAATAAAGGAATTTAAAAATATTAAAACTGATTTAACTTAAATTCTCTAATACTTCTAAAAAATTTATGAGATCTATATGAAATATTATGGATGTTTTAATGAATTATATTTTAATTTACGCTTTTTATTTATTTATTAAATTTTCAATTAAGTTAATAGTGTAAAAATTTCAAATAATAATTTCTAAAAAAATCAATATAGTATTAAATATTATCAAAATCATGAAATATCATTAAATACTTTAAGGTGAATTCTATAAGTTATAAGGTTTAATTATTTTTCCAATTATTGACCAATAGTTACCATATATGTAAAAATTTAAAACCCTTTAAATATAAAAATTTTGTTACCATAGTTAAAATAAACATTGGTTAACTGAGGATTAATCAAAATAATAATTTTAAAATTACACCAAAACGTGTATACATTAGAATGTATGGTGATATTACATCCCTATAATAACATATCTTCTAATCCCAATTGAATTGGATTCATTTGGATTTAGTAATCATTTTCTACAATTATTATTTTTGGGACATTCCAAAAGATCCACTAACCTCAATCTTAAATGGGAACCTCCAGTATATCATCATTACAAAAAATTATGCCTTATATAAAAAAAACTATAAATAATTCTCTTCTAAATATCCTTATAGATATTATATAGGTTCTATTTTACCTAAGTAACATCTCTAGACCCCTTTAAAATAGATTTAATGCTGTCATTTCAATGGATATGTGATCACCTAAACAGATCTCATAGTTTTATACTCTTATTTACCTTCAATAGAAATAGAATATTTATATTATATTAATAATTTTTAGAACAAATATTATAAAATGTGATCATAATAGTAAAAACACTATTATACACCATCTTTAAATTAAATTGAGATGTGATATTATTGGTCATGTATATGCGCAACACACCATCTCTATGTATCAATACGACTCATTTTCATTACCATGTTTTTATAAGGGTATTATGTTAGTTTTTTTATATATCATAATTATGAAATAATAGTAATTTCTGAAAAATGTTATAATATTATTCCTTCACACCTTTCAATCCATTGGGATATGATAGTCTCACTCGTGGGTTTGGTGTATTACCACACCCTGGAGTGATGAGATTCTTTTTTCGAATATGATATATTTGAAAGATAATAATATTAATTTGAATTTATAAATTTCATATATGTAGAATTTAAATTAAACATCAATGTTGAATTAAAATTTACCATTCCATCATTCCAGTATTCAGTAAATTGAATAGCATTAAAGCATTCGTATGACCTATAGTCTAGATGAACGTTGTAATTCATATTTCTATTTATAAGTTATATAGATGTATATATAAATGTATATAATTAATATATAATATTATTTAATAATTATTAATATTTTCTAAATCATTTAATTGTTATATATTATCATGGATATGAACAAATGAACATATATACTAGTAAAAATGGAATAGTAAACTCATAGAAATAGTGATTTCAATCAACGAATACATATTAAAAGTCATCTTAAATCATGTAATCATATAATATAAGATATTAAATCTACGAATATGAATAGATTATAGAATTTTAATAACTATAAATTTATTAGATAGGATCCTAATTTTTTTTTGAATCAATGTGATCCTGAGGTGTGATTTTTATTTCAAAATCTCATCAATATTTGGGGTTACTAATGTTTTAGTCTCTCGAGGTGAAATTTTTTCATTATTAACCATAATTTCCAAAACAATCATAGGTTTTTTCATTTCATTTACGAATTTTTAATGAAATTTTATCCCATGATTTCTATTATATAAAACTATTTCCTGTGAATAAAACTTTTATCATCCAAACAAGGTATATTATGACTATCTTGATTAAAGTATGGATGACATTTTTAACTTATATGACCTGAATGGATTCTCTATCCATCATGAAGGAAAATTTCATTTAATATTCATCTAACTATTTACATATTTTTTTAATTAAAATTATTCTTTTATATATTAAAAAATTTATTTTATAGCGACAATTTCAAAATGGAAAAGTCGTTTTTTTCAAGAAGTTTACCAAGTGAATAATTAAATTATTTTTTCATTATTGATTACATTCTTTTATTTTAATTATCATTTAAATTGGATACTATCAAAGGATGTAATAATATTTATTCATATAAATGTATTATTTTTATGATGCAATTATGTTTGAGGAACCCATCTAATTTACAAGGTATATATTATGATTAAATTATTATGAATCTAATTTCATTTCATAGTTTATATTATAATGAATTATTTTTTATCAGATGGAACATATATAATATATTTTTATTATGTGGTAATTGTTTCATTATTACATTGGAACATTGTTAAATTATAACCATGGATACTTTTTACATTATATAAAATTATGGTTGGGACCTATATACGCCTATATTTATTTGAGTAATGTTTGATATATTTTGAGATAAAAATTACAAGAGTTATGAATAAAAATTGTTCAACAAGAATCTTGTAAACTATGTTATCCTTACTGTGAACCAAGACTACTATTATGGAATGAGGATTGAGACCATTCCAATAAGATAGTATTGGAAATGATCCTTAAATACAGAAGAAATTGTTTTCTTTAGTAATATGTATGCCAAAATTCCAAGCCTTATTCTAGGGTTATATACTCACAGATCATGTAATTTGATAACAACATGAATCATGTTTTATAGAATACCATTATTTTTTCAATCAATCATTATTAGGATATATTTTATGAAAATTATGATTGAAAATTTTAATATTAATTTTCATAACGTTTTCTACTGTAATATATATATGATCATTGATATCTTCCTTTTTAATATTTTTGAACATCACAGATCAAAATTTTAATTTTTTCCTTTCCCAAGGTCATGAAGAAAAATATTAATTGCAAAATGATCAAAGGGGGAAGTAGTTTTTTTATTTAGAAATATATTATTTCATTTCTAACACTCATTAATTAATTATCTAAAATAAATGTATTAATTTAAGTAGGTGTAGCGATTTAAAAATCATATTTGTTAATATGAATGATTATGTGGTTTTTAAATATTATTATTGATTCTAAAACATTGTTTTTTTTATTCAAAAAATTTTGGAACCTAAATAAATCATTTTATTGATGGATGTGACATGATGTGTAGTGAATCCCCACTTGAATAACTAAAAAATATTAGATATGGAGAAGAAAATATTATTCTATGATTACACACCATTCTAATGATATGAATAATTATGATATTCATAATAAAAAATACGGGAATCAATGTTGTGTTATGTCCTAAATGAGGAAATTAACAAATTATATTAGAGGGTTGATGAATCTACTAGTCCTTCAACATTGAATCATTACAATAGAAAACATTTTTTGGTTATGTAGTGTTATGTATATGAGAGTGTAAATCGTTTTTTTTTATATTTTGGAAGATAAAAAATATCCAAGGTGGAATATAAATTAGAATATGAGAAAGCAGTTTGAAATTTAATATATGGATTCCGGTGGGAATAAGAATATATTTTTCAGTAAAGAAATCCCCTCTAATAGTTTTAGAATTATAGATATGATATTTCATGAACTCTAGTTGATGTTTAGAGTATCTATAGGATCCAATGATTATAATACTTAAAGAATAACTAGGTATAATTCTTATTGGATCATTATCTCAAATTGAAAAAATTATCACATATTTTAGGGCTTAAAAGAACCTATCAGAGTGAAATTTTCTATATAAGACTCTAGTATCTATGAAAAAATATCTTGATGGGTAATCAAAGATGAAATGAAAATTTTATATTCACCTTGTTACCGTTGTTTGTATAATTAATATATGACTACATTTAATTATATCTTGAATAAATATCTTGGTTGAATGAAATTTATATCACTTATATAAAAAAAATTTCAAAGAAACATCATGAGAATTTATAGAGTGGAACTGGGATTTTTTTTGTGGAAAGGCAATAAATGAGGATGTTGAATGGTGAAAGGTGGTGAAATTTCAATTTGATAAGTTATAGGACTGATAGATTCCTAAAATTTCACCACCCACTATATGAATCCTAGAAATAAAGGGAAATCATAATTATTCCAATTAGAAACTGAAACCATATATTTTTATGTCCATTATAAATAGAATCATAATCCCTGATGAAAAAGGAAATATTATATGATGACAACTACAGAAGATGGTTTTCATAGTGACTTTGTAAATGATAAACATATTATAAAATATATAACTACATATGTATTCAATGATTATAAATATTACCTCTATTTTATATCTGATTATTTTTCTACATGTATCATAATACCTCCTCAATGATAATATGATGAGATAGTAGTGAATAACCCTAATGTTATAATGATAACATCTCATGTTTATTCATCTTCTGTTATTGTTGGTTATGGGAATGTTCTACCCAAAAAATATCTTATTCATACAATATATTAATTTGATGTTATATTTGGAATGTAAAGCAGTACATTACAATAATTCCACATAATTTTCATGGTAATGTAATGTTTTTATTATTTTATAATCCAACATATCATTTTCATTCACATTGATAAAGAAGTTAAATATCTTATAAAAGTTCAATTAATTTTATTCTTCATGAGTATTATTTAAATGGGTAATTGAACATAGATGATCTAGGATAATGTATGTATCAAATATATTTATACTTTGTGGGATATTTGTGTTTTCATTAAAGATGTTTTTTCTTAGCATCATTA